>OX637577.1:23790151-24505234 GCA_951800085.1 Comarum palustre | reverse complement strand
GATTGAGTTGATAAACACAATGAGTAATTTCAAAATGAAAATGCATGTCTAGAAGATAAATAGGAGTTCTGGAAATATATGGATGTGAATTATATGGTTAAACTATTACTTTATCGTACAAGCTTAAATTCTGGTTTCATTTAATTCACGAATGTATGGCGGTTGATTTAAAGATTTATTAGTGGTTTGGTTTTGTTATGAATGTCTTCAAATACACACGAAGATTATTTGTTATGTTTAGAATTCAAGAAAAAAAGGTCACAACAAAGACACGGCCGGACATTGTCATCACCTCGCAGCAACGCGCAGTGTTCTTGCTAGTTATAAGATTAAAACAAAACGGTGTTCTTTGTTCTTTCTCATCTGTCAGTTTACTGATGAACTTGCAAGAACAGTACCAGATGATTTCACATAATTTAGGAACATTCTTGAGAAAGAGCAGTGTAATATAAGATCTAGTTGCAGCAGAAAAACACCATAACAGAACAACTTGTAAATGTACTAGGAGCTAACAGAGGCCTTTAAACTGCGGCGTGATCGAGAGTCCGTGTGGGATTTGACTGTACCAAGAAGGATATGGGTGGTATTTTGCAGAATCGGTTCCCAACTCTACATCGAAAACTCTCATAACAAATGTGTCCCAATCCCCAGTGTAGTATATGGAATTTGGCTGACACCCAGGAAACTTTGAAGCGGAAAAAGAGAGAATTATTTATGCTAAGGAACAAAGCTTCATCTCCTATAGTTTCTGCCTCAACATGCTTCACCATGGAACCATCTCCATCGCTGGATGTTAGGAGACTAATCCTAACTTCTGGATTTAGAGGGAAGAATTGAAGAACAAAGGAAAAGAAAGGAAATGCAGAAGAAAATTGAAGCATCATATTTTTCAATTTTTCAGCCATAGCTTCCTAGTAGTACATATTTTTCAATTTTTCAGTCATAGCTTCTTAGCAGTACATATAGATCTATAGAACTGAGCACGTGAGCGACATGTGACTACAAAGCCCTAAACCCATAACACTGAACACCACCTTGTATACCTTGAATGTCTCTCTGCATGTTAGTACGTGTCATAGGTCTCCCTTGGTTGGTTCCACAACATGTGCCTGATACTCTATACCTGGATCACTAATGTGAGGCTCGAATACCCGAAGTCTAGAGTAGATAACACACATTGACAGAATCCTTCCCTTAACCGATGCCATGTAGATTTTGTTTTTATAAAATATAGCATCACTAAGACCGTGTCCTGTGGAAGCGACTCCAATCTTCCTCTCCTCCTCTAAGAACAGCCAACTTCTTCGAATTGTAGATTGCTGCAACCATATAACTTGTCGGATTCGAAGCAGGATCTGCAGAAAGGATGACCTTTGAGACTTCATCTCCATCCAAATGAGGGAGATGGATGTGCGCCATTGCTTGTGCAAAAGGGTTCATGAGAGTTATGTCCTGACTAGTTTTGTCTGCTATGGCCAACCAACCATGGCTAGAGCCACAAAACCTCTTATGTTTGTTCGGAAGCTGAACATTTTTAATGTAGCTTTTTCCTTCTGAAACACTGAACATCGATGTAGATGATCCTCCTGAAACCATGAGCATTGGAGCTACCCTACTCCAGCGCTGCGTCGAAAGATTGTATTCTTTTGCAAGAGACTGCCATTGCCTGCAGACGGCAGCACAACGAACATGGTCAATGGGTTCCAACAACTTGTCCAGAACCAGAAAGAGAAGATCAGGCCATGCTGATAAGTAGCTATTGAAGGCTATCTCCTATTAATTACTTCATTTTTGTGGTGATTGTTAGTGTTTGATTTCATTGTTTCATAAATTGATTGTTTTAATACATATATTTAATTAAATAATTTGATTCTAAAAGGAAAGTAATAAAAAGAATATAAGATTTGGATTTTAAACAATATATTTTACATATAACAATTTTTTAAAAAAAAACTAAGTTTTAAAAACGAGCTGTTCACGAGCTAAACGAGCCGAATACAATCTTGTTCAAGCTCGGCTCAGTTTTTTGTCAGACTCAATATTAAGCTCATGCTCGGCTCATTTAGTTTACGAACACGAGCCGAACGAGCTAAAAATCGAGCCGAACGCAAGTCTAACACGAGCGGTTCAAGTCTACTTACAGCCTTAACGATGACAGGATTGTAAATAATCCGCAAATAGGGATAAAATTGTCTTATATGGATGACAGTATTGTAAATAATCCGCAAACAGAGACAAAATCATTTTTCTATGCGTTGTTGAGGCAGTATTATAAATAATTCTCAAACAGAAGTAAAATCGTCTTTCTGCGCTACCGATTACAGTATGGTAAATAATCTGTAAGTAGAGACAAAACCATCTTTTTGTTGGCTGAATGAACAATGTTAGTTTGGTTTTGTTTTAGTATATATAATTAGATCAAGTTGAGACTTGTTAGTATTATCATTCAGAAACAAATTCAAACGTCCCACAGACTAATAAATGAGGTTATGTACGCTCTACGCTCTACTTATGGCTCGACAGCTCTGTATTTTCTCCCCCATATCTCTCGAAAATAGCCTCCAAATCAACCATCCCAGCCTCCCTGTATTTCTTCCCGACCTCCTCAAACATTGCCATTTCTTTTTTTAAGATGATAAAAGGATTTCACTCATGCCCTCATGGTGAAGAACCTATGACTTCATCAATAGATAGTGGATGCACTTATCACTGTTCTATAACAACTTCATCAAAACATTGTCACCCCTTCCTCATTCTCGAGTAGTGATGCAAAAACTGGTTATAATTGAATCTAGGCACCTCAAGCCCTGTTTTAGTAGCTCTCTCAACATACTTGGTGGTTTACAATGACTTCCCTGCCTTGGCCAAACCCCCAACGAAAATACAGTCGAAATTCACAAGCGGATCCTTCCCCTTCCTCCCTCTCTTTCCCATATGCCCTTGCAATAACATGACATATGTGCAGACACGGAACCAGGGGTGGCTGGGATGTGCTGCAGCCTATCCCATTTTTGTGATACAAAACTAAAAACATCAAGTTTCATATATGATAAGTAAAAAAAATTTCCCTCAAACTTCTTTTTTAGTCTCTCATCTTTCTATTGTTAGTTCTAATTTTTGTCTACCTCTTTCATTCTTTATAAAAATGACTATAAATCAAAGAACTATGATTTAAATTTCAGTAGAAGACTTTCTTTAAAAATAAACACCAAGCTGTAGCCTACCCAAGTTTTTATTTCTAGTTCTATCCCTGCATATCTATGCATGTTAGGCTCACACCCCTTCTTGAGCATCTCCCTAAACATGATAAATCCTAAATATGACATTTATAGAGCATCTCTAACAGCTATTGAATAATTTATTTATTTTAAAAGAGAAAATCACAAAATTTCTAAAATAAGATTAGTTCAACTCCAACAACTCTTCTATTCTATTGTACAAAATTGATTGTTTTTCTGTATAATTTATGAATTTATATAAATATTATATATTTATTCAAATTAAACCCCAAATTTAATATTAGATCTTTTAATTTTTAACGTTTTTCCTTTTTTTGAAGAGAGATCATGAACTCTATAAGGCAAAATAATAAATTTTAGAGATTTCTAGTTAAATATACAAATTTTGAGAATTTTATAGATATAGAAGATATGTTTCTCTCTCTTCCCACTTTTTGTAAAATAGATGATGTTTTACATGAACTGTTTGAGCAAAACAAATGTGTTTTTCCTCTAAACTAGAGATTATTATAGTTTTACATGAGCTGTTGGAGATACTCTTAAAGTTTGAGTTCCAACTTCCATCAGCTTATGGCGCAAAAGAGTAGTCTAGCTTTTGCTAGGACACTCTTGTAGATTAGGGTCTTGATATTGAGTGTGTTTGTAACTAAGTTGTTAACGTAACTATGATGACGTATTATACTTTAAAGTACGTCACAGTGACACCAGTTTTTATATCTATTATATTCGGAAAAATCTTGTTTTGTTATTCAACTCGTTCACACCAAAATTTATATTTTGGCCAATGAAGAAATGAAATGGATATTTCTATAATTTCGTGTAAGTGATTAAATGAAAATGGAAAAAGATTAAAGTTTTGAAAATAAAACCTCAAAAAGGGCTCCGATAGAAGGGCAAGGCTCTCCTATCACACAAAGTCACAGATTGCGGCCCTTCCTCTTTCAAAAATACGAAGGGACGGTCCTGATCCGGTCATGGTTACCCCGCTACTTGCTCGAACCTTAACACCGGGTCGTTTCTTATTTAAGGCCATCCTCAAACTCCTCTATTTCAGTTTTACCTATTGATCACATCTTCCTCCTCCAATTAACCCCCCTACACTCCTCACTCATTTCCTCTCTGATCATCACCATCATCATCATCATCATCTCTCCTCTGCAACGATGTCGTCGCCCGAGAATGAGAGAGAGACCCAGGTTTACATGGCCAAGCTCGCCGAGCAGGCTGAGCGTTACGAAGGTCAGTCATGCATGCATCCTCTGATCTATACTAGTAGTATATATTCATCGATCTTCTGATTTATCCTTCTACTTGTCAAAACTGTCATATATTTCTTCATTGATGTTGCGAGAGCTCAACATTTATATATACCAGCTTTTTTACCCGCAAAACTCGTGTATAGATAACGTTGTTTGTAGCAATTTTTATAAATTGTAAAGTTAGTGCGTTGTTAGTTAGAGGAGTTTCGTGAAGTTAAAAACTCACTCACTTTCTATAATTATCTACTCATTTTTTTATCTTTATTTCTTTTTTTATTATACTAACATTTTAACTTGATTGGTTTAACTAAACACAATAAGGGTAATTGTGATAGTTCATAATTTGGTGAATTTCCAAACTTACTGGCTTTCTTATAGTAGAAATCTGATATTACAGTGTTATAGAAGTTGGTAAGGGTTTGAACTTTGAAGTTGATTATGAGTTTCACTGTGAATATTGGTAGTCTAATCTCTTATCTCTAAAGTCTAAATTGATACAAGGATGACTGTATCTGCTGAAGAATAATGGCTTGAAAATAGTGATCAGAATTCAGAAACGAGTCATTGACTATTGTTTGTGTTTGATGCATGGGCAGAAATGGTAGAGTGTATGAAGAAAGTTGCAAAGCTTGATCTTGAGCTTACTGTGGAAGAGAGGAATCTTCTGTCTGTGGGATACAAAAATGTGATAGGTGCTCGAAGGGCGTCATGGCGCATTATGTCTTCGATTGAGCAAAAGGAAGAGTCTAAAGGGAATGAGCACAATGTCAAACTGATTAAGAGTTACCGCCACAAGGTGGAGGAGGAACTCTCCAAGATTTGCAGTGACATTCTCACTATCATCGACAAGAACCTCATTCCCTCTTCCAGTTCCGGAGAGGCCCCTGTTTTCTATTACAAGATGTCAGTCACTTATTCTTAATTATAAGCATCTCAATCAAACAGAAGATAAACATTAGGCGTTCCATATGTTGTTCTGTGATACTATTTGGAGTCAGTAGTGTTGTTTTGACTCGTGTGTCTATGGCATTCGTGTTTTAGGAAGGGTGACTATTACCGGTACCTTGCTGAGTTCAAGACTGACCAGGATAGAAAAGAGGCAGCTGAACAATCACTCAAGGGATATGAGGCATGTTTAGCGCAACCATTCTCATACGAATGCTTCATCAAAACTAACATATATATATATATATATATATGTTATATATATATATATGTTATATATATATATATATATATATCATTCTTTAACCCAACTATAATTTGAAGTGCTCTCCTATATATGTCAGGCTGCTTCAGCCACTGCAAACACAGATCTCCCATCGACCCACCCAATCCGTCTTGGTCTAGCTCTTAACTTTTCTGTCTTCTACTATGAGATTATGAATTCTCCTGAGAGGTATTGTTACTTTACATCTGTTGCCATCTTTTCTTGTTCTTTGTCTGATCGGATAGTTAGTTGCTGATACGATGTTTGGTATGGTTACCTTTAGGGCTTGTCATTTGGCTAAACAAGCTTTCGATGAGGCAATTGCAGAGTTGGACTCCTTGAGTGAGGAGTCATACAAGGACAGCACCCTTATTATGCAATTGTTGAGAGACAACCTCACTCTCTGGACCTCTGATTTACCTGAAGATGGAGGTATAGTGTAGTGTAGTTGGTAACCAGAAACAAAGATCATTAGCCTTTCTTTCTTTCCAAGTAAATTGGATTCTCATCCATTTCTAACTTCTTGTACAATCGAGGAAGACTCTTCTCTCTATAGAAGAGACTTGTGACATGTAAATACTTTTGTACAGGTGATGACAATTTTAAAGCCGAAGAGAGCAAATCTACCGAACCTAATTCTGCTGCGGTATGTACTTAATCGATCTTTAATTATGTTCAAGGGTTTTGCCAATACTGATTACCAATCATCAACCTTCACTTGAAAATGTTGGTGTTTGCAGACTTGATGTTGAGGTATCTGAATGAGCCCGGCACATGCCAATTGGAAATTCTGCTTTGGCAAGAGGCGACCTTCCTTCAAGCTTTTTCTCACTCAGTTTTCACGAGGGGATTGACTGGAGGACGTAGACATTTCGTTTTATGATATATATCCATCCTTTTAGGTTCCAAGGGAGATAGGATTTTGATCAATTGTGTCTGCAGTTGCAATTTTTATTTATTTATATACTATCAGTTGTTTGCTTTTGCAGTATGCTCTCTTTTATGTAAACTTATGTTAAGTAATGGATGTTATGGATTTCTTGTTTGCCACCTCTTCCAGCCATTCCCACATTCTTTAAACACTTGCACTTGTGCCAGATACTGCACGTAGAAACAAAGGAAGTGCTCCTCACAAGTCACAACTCCTCAAGACAAAAGCATACGACTACGTACCATGCCACCAAATGCAGAAATCTAGAAAGAAAAGCCATACCGGCCACCAAATATATGGTACCATCTTCACGAGCTATAGTGAAAACTGGAAACCATGCATTCATAGATGCATGCACAACTAAAAACTTGATCGAACTTAGTTTAAGGGGGAAAGGGTTTCCTCATAACCTCCAGCAACTATTTCCGATCCCTCTGGTAAAATGATTTCATTCTTCTTATACGTTTTAAGTTTCATATCGTAGAGATGCACCGAGCTATGTTTACGCGCATTGGACGTAGCTGTTTGGACTGAACAGGATCTCTCCTGTGTGGCTTGAGCAAACAGGAAGAGGGCATCCCAACATATACCACCATTCAAGAAAGATGATTTTCTCCTTAAACCAAACTGGATTTTGGTAATCCTTCAAAATCCAGAAATCCATTGTGTACCATACCCTTCTACCTCTAGATTAAACACACTAACACAGCCACGCATCCGTTCACTTCAATTACCCGATATTGGCCACCCTTGTTTTTAGAATCTTTGGGAAGTCGGATTACTCTGAATCTCTCCTCTACAACGTCAAAAGCCAAGAACACAGGTCCATTCTTATCATGAATATGTTGCATCCAATGCATGGCTCCATGGATGCACAAATAACGTACCGAGAAATTCAATAGGTGAAGAACAAGACCAAGATCTTCAAGGTCTATATCTGGTAAATCCTTCTATGTACTGCTTGTCCCACCTAGAGTGAAAACCTTGAACTTGAACCCCGTCGTCTTGAATAACCTGGTGCCAGTAGGAACGGATGTGAGAACCTTATACTCGTTTGTTTGAGAACTGAACCCAAAAGCAACATTGGGAGAGAGGCGCCGCTGCATTGGCAAAGTAACAACCTCTCCGGTGTAGAGATTGAATGTATGAACAGGTACTTGAACTCGTTGCAAACTCTCATGAGGTTCATCTGTGTCAGAAACTTTATAATGACAGACTACGCCGGCCGAAACGGCTAAGCAGAACGAAGAAAAGGGGAACCGAACCCTATATTGAGGGCTAGGAAGGTGAATGGGAGGCGTAGTATTAAGAATCCTAGACTTATCATGGTAGTTTCGTGTCGAGAAGAACAGACACAGTTTTCTAGTGGTGGTGGTGAAGAAAAGGTTGGTGGTGTGATGCATGGTTGAGATTTTTTACCTTGTTTTGGTAAGCAGTGACAAAAGGTGGACTACGAATGAAAGAGGACCATGACTTGCATACGCACTTGCAGCGCATCAATGACTTGGTCGGTAGCGTTGAGAAGATGTCAAATCTAAGATCTGCCGGGAGATTTGTGACTACATGTTCAACTTGACCCAATTCCATCGGATGTCCCGAAGGGACAACTTGACCCAATTCCATGCCTCTACGTTTAGGAGAGAGAGAGAGTGGCAGCTTGGCGATATAGTGGATGAATTATGTGTGTGAAAGAGAAACCAAATCCTTAACCCTAATCATATAAACTAGGACTAGGAAACGTAAATAGCCAAATACCAATATAAAATCGTGGGTAATTTTTTCTTATGGTATCTAAGGTAAAAGATGATAGTTTGATACTTCAAGTATTACTTATTTTCTATACGATATTTTTGCCAACTTTTTCATTAACTATAGACATGTAACTTACACATGTATTTATTTAAGAGTTATTTTCGTCATTCTACTAATTAGCTCAATAGTTATTGTAAACACTATTGCAACTCAGTACTTAACTAGGAATGTATTTATATTTTGTGAGACTAACCAATTACCCAATGATTTATGTTTTACTTTTTGTATTTGTTACTATGTAGAGGTGGCAAACGAGCCGCTAAGCATGAGCATGACACGAGCACGACACGTTTAAAAACAGTCTTGTACGGCTCAAACACATTATCTTAATGAACGGGACGTGCCTAGAAAATGAGTCCATGGCTCGACCGAGGCTAAAATATATATTTTCCTTTATAATATGAAGATAACATATTTATAAATAATAAAATTAGTTTTAAGTGTGAACAATAAATTTATATATAGGAATAATAAGTTTATTTTGATTCCCTAGACTCATAAAAAGTTTTTTCTAAAACATTATTAACTAGAAATAATGATCATATGATTCATATATCACATATTTCTATCGTTTGTTAACGAAGAAAAAAATTATCTATAGAAAGTGTGAATTAGTTTTCATAATTTGTTATTGTTTTGGTCTAATATGATATCAATTCTAGACTAATTTTAATTTTCGGCAATAAACGGGTTCGGCATTGGCCTGAGCACAACATGACATGCCATGGGCTTGGGTAGTGGGTCGGGTTGGGCCTTACGTTCGAGTAAATAGGCTGACACAAGCCTGAGCCCGTTAAGACGTAGACCGACCTAATCACGGCCTGAAGCCTGATTAAGCAGGCTGGGCTGGCCCTGGCCGTTTGCCACATCTATTACTATGTATGTGTGAAATAAAAAAATCCATGGTTTAAGTCTTTAAGAAAGGGGGCTTCTATATTCATACCTCTAAAAAGACTACTTGAACATCCTTGCTTAAAGCATCTCCAGCAGTATTGATAAAACTGAAAAATTGTCAATTTTTAGATGAATCTTTTGCTCCAACAGAATGCTTAAGAAGTTGACAAATTTAGACATTGATAATAAAAATTGATAAATCTATCAATCTTGAAAAAAGAATTAGTTAAAACTTTGCTAATGTAAAAGTTTAGCAATGTTGGTGGAGCAAAAAACTTAAATATTGCTATTGACCATCTAAAAATTGATAGATTTAGCAATACATTTATCAATACAACCAGAGATACTCTTAATGGACCTCCAATTTACTTTTACAAAGAATTGAAATACTATTTACACCTCCTCAATTTTTCCAAAATGATCATAGTTTAATAAAAATAAATAAATGATTTTTGTTTTAAAATATTCTATTCATACCTTCATATTCGGTAGTTAGATCTCGATCATTCAATTTTAAATCATCTGACAATTATATTTCGTTTTCAACAGTCATCCAATTGGTTCAAACCTATTATTAGTTATCGTGTCAAACTTGTTTGTTCAGGCACAGTAACAATTAACAAATAAATAACTCTTCATGATCTTTAGGCTCATCATTGATTACAACAAATGTCTTGATACAAAATTCAACAAGAAACTGACAGAGAAGCTAAAAAATGTATACAAATTGCATTATGTTTCAAAATTACATTAAAGGGTTAATGTCTACATGTTACATAATGTTTTTTTTGTAAAATTTTACTTAATCATCGATTGTGAATGATTCTAAATTTATGGTTATTGAGCAACAGTGTAACAATCTAGTTTTGTATTGGTTGAAGACTCCAGTCGTAAACATAAGTTTTTTTTTGTTTTTTACCTTTTATTGATTTGTCTTTATTGGTAATTTTGAGTTAAAAAAGTCAATATTAACTTGAAAAAAGAGGTCCAAATAGCCTTTTAGATGTATGAATAGAAGCTCCCATTAAGAAAAGGAAAAAAATAAACAATCTAGGAATGTAAACGTATACATGCAGACTTAAGGAGGTATGTACATGAAATAGCCCGGCATGTAGCAATCGGAATTTCTTCTTCTAAAAGAGAAGATCAACCTTCCTTTAAACATTTTCTCACTCAGTTTCCATGATGGGGGCTTGACAGAAGGATGTAGACATAATTCAGTGATTCAAACAGAACCCTTGCATACAAAGAGTTATAATACATAGGATGGTAGAAACGTTAACACTTAACAGGCAATATATGCTTAAAACCTTCTACAAATATCTGTGCTGATATCTAATATAAATGACCAAAAACAAATTCAAGTATACATAAAACCAATTGTGATAGCAGGAAGCCATGAATACCGTATGACAATAACCAACATGACACCATCTAGCATTCTAGCTAGCACAAAAGCTTTGAGAACTATCATCTTGAACACAACAAATACACAAAGTTCAAAACAAAATACAGTCTATATAAATACAAAGAGTTAAGGTTCCTCCTTGACAAAGAAACTTTGAGGCAAGCAAAAGTCTTCCTCATTATTCAAGATGTCCGAATCCTCCTCGTTCGGTTTCTGAAACAAGAGACAAGAAATGTTACATACTGTTTTGCTAAAACAGATAGCTTCTTGAAAGGAAATGTCTTAAAATGTTACAAGGTAAAGCAAACTAAGTAATTATTTGAATACATAAATATTGGTTTTGTTACATTCTCAAGCTGCACCATTCCCAAGACCCAGCTATATAGAGACAAATACGCTCATCCCTATCGAGGTTTGGAAATCTCCGGAAGGTAGACAACTCAAGCATAAGGGTCGAGAGGGCGATCCATGGTAAAGAAAAGGGTGATTTGAATAGTCAATAAGATCGAATGATACAGAGAAAGATAGAATAAGGAATGTGAGGAAACAAGTTCTCGCTCGGTCTGCACAAAGAGACCGTTTATAGAACAAAGAGTTGAGCAAAGGCCAGGAAATTGATGGAAAAATCTGGCCGAAGTCATTGTTGTGTTCAAGGTGGGCTGCTACAACATTCCCAAGACCCTGCTATTCACCTCTTCACTCATAGAGTGCAATGGAAAAGGTACACAGATGGTCTGAACATTCAAATGATTCTTGTTCGATATAATGATTCTAGGTGTATACACCAATCCCTCACTGAATGAATTTCCTATTGAGTCTACACACACATGTTTGATATGGGGATTGAAAGTAAAAGGAAAACAAAAGAATAATAAAAAATATAGCGAAAGTAGAAAACAAACTGGTCGACTCAAATTAGTTACATACCAGCATTTCCAAGTTATAGAACCGATCCAACAATTGCAGAACATCATCAGAAGAGAAGTTCTGATCAAAGCTGAAAAGAACACATAAAACTCTGAATTAGAGATTGTAGGTTCATTGGAAAAATGTTTAAGAAAAAAACCAAGGAAGCAGAACAAACCTTCTCCTCAGGAACTCCATTAACCCATAAAGCACAAAGTGACGATGTATGCCTGCAGGCAAACAAATTGTCGATTGCTTATAGATATGTCAAAATAATGATAATGAAAGACCTGATAAGGAAATTAATTTCTTCTTTGATCCACTTATCAATTCCTCAACCCGCACTAACTCCTCAGTTTCTCCAAATACGACACACAATTGCACTTATCCAATGATTATTCTCTTGACTTAAGCATCACATTCCAAATTCAATTCAGTAAAAGTGATAACTATGCTCCTAATATTTTTTTCCAACCAAGAGTGCATATGAACAATGCCACTACAAAATCAGTACCAGTCTACCAGACATGTGCTATTGTCTAAACTGAGCATTTTCAATGTAAAAAAACAAGATTCAGTAATGTAACTACAATTAGATGCTGCTTAACCCCCAAATTCTCTACGTTTCCATGCGACACTGACACAAAAGCTGACAAAGATTTGAAATTTGAAGATGAGGAACCCAAAAAACCTGCCCTGCAATTTGACTGGAGGATAAATTTCAAGAGCTTCCAACAGCTTGAGCTCCAATTCAACCTGGGATTGCTCCTATTGACCATAAAATTGAACACAATTAAATCATGTATATGTAAAAGTATATACATTAAAGAGAGAAAAGGGGGGTAGACCTTGGGGAGAGAAGAAGCAGAGGAAGGAGGAGCCTTGCAGGGAGAGTGTACAGACATGCCGTCTTGTTCTTCTTCTCTTGGTTTGCTGCCACCACCACCTTTCATAGCTCTCTCAATTTTACTTTTATAAAATAAATATATTTTTGCTCGCTCTGTTTTACTGAGAAGGCAAAACTCAAAAGCAATTTCCTCTGCCAATTTTGATCCAAAATCAATTCCCAAGTTTGATGTTGGTTCTGTTATTGGGCTTCTCTACCCAGGCCCAGTGATTACAGTTGTTATGGGTAATTGGGTTTCAGGCCACACCACACTCGGATTCCGACGCATCAACTTTCGAATCCTGACAACTTTCATGAGATCATTACTCTCACAACTCACATATGTTTTTTTTCTCTTTTGAAAACGGAAGAGTTACACATGCATTCTAGTTAATTTTAACATAGGTAAATTTTATTTAATTATATGTGAGCCACATTATCGGCCAAATTAGGTGGAATGTAGCTGATACCTTCATACATCGAGCATATAGGAGTATTATAAGTCTATAAGACTCATCATTGAAAATTAAGTTGCTTTGGATCATTTGAATTACTTTTTCCGCTATGACTATCCGTAGCGTTGTGGTCTCTAAAACACCACGTATTTTCAACAAGGGAACAATGATAGGAGATTAATAGTTTTGCTATGAACGGTGGATCTGACAGCTCCCATCACATAGCACCCACTAGCTATGTTTCATGATGAAAATAACGTCAAAAGACCACGAAATAGTTGAGGGATCCATACAGTTCTTCTGTGTCGCAAGAGAACAATAATGGTGATGTAAAGCGAGAGCTAACGACCTTGGCATGGCAAATAATGGAGGCTGAGGGGTCAGTGACGAAGACAACCCAATTGACCCCCATTGGTATCTGCATACGGTGGACACCATGCTCCTCCCTCATCTATGCTATTATTGGAGCAGAAAGCATATAGTTTATTGTTTACAGGAGTTTATGTTCTTGATGATGCCTAACTATCCAAAGTAACCAACTTTCGTGATTCGTAGATCACGAAGTTACCAAGAATAGAAATACAAGGTTGTATTTGGCGGACGCTGCTGTTGCTTCTACCAGTTCGTCAATGGTCATCAGTACGCCACCCCCTTTCCCCTTTTGGTTGGATTCAGATCAAGTGATTAAGTAACTACTGTTAGCTAGCTTTCCTTGTATGCATAGCAATCTTGGTGCAATTGTTGAAGAGCTGATACATTAGTAAAGAAGGGTTTGTCCCTAGTTCATTTGGGAATTCCACTCGAAGACTCATATATTATGTGTCACGAAATTAGGGAAGGGTTCTATTAAGAACCTTTTTGTTCAAGACTAGTTGAAAACTTTTCGTTTCATCTTATTTTCGATAGCATATTTACATTTCAACCGTCTAATTTGTAGATATATATAAGTATATCATCTCTACAAATTTTCATACAAATTGAAAATCGTTAAGACATTCATAAATGCGATTCATCGATATAAACTTGAACGTTTCTTGTTTGACATATTTGGATCATCCATTAATTTGATCTATTTCGATGTCTTAACGATCACCAATTTGATTAAATTTTTTTAAAAATGATCTACTTATATAGACCTATAAACTGAACGATTGAAATAGAGAAATATGATTAAAAAGTGGGTACCCATTAAGTAGAAAGTCATCAACTATCTAATCCTCAACAAGATTCTCAATGGATCCCTCCCTACAAAATTATAAATAAAATATCAAGATCTCTAGAAAGAAAAAATAATAATTCCCATCAAGAGAATATAATGAATGTATTTTGATGGTTTTTTGGGTAAATTTTCCATAACTTTTGTCACTATGATCTCATTCGACACTTTCCAATATTACATTTTTGTTAGTCTATCTACTATCTAGTCCTCACAGATCACAAAGCCTATGCTCAAAAGAAGTAAGAACACAAGTAGCATGAAATCTGGCATTTCCAATTATGACCCATTTTCTATAGAACATGATTCAGAAAAATGTGATCAAGGTGGTTAGTTTGTTATGTCCGAGCGCCATTTTTGACACCACTTTTCCTCCAACCAAGAATATTTTGACTCCAAATGCTGCATGACATGGCGAATTAAACGCATGATAAACTACACTATATTATTTTCTAAAGCAAAATTCTCTTTTTATACAATAATCTATTTGATTGTTCTTCAGATTCCACCGCATCAATGTTACATAATCGTGAATTGACTACTGTATTTGGTTTCTGGTTGATCTAGTCCTTCAAGAACACCAAGCTTTCATGCTCAACAACTTCATAAGCATCTTGTCTATAAACCCCTTACAGCAACAAAGACACCATGAACAAACAAAGAACATTTGAAGTTTGGTGGGTAAACTCGAGCTACAAGACAAACAAAAGAAACAACAGCCATGCTAAATGCACCTGTCACTCTTCACCAGTCTCTCTCACCCTCTTCTTCTTCTTCTTCTTCTTCTTCTTCTTCATCAGTAGTTACCAGTCTCTCTCTCTCTCTCTCATTATTGTCAACCTTCACCTTTTCACAACCTCTATGATCTCAGATACTTAATCTCACTTTGTTCAGATTCTGTGTTGCAATACTTACTGGTTTCTCAAAAATCAAGCAATAAGTTCTTGTGGATTCTGTGATTCTCTTTCCATAAACAACTGCCTTTTCTTTTCTTCTTGCTCTCTGTTTTCTCCGTTTATCCTTTATAATATAAACAAACCCATCTCCTCGTTTTCACCGTTCATATATTGCTTCAATACTATTCCTCTGTTCTTGCTTAGCTACTCAACCCTGTTCAAATTCGTCGACACTTTGTTTCGGGGCTCTGAAAATGGCTTCAATGATCACCCCAGTTCGCTCCCCAATACGTACTAATCAAATTTCCTCGCTTTACTTATCATCCACTAGGATTTCACCTTCCAATGTTGCCCTCAAGTCTCGGACTCTGTCTTCCCCAAGCTTGGCCTTTTCGCCTTTGCCGGAGAAACTCAGAGTTCCGGCTTTGTCAACGGGATTTTCCCGCTGGAGTCAACACTTGAGACGGCGAGGCTGTGTTGAGTTTCCGGTGATGAAGGCTGCTTCTGATGGTGCTGAGATTGAGATTACTGAGGGGTTGGAATTTTCTATTCCTTATCTTTGGTTTCTGTTGCTTTTATGATTTTTTTTTATATTTTATAAACCTTATTAAATTTTCATAATTTGCGATTTGTTGAGTGCAGGTCAAAGGGCTTCTTTGAGAAATTTCCTTTCTTGATTACCGGCTTCTTTTTCTTCATGTGGTAAGTAGCTAGTCAGATTTTTTTTCTTTCTATTTTTTCAATTAAATTGTGTGATGATGGTGATGCAGGTACTTCTTGAATGTTATCTTCAATATACTGAACAAGAAGGTCTACAATTATTTCCCATATCCGTAGTAAGTTTAACACCTTTGCCAAATGAATACTGAACCTCTTTTTACTGTTAATCACAAGATTGATTGGTGGATTTGATTCCTGTTACAGTTTTGTTTCTGTTATACATCTTCTTGTTGGAGTAGTGTACTGTCTTGTTTCTTGGTCTGTTGGTTTGCCCAAGCGTGCTGTAAGTATTAGTTTCTTTCTGCAGTTGATTGTTATCTTCAATCTTTTAAGTCAAAATATGGCTATTGCCAAGTGTTAACTGGATCATGTGAATTTTTCGTCAGCCGATTGACAAGGAGCAATTGGCACTGCTGACCCCAGTCGCATTCTGTCACGCTCTCGGACATGTCATGTCCAATGTCTCTTTTGCAGCTGTTGCTGTGTCTTTTACACACACTATTAAAGGTATGAATGCTATAACAGATGTTGGACTGTTCATTCATCTGTGTCGGTTGGTGATCGATGAATTGAATTGTGAAGACACATCTCAGTACTGTCTAAGTAGTTGTGCATTGCCATTGTTCAGTCTGTAAATGAAAGTGCAGTAGTTATATTTGAGCTTGTAATTAGCAAGTGTAGTGCTCCTGCTAGTTTACTCATAATATGCTTTTGAAGTACTAGTAGAAATGAGAGACAAACAAGTTTAACTTTCTTCATCATGATAGTTTCTGCCTCAAAATAAACTAGCTTACTGTTAGTTTACTGATTTGTTCTTTCCTTTACAGCCCTGGAGCCATTCTTCAATGCTTCTGCTTCTCAGTTTGTTTTGGGGCATCACATTCCTTTGTCCCTGTGGCTCTCATTAGCCCCTGTTGTTATTGGTAACTAACTTTTTCATCTTTCATCTTCTTCCATCCTTTTATATAATGTCATATGATCTCTCTCTCACATGCCTCAAGCTCAATCGACTAAAATTAACATGTATCTTAGGTGTGTCAATGGCATCACTGACTGAACTCTCTTTCAACTGGCTTGGCTTTGGTAGTGCAATGATATCAAACATTGCATTCACCTACAGAAGTATCTATTCCAAAAAGGCCATGGTAAGCAAGCATCAACTAATTTGATTACTTCTGTTTTCCTTCATTATTTGTTTCAGTAATCAGAAAATATCTTTTGACAATCACAGACGGGAATGGACAGTACAAACGTATACGCCTACATTTCAATAATTGCTCTTTTGGTTTGCATCCCACCAGCATTAATTGTAAGTCTGTTTCTTTTCATAGACATCAGCTTTACATTTGGCATTAAGTTCATTTACCAAAGACAAATGTTGAATGCTTTGTTTTGATGTCAGATTGAAGGACCCAAACTGATGCAATATGGTTTTAGAGATGCAATTGCCAAAGTAGGCATTTACAAATTCTTGTCAGATTTATTCTGGATTGGAATGTTTTATCATCTCTACAATCAGGTAAACTATTTATACACTGCATATAACCGAAAACATGCATGGTATCTATTATTGACTGGTTCTTGGGTTTCATTTGCAGCTTGCAACCAACACTTTGGAACGAGTTGCACCACTAACGCATGCAGTTGGAAATGTGTTGAAACGTGTCTTTGTGATCGGGTTCTCCATTGTTGTTTTTGGTAATTGCTCCCATCTTTCTTTGTTGAACTTTACTGTGATGCTGCTGGTTACCATGGTTGATTAACTCATCATGTATGAAATCCGGCAGGCAACAGGATCTCTACACAAACTGGAATTGGTACCGCAATAGCAATTGCTGGTGTTGCCATTTACTCCCTGATAAAAGCAAACTTGGAAGAGCAAAAGAAGGTAAGGAGTTCACAAACTTTAACTCCTTTGAATCTGAAGTAACCATTTCGCATTGAACTCACATACAATACATCATATGTTCTATTTCAGAAGGCTGCTGCAATTTCCACATCGTAAGAGTTCTAGCATAGGATGAGGATGCTGCTGTTTGACATTGATGGGTCAACTTACAAAGATCGCAGCAGATTTTTTCAGCGAAATAATTGATACTAGAGAGAATGGAAAGTAAAAATAATATCTATGGAGTCACAGGCTTCATCTACAGATTACAAAATCCTCATTGAACTTTTGACTGTTTTTGTACCATGCTCACCGATTTGCAATTGATCTCCAAAGAGAAATTGATCACTACTGTTGTAAGAGAAAAGCATTGTCTTTCATTACAATTTTGTGTCATTTTTCGACATATTCTCATTCAACTCTTCGACATCTTTCACATACCTGCTTTCAATGGATATGCATCTTTCACAATTCCCTTGTGTCCATGAAACTAGTTTATTTCATTTTCTATAGATATACATCATCATTGAAGTTCACTTTCACTTCCATGAAACTTGTTCCTCAATCAACTAGCCGATCTTAACTTCAGCTTCTTTAGACCTATTTTCCATTTGTTCATAATGTTTTTGTTTTCAAGTTTCCTCCATCGATGTTTTTATTGCTTGTATCGATTACTCTAGTTCTATTACCTCAATACATTCAGGAAGAAAGAAGGAAAAGAAAGTAATGATGGACATAAAAATCACACTAAACAGTAAAAAACGAATGAGATAATCATCCCATAATTATTAGCGACGCTAAAATATTTTCTGTCTAACAATCTACAGTTATTTCAGTTATCCTCAAGAAAGCACAAAAACAATACATTAAATAATCAAAATTGAGCACACAGTAATATACAGATACGGATGAAAGTCACATTGCCAGACGGAGCTGGATCTCATGTTCTATCAGATTTCCAATCACTGCCATGCAGAGAACGCATTCAGTCATGGAAGTGGTTGAAGAAGAGACCTAATTTAAGTGGTTGAAGAAGAGACCTAATTTAAGTGGACACATTTGAAGAATGTTAAAATGGTTTCTTGAGGCATCTTCACTCACTGAACCCGGCTGCTATTATGCATATCCAATGCTATTATATGCATATCACAATCTGTTCCTGCGAGGCTCTCCATCCATTCGAAGGCGGAACTTTTTGGCAAATGCTTCCACAACATCATCACTCTCACAGTCCATCTCTCGCATACATCGCCTCTTGATCTTTTTGTGTGTTTCTTTCTAAGGTTCAAACCCAGAATCATCATGTCCAAAGATGTTAAACATATATAAGCTTCTCTGCAGAGGCAGCAGAAACATACAGAGGAAACTGAATGTAAAATCATGGATTACAAAAGTGATGAAATTACCATTTCCATGACTACAGTGAGGGCAGCTTTTGGATCTCTGTTGATGAGATGAGGATCTACAAGTAATGAATATGACATCGCATTGGGTCTGATACCCAAAGTCACCAAGTGTTCAAATACTCTTGCAGCTTCTGAAGTCTGTCAAACATCATAGAACTATTTAGCAAGAGGTAGACTATAGCACTACCAAACACATTTTCCAACGCATATGCCGCAACTACCGGTAATCATTTCTTCAAGAGACACAATACGTAATATCAACTAGGTATTGGGGAAGTGGGAACAAGGTAATTCATATGCATGTCACTAAAATAGAAGAAGGGGCAGGCATAGTGACTCAGCAAAGTCTTGGACAGATAGATGCACTGAAATATCACCTTCTTGAGCTTTCCAACAGCCTGCAAAAGAGCATTGTAAGAATGAATATCAGGGGTCAATCCAAAGGTGGAACTAATTGCCTCAAAAAGTTTGGTAAGCACGGTCAAGGTCCCAGATATTTGCACAGCTCAATATGATACAAGGAGGGTCTGCACGGCTCAAACTCTCTAATTGAAAATACACCTGAGAAATAGTGATATGTTTAAAGTTAGAGAGATGCATTTGAAATATATATACAAAAGCATTCACTCTGAAATAGTATATTACAGTCCGCTGAGACATCACAATATCTTTCCTCTTAATTAAAATTAATGGGAACAATTAACTTGCATATATTAAGGTCCCCATCATGTATTCCTGAAACAAGCAAATATAAAAACTATAAAAGAATAATGGACATGAAACACTGAAGGTCGTTAACCAAGGGAGATGAGTTTTGGAATGCGCTTACACGTGCCTGATCCAACGATCGTGAACCTTCCCCATGTCCGGCGGCGAGCCATTTCGACCTTGTGTGGGACCTAGATAAAGTCGGGCTCCTTGATCGACTTTCCTGATTAAGGAGATTCGATGATGGTGTTGGAGGTGAGGAAGATGAGAAATTGTGGAGGCGCTGCTATGGGGACGAGGTTGGAGTGGGATCGGCGGTGAGGCTTGGTCAGATCTGATGGATCTGCACTCCTGTGTGGTCATGACGGCGATTCTGGGTTGAGGCAATTGACTGATCTAGTGTCAAGCTGTTCATGGTTTGCAATGGCAAGGTCGCGGTGCATTATGGAGCGGAATTTCCTACAGTTCATGGGCGACGACGCTATTGGTAGCAATCCGGCAGGGAGGGGCAGCAGTGACCATGGATCTGGCGGAGGCTAGGGTCCTTTGACTTCTTGGACTTGGTCTGGCCTGCTATGTTAATTTATGTTTTATTTTCATTTTATTTGCTTATTGTGTGATGGCGAGGGCGGTCTTTCTATGTCGAAACTATCACTATTATACATTATCAAAAAAGTCAACATACGTGCATGGACGATTGACTATAACACGACTTATTTAACTAATATTTCATATATATATATAGCCTATTTCCAATAAGGATCCATTTTTTTATATATATGAGGGATCGGGGTTTACACCAACCTTTTTATCACAAAATCACATCTTCACAGTTTAATATCTAGTTCTATATGAGTAAATTATTTTTTCAAAATTTCATCCAAATTGGTAATTGTTAAGGTGCTCAAAACTGTGAATTAAAAGTTAAAGTATGAACGGTTCAAGTTTGGTAGATTTGATTCGTCAATTGATTTCATTTAGTTCGAAGCCTTAATGATCACCAAATTAAATGAAATTTTGCAGGGATGATCTACATATATCCATCTAAATATTGAACGATAGAGATATTGATATGTGATCTTCTTCATATATGTCAAAAAAAAGAATCTTTTAGTGGAAGTGTCATATATATATATATATATGTGGGACCCCGCATGTTTTACCGTGGTTAATGACGAGTTACTGAGGTTTAAGTCGCACTTGGTAACTTTACGAGTGAACGACCATGTTCATTTTTGAGTTTTTCAAAGCTCTTCAAATTCCTCATTTAAGGACTCGGTGTTGTAATACGTGTCGATACGAATCTCCTGGTATTTTTGGAATATTTTTCGGAGATTCCGTTAATTTTCTGTGAATTTTCGAAGTTTCTAGTAACTTTTAATTATCATTTCGATAAAAACAGTTTTACCATTTAACCTTTTACTTTTTACCTTCTTTAAATCTGGACCATTGAATCGATTCCAGATTAAATCTGAACCGTCCATTTTTCTATAAAAAGGGATGAGACCTTTGACCAAAGTCAAAGATCCTAAATCGGTCAACTCTTCTCCCTCTCTCTTCTCCCGAGCTCTTTCTCTGCGGTTGCTGTTTTTCGCTCGGCGCCGGCGACTCTTGTCACCACAGGCCGGCAGACCACCTCTAAAAGCTTTCTCTCTTTCTCTTCTATCTAACTCAATCCTCTAATACTACAAGCATCCACTCTCGGTGGAGATCGGAGGAGGGAGCTTCGACTGACTTTTTCGATCTCAGGCGAATCTGGGCGGCGACGGCGCCTCAGGTGGGTTTATCCTTGTTCCATACCTTCTTTTCTTCATCTCCATGCCCTTAAATTCTTGATTTGAGCCAAAATCTGAGAATCCCTCTTTCTCTGTTCATTTCTCTGGTTTTTCTGCTCCCCCCTCCGATGACGGTTTCTGGCGTGTCCCTCGAGCCCGGTAACCTCGACACGTGTAAGAGAGAGGAAATAAGAGAGGACTTGGAGCTAGGGGCAGCATCTCAGACTTGGAGCAGTAGAGGAGGCCCGAGGCTTGGTCTCGGTGGAGAGGAAAAACAGAGGTGATGATGATGAGGAGGAGGAGATGGTGATGATGAAGCTGCATGTTCAAAGGCTGCATGGTGGAGCTCGATGGTGAGGTTCCAGAGCAGCGCTAGAAGCATTGGAGAAGATGGAGGTGAGGATCTTGTGTTTGGGCTACTGTGTTACTGCTATTTGGTTTTAAGTTTGATATTGATGTTGTTTGACTGCATGTTGTCGATAACTTGAAGACGAAGAAACGAGGGAAACTCTGTCGAAATTCCGACAAGTTGCTGGAGACCGGTGACTGCTTCGGTGATGCAATGAAACCGGCAGAAATGCCGAGAGGTAGTCTTCGACTCCTTAAGAAGTGTATTGTTTCCGTTTAGTCGAGTTAAGAGTTGTAATCGGAATTTACGTAAGGAAATGTACTAAACGGAAACCAACCATAATTGAGAACTTTCCATTTTGGGAAACTTTCTATTTCTTGGGAAACTTTCTATTTTTTGGAAACCTACTAATTTGGGAAAATTTTCATTTTGGGAAAGTTTCCATTAAAGGAAAGTTTTAATTTTGAAAAAGTTCCATTTTCAGAAAAATAAAACGGTTTAGCAAACAATTGAAGTTTGACACAGTTTGGTTAATTGGTAAAGTGTTAAATTGTTATCGAAAATGATAACTGAAATTCTGAAAATGCCAAGTTGACAGTTTTATGTAAAATTGGTGATTCACGTAAATCGATAAATCGACTCTTGGTAAATAAATTGGTTAATGTGACACGTATAGTAATTCAACAATTTACTATGCGACACCCTAATGTCAGATTAAAATGATTAAGGAAAGTTCAGAAGTTAAGTCGGACTTCCATTAAATAAGTAAAGAGTCGTTAATCGGAAAAACAAGTTTAAAAGGTTAAAGAGTTAAAAAGGAATTGGTTGGTCAACTTAGTCAATGTGGTCATTCCTGGTCAAACTAGGAATGCTGAGGTATGTTGACTACTATTGTTTCTTGGTTCTAAGCTACTCTAATTCTGCAGTGAATCATTGGACGAGGTAGCTTACGCGGTGACCTCGGTTCATCCGAGGTAGTTCCTGGAAGCTTGGAGCTTATGTAAGGAACGGCTATTCCAGGTTAGGAAGCTAATCCCCCTTTGATAGTGGTTTTGCCTATATATGAAAGTGCATGGTTTTTGTATGCTCATGGTCGATGCCTCAGGAAAGTTTTCTTTATATTATGTGATAAATGATTTATGATTGGGCCAAGAAAACCCGAGGCCAGACGTAAATGATTTTTATGTGATGACTCGGATCGAAAAGTAGTACCGTTGTCCTGATTTCCGGTGTTTGGCATGAGAGTGGCGGGACCTAGTTTATAGTACTCCCACGGTGTCGTTGACCGTGAACCTTCGGAGGGGCAATGCCCTATTTATTTTATTTTCCCACTTACGCTTGTGTCGTTCAGAGTTAAGCGATCCGTAAGTGCGGTATGTACTACGAGTGATGTGTTGTGCATTAGCTGTAAATGGACACTCTCACTACTATTCGTCTTCGGACGCATAGGTAGTGGGTCCCGGTTTGCTGTATAGACATACCTGAGATTCGGCCGCCTAGATCCGTGAATCCCTGCAGGCTGTATTGTTCATTGAGAGCTTTGGTCCCTGTTTTAGCATACTGTACAGTTTCCCGAAAGATATGAAATGATGTTTTGTGTGCCAAGGATTTTCAAATGATTTTATTTAGAGCTCAAATCTATGCTTATATTTAAATGGTTTTATGGTTTTCAAACCTATCATTGGTGAGTCTATATGTGAGCACGCGTGGACGACGCTCACCCATACAACAGATTGTTTGCAGGTACTGTGTACTGTGACGAGATAGATAGAGAGAGTTGTGTGTGTAGAGCCTCATTCCCTACTCGATGTTTGGTCTAAGTTGTACCCATTTTTCCTGTTTTGCCCTTCGAGTCATTTACCAGAGTATTTGGCATAAACAGTAATGGTGTCACCCTGAATTGTTAACCCTGTTTTATATTTTTATTGTTGTCGCTAAAGTTTTTAATTGACCTCTTTAATTTGTCCACCTTCTGAGAAATTGGAAAAAAACTCTGATGAATGTTTTAAGAAATTATTTGGTGCCACTCAAGTTAAAGTTTAATTTTATTTTACTTACTAAAAAGCCTACGACTTTAGGTTAATAAGTTGTTGGCACGTCCTTCAAACGTATTGACTTTTTATTGACTTAGATTCGTGACTACTATAGTTTTCCCTCCCGGGACGTTACTATATCCAATTCATGTTACTATATATAATATACATGGTATCTGTTAAGTGTGAAGTATTGGTATGTGTTTAGTGTGAAGTATTTCTGCTTTGCTATTATGTTCTGGAGTCAGCATTTGCATGCCAATGTTTAGATGGGAAAGAGAAATATAAAAGGTTTTAGGTTCAACAGCTGGGATGATCTAGCATCACAATTCACAAACGCTTAACTTTCTATGTAGCTTTAAAGCTGAAAGCTTTCATATTGCAATTGTAGTTACAAACTTGGAATGAAACAAGTAAAAGCAATCCACAGTTCCACACTTAGAAAAACAAAATGACCAATCTGGAAAAGACATGCATCGATCCAACACGGATAATGATGCTGATGTCTTCAATGAAAGTAGGCCTCATCATAGGCCGGTCCTCACCTAAATTTTAAGACTTAGGATATGGTAAGATTCGGTCAAAGTCAACAAAATTTAGGATTTGATAAGGTAGGATCGAGACTTGAATATGTAAGCCATAGCCCGCCCTAGTGGCCCATTTCGTTAGAGCTAATAGGGTCAGGTAGGGTCGGCCCTTTAAATAGGGCTAAACATGACCGAGATTGGATTGTTATTTTTTTCTCACAATTTAGCTTTAGAATTATATGTAATAAACATTACTTTTTGTGTTATATTTAACATATACGCATACACATTATACTTAATTTAAGACATCTATCTATAAACTAAGTGGTTATACTCATATATCTCACGAACTAATGCTCTAAATCATCAAAATACAATCGTTAATCAATAAAACAAAAGGAAATCAAATGAACAAAGCTAGCAAATTAACTACAAAAGAGAAGATTAGTTGTATTGTATCTAAAAAATAAGAAACATATTAAAATAATTTAAAAAATAAGAAATTATTAGGGCCTAAATGACGGGATTTTAGGGTCGGGCCGGGTTCAGCCATAAATGGCTCATTATGGTAGGGTCGTAGGGTAGGACCGGGTTTCATTTGCTCAACCCTTACCCTACCCTACTCGAGAGGGCTAGGGCCGGCCCGCCCTAATGGAGGACCAGGTAGGACTTCGACCCTAAAGGATAAGACAAGTTTTAAAACGGACTAGAATCGAAGAGCTAAATAATGAGGGCTAAATAAAAACAAACATCGTGTTGTGACAACACATTCCAAAAAAGATCTCCACTGAACCTCCATGGTAGGAAGAAGTGCCAACCCTAGCTAAACCATATCTCAGAGTTAACTTTTAACTACCCAGATGAGTTTAAGACCGTTTGAAGGGTCAGAAAAACAATACAGTGATTACAGTCAAGTACTCTCTAAATAAAGCCTATAGTACGAAAACAAAGCCTATAGTATAATATAAGATTTGGCCACATAATGCATGAAACAAGCTCAATTATAAATATTAAATAGTTTATAAAGCACAGCAGTACACATACCCACCGTCCTCACATTATTGTTTGTATACTAGAATTCTCCATTCTCCACTCCACAATACATCTCTCTCACAAAAACCATTCAACCAAGTGTCTTAGTTTCTTTAAGGATTCCATTTACTATACTCAGTCTCAAGTTTCACCTGCAATCTGAGCTTCAATCATGGCTGCTTTAGTGTATATAGTGCTTTTCTTGGCCCTCACTGGTCATTCAAGTAAGCCCCAGCTTCTTCTTTCACCTGTTTTTCATAAACTTTGATATTATTATTGCTCATGTGACGGTTGTGGATCATCATCAACCTATTCCTTTCCATCAAAGATTCAATCTTTATTCTGTTTTGCTTCAATTTGATAGTGGAAAGTTTCTTTCTTTTTCAATTTGAGAAAAAAGGGGTCACCGAAACTGATGTTCTTGATTCTGGGTTTTGGGGAAACAGGTGCTACTTATTGCTTATGTAAAGATGGGGTTGGTGATGCTGCTCTTCAGAAGGCACTAGACTATGCTTGTGGAGCTGGAGCTGACTGTAATCCAATCCTTTCAAACGGTGCGTGTTACAACCCCAACACAATCAAAGACCACTGCAACTGGGCTGTTAATAGCTACTTCCAGAAGAAGGGCCAAACCGCGTTGAGCTGTGACTTTGCAGGAGCTGCCACTCAGAGCCAAACTCCTCCAAGTACGTAGCTTCTCCTTTACCATCTTATTGATACAGTTCTTTGTTTTTCTGAAAAATAGACTAAATACAAAATTAATATTGACAATTGTAAAAACGGAAATTTGGAGGAAATATTTATGAATATTTTAGTCTTTGGTTTTTCTTGATCTTAGTTACTGATCTTGTATTTGTTTTGTTCTTTGTGATTAACAGCCACAAGTTCCAGTACTTGTGTTTATCCTTCAAGTGCCAGGTATGTCTTCTAGTCACTTTGTCTGATATTGAATCTTGACCTTGCTCGGATTAAAACTATTAATAATACTTAAATTGGGGATATGGGGATCTACTTCTCTGCCAAAAGTTTCTATCTGCAAGTTTCAGAAAGAAATTCTATTGTCAATGTCAAGAGTTCAATTCCCTCTGTTTTCTTGGGTGCAATTCAATTTGGTTTGATGGCTGGTAGGTGCAAATGAACGACCTCTCACTTGGTACTTTGTATTTGCAATTACAGATTCCTAAATTGGTAGAGTTATGGGGGGTTTTCCTCCTGATGTAAATTTTTAAGTGGGAGTTTAAATTTTGGACAGTGATTAAGAAAAGTAGATCTTCCATTGTTTAAATGACATCAGTTGAGCTGTCATGAAGTAGATACCTCGTAAATTCTTTGTTCTCCAACATATTCAATTCCTCAGCTTCACCTATGTTCACTGCATTGTCACTCTTTGTAAGAAAGACTTGTATGTTCCACCAAATTAGGTTCCCTTCCCCTTTAGGTGTTTGAAATTCCATATTCAGTGAATCAGTGTATGCATTTACACATTTTACATGATGGATTTTGTTGTTCTACTATTTTGTGCAGTACCTCCACAAATTCAACCACCACAACTCCTAGCACAACTCCAACCACAGGCACAACCCCGACCACAACTCCAACCACCGGCAACACCACGGGATCAACAACCCCCAGTACAACTCCCTCATCAATCTTTGGAATAAGCCCAACGAGTTCTTTCACAGATTCAAGCCCTGGTTTAGCTCCTCACTTCATTGCAGCAGCAGCTACTCTATGCTTTTCAGCGTTCTTGTTACTATGGGGTTGAGAGAGTGTTTGGTATGATTGATGTGTGGATGAGAGCTCACTACATATTCGGACAGTGGTTATGGACTTATGGTGGGTAGGGATGTGATATGATATGATATGACATTTGGGCTGTGCAGTCTTTTTCTTTGTTTTTTCCTCGCTCCAATGTGAAAAAGCTGGGGAATTTGATTCCCATTTTGAGTGGTGATGATACATGACTGCTACTACTGCTAGTGCTCTGTTGGGGTAGAGAAGAACATAGTCTTCCTTTTTAGTTTTTGTATATGTATGAATGGGCCTTTTTAGTTTTTGTATATGTATGAATGAGAGAGCCGGAGCCCGTATTTTTTAATTTAATGGAACAACTCTATTCTAGCATTGCTGCTAATCCTGTTGCTATTATATACTTTGATGCATGTGTTTGGTGATTCTGGTGAAATTTTTGCCTATTTTTTTCATTGGTGATGTTAACATGGTTGTTGATGTTTCATAATAACCATGATAATGTAGTAATCCATGATGGATTTAATATATGTTATCTCCAAGTTGGCATTGTTTTTGTGCACCAAAACAATGGCAAACAGGCCAAAATGAAGGAAAAGGAGAGAGAGACTTCGTGTACCAGCTCTCAACTTTGGGGCTTAGGTCACATCAAGCTTTCAAAGTTGGTAGCCTTACAGATTATACATGAGTCACACCAGATGAACCTTTGAGAGAATACATGTGTAGGCTATATTTGAGAGAATATGGAGAGTAAACTTCTCTTCCAACACTCAAAATGAAGATGTGTTAGAACTTGAAGAGTGTAGATCACTACTATTTTCGTGACAATCGAACACCTAATTAAGACTAACCCACTCAACTTTTCTGTTAGTTTGTTTGCTAAGAAACATAACAATAGTCTAAATAACGGTTATCGACATCGTATCAGTTTTGTAAAATAAGAATATATCGAAGATGTCGAGTGATTTGGGAGAATTAATTCAAAGGAAAATTGTGTCTATACTTTCATTGATAGGCTTATATATAAGGTCTTTCATAATCATACATGGAAAACAAGTAGATATCCTATCACTACTAAGGAACATGAATCCCATTCTACCAGGGACTCTCAGGGGTGGCAGGCACGGCTGCGGCCCGTCTTGAGTCACAATAGGAAAAGAACAAACCCATGTCAATTGTCCCTCTAAGGTACCGGAAGATGGTCTTGATACCTGTCCAATGACATTGCGTTGGTGCAGAACTATATCTTGCTAACAAGTTTACAGAGAAAGCAATGTCTGGTCGAGTGCACTGAGCCAAGTACAATAACGCACCTATTGCACTGAGATAAGAGACCTCTGCTCCAAGTACTTCCTCCTCATCCTCCTTAGGACAGAATGGATCCTTGTGAACATCCAAACTTCGACCGACCATGGGGGTACTCACCGGATGCAACTTATCCATATCAAAACGCCTCAACATCTTTTGGACATATGCAGATTGGTGAATCAATATCCTGCTGGCTCGATGCTCTAGCTCAAGGCCTAGGCAGAACCGCGTCTTCCCCAAGTCTTTCATCTCAAACGCATATCTCAAGTGAGCCGCGGATTCTCTTATCTCATCAAGAGTACCGATCAAGTTCATGTCATCAACATAAACGGCTACAACTGCAAATCCGGAACTCGTTCTCTTTATGAACACGCAAGGGCATAAGTCATCGTTCTTGTAACCCTTCCTAATCAAGTAGTCACTTAGACGGGTATACCACATCCATCCGGATTGCTTCAATCCATAAAGTGAGTGTTGCAGCCTTATAGCATACGCACTCCGTGGTCTAGAGTCACTTGACTTAGGCACTGAAAAACCATCAGGTAATTTCATGTATATCTCTGAATCTATGTCCCCATATAGATACGCAGTAACCACATCCATGAGCTGCATGTCAAGTTTTTCGGACACTACCAAACTGACTAAGTAGCGGAAAGTTATGATGTCCATTACGGGAGAATATGTCTCCTCGTAGTCTATTCCAGGGCGTTGTGAGAAACCTTGTGCCACAAGGCGAGCCTTATGCCGAAGGACCTCGTTCTTCTCATTACGCTTTCTAACAAAGACCCATTTATGTCCCACATGCTTTACACTTGGCGGGGTAAGCACAACCGGCCCAAATACCTGTCTCTTTGTTAGGGAATCCAATTCCGCATGGATAGCTTCTTTCTATTTAAGCCAATCTGCTCTACGTTCACATTCACTGACGGAGCGTGGTTCGATGTCATCGTGGTCATTGATCTCTTGAGCCACGGCATATGCAAACACATCATCGACATGCATGGATGATCGATCCAGCAACTCAAAAGTGTTCCCATAACACATTGAGATTTCCATGTTCTCCGACACCGACGCGTATCCCGGAGCGTCCCCCAGCAATACCGACATCGATTCAAGGACATAAGTATAGTCAGAGACATTCTCATGAGAAAGATTCTTAGTGTCGATGTGTAAAGGATCAGACTGTGCCATTGGTGTCCTCTTTTTCCTAAGACGCACATCAATCGAACCAAGTGGCCTCCTCCTCTTCCTTTGAGGAGCCACGGCCTCCACCCCTCCACTAGGGTCGGCGGCGCCGATACCGACGGCAGCCAAGCTCGGACCCGAGGTGGTCTTGCCCTTTTTCGGGACTTCAAGCCTTGCAGGCACATTGGCAGCCGGCATATCTGATCTCGTCACTTTTGCAATCTTCGCCAATGAGTCGGGCATCGAATCCGCCACATTCTGGAGCTCAACAAGTCTCTTCACTTCCGTTTCCACGTGTGAAGTCCGGGGATCATAATGAGACAAGGTCGGAACGCACCAGGACAATTCCTGTCGTTCTTCCTGAGCATGAGTTCTCCCATCTCCCCCTAACGACGGGAAGACGGTCTCATCAAACTTGCAATCTGCAAAACGTGCTTGAAAGAGATCACCTGTCAAAGGCTCAAGGTATCGGACTATGGATGGTGACTCATAGCCAACATAGATACCCAAACGTCGTTGCGGACCCATTTTCTTACGTAGTGGTGGCGTAATAGGCACATACACTCCACAACCAAAGATGCGTAGATGTGAGATATCAGGCTCATATCCAGTGACCAACTGGTACGCACTAAACACTTGGCTGGGGGCGGGTCTGAAACGAACAAGTACTGCTGCATGCAATATTGCATAACCCCATGACGCAATAGGGAGATTGGTACGCATGACCAACGCTCTAGCAATCAACTGAAGCCTCTTAATCATAGCTTCAGCGAGACCATTTTGCGTGTGCACATGGGAAACGGGATGCTCAACTTTAATCCCGATCGACACGCAATACTCATTAAAAGTCTTAGATAAGAACTCTCCGGCATTGTCCATCCGTATTGATTTAATAGGATGATCCGGGTGGTTAGCCCGAAGCTTTATAATATGTGCCAAGAGTTTTGGGAATGCAGGATTACGTGTGGACAACAACGCTACATGTGACCAGCGCGTCGAGGCATCTACCAGAACCATGAAGTATCTAAACGGTCAACATTCTAGATGGATGGGTCCACAAATATCTCCTTGGATACGATGTAGGAATGGAATGTTCACTGTGTTTGCTTTAGCGTAAGAAGGTCTCGTAACAAACTTAGCCAAAGTGCATGCTTTGCATAATGATCGGTGAGCGTCGGAAAAAGCCAACGACATCTCAGGAGAGGACATAGTCACCTCACCCGGGTTGAGCCGAGGAGTGCCTATGGGACCACGCACCGGGGGCCCTAGTGCCAGCCGGGTGGTGCCTAAGGTGTCGCACACCGGATGCCTCGGTGCCGTTCGGGAGGTGCTCAGGGTACCGCGCACCGGGGGCCTAGGGGCCGGCCCGGGGTTACCTCTGGTGGACACGGTACCTTCACCCTCAATGGTGAGTCCGTGCTCCAGTACCTTCCTCTTGGCCCGGAAGAAAGGATGTCCATGAGAATTTCTCAGAATCTTAATCATCATCTCTCTTCCCGGGTGTCCCAAGCGATCATGCCAAAGCATATATGAGTCGGAGTCCCAAAAATCGTGTTTGGCAACTGCATTGGATTCAACAATCCGGATCTGAGTTACATACAGACCACTAGAACAACTCATGAGCTTCTCCAAGATGCGTTTCCGTCCACAATCATGAGAAGTAATACACAAGAACTCTTGTCCATCCTCACAATGCGTCTCCAAATGGAAACCATTAGCCCGGATGTCCTTAAAACTCAACAACGTCCGACTCCCCTTCGGTGCATAAAGAGCATCTGGAACGTTAATCAAGGTTCCATTGGGCAACATAAACTTAGCCCTTCCACGCCCTTGAATCACAGGGGATGAACCGATCATCGTAGTCACAGATGTCCGACACGGCACAATGTTCACAAACAATTGCCTGTCCCTTAGGATGGTGTGGGTAGTCCCACTATCTGTAAGACACTCTAGCTCCATACCTACACAAAAAGGTAGAGACATTAGCAAATAGCCACGGAAGAACTATTGCATAAAAGGATGCAAACCAAAGTGCAATCCCGAGCACAATTCACATTCCCGGGCAGCATGACCTTGTTGCACTAGAACAGCCATAACTTTCACGTCCGGATGGATATGAACGAACCGCGAAAACCGTTGGAAACTAGACTCAGAGAGCTTTCCAGGGATGTAAAATTCGCGTTCTAGTTCATCCGGAGCCATTCACAAAGCTCTGACGAAGTTGCTGTACAGAACGGGACTGAATTGTTGTTTCTGCAGAAACCGACATGAGAAGCTACAAACTTCAATATGGCACCATGGTACCACTCCGAGGCATATGGCAACGTACAGAGGCAGCTATGAGTGGGCGTCACAAGTCTCAATGTCTACAAAAGACGGTACAGAAGAACAGCACAAGTTGCATCCAAAACCGAGAGCTTTTGGCAACATCAACCAATATGACCAGGCATGTTTGCAGAGAGTCGGTAGTGCATGGCACGTTTAAGACCACTTTCTCTGTATACCAAACAATTCTAAGTCATCATATTGTCGAGAGGTTATCTTAGGCAAAACGGTGATGGAATATCCGCTGTCTAGTGAAGACTGAGCCAAAAACACGCGCACTTCTTACGTGAGTATGTTATGTCCGGCATCTAATCCCCTTTGGAAGGACTTAGAGCGGCATTTATCATGTCAACTAAGGGTAAATGTCAAAAAATTGATCAATTGATAGTTAAGAACATCGAAAACGAAAGCAACTTTCATTAATGCATAATGGTTACAACGAGATCTCGGAATAAAAAGGTGTCAAAAACAACCAAACTAACTGCGGCACTGACATCATGCCAAACTAAACACAACCAGAAGCCGAGCGACATCAAAAGTCGGCGACGTCCATATCGGGGTTTGAATCCCTAAAGTCAGCAATCACAAGCTGAGTGATGGTGTTTGTGTCATGAGTCTCTGTACAATTAATCTCCAAAGACTCTTTGTACTTTTTATATGCAACAACCACATGTTGAGGAGCTCGGCATTGCTTCATCCAGTGATCCAAAGATCCACAGCGATGGCATTGTGATGCTCGAGTGTTATTAGGTCTCGCTTGTTTCTGAACCGGTCTGGGAGCACCGCCACGGGGGCCGGGCGCATCTATCTCTCTCTCGGTACGGGAGCGGCCTCTGTTGCCGTGTCTCCTGTTCCGGGTGCCACGCCGTGAGCTTGCCTCACGAGGGTATGGTTCAGGACGATCTCTGTCTCTCCCTCTAGGAGCTTTCCCACTATTGGCCCTGGAGTAGTTACTCTCTGGCACTTTCTTAGTACCAACAGGTCTTAAGTTGTTCTGATCCAAGAGCATCTTATCCTTTTTTTTTTTTTTCAGTCAACAGCTGAGTCATAAGTCCACTAAACGTTGTGATACGTTGGGTCTTATACTCCAAGCGGTATTGTTTCATTAGGACACTTGCTGATTTAGGGAAAGTTAACAATGTCTTCTCAATAAGATCGTCATCAAACTTCTTTACACCACAAAAACTAAGCCGTGCACGCAGGCACAACATGTCTTTGTTGTACTCCTCCATCGAAGTGTAGTCCAAGAGCCGAATGGTGTCCCACTGAGCTTGCAGCTCCGGTAACAGGACGGCATGGACATTGGCAAAGCGTCCCGCAAGTGCATCCCAAAGGGCTTGTGGTTCGTCTATGTCTTGATACTGCCACCTCAATGTGGGATCAATATGTCGACGCAGGAACATCAAGGCCTTAGACTTAACCTTATCAGTAGGTTGGGCCTGATCCGCGGATGCGGGAAGAACAATGGCGGAGGTATATTCTTGGCCAATGAAGGTCTGCTTCACGTCTGACACCCACCGATGGTACTCCTTACCCTGGGCGTCAAGAACCGTGAATTCCAAGCGAGCTTCCATAGCTCTGCATACAAAATTTCAAGCTTTAGTTAGTTAATCCGAGACCACGTGGGTTCGATGCTTAAATTTTGTTACGGATTGTCACAAGCAACCCGGTGAAAGTTGTCTACACAACGCAGATTGTCTACACAACCCTTTAATCAAACATAGCCAGCATTGGATACCAAGACAACGCGGACCTAAAAACACCATAAGTTCTGGGATTTACCAACCTGCATGCACCAAATACCAAGCATGGGAAGAGATAGGGAAAGGGAGGGATGAGCTCCCCGACTTTAGTAACTTTGAAACAAGCTAGGTTTCAAGAACATACCTACGTTGATTATGTGCGGCAGCAAGCGCAGAGTGGTGCGGCAGCAAGTGTGCGGCAAAAGTGCGGCAGAGGGTGCGACCAGGGGTGCGCTAGGAGGTGCTGCAGGTGCTCGACAGGGGGTGCTGCAGGTGCTCGGCAGGGGGTGCTATCGATGGCCTCTAGGTTCTAGAGTTAGAGAGCGTGCTGATAACGTGATTTGGGAGAATTAATTCAAAGGAGAATTGTGTCTATACTTTCATTGATAGGAGCCCCTTATATATAAGGTCTTTCATAATCATACATGGAAAACAAGTAGATATCCTATCACTACTAGGGAACATGAATCCCATTCTACCAGGGAATATGAATCACATTCTAACTAGCATAGACCAAGGCACACATATGTCAAATGTCTTTCAACATCGAGATATATATTTTTTTGGGTAAACCTCGTTAAAATGAGAGAAATTTATTGAAAAGAAAAAGAAGAGTACTACATCAAATTTGAAAGGTTATAACTCAACTCCCACCAAAAACAATAAACAAACCTATAAAGCACAAACAAAAACAATGGAAGCTAGCAGAAGCGAAAATTGGGAAGCCCCAACCAATCACTAATACAAAGAGAAGCAACAAAATTTGAGGGAAAATCCCACCACTTCAAACTTGATGACTTTAGCCCTTCATGAAGGATGTTGAGATATATTGGATTATATCGGATTTGTTAATTTTTAATTAAATTTAATATATTTATAAACATATATTTCAAAATATACCAAATAAACTTACGAAATTAAAATTTATACTTTAAAATATACTGATTAAACTAGAGAAAGAAAAACGTTTGATTGTTTTGACAATGAAAATATATAAATAATACTAACTACTAAGTACAAACTAATAAAAATAAGTGTTTACAAGATAGATTGAGATGCTCATGCATCATAAACTCTTTCATCATCAGATTCAAACTCAAACTCATCATCAGATTCAAACTCAAACTCATCATCTTCATTATCTTCTTTCTCATCTTCTGAGACAAAATGATCTTTATAAAGCTCTCTTACGAGGGTCCAAACGAGGGTAGCCTGGCGTCAGGAGGTGGTCGGACGGAGAGGTCTTCCTCTGTGCTTCAGTCAAGTCCGACCCGCTTCGAGAGAGAAGAACTGAAGAAGAGATCGAAATTTGTAAAACGCCACAGAAATATCCTTTTTTTAAAAAAGTAACCGAAATATCAGATCAAACTCGGTTTGATCCGATATTTTGAGTTGACCGATATATTAAGACGATGTGGTACTTATCGTATCAGATTCTAAATATCAACGATATATCGCTGATATATTCTGAATATTAGAACATTGAAGGAGAATAAAAACATGATAGACTTTCTAGTTGCTCAATCGCTCCAGCCGAATTATAATAATTTGACGTGATGCATGGCTGAAAAGGTGGAAATTAATCTTAATAATAATAGACGACTAAATAAAGTCTGTATGTAACTAATGTTGTTTAGACTACCGGGGGGGTTGGTTGGACCTTTGAGAGGTGGACTGGTGAACTACCCACCAACCATATACTATACTGGAGTAAGGGCATGATTTGAGACACCAAACACCCAAATCTTCTATGTTCTTTGTTTTCACCCAGTGCTAAACTACGGACTTGTTTGCTTATACCAAACTGGTAAATTTCCAATGATCCCTGAATAAGTAAAATCGTCAAATAATCAGAATCTGTCCAAAACAAAATAGTGCCAAGAATGTCTCCTCAACTTCACCAAATGAGAAACACTACTGAAAATAATTTAGTTCAGGATTGCAGTTGATAGTAAAGACTACTATTTGGTTCATCAGCTAATGAGTCTCAATAGGATATATGTGGAAAACAACTTTATTATGAGTTTTGATAAGGATGCATTTATATATGGATCGTATACAGTTAAACTTCTATAAATTAATAACGTTGAGATCGAAAAAATTAATTAATAACATTAGGACCGACAAAATTTATTAATTTAACGATATATTAATTAATCGATCTTATTAATTTATCAAAATATTAGAATTTCTTAAATATTGTTTTATTTTTTTCAACAGAAATAATATTGTTTTAATAATATTCTGTTATGTGACTAGGATCTATATTGGGCACAGTAATAGGTTTACATGTTAGAATATGATTATATTTTCCTTCTATATATCTGAAAGTACTATGTGATTCAAACAATAAATAAGATACAACTCTAACATATCAAAAACACATATATGACTTCTTATCTCAAAAGAGGTTAAAAATCGACGATGAGGATAAATTGTTGTTGCAACAGGAGAAAACCACACCAACTATTCTTATATGCTAAGTAAAGTCGAGATGAGATTGAAATCATTAAACATGATATCAATTTCAAGAAGAAACAACCCACAATCGACTTATTTTTCATGAAATCATCGTAAATGAATAATAAATTCTATGTAGTAAGAAAGTATTAATTTATGTATATATATATATATATTCGATGAGGTCTGTATGAATTCTAAATTTTGTATTATCTTATAAATTAAGCGAATTAGTAATTTACTGTGTTGTCCCTGACTCGAGACTAGAGAAAATTATTATTTTAGCGAGGTTATTAATTTATTGAGGTTTAACTGTGCATCGTTGTTACTTCAGTAACATGGATATAAGATTCAAGATTTGCCAAATTTGTAAAGTATAGGAGAGGGTGAATCACTGCCGGAGCCAACCTAGTTTCACCTAGGCTTAAGCCCATGTGGAAGTTTTCAGGTAAAAAAAATACCTACTGCACATAAAAAAGTAATAATATCTTTATACTTTAACATCTAAATTAAATGATGGTACCTAATAATTAGTCATATTGATCTCTAATAATTGAAGAAGTGACCTAACAAGCTTCAAGTTGTAGACATATTTCTAGAACTAGGGTTTATTAGAGGTTAAGATTTGGATCTAGATTGAGAAGCTAAATCTTAGAGAGAATATGTCAATGTGAATCACAACTATCTCATGAAATGCATGTAGATTACTATTAATCAAGCTGATGTTGTTTTGGCTAGACATTAGCCACTCTCGAGTCTCAATTCCATAAATCACAAATGCAGTCTACCTACCTCCTCAACCTTGATTGCCAATTCACGACTCTTAAATTCTCATCGATTTCATTCACTTAAGCGGGCTAATTGATTGTCTCAATCGGCGACTTACTCGAGCTTGAAGGTCTCATTCTCAACTCTCAAATTAACAAAAAAAATTTTGCACTATCGATATTGTTTGAAATTTTGTGTGACAATTAGCCCATGTAACTATATCATCCTGGCTCCGCCACTGGGATGAATCCCATGAAATGGTGATGTTGAAAACAACTAAGCTCAATAATGACAAGGCGGAAATGAAAAGAAAATTATGAAACCTTCATAACTGAGAAGTATATTCAACCTCTTTGTACTGAGCTTCTTGAACGAATTCCACAATCAATTTTGCAACAGAGCTCGGTCTTTCTACATGAGGAATGTGTCCGCAATCTGGTATTTGTCGTATGATTGCATTTGGCAGCTCAGAGTGCAATCTCTGCATCATAATGTATAAACGATTATGCAATTATTCAATGGTGTAAGTTTGCAAAGTGTATAATGATGCAATATTCAAAAGGAAAACTTTGTGAAATCAATATCTCAGAATGCATTTGGAGAGTTGTTTCCAGGTATAATTGAACACACATGGTGATTCTTTTGGTATGCCTATAGAAGGGAGAAAAGTGCTACCACTCCAAGCTTGTTGCTAATAATCTGGTCTTCCTCGCCCCATATGATAAGTGCACACATATATGACTTCTTATCTCAAAAGAGGTTAAAAATCGACGATGAGGATAAATTGTTGTTGCAACAGGAGAAAACCACACCAACTATTCTTATATGCTAAGTAAAGTCGAGATGAGATTGAAATCATTAAACATGATATCAATTTCAAGAAGAAACAACCCACAATCGACTTATTTTTCATGAAATCATCGTAAATGAATAATAAATTCTATGTAGTAAGAAAGTATTAATTTATGTATATATATATATATATATATTCGATGAGGTCTGTATGAATTCTAAATTTTGTATTATCTTATAAATTAAGCGAATTAGTAATTTACTGTGTTGTCCCTGACTCGAGACTAGAGAAAATTATTATTTTAGCGAGGTTATTAATTTATTGAGGTTTAACTGTGCATCGTTGTTACTTCAGTAACATGGATATAAGATTCAAGATTTGCCAAATTTGTAAAGTATAGGAGAGGGTGAATCACTGCCGGAGCCAACCTAGTTTCACCTAGGCTTAAGCCCATGTGGAAGTTTTCAGGTAAAAAAAATACCTACTGCACATAAAAAAGTAATAATATCTTTATACTTTAACATCTAAATTAAATGATGGTACCTAATAATTAGTCATATTGATCTCTAATAATTGAAGAAGTGACCTAACAAGCTTCAAGTTGTAGACATATTTCTAGAACTAGGGTTTATTAGAGGTTAAGATTTGGATCTAGATTGAGAAGCTAAATCTTAGAGAGAATATGTCAATGTGAATCACAACTATCTCATGAAATGCATGTAGATTACTATTAATCAAGCTGATGTTGTTTTGGCTAGACATTAGCCACTCTCGAGTCTCAATTCCATAAATCACAAATGCAGTCTACCTACCTCCTCAACCTTGATTGCCAATTCACGACTCTTAAATTCTCATCGATTTCATTCACTTAAGCGGGCTAATTGATTGTCTCAATCGGCGACTTACTCGAGCTTGAAGGTCTCATTCTCAACTCTCAAATTAACAAAAAAAATTTTGCACTATCGATATTGTTTGAAATTTTGTGTGACAATTAGCCCATGTAACTATATCATCCTGGCTCCGCCACTGGGATGAATCCCATGAAATGGTGATGTTGAAAACAACTAAGCTCAATAATGACAAGGCGGAAATGAAAAGAAAATTATGAAACCTTCATAACTGAGAAGTATATTCAACCTCTTTGTACTGAGCTTCTTGAACGAATTCCACAATCAATTTTGCAACAGAGCTCGGTCTTTCTACATGAGGAATGTGTCCGCAATCTGGTATTTGTCGTATGATTGCATTTGGCAGCTCAGAGTGCAATCTCTGCATCATAATGTATAAACGATTATGCAATTATTCAATGGTGTAAGTTTGCAAAGTGTATAATGATGCAATATTCAAAAGGAAAACTTTGTGAAATCAATATCTCAGAATGCATTTGGAGAGTTGTTTCCAGGTATAATTGAACACACATGGTGATTCTTTTGGTATGCCTATAGAAGGGAGAAAAGTGCTACCACTCCAAGCTTGTTGCTAATAATCTGGTCTTCCTCGCCCCATATGATAAGTGTCCACTGCTTTACCTGCCCAAAATGTAGAGAGAATTATCAAAAAAAGAACAGGTTTTGGACATCATAAAATGAAGAGCACCAAGAGCATTTGTCTTCTTGTTCTTCACTTTTGTGGTACATGGGCTTAGAAGAGAAATCACATCATCCAAATAAATTGAGCAAATGATTATTGATTTGATTACTCTTGCAAAAATATTTAATTATTTATGGAAGTAACATCCCTCTTGTTCATCAGACAGTTCAGACTTGGAATCATGTTTTTAATAGGAAAACTCATATTTGGCACCGTAAGGCAAAGGGTACCTCAGTTTCCTATATGCACGATTGAATTCTAAACAATTGTCAAAGTAACAAATAAATTTCACTACCTGTTCTATCTGGGAACTAACATTATACACCCCACTCATCATGAAATCCACAAGTGCATCCTCCCACCAAGGAAGCAAGCAATGCAAGCGGCCAATCTAGATAAGATTACAAGAAACAAGAGCATTAGGATATCATCAGCCCCGGAATTCCTAACACTTTTAGAAGTAATATACAAATATAACAAGAATCCTTTAGGATGAAACCCTTACATTTGTCCAGTCTACTTTGGTACTCAATGGTATGTCTGTGAAAAAGCACAAAAAGTTTACATAGAAGCGCAAAGGGAAACTCTTCAATATAAACGCCTGTCATGAAAATGTATGTAGTCACTCTAATGATGAATACCAGCAACAAGGGATTCAAAATAAGTGACCATTGAGAAAACTCACTCCAAAATAGGCTAACATTTTAGACAAGGTTGGTTGATTATCTGTGCCTTCTGTATACACGCTTGCATCAATCAAAATTAGCCTTTCAACCTGAAAAGAAGATTAAACTGAATGACGCTAAAGATAACACCCCCTTCGATGTCTTACTCTCCTACTGAATTTATAGACCACAATTCCAATATCAAACACATGGTGTGCACTTACTGCTTCTGGATAGCTGGTCGCAAAGTCAATTGCAACAGCAGCACCAAGGCTTGGTCCAACCAATATCATCGGCTTTTTAATGTATGACTTCCAAAGCTGTCATGAACATATCATGATTAGTCACTCATCAACAGATCAAAATAGAGTCTATTGGTCAGGCAACCGGCCTAAAATTTTCATCATTTGAAACTAATACAATACCAATGACAGGACTTAGAACTGTACCTGAAACAAATGGTCACGCTTCGCGGTTACGCTACATGAGGGAAGGCTTTCTGGAACATACAATACAAAATTTGCACTCAAACATAAAAATGGAGAAAGCAGTAAAGCAAATCCCAAACAATTAGAGAAACCCACCTAAATCAGAGAAGCCCCAACCAAGAACGTCAACAGCCCAAGTCTCGAGGCCGGCTTCCTCAAGCAATGGATAAGTGTATCTCCATTCTAAACATGAGCTGCATAATAAGCAGCAGTGAAATCCAAAGACACACACATTATCTCAAACAATGGTGACAATACATTTGCATGTACTAGTATTAGTTACCTATCAAAACCATGAAGAAGAACCACCGGGGTCGTCTCCTTCTGAACCAACGGCTTCACGCAGCTACTCATAACACAGTTGTCACCAAAACTCACCTGAAACCAGTAACTAAATCATTACACAAGCCAACAGTAAAAATAAAAAAGCTGAAGATATGGGGGTGACGTGGAGTTACCGGGAGCCTCTGTATTCGTGCGGCGAGTTTCCGGGCAAATGGGTCTTTGATGTCGTGGACTTGTTTTGGGAGGAAGGAAGGGAATGAATCGGAGCAGCAAACGGTGAGGCCTCTTTGGATTGTGGGAGTTGCTCCCATGGCTGTGAGGGATAGCATGTTTCGTCACCTGCGGGTGAGGCTTCAAGGTGGTGCTCCTGCTTGTGGATGGGAAACTGGTGACGGAGGAGGGAAATATGGCGAGTGGCCAAAGCCCAATCTATCATTTAAAAGAAAAATAATGTAAGGCATGGTGGTCCAGGTGACATAGGCTTTAACGGGTTCGTCGGTCAACCATTTAAAAAAGGAGGGGACGAGGTAGGCCATGGCGGTCCACGTGGCGTGGGACTTAGCGGACTATGGGCTCCATCTTTTTTACCGATATTAATTTTTATTTTTTATTGATATTAATTTTCATATATTTCTAATATTTTATATTTAACCTATTTTTAGTTAAATATATAATTTTTATATAAATTTTTAAAAAAAATTTCTATCAATATTCATTTTTCATTTTTCAAACTACTGAAATTTCTATAAATATCGATATTTTAGTCCTTGACCACAAGGCAAGTTCCACCAACTCCATCTACAATACCCACTTGGTGTTTGGCTTTGTATTATTTCTTTAGCCTCATGAGATTTTTATTTTTCTTATAAATTTCAATTCTTGGGTTCTTGTTTTACATGATGAGCGCAGGTTGACGAGAAAGATGAAAGTTTTCATGTTGTTTGCAATGTGCTTGCAACAGTTCAAGAGGTGAGGTCCGATAGAGATCAGCCATTGTCAGAAAATCGCATTTCACCCAGGCAGTTTCTGCTCTTCGTCACAAAACTTATGTTGAAGTCTCATCTGAGGTTGTTGGATTGAAGGTGATTTTCACCAATCCAAACAGTTTATCGACGTTATATTTGGTGACATGGGAAATGTTTAGGCTCCTTTCATTTACTGTGTCAGTAAGACATTGCTATAGCCTTGTTTTTGTTTCTGTCATGTCTCAATTTATGATATTTCGTATTAGTCTATTTTACTAATCTGTCAAGTAATCTTCAGGCTTCACATTTATCAAGTCTTATGAGGATGAATAAGCTGATTTTATTTTCATTTCAACTGAACTTACTTCCAAGCTCTGCTGCTTCATTTCAGATTATTGCATATATTGCATTGCTGTTTCTTATGGAAATCAATGGAGGGGATAGATTTCTGCTACAGCGTACTAATGAAAACAGGAGCAAATATTTGCTCTTCTTATGCATTTGGCTTATAATAGATATTGTCTCCTTTAAATTTATTTTTCTTAAACAAGAAATATATACACAAAATTGTTGAAATTGGAGAACAGTACAAGCAGAACGGATGAGAACTTCCTGAAATTCAAGATGCCTTTGAATTACTATAGAGATATGTCATTCATGTCAAAACTTCTCAAATGTTCTGGTAAAGGTATTCTATAATGGTTAGGGAGAATTTAAGTTTTAGGCTCTCATTCTGTTTCGGGTTCTTCAGGAGCCACTTGTGAAATTGATTTCTGTGCATCTATGAGAAAAAAGGGTATGCTTCTATATGAGGTGGTTCACCGTTCCGTAAAATATCTGATGAGTAGGTAGGGAAAATGCAGCTTGAGTCTTGTTGCAACCCATCGTTTAACTTTTGTTTGCAACTTTGCATAGTCTTTATTGTTCTACAATAATGAATCTATTTGTATGGAGAGTATTTTGGGGTTTTCTAGTTTTTTTTGTGTTCATCCATTTTTGATAAAAAAAAATTTGTTTACTGCATACAGGCAAATGCATTGAAAATGGCTTTTGAAAATCGAAGGACATGCTGATGAATGGAAAAACGGTACCGGTTCCCATTCACTGAGGAAGCAGTTCAGCAAGTGAGTGTTTTAGTTTCCTTGTAGAGATAATGTGTAATGACTGGATGGATTATCAATGTGAAGGACATGAGAAAATAGAATGTCAATGAGTATCTCTGTATACTTGAATGATTCAAATATTTGTGTGCCAGATTAAGAGGGACAGAATAAAGGGGAGGAGTGTGAAGGACTCAGTTATGTGAAGGACTTGGAGATCCATACAAAGATAAAATGGTGTATCTTCTTGATAATGAAAGAGTTGAAAGCTGGAATAGAGTGGTTCCATTAAAATAACAAACACAGCAGGCATACATGCATCAATTGAAAATAACAAACACAAGTATACAATAGCAGCAATGCTTGAATAGAGTGGATCCATTAAATTGAAAAAATCGAGACTCTGGCTCTGATTCATACATATACAAACTCTAAATAGAAAGATTAGCTAGGTTCTTCTTTATCTACTCCTAAAAGATCGAGCACTAGCAGTTGTAGCAGTCAGATGTTGTAGGTGACATTTGGGATCTTGTTTTCATCCTCGTTCTATGTCTTTTATCAATCTTCTATTCCTCTCTCAAATGTCTGTCACTTCTGCTCCATCGCCAACAGCAACAGGCATGTTATTTCTTCTTGGTGGGTATTATTGGGGCAAAGAAATGTTGAAGGCTTTTGCACTTTTTTTGTAATGTTTGATGAGACCTCCTAGAGATCGATTTTGGGAAGTGAGTCTTCAAGGTTCTGATTGTTCTGTACTGCGAAGTGCGAACTTACAAAATCCGAACCATTGAATCTGGCGGTTCTTCTTCTGGAACCTCTCCAGGTGTCCATTTCTTTTTCAACCAAATACTCATGCCCCCAGAAACTTCTTCAGGTACTAGTCCAATTGGATAAGAAGCAGAGCTAGGCCCATCTGAAAGTGGCTGGCTACTTGTAGCACTGGGAAATAGTGTTGGCACGGCTGAACTGGAGATTTGGTTTCCAATTCTGTGAGTAGTGTTATGAGATTGGCTGGTAGGTGAACCAACGTTTGCAGATGGAAAATTGTTTGTTCCAAATCCACTCGAAGCATGGGTAGAATTCGGAAACATGCTCGGCTGCAAAAAACCATTATTTGATGGTGCAGATGGCCTTTGTCCAAATCCTGTGTTGATTGATGTGCAGAGCTAGGCCCATCTGAAAGTGGCTGAAATTTGATACTGAAGGAGGAGCACTACTTTGGCTAGCAGTAGGGTTCAGTGGAACAGCACCGGGCTTGCGAAGGTTATCGAACTCAATCAACTTGGTATTAACCAAATTCCGTTCCTTTTCAACTATTGATGGTAAGTTTAACCCTCGCTTAGCATCATCAAAGGCCGCTGCCTTCAGTTCTTCGTAACTAATATCACCAACAATATCACAAGGAGAATTTCTTGAGTGACCATAGCAGGAAAGTGGTCTCTCACGCTCAAAATCTTCAGTAATTATACTTTTGCAAGACTCAGGATTTGTGCATTGATGATTTGTTGTCTGGGGCTGGTTATCAGATCTCCGGGATGGAGTAGCAGTAGTTGTGGGGGAGGCACGAGTCCATTTATTCTCGAAAGGCTTATTATCAGCTCCGGCTTTTGACTGAGAGTTGTTATGAACACCAAAACCAAAAGGATTTGAGTTTTGGTGCTGCTGATCAGAGCCAAATTGCTACCCATTTCCACCAAAGATATTCAAGTTTGGCTGCTGCTGAATCACATGAAGATACCTACACTTATCTCCATACCGACAGCTGCCTCGCTGAAAGTATCTGCACGGTTCAGGCATCGCCGGCCTCTTGTGAGTCTTCAAGGTTGCTATGTAGGTGCATGTATATATACAGTTCGACAATTAATCCCTTTCCTTTTTTCGGTTACAAGAATTAATCCCTTTCCTTGTTGGAAAAGGATCATTGAATTCCTAAAGCAAGTGGGAAACGAAAAAAAGTTTTGATTTTGGTGAGAAATTCGGCGCTTTTGGGCGCGTATCCCACACAAATACGGATACGCATGCAGACGTATCTAATACGAATAGGCTACGTTCGGATACGGTTGTGTAATTAATCTTGCATCAACTTCCACGTGTCAGTCCTCATCAACCCGATTCGCGACCCGAAACCCGATCCATTACTCTTCCTTCAAATACCGAAAAGCCCAATCAGATTACCCAAGCACTAGTCTCTCACTAAGAAGAAGAAAGCGAACCGCCATGGATCAGCAGCAGCAGAGAGTAGGAACTCCCCAGTATCGTCCTCCGCCTCCGGGACAAGGCGGCGCCGGCGAATCCTCCTCCATTCTCTTCGTCCTCGTCGGCTTCCTCGCCATCTTCTCTATGGTTTCTCCCTCACACTTTGCTCTGTTCACTTTTACAGCTATGTTGTCTCTGCTTTACTTCATTCAACGCTTTGATCAAACTCGGTTTTAAAAAAAATCATGAATCGATGCTTCTTTATTGACGGATGTGCCTAGAGAATATATAGGTTTGATGCGGGCTACATAAAGAGCGATTGAGTTTACTAGCCAAACTTAAAACAGATAAGCTGTTTTTGTGTACTTTTGTAGTTAAAATACTAGTTCTGATGAACTTCTTGTTAGTTGTGGTTGGATTTAAATGAGTTGTGAGGCATGGTTGGGAATCATAGATGTACTATGTTGGATATCTATGATATGCTAGCCATTTTTTAATGTTTAAATTTGGATGATTACAGCTAATTCTGCCATCGATATCAACCATTAGCAATAGTTTTTCGATTTTGCACCAAGTCCCGGAAGGGCATGTTGGGGTTTATTGGAGGGGTGGTGCTCTTCTGAAGACTATTACAGATCCTGGTAATTTGTATTGTTGCTTGCATTATGCTTTAACTTGGTCGGTTTCTCACTAATTTAAAATTCAGGGTTTCATCTCAAGTTGCCTCTGATAACCCAGTATGAACCTGTTCAAGTGACACTTCAGACCGATCAAGTATTTTTCTGATAAAAACCTGTGAAGATTGATTTTTTTTGTCTTTCCCTTCGTTTTACTTTAAATTTTGGTAATATTTTGCAGGTGAGGGACATTCCATGCGGTACAAAAGGGGGTGTCATGATCAACTTTGAGAAGATTGAGGTACCACATCATCAGTTTACTCTGTTAACATTTCAAGATATTACTCAATTGAAATGTGATATGTGCAAATTTTCTTGATCTTTTTTTTGGTCGAATAAAACATTCTTGATCTACATGCACTGATTGGCTGCCTTTTACAGGTTGTAAACAGGCTGCGCAAGGAATATGTGTATGAGACACTTCTCAATTATGGTGTGCATTATGACAACACATGGATTTATGACAAAATTCATCATGAGATCAATCAGTTCTGCAGCTCGAATTCTCTCCAAGATGTCTATATTGATGTGTTTGATCAAGTAAGTTGGAGTGCTAGACATCCTAATTGTGTTTAAGAAGTCTATATAATGATTTATTCATGTATGTTTCTGTACATCAGTAGTGTACTTCCTTTTCTTTTCTATTGTTTTCTGATATGAACTAAAGGATTGTGGCATATCATAGGGAAATGGTCTTTGTTGGCTCTGGCATTTGATTTATGTTGTCTGCCTAGGGGTGAATCGTATTTTCTAGTGTAATTTCTCCACAAAGTAGCTGTTGATTAGGTGCTGTAGAATTTTACATATATATTGAGGTTCTAGTGCTTTTTTAGTTTATTAGGGTCATTTATTCCCTCGGGAAAATGTTGGAACATCTCATTTGGGTTGTTTCAGAGGCCCTTTTGTTGTATAATATTGTGGCCTGATTTTATTTGATCTCATTTGTTATATCCACAAACTAATTGTTTTATTTGTTCATTTACACTTTTGTTGCAGATTGATGAGAAGATGAAAGACGCTCTTCAGGTTGATTGTACCAAATATGCCCCTGGTATTGAAATCATCAATGTGCGTGTCACAAAGCCGAAGATCCCTGATAGTATCAGACGGAACTTTGAGCAGATGGAGGAAGAGCGAACCAAGGTAAGGATAAGAACAGTTCTCTTAATTTTTTTTTTCATTCCTAACTATGTTGTAAGCACAAGTTGATTAGTAAGTACTCTAAAATCTACCCCACACAGGAACTTCCTTTTTTAAGATTAGTGCATCTATCATTATATCGTGTGGGCTGTATTTGCAGGTCTTGATTGCTATAGAGCGACAGAGAGTGGTGGAGAAAGAAGCAGAAACCCGGAAGAAGATGGCTATCAGTGAGGCTGAGAAGAATGCCAACGTGAGTAAGATTCTCATGGAACAGAAACTGATGGAGAAGGATAGTTCCAGGAGGCAGGAAGAAATTGAAAATGCCATGTATCTAGCTCGGGAGAAGAGTCTTGCAGATGCTGATTTCTACAAGTAAATACATATATTCTTATTTTCAAACCACAGCCTATTATGTGCTAAAATGCAAGTGACTGATGGGACTACTCCCTTTACAGAGTTATGAGAGAAGCTGAAGCAAACAAGTTGAAGCTCACCCCACAGTTCCTTGAGCTTAAGTTTATCGAGGCCATTGCTGATAATACAAAAATCTTCTTTGGTGACAAGGTTACACTGTTCTCTGCATTTATATGGTTATTTTTGTTTCTGTGTCCCTGTACAACCTTTACTTAGTAGCTTTGCTTTGCAGGTTCCCAATATGGTTCTAGATCAGAGGTTGCTAGGGAACTTCTTGAAGGTTACCAGGGAGGTGTCCAAAGATTTATCCAAAGAAACGACCGCGGAAGCTAATGCAGACGGTGGAGAAACTGGTAACCCTGAAGTCGAATTTTCCTAGAGAACACAATGGGTAATGCTTTAGCTTGTGTAGGTATGAACATACTGAGAACTCAGTAGGAAGAAAAAGGATATCATTGGGCCAATACTCTGTTAAATTCATTGAGCCTAAGATTCCTGGTTTTTAAATACTTGCTACCTTATAACAGGCGTTTTCTAGGCTGAGCTACCCACAGTTGATTTGCTCTTGGGTTTGTGTTAAATTGTAGCAGGGTGCTTTCATAGTCCCTTTCATTATGAACCTTGCTTACCTGGATTTCTTCTATAAGTCTATCTTCGATACATGTTTTCTACTTGTATCAGTGGTTCTGAAATTTTTACCATCCATTTTCTGGTTTGAAGACTTAAGTTTTCCGCACTTTTAAACTTGTTATCCATAGTCTGCTCTTCTTCCAACTGGACATGCATCCGAGCAAGAAGACGATGGTGCAGTATTCAATACTCGATAATAATGATATTATTGCTCACTTCAACTATGCCCAAACGTCGATGCTATGATTGCTATGTAACTAAACACTTGAATTTACCCTAATTAGTTTCACCACCACTGACCAAAATAAAATGCAGAAAGAATACTTCGAGGAAATCAAGGTAAATATGGTGTTTCTTTCCTTGTGTTTCTTGCCTCTGGCATTTTGTTTACTTGGCAGAAGAAAATAGAGAATTCGTTCAACTTATATTTTCACCTCTAATTCAATGGAGCATTCACTGTTCGGATACGGTGACTTGTAGTATGGGTGAGATCAATTTCGGATAAATTATTATAATAGTTAATTGAATTATTGGCATGGGCAACAACCAATTTGATTCTTACGGAATTGATAGTAAAGGAATTTTTGCAATTCAATGCCAGATTGGACCCGGCAACACAGCAAAGCATCCCCCTTCTAGATAAGTAGAAGGTCATGCTTGGTCCTTACGGAACATATTGAAGCTGAAAGTCATAACCAGCAGTTATGATTATTTACATGTGCTGGAGTTTGGCAATCCAGATTATTTATTCAGTGCTGCAACTCCAAAATCCTGAAACAGTAGTATAGTGCGGTTGGAAATATTGCACTTTTACAAACCAATCTGTGGCTCCTGTTCCTTTAACATATCAGAGTCAATTGCCCATGATGAGTGACGCTGCACAAGCGTATAATTTTTATGTTTCTTGGATCAGCATTTTGTAATATATTCAACCTACTGTCTAATATTGCCTTTTAAATTTAACATGCACAACATTAAATTACTTCTTAGATGACAGAATAAATAGAGCAGAAGTTATTTTCCCTGGTGTTGCTTGCTTCTTGATTGCCGTTTGTCTTGGATCTGCTGTTCACTCATCCAATGCAGCTGATAACAAAGTGAAACTTGACAGTGTTGACAGTGATCCAAAAGATGTAGAAAAGTATGTTCTTCTGTCATAGCTTTTACATTTGTGAAGGTGGGATATAATGGTTCATTTAACAAATTTGTTGCTGGTTAATCTTTACTGATCCAAATTAATGTTATCATAGGGTTTCAAAACAAATTCCAAATAAGGGTAAGTAATTCTCTCAAGTTATAAGATTCTACTATATGCTTGTCCGGTTGCGCTTATGCATACTTAGTAGGATGGTGGTTCATTTTCTATTGATATAGAATGTCCATAGATGGGTTGAAGGAGTTGGAGAGTGCAAATGAGAAAGCAAAGGCTGGAACTGCGTACTTTATTTACATCTTGAGGACCAAAGAGCAATCAAGGTTCATGTTTCGACTTCAGTTTGCTTCTCTTTTGCATAGTGAGTGAACGATCCTAATTACAAATAGAATATGGTTCTGTATGTGCAGGTTTTTGGGAAAAGCACATTTGTTGGACTGGCCATATGTTTCTTTGCCGTACTTTGCTTCTCCCTCTTCACACCAGCATTCAATATCGCAACAAATGATCAGTGGCATACTTTGAAGAAAGGAGTTCCTAATTTGGTTGTCTATACTGCGTTTTTCTACTTCTCATTATCTTGTTTTGTCCTTGCTGTCATTTTAAACATCATCTTCCTCTACCGCCCTATACTAGGCTTACCCAAGACAACATTCAAAGCATATTTGAATGACTGGAATGGTAGGGCTTGGGCCCTTATTTGGAAATGGTCTCCAATTCATGGGAGGCCAAGCTGCAGGATATGCTACAGCTGATTCTGTTCAGGTTAGTTTCATGACATATCACATTGTATCATATAAGAAACTCGGATTGATAGTTTGACAACTTAACTTGAGGCACTCGGTTAGACGGTTACTGACACATCATGCATGTTTAGCTAGTATAACTTGCCTATTTATACGCATTGCGGGCTGTAATGCGCAGGCACTTCCACTTGTGAGCACTTTTTGGGGTATACTTCTGTTTGGAGAGTACCGAAAATCATCACGAAGAACATATGTGTTGCTTATCAGCATGTTGTTTATGTTTATTGTTGCTGTCGCTCTCCTCATGGCTTCATCAGGGCAAAGAACATGAGTATTCTACTGCAGAGTCCTTGTCAGGAAATTGTGTACGTCTGTATAACTTATGAAAATGAGCTCATCAATCAGGAAGATTAAGAGTTGTGGAGGTTTTTCCAAATATTAATTGCTCCACTGACATTGGGGCAGTAATTTAGTTTGTATGTAAATTAGTCAACAGAAATGAAAAAAAATATGGGGCAGTTCAAAAGAGCATAGAAATTGAAGCTGTAATATTCTTTTTAATGTTTCTCCTTGAAAGATGAAATTCCTGACCCAAGTTGATTTTGATTTGCCAGTTTAAGGAAAAGGACAAGTTGATTTTATTGGTATTTTTCTTAACAAATTGAACTTGTCAATTCATTTGACCCTTGACATTAATTATAGGCATCAAAGTTGATGCTTTCAGCAAATGATATCCAAGGGAATCTGTAGTCAAAGATTCCAGTTCGCCGGAGAACTTGAATATATTGGATTATTGGTATTCTATCACATCAAAGATGAAAAATCATACAGAGCTATTCAGACAAACTGAAACAATAGAAATAGTCTTTGTTCTCTTATCCATTGCCTTATCTTCAGTAGTGTTTATGTTGAGCAAGTCTGCTTCTGCAGTTAAGGGGCTTCACTAAAACGAGCCCTCAGTCAGTCCTCTATAAGAAGAATGAGTTTCCGGTTCCGATTCTGATTGCCCTGAAAAGCTTATGGTGTGTCTGCTGAGTTGTGGTTATAACACTCCTTGGATAGAGTGTGTTTTTCCTCGATCACCTTATATTACACTTCAAAACGTTGAGTTGTAGATGATAGAGTCAATCTTGGTGTTCTCAAAGTTGACAGGTTGTTATGGTTGTGTCCTAAGGAAAATAGTGGTGCTTTTTTCTCTTTTAGTCCTTACAAGTTCTAGTTTTTTACATAATTTCTCTTGCTGCAAACTCAAGTTCAACTTCTTCATATAAATGGATTTCCAGTAGTGAGTGATATTTGAGTCATCCATATTTATGTGCAGGTTCTAATTCTCCTAGTATTCCACTGTTGATTCCTTTACCATCTCAGTGGAATTTTTAAAGTTGGTTAGAGATGTATGTGGTGGAAAGCAAGGGAGGTGCTATAGCATGCATGCTGATTGCCTTGGCCTTCCTGGGGACATGGCCTGCTGTGATGACTATGTTAGAAAGACGAGGCCGGCTACCTCAACATACTTATCTGGATTATTCCATCACCAATTTTTTGGTTGCTGTACTCATTGCCTTCACATTTGGTCAGATAGGCAGTAGCAAGCCTGAGATGCCTAATTTCTTAACTCAACTTTCACAGGTGAGTTCGAACTTTGAAGGTTATTTAGGGATAGTGAATAAGCTTCAGTCTGTACTTCTTGTAGTACCAGAGCTTTTCGTTTCTTTTCATGTGTGTTGTGGGTACTTTAGTGGTAGGCTAAGCATTGAGGCTTCCAATTTGTTTAATGGCACAGTTTCAGTCTCTACTTTCAACTGGTATGTGAGTTTTCTGTGATGATATGTGCAGGATAATTGGCCATCTGTTTTATTTGCAATGGCGGGAGGAATAGTCCTCAGCCTTGGAAATCTATCGACACAGTATGCTTGGGCTTTAGTTGGTCTGTCAGTGACAGAAGTCATCACTTCAAGCATCACAGTTGTAATAGGTCAGTAGTTAGTATTTCTGCACTGAACAACATTTGGCAATACATTGAACCGACTGTCTAAGCCTTCCCTTATCATGTAACAGGCACAACATTGAATTACTTCTTAGATGACAGAATAAATAGAGCAGAAATTCTTTTCCCTGGTGTTGCTTGCTTCTTGATAGCGGTTTGTCTTGGCTCGGCTGTTCATTCATCCAATGCAGCTGATAACAAAGTGAAACTCGATAGTTTGCCGAGTAACAAGAAAGATGGAGAAAAGTATGTTTCTTTTCTCTGCAATTTCTTTGAAATTTTAATTACTGAAACATTAGTGCTTGTTGAACTAGTTCCAGTAGTTGGTTAATCGTTACTAAACTGGTTTTAATGTTATCACAGGGATTCTACTGTGATTCCAATTGAGAGTGAGAAATTTTCTGTGAATTCATAACCTTTCTATAATTCTCTTCTCTACTTGTTACTGCTCTTCATGACATAATAGCTCATTTTCTTGCAATATTTGGTTATCCATAGATATGACAAAGGATATGGAAAATGGAAATGTTTCGGCTGAGAAGGCCAAGGCTGGGACAGCAAATTTTCTTGTACAGCTAGAAAATAGAAGAGCAATTAAGGTTGGTGGTTCTGCCATCTACTTCACGTCTGTATCTCTTTTTCCTTGATACTGAACATTTAATATCTGATGCATCAATGAGGTACCATGATTCTATTTGTGCAGGTGTTTGGGAAGAACACTTTGATAGGACTGGCCATAACTTTCTTTGCCGGATTTTGCTTCTCCCTCTTCACACCTGCATTCAATGTGGCCACAAATGATCAGTGGCATACTTTAAAGAAGGGAGTTCCTCATTTGGTTGTCTATACTGCATTCTTCTACTTCTCAGCATCGTGTTTCGTCCTTGCTATAATTTTAAACATCATCTTCCTCTACCGGCCTATACTAGGGTTACCTAAGACAACATTCAAAGCTTACTTGAATGACTGGAATGGTAGGGGTTGGGCCCTTTTGGCCGGCGTCCTATGTGGATTTGGAAATGGTCTCCAATTCATGGGAGGTCAAGCTGCAGGATATGCAGCTGCTGATTCTGTTCAGGTCAGTTTCATGTCATAAATAAAAGAAACTACACATTTGTCTCAAAATTGATAGTTCACCTACATAACATTGAGTATTGGAAGAGATCTTTGTGATATGAATTTTAACTTACTGTTCTTATGGCAGGCACTTCCGTTAGTGAGCACTTTTTGGGGGATACTTCTGTTTGGAGAGTACCGAAAATCATCAAGAAGAACGTATGTGTTGCTTATCAGCATGTTGTTCATGTTTATTGCAGCTGTTGGAATCCTTATGGCATCATCAGGGCATCGAAAATAAGCATATTCATCTGTAATCGTGTTAATACGTAGCAGAAAAATACTGTCAGTTGGTTGGTAAAACATTTAGGCTTTTATAGGACACAAAAAATATGACAGCTAAAAAATTCTCTATTAAGTTTCTGTTTTCCCATATGGCAGTTTTTGTTGAGCAACATGTCACATAAAATTGGTTTCATGTTTTCCCATACATAGTTGCAGCTAATGGTTAAGTGATGCAAGAAGAGTACCTACATTACAAAGTTGGATCAATCATATTCCAAATCATTTATGCTCAACTAACTTAAAAACACAAGAACACTCGTAATCAAAAAACTAAAGAAGCTAAAAAGTTAGATCAATCATATAGTAAAAGCCTACAATACGAAATGAAACAGTGGTAAAGAGAACTAAAGACTGTAGGGTGCTGGTTTTGTTCTAATCAGCTTGAGTTTCAGTAGATTTGTGCTTCTTCTCCCCATGCAATACTGGATTAGGTAATATCCAAAGTCTTGGCGAATAATAGCTTCGTTTGTCCCTTTCGTTTTTTCTTCTTTTTGTCATTCAAGTTGTATTGTAGTACTCTGAAATCTCTGAATTCAATCTTTTTCTTATTTTTTTGCTTAATCAGTGAAATCCGGTTGCTCGATTCTCCCCGCAGCTTTGGTTTTGGTACATGTATTTCTACAATGACATTGTTGATTGCGTTTCATCATCAAGAAATAGATAATCATCTTATTCTCTGCCTTCAACCCTGAGATTTGAAAATCCATGGTTTTGTTGGGATTGGATTTTCCCCGTAAGTCCCAAACCATATTGTGGTTTCTGTACACTAAAAATAACTGGTCTTTATAGAACAGAATATCACTCTTGGAGGCAAAAGCCTCATGTAATGAACCCAAGTCAGTCCATTTGTTGTCTCCATTCTTCAAGAATATCATCCTAGTTTGAGGAAACGGTTTCCACATAATGACATCAGTGAGACGGATCAGTAGAGATTGCAGCTCTATAGAGTGATCCCTCAGACAGTTCAAGGAGTTCGATTCTAGCACTGGGAGATCAGACCAGTTTTGGGGGTGATTCTCCTTTTACTCCTTTTACTTGTGGTGCATAACTCACTTCAAGGCCTCCTCTTAACTACCCCATTTAACAACTTTAGGTCGATATAACATCATCTCTATTCAATATTTCAGCAAAAGTTGCAGGCGACTACCTAGTCAATGTTCAGTGATACCTCCCATGTATCTTGTCCTTCTCATCTCATCTCATCTCATCTCATCCAAATCCACATAGGGGTATAATCTGTCAAATTTTCTAGCTGCTAACAAAATACCTTTTGAATGAATTCTTCATAATGTTTATCCATCCATGATTGGGTTTCAGAATGAAGATTTTGGTGTTTATCCGTTAGATTTGCCATTGCATTTGCATGGAAAAACGACTGCAACACATCTGCGGCAGTTGAATCCTTGTGCATAACAACACAGACAATTCCTTTCCCTTCCATCAGCAAGTATTTGGCTGAAAAGACCAGCACAGAACCGACATATATAAACAGGCAAGTTCATGGCTGAAATTCATTTGTTGGAAGTAAACCAGACACACCAACCTTTCTTGTAATGGGAGCTCGCAGAATGCAACAACTCCCTCCTGTATGAGATTATTACTCAGATTTGTCAGTAGTGTACACAACAAATAAGCTTCCTTAATAGCAGTGACGACTAGGAGCCAGCTCAGAGCTGCTTCTATTCTAAGTGAAAAACAAGATATATTTGGTAAAACATATCAGTGCATTCCTAAGAGCTAACATCTATGAGTTTTGAGGATGAGAAAATAACTCACATTTCCAGGTGATTTAGTGAGGAGACCCTGGCACCTAGAGATATACCCACATTCATGAACTCTGAATTCTTTGAGCTCCATGAAGACACCCATATGGGTAAAACATGCTCCATCTTAGAGACCTGTTCAGGGGAGAAAACTGGACAAAACTTCAGATGTGAGCATTAGATCTCATTAAAAGAAAGCAAAAATAAAGGCCTAAACCTAACGGAAACCGAGCCTCAGAGCAACATAAAATACAGATATGTACTGTCAACCAAGGACCAACTTTGAGAGATATTTATTGTCTTCATTATCTACTATAATTGAAAAGAAATTGTGGAATAAACAATGATCTATAATGAGTTGTAGTAATTTAAGATGAAAAGTATGCGTTGAACCATTGATAATTCTGAAAGTCTGCGGGATATGTGTGCGGGACAGAACGGGACGAAACGGCGACAGCCGTCCGATCTTTAATGAATTGATCATGTCCATTTGATCAATTTATTAAAAATCAGACGGTTGTCGTTGTTTCGTCTCGTTCTATCCCGCACGCGTATCTCTCGTCTGAGCAGCCCTGTAAAAAAGAGAATGATAACTTTAAGAAGTGGAATATAGTTGGTCTTTGGGGAATAGATTAAGAACTAAAAAGGAAAAAGGAAAAGGAAGAATTAGGAAAAGAGGAAAGGGAATCGAACTGGGTAAAGTGGGATGGAGTGAGAATCTCTTACACATTTGTCATGAAGCCATGATAGAGACAAGGAAGACAGAATGAAGGGTGACAATTATTTCTCTGCACACAGACTAAAGTTCTGTAGGGGACAATACACAACAGGGCGCCAATGAGTCAGAAACAAGGACGGCAGAATTGGGCAGTTAGCACGTGGGGGCATGGCAGAATTGGGCAGTTGGCATGAAAGTTTCGGCGAAAATTCCACAATTTTCGAAAATATCTCGAAATTTCGGGATATATCTACAATTTCGGACGAAAATTATTGGGATGTTAAAGATATATCGCCGGGCCAAAAAAACGAAAATTTCGGCGAAATTTTCGATTTTTAAGTCATTGCTGTCAACATATAATGTGGATTGCATCAGCAATTAAAGTTACATTCGAATCAATATAGCACTCCAGTTCTTACATATATAACTGTACCCAAAAAAAAATTCAACTCAATGTTTTTTAAGAAGTATATGTTGACTAGAGACATATTGCTGTATCAATATAATGAGGTAGTTTTCATCATGTAGAGCTGCCAATACATAGCTGTTCATGAGAGTTTTTGATGACCCTAATAAACTCTGGTACAGGAAAACAAAAAGAGCTGGCATGGTGGTAGGGAATGACAAGGAACAGTTAACTGCATACCTTTTCCGGTTTTCATAAAATGCTGCAAAAGAATTGAGCACCTCTCAGAATTCAAAGAATTTAATGCAAGGCACCGGACAGCCTTGTAGTTTGCTGCACAGGAAAAACAAGTATCCAGTCAACTGGTTAAATTCAGCACAGATAAGACTGAGCCACCATTAGGTACCACTGAAAAGACTGTAGGAACAGGGGCTACTGGGTTGACTTACCATACATATGAAACAAGGTGAGAGACAGAAAAGAAAACCATATAGCTAGGGGCGCTCCAATGTTACACTTGCAAGAAGCATGCCTAGTGCCATACCAATCATCGTTGCCATAGTTTCTTGACTTCCTTCCTATTAATTTAGGACAAAGGTTAATTCAAAAAACGAGAATATAATGGAAAGAAACACCAGCTGTACCTTGGCAGATATATCTGCAGCATTACTCTGAAGGGCAAAATGTTGCGTCAAAGCAGCTCTAGTTGCTCCACTTGCAACACCGGCTAGAAGAGAAGAAATGTTGAGAGTCAAAAGTCTAATCACGTCTATATTTCAACTTTTTTGCTTTCTCTTGATGAAAACAAATATCTGTAGGGAGGGTAACTGCCGTAGTAAGACTAAAGAGAAGAGCACTACATTAAATGGATAGCATTCTTATTGACAACTTTAAATTTGTGGGCACATTAGAACAGACAATCTGACATTTATGAATCAACGATACTCAATATAAAACCATGAACATAAACAACATAATATTTGATAACAGTATGATGTTACAAATGGTATTCAAGAACTTACTGAAGGATCTTGATATGCTTCCTAGACAAACCACAAACACAAAAGCAGATGGAAACAAAGGTGAAACAAGGTCCATCAGCATTCCAGCAACCAAACGACAATATTTAATGCCATTTTGAAGATGTAAATGAGAAAAGGAAGAAATTCAAACAATAGATCAAAATGAGTTTGTTCACATTCAAAATTTTCAATGATTGTCTGTAAGTTACTGCTTCTTATTTCTTCTCCTTTTTGGTAAGGTTCTTCCTTTAAAATGACAGTACAAGGTTCTAAATATGATCACCAAAGTACAAAGTAAGAGTGAAAGGTAGAACAATAGTTAGTTCATACCAAGATCATTCATAAGATCTGCAACTAAGCGCCACATTTTAGCATTGCTATCCAGATTTGACCCCTGAGAAAAGAGATGATGCTAAACAAGGACTTGTACAGTAAATAGAGAACAGAACCAAAAGCCTAGAACACCCCATACTAGTTCCTTGGAAAGCAACCAAGGCCAGAAAGACCTAATAAGGTGCAAAAGCTTATAATGTAAACTGTGAATAAAGGACCTATAATATGGCACCTGATAAAATGTGAACAAGATACCTCCCAGCATTCCAGTTAAGTCCCTCAAGAACCACTGCAGCATTCACACGTTAAAAAACCAATTCACTATGTATAGCCGGCCCAATTACTCAATAAATCTCTCTCTTTCACCGAAAAATCGCGACACTGATGCTAGAAGTACAAACTTTTTACCTGAAAGGTGGCACGAATCACAGTTGTCGACTTCTCACCGACCCCAATAGAACCCAGTAGAGCCTTACAGTGAACACAACACACAATCATTCATTCACTAATCAGCAATGGACCTTCAACAAGACTATGAAGTAACCAAAGCGCTTACTTGGGTAGAAAGCATCATCCGAATGTAAGTAAAAAGACCCTTCAGAAAAGAAAACCAACAAATCAACCATACTACATAATCACCACACTATCTTACACTATCAGAGAATCAGAAAAGCATAAGTAATGAGCACCTGAAGTCAATCCCACATTTGAAAAGGAACATAGTCTGGAGTGACACTACTAGGAAAGCCCTGCATTTCCACCAACACCCACCAAAATCAAAACAAACAGACAGCCTTGTTTTCATTCTGAACCAAAAACTAGAGTGCCAAACCATAAGGGGTCTTGCCTCAAGTACAAATGCCTGAAGCATTCGCTGCCAAACATGGTCGAACCGATTCCCAGATCTTCAAAACCGGCATAAAAATCGAAACTTTATTCAGAACCAAAGTGGGTGAAGACCAAAAACACAAGGCACAGGAGAAAGGTGCAACCTTTGGATGAAGAGTGAAGGAGAAGAAGTTATAGTGGCAGTTCTGGAGAGTTTAGTTGAAGATGAACCATTCCATTCCTCCAATATTATCTCCGATATTTCCATCGCCGATTACTTCAGTCCTCCTCACAATAAAGTTGACCCCTTTTTTGCTGCCTGATCAAAAATGAAGACCCTTCACAGTCACTCAAAACAAAATCACCTTGGCAAAAAAATAGGTAAAAAAAAAGTGAAGAAATCACCAAAACGCTAGAAGGAGGGTTCGAACCTCCGACCTTGTGGTTAACAGCCACACGCTCTAACCAGCTGAGCTATTCCAGCCGGATGATGCTAGTTTACTTGGTGATTAGATTCTTAACATAAAATAAGATACTGAGGAATTAGGATTGTGAGATATAGAAAACATCAATGTTGTAAAAATCTCCGCCTAGGCGCTAGATGGTGTTTCACCGTTTTGGTTGAAACTGATTAATATTTTTCATACAACCGATTAATCTCCGTCTAAAAGCGATTAATCGTTGTCCGTATGACTACCGCCTAGCGTTTTTTTAGAAAATTAAAAAACAGAGCAGAGAAGAAAGACACAGTTTGAGACTTTGAGTATAGAATGTGGAGAAAGGCCTTCACTTTGCTTAAACTCGGACCCTATTCCACTTCCCCTGAATTCCCAACCCTTTATTCCTTTCTCCAACCTTCAATCTTCGCCCTTAAAACCCCACCATCTTCACACTCTGACCTCCCAACCCCACCTCTCAAAACTAGAGGTGGGATCGGTATGGGATGGTACGTGATATGACCTATCCTGATATCGATCCTGATTTTTTTTTTCTGTATCAGTACGGGACGAGATGTGTGATTTTAAGGCTTGGTACCAAACCGTCCCGATACCAAAAAAATCAGGATAAGTTCGGGACCAATCGGGACATAAAGTTTTAAGTTAGAATTTTATATCTATAAATTAAACAATCATTTTTGTACTATATTTATGCAATATTTAACACTTTTCTTAACATAAATCAACAAAATAACATAATTAGGCGACTTCATCTCTTTAAGATGATTAATTCTTCATTATAAATACATACTTTTTTTTTCTTTAAAACTAGTAAAATTATAAATTTAGGAGGATTCGGGACGGTTCAGGACATTCGGTATCTATTTGGCTTATACCGATGCTGAACCGATTACTAATTTGATATAATTTAGAACAACACTTTTTCACTTTATGTCCCGACCCGATCAGATTCGATACGGGACAGTCAGTATCAAGATTTCGGTATCAAACTCTCATCCCTACCCAAAACCCTAGGCCGTAACGTGGTCACCACTCTAGAGACCACCCTCCACAAGTCCCTATTGACCCACAACACAGAAGAGGCGTGGAAGTCCTTCAAGTCCCTCACAGGCAGCTCTGTTTTCCCAAGTAAGTTTCTCACTAATTCAATTATAACCCACTTAGCTTCAATGGGTGAGACTCATAATCTGAAGAGGGCTTTTGCTTCTGTGGTTTATGTGGAGAAAAGCCCTGAGCTTTTGGAGTTTGAGACTGTTGGGTCTGTTTTGGGTGCCATGAAACCTGCCAATACTGCTGCCCCTACTTTTGCTTTGATTCAATGCATGTTCAAGAATAGGTTTTTCTTGCCGTTTGGTGTGTGGGGGAGTGTGATGGTGGATATTAGTAGGAGAAATGGTAACTTTGTTGCTTTTTTACGGGTTTTCGCGGAGAATTGTAGGGTGGCTTTGGAGGAGAAGATGGAGGGTTATGAAGCCGGATTTGGCTGCTTGTAATGTAGCTTTGGAGGGGTGTTGTTGTGAGCTTGAATCGGTGAGTGGCGCCGAGAAAGTTGTGGAGACAATGGTGGGTTTGAGTGTGAGGCCTGATGCATGCAGTTTTGGGTTTCTTGCTTATTTGTATGCATTGAAGGGTTTGAGGGAGAAGATCAGTGAGTTGGAGGACTTGATGGGTGGGTTTGGTTTTTCGGATAGAAGGGTGTTTAGGAATAGTTTGATCAAAGGGTATGTTAAGTCTGGCAAATTAGAATTTGTTTCAGAAACTATTCTGCAGGGTTTAAGAGAATGTGGTGGGGAATGTTTGGATTTGGATGGAGAAACGTATTGTCAAGTTGTTAGAGGATTTCTTGATAATGGAAATGTGAAAGAGTTGGCAACTTTGATTATTGAAGCTCAGAAGCTGGAGTCTTCTGCAGTGGCGGTTGATAGATCAGTTGGTTATGGTGTTGTTAATGCTTGTGTTGGTATTGGATTATCGGATAAAGCACACAGCATTCTGGATGAAATGAATGCTCAGGGAGGTACTTTGGGGCTTGGTGTGTGTGTACCAATATTGAAGGCTTATAGCAAAGAGCATAGGACTGCTGAAGCAACTCAACTGGTAATGGATATTAGTAATTCGGGGCTTAAATTGGACACAGAAACATATGATGCTCTTATAGAAGCATGTATGTCTAGTCAAGATTTTCAATCGACTTTCTCTTTGTTTAGGGACATGAGAGAAGCAAGAACACCTGACTTGAAGGGTAGTTATCTGACCATGATGACAGGCTTAATGGAAAATCACCGGCCAGAGTTGATGGCGGCCTTCTTAGATGAGGTAGTGGAGGACCCTCGAATTGAAGTGGGTACCCACGACTGGAATTTAATTATTCACGCCTTTTGTAAAGGTGGGCGGATGGAAGATGTGAGGACTTTTAGAAGGATGGTATTCTTGCCGTACAAGCATAATGACCAGACATATTTGTCATTGATTAGTGGGTATGTTTCTGTGGAGAAATATTTTTGTGTTTTGATGCTGTGGCATGAGGTGAAAAGAAATATTTCAGTTGATGGAGAGAAGGGGCTTAAATTTGATCACAACATGGTTGATGCATTCCTCTATGCTCTTGTTAAGGGAGGCTTTTTTGATGCAGTAATGCAAGTTGTTGAGAAATCTCAAGAAATGAAAATCTTTGTGGATAAATGGAGGTACAAGCAGGCATTCATGGAAACCCATAAGAAGCTTAAAGTGTCAAAATTGAGAAGGAGGAGTTTTAGGAAAATGGAAGCACTTGTTGCTTTCAAGAATTGGGCTGGTCTCAATGCATGAATGCAGACAGTGCTAGGATCAAATTTCCTTGATGAAAATCTGCTTCCACCTTTGAGAAGGAGGAACCTCAAATCTGGCTTTTCGTGATGAATGGATATTTAGAGCAGTCTAGTTCTTTCATCACTGGATTCTGCTCCATAAGTTTAGAAGTTGACGTGGAACAGTATGATATACGGTCTGACTCTTTTAGAGGTTGGTAATTTCTTCATGAATTATATAAGGTACATTCGCAGGAGAAGTCTTATGCCACAGGTTCAGATGCAAGTGACTGAAGATTTACTGGAATTCATGCTCTCATCAGTTATTAATATTACTGATGATGTGATTACATGAATATATTACTGTAACGCTAGTGTTAGTAAAACTTGATCATAAGCTCAGCACAGTAAATGGAGGGGTTATAACTTTATAAATTATAACCAGTTTCTGTATGCTGGCAACAACTAAAGGTGTGACTGCGTGAGGGCATGTCCTTGAGTCATCATATTTCGTCATGTCATGGGATGTTACTGATTGATGAAGTGGAATGACGAATTCCCTGGGTATTACATATATATACAACATCAATATTACTTTCAACCTTTGTACAGCTCTCTGTAAATTGTTTAGCGACACTGGAAGCAGTTTAGATTCTCTGTTCCTTTTATTTTGAATAGCATCACTGAAGGCCATCCTATCACTCCTATGCACTAACTTTGAGCTGAATTGAGACTTGTAGTTCCTCTCTTTTCAATTTCAGAATTCTATTTTTTTCTTTGGTGATGAATAGATACCGTAGACGTATATTGGAAACCGTAAAACTTAAAAGAATTTTTAATTTCAAGTATTTTGCCTTTTGCTTTTATGATTAAAGATGTATTATAGGGACTATTAGTTGCTTGCTGTGCTGAGGTCAAATTCTTGTTAGATATTATTTTCTTACTCTTATAGGATTAGAATAATCATAGAATTTGATTTGTTTATATGAGGCTACGCAATTTTATTATCTGCTTTCTGATTTTGGTTTCTTTGGTTCTCAACTCCATTATGTGTTCAAATACGTCTAACGAGAAAGCTGTCATATAGACTGCCCAGATTGGGCAGGTCTTCATGGAGCCCTTGTTTATCTGTTGCTGGACAAGTTGCTAGAACCAATTGACCATGTTCGTTTTGCAGCAGTTTGCAAGGACTGGCGTGCAGTTTCAAAAGATTACAATGAAGCAAAGCAGTGCTGGTATAAAAAGATACTACTTCCAATGCTCTTGATCTCATCTGCTGAATCCGAAGAAAGACTTGAACTGTACAGCATTGCAGAAAGAAGAGTCTACAGCAACATTCCGTTACCATTGCCTTATAGGAAGTCTAGGAGGTGTTTTGGCTCCAAGCACGACGGTGGTGGTTGGTTGATCGTAGTACGACCCTAGCATGATCGGAGGCTCCGGGTTGGACACTTCCTTGGCAACAGGCGGTGATGACCAAGGTGATCATGCTGATGCTGATGAGATTGTTGCTGCTGCTCCGGCTCGGTACCATCGCCGCCACCGCCACCTCCGGTCGTCAAAGGTAACCAAAGCCCTCGCCTCCGGTTTCTTCACCGTTTTGCCCTTCTTTCTTCCGGTCAACTTTGCAGCAAAATTGTTTATCCTTTTGCGTTTGCCTCTTCTCACCAATGCAGGCCAACTTCTCCTCTTTCATGTCTGCAAGTTGACTGATCGACTTGTTTTTCCGGTGGAACCCTTCCTCTCCATGACGGAAACTGAGCTGCTCCCCTTGCATGACAATGATTGCATCATGTTTGCTGTAAGCTCTGCAACAACAAAAAACACAGATAAGAGGTATAAGAAGTTGGTTTCTCAGTGAGAAATGAGGAAGCTAGAGATAGAGACCTTTGTCACTCGTCAGTAGCTAGCGGGCCAACACAGTACTGAGTTTGAAAGGTTAAGTAGGAGATAAAAGGATCTCGTCATTGATACCTCCACAATGAATTAAAGGTTAAGTACAGAACTTAGAGCAGTCTAGTTCATTCCCTTGAGGTATTCGTGGATAAACTGGAGCATTTGGATTAGAGAAAGCTAACTGCAAATCCAGTGCTAAATGAACCTAATTAGATAGGCGCTGAACACACAAAATGGTGGAGAAACTCTTGGATTCCCTCAGGACCACTGAAAACCAGACCATAGTACGTAAAATATAAAAATCAAAATACAAGGTCCAAATTTTCACTGATACCAATGTAAGCAAAAAGACCAAGAAAAAGAACACAACTTACTTCACCTAAAACTAGCAGGAGGAATTACTCCAATCTACAGTTGATAACACAATGTAGCATTGATTGAATAGACTTTGCTCTTCATATTTCTTATTTGAGTGGTGTATGATATTCTGATAACTTTGATCTAAAATATTCTGATGTGCGACGATTGTGATATATAGCTAGCTGCAGTAACGCATGTAACTATGTAAGTGGCAAGATTCCTAAATACGATCCCATCCTTTATTCTTTATCGCTTGCTAATGAACTTAAGATGACCAGTCGACCACAGGTCTATTCAATTTTCATAGTCATATGCTACTAACTCACTGCTTGTAATGGAAAATATAGGTTGAAGAACCACCACTCACAATAAAATGTCGAAATTCCAATAGCATTATCCTTGTAATTTTAACTCAGTACCAAAATGAAAAGGCCTACTCCGGGGAGAAACTAAAGCGCCTTAAAAACATCTACCAGCAAAAACAAATCACACATCAAATGATCAAATATTCGATTAAATGTCGGCAATGGTAACTTCAACCTCCACACCTGGTTCCATGTTAATCTCAGTAATCTTCCTGACGGCCTCTGGAGTGGTGAAGAGGTCGATCGCCCTTTTGTGAATACGCATCTCAAACCTATCCCAGGTGTTGGTACCTATGCTCCCCAAAAACAATAGTGCCTCAAGTTAAACTTATGACATTCAACAGTACAATATAAACTCGAAAACAAAATTACTTCAATTCATAAACTCTTCAATACAAAAGTTTAACGATTTATTAAACCCTCTTGAGTCCCCCATGATATGCATGATCCGAGTGGGAGCAAACCAAGGACTATAACTTAAACCCCAAATAGGGTGTGAACTAAAGGGAAATCATCTAGATTTTCGAAAGCAAAAGCAAATCTAATAACTTAGAATTTTGACTTAGTTTGTAGATCAATCTAATATAAAGAAAATTAAGCAGAATGTAAGAATCATAATGAAAAATTTACCTTCTCCACAAGGGGCCTTCCTTGTAGTGATGCGAAGAGTCTTGGTAGGCATGCGCACCGGACCCTTAGTCCTGATGGCCTCTTTCTTGGCTCTCTTTATGAGATCACTGCAGACTAATATTGCAGACGAAAATCAGATTGAAGCAAAAAAAAATCAAAATAACAAACAAATTTCCTGGCATATGGATGTGATAGACAACCTTTCTCAACGTTCTTCACTTTGGTGGAGGAGAGTGTGATCCTAATCCTATGAACCGGCTCTTGCTGTTGCCCCTCCAAACCCAACTTTGCAGGTTTCATAGGTACCTGGTACGCTGCCGTAGCCATGTTTGCTTGCTTGTTCTTCTTTTAGCACTGCAAAGAATAACATCAACCCCAAAAGTGTTAGTAACATTTGGTAATATTCCTATTATAAAACTAGCAGAGGAACAAATTTACCCGCGTCTAGGGTTTTGACTTCGTTTGCAAGAATAAACTTGACTTTGCAAGACCTAATTTCCACGGCTAGGGTTTGTTTATATATAGGGTGTTCTTAGTTATCGGACTGGCGTTCGGTAAATCAGCCTGTTTCGAGCCCAATAAGTCTCTCAGAGCTCTGTGGGCCTTTCCTCTAGCTTGAGCCCAAATTTATTATGGGCCATTCATCCATAAACTAACGGAAACGAGAGGAAAGGAGTGTCGCTTTCCTAATTAAGCATTATCATACTGCGAAAAAGAAGCTGATCAGATCATCACATACTTGCTCTTCTCGGCATCTCCAATTCTGGCAGTAAATTCCGGGATCTTTTCCTTTTTTAAAAGATATAGCAGACAGCTCTGTGTAAACGCCAGGCTTGGAATCTTCCTCCAAATATTCCAGTCCATTGTTACTTTTAGTTAGCCCAGAAAAACAGCCCACAAACTGATATACAATACCTCTGTAACTTGGTTTCTTTAGCTTCAAGCTTCAGTTGCTTCCACACAGCTCATGCTCCACCAAATACTCTACAGTTTTGTAATACCCACTTGGCTACTTTGGTGTTTTAGTTTATCTATTAGAGTTTTGTCAATAAAAGCAAATGATGAGATTTCAGTTTTTCTTATAAATTTCAATTCTTTGCTCTTATTTTACATGATGGGAAGGTTGAGGAAGATGAAAGTTTTCATCTTGTTTGCAATCATATTGGTGCTTGCAACAGTTCAACAGGTGAGGTCTGAGGGATTCCGATCCTAAAAGTACTAGATCTAGTCGATCGATCACATGAAGTTTCAGAGATCTGATTGGAGGTCAACGTTCTGGTAAGAGAAAATTTTACACAAAATACACAAACTAAAGACAACTAATAATTTATATGCATCAAGTTTCAAATCGAGCAATTTGACAAATATGAAGATCGACCTGTTATAGCGTTAGTTCAAGTGTCAACTAACGTAGTATGATGGGCAATTTCGTCTCTTCAAGATTTTACTCTTCTTTTTTTGGGTCAAATTCTTCAAGATTTCACTTTGGACCTTGGTTCTATCTCTCACACACTACGGCATCTATGACCACTGATCTCTAATCTCCCATCCCAATCGTGATCATCGTTGCAATTCCAACCAATACCAGTAATATATCAAACCTCAATTCTCAAGTTTCTACAGCAAACCCAACCATGTTAATCTCTTTGGATATCCAATCTCTTTTCCCTCTTACCATACCCTTTTGACCCAGCAACCAACAACTTGTTCCATTACTGATGTCTTCCACCTTTGATGATTGTGAAATGGATTTCAAGCTCAGCAATACAAGTACCAGTATAGGATTGCAAGATTTTGGTGTTCATCGTGTTATCAAAGGCAAAGTTTTGGCTTTAGGCATGTCTAGCTATCCAAGAAGTTCAAGTAACCTAAATTCTATGTCAATGGTTTGTGCAGGAAAAAAATAGCTTTAAGCCAATTTTTCTCTCCTCTCTGGCTAAATTTAGCTAGAGAAATTAAAATAGCTAAAGCTAAATTTAGCTTTTATTTGGCTATGTTGTTAGAGTCAAATTGTAAAATGTGAAAGCTAAATAAGTTCAATATTGATATATATATATATATATATATATATATATATATATATATATATATATATATATATATATATATGAACTCCATGCATGCATGTTTGAAATTAAGACCCTAATAACAACTCTTTGATTCCCACTGTTATAGCTAGGAAACTCTTTGAGAGAGTACGTAATTGTTGATAATCTTCTTCGGCCGACATCAGATTAATTCCAACACCCAATAAAACAATTCTTGTTTCCAACATAAAGAAATTACATTCGTTTGACAAGCCAGACTGTGTAATCGATCAAATCCATAAAATTAAGTACAATGTTAAGAAATTTCAGACCAATATCTAGAGCCTTTGTGGCTTTGTGTATTGTATAATCTAAAGGTCTGGGTTCATATTTTGTTCAATCTTTAAACTATAGTATACATGGCACAAAACCAGAAATCTGGCATACAGATTGCCCAATTGCACCCTTTGTTTCATTGTTTGATGCATATATAGATATATGAAAATTATTCTGATTATTCGTCTCATCGGTTTTTCTATACATTCAATCAGGACGATGCTATGCTAGTAATTGGTATCAGCACATTCGAGAGCTTGATTAATTTCATGGTTTCACTCTCCATTTGGGATGCGCCTTCAAAAAAATTAGGACATATCCCTTCATACTATTTTTCTTAATCCAAGGAAGTTAATTTTATTAATCACAACTTAATAGTACGTACAACAATAAAACACAATTCACCGCGGTCCAGCTACATAACATAAAGAAATAAATTAGGGTAAATACATTATATGGTACCTGATATATAATGACTTAGACAATTCGGTACTTGATGTGTAAAAGATGACACTTTGATACCTTAAGTTATGCTTAGTTAGATAATTTGGTACTTCTGTTAACTTTTTCGTTAAATATGAGAGTAAAATTGTCATTTACAACATATTTATAAAATTAGATATAAAAAATTCTGAAGTATAGAAAATTAAACTTCAAGGACTCACTAGCACTTTAGAGTTACAACTCAAGTACCCACGATACCCTAGAAAATCAAATTCTGAACACCCAACTAATCGTAGCGTACGTAAAATAGAAAATAGAAGTTGTCGGTAAGCTGTTACCTGGTTGGTTAAGGTGTTTAACTAACAACTTTGAGATTACGGGTTAATATCTCACGGACATATATAAGATGTAGGTGTTATTAACAAAAAAGAAATTATCAAACGGACTGAAATTTGATCGTGTACAGAGTTATTCATTTACAAAGTAAGACGTCACATACCAATTAAGTTACCGACATTAAGTAAATATGGTCACATGGATCCAGATGCAGCTCATTCTACACAAGTTCGGGAGTGACAATCGAAAATAAACAGCAAGCGTTTGAGAATCCGCGAGTTCGTTACATAGTTAGAGGAGCAAGAAGTTCAATAAGAAGCTTGAAACTGACAAATCCTTGCTAACCAGCCCAGAAAGCCTACCTCTCTTGATCGACCTACCTTATTGATATATACTTCGTCTTTTATGATCGATCGACTAGGTTTCAGGGCTTCATATATATGCGAGGTAGTCATGACCTAACTATACAGTATCATCTCCTACCCAACTAGCTATTAGATGATTGTTTTACGGGTACGGTTGTTCAATTCAACATTCTTGTCAATGTAATTGAGTTGCTCACTGTTCAACTCGATATTCCTTCTGTGTCAGCAGTGATTAGAATTGTTACTTTGAGGTTCGTGTTAGTATTATTGTATTAATCAATTCTGTGTTGGGAAAATAATAATCATATCTAATTTTCTAAACAATACCAAATTATAGGACATTAAAAATCGCTAGATAGGATAAGAATATATTTTTTTTCGATTACTAGTAAGAATATTGGGAATATTCTAGTATTATTAACTTTTATCAAGCATCAAATTTTGTGAATATTTCTGACCGTTAGATATAATAAAATTATGAATACATTTAACGGCTTAAATTATTCAATATTCGTAACTTGTTTACGCGTAGCAAATAATTTTTTTCTCAAAATTGTAACTAACATGGAATAGATAATAAAACAAAAACATAATCCAGAAAAAACCCTAAATTATAATGAAAAACTGAGTAAGACGGCGTTCCTGTAAATTTTCAATTTTGTTAGTGGAGATGACGAACAAGAAAGTGGAGTTGAAAAACTATTTTAATAGGTTCTACAGTCAAGACTCAAAAGCATAAACATCTCGGTCATCTCCTTATACTCCCTTTGAATATATCACTATATATGTCACCTAAAACAAGAGTCATCATATCGATCAAATAATTCATGATATACCTCTCCTGATCTTAAACTATTTCCCACTCCTAAAACAACCCAATATAAAAAATCAAAGATATTGAACTTGTATAATTGTATTCCTGTTATTTGAAGGATGGTAATGTGGGAAGTCATATTTGAATATGTCGATTTCCCTTCAAACTGTTTCTCCGATGGATCAGCATTCTACTAGGTTAGTTTTGAAAACCAATGCCCAGTTCATGCAGTTATGTTATCATCCCCCGAATTTGGCTTTTGAGTTGATGTGGTTGAGCAGTTGTACCAGATCGACATCTATCCAAATCCCTTCAGTGGGCTGAGGGTTTATCGAGAATAAGCAATTTGCAGATTACATCTTGCAAACCAAGCCTCTATGTCAGAATCGAAGAACATCTGCATCTCTCTTCTAACCTGTATATTCTACTTCTTCCCTCAAGGCTTTCAAATTTCAAGTCTTGTTAAGTTTTAGGGTTTGATCATAGACCATCATTGAACAAATATCTGTTAAATTTCATCTTATTAGCTAGACAAATATGTATATCAATAAAGCAATGGATTTGTTGTTATACAAATAAAATGTTATTAATATGAGTAAATCGTCGTTGAGACGCTTATGATGTAATGAAAATCTTTATATTGTAAATCATGCTCTTTAAGAAGTTTTTAGTAAAGTGACAACGTTTTTGCAAAGTTTATCAACAATTGAGATGAAAGTAGTAATTAATGTTGATTACACAGTAATTCTTTATATGAGAATTCCATTTGATTCATAAGTTGATGAATTGTTGAACAAATAGTAATTATACTTGTATTTGTAGTAATTTTATCAATTACAAGTTTGAGAACTATTTTACCAATCCAACAACAAATTGTCGTATTAATGGTAAAACTGATGTATATATAGTAAATACGTTGTTTGTGTAATAAAATCATGTCTCTTGTAATTATACCTTTATTTATGTAACTTTTTTTTGTGAATGAGATAATTACTTATAATATATTGTCTTTTACTATAAATTACAACAACTGAGATATAACTGGTAATTAGGGTCGTATTCCTTATATTACTTGGAATACGATTATTTTTACGAAAAGAACAATAATTTTACCTCTAATGACAATAAATATTGTAAATATTAATAATCTGACCTAAAATATCTGAAGTCGTTAATCTTGTAAAATAGTTCTTTTTATTGTAATTATGGTCATTTTCTAAGTAATTACACCATTTATGATATATTTACTACAAAATATCACATTTAATGTATTTAGTGGTAATTATAGTGGTAAACAAAGTAATTACAACATTTACTACCTTCATTACAAGTTTTTAAACAATTCATGTATAACCTAATTAAAATGTCGTTAAAATTGTAATTGTCTTACACATGTCATAATATTAATGAACGACTTGTTTACCTGTATAATCGGTTATTAATTTTTATATATTTTAAAATAATTAAAGCATATTATGCATCAACTCACCCTAGTCTTCCCCAGAACATTGCTACAAGTACCCTAAACCCTTTTCAACAAACAAATAAAATTCTCCGACGGATTTTCGGTCGAATTTTTTTTGTTCTACAAAATGTTTATTCTTCTTCCTCCGCCACCACAACCACCGTACCACCTCCTCCGCCATCACTACGGTACTACCACAGCCTCCGCCACCACCTTCTTTTTCTGCATCTTCTTCTTCACTTGCTTCCTCTTCTTCTTCTTCTTCTTCTTCTGTTCTTCACCTGAGCAGGATTTTAAAATTTGAATCCTTTACTTAAGCGACGAAAGTTTCGTCGCTTAAGCAAGTTTCAAAATTTGTGAGCATCGAATGGTTAAAAATTGAATTTTTACTTAAGCGACGGGTCGCTTAAGTAATTTTCAAATTTTTGATTCATTTTTTGAGCACAAAATTGTGAAAATTTGAAATTTTACTTAAGCAAATTTCCGTCGCTTAAGCAAAAAAAATTTCGTCACATAAGTGAAAGAGCTTAAGCAACGGAAATTTCCATAGCCTTCATATTTTCGTCACTTAAGAGCTTCTTAAGCGACGAAAATTTTTTAGCTTGGAAAATTTCTGTCTCCTATGGGTGTTTTTCTACTAGTGGACTACCAATGTACAACATAACCTTTTCTATTTAAGCTGCACTGCTGCAGATATGTATCTATATGTATGCATACATAACGTACGCCGGTACGCGTACTCTTCAATCACTAAGTTCCCTTTACCTTCTTCCCATTTGATTTTGCATGAGTTTCTTGAACAGTTGGTCGCGAAGTCGAGTTACCTTTCGATGAAGAACTGGTATCAGACCTTCCAGGTGAACTTTTTCCCTTCTCAAAAATGTCTTGGAGACTAGTGTCCTTTTTCGAAGACATACTTTGCATACCGGTGGTTGCGCCACCTTTCACAGTCGAACCCTTCGCAAACAAGTGAGATATATGAAGATGGCCGGAATAAACGGATTAGCTCACAGCTGCACTGCACACAAATATTCCATCTTTAATAGCCATACGTAGGTTCAATCTAGGAAATTTGCATATTATAAAAAAAATTAGGAAATTGCATGATCATACTAAACTAATGTCATATCGATGACGTACAGATGATATGGTGAATTGGTGATAAAGAGCGAAAGAGGATGCAGCGAATTCTTGACCATTTTACAAACCCAGAAACAAATCCTAACTGCGGATAATCTACTTCTATTGTAGTTTCGAAGCTATTGCTAAGAGGTTCAGTGGAAGTTTCCTATAAACTTGACTTCAAAGTTCAAACGGATCTGTAATTAACCACATTTCAATCACGTGTAAGGTTTGACAGATCTGAAGCTCAGTTTTGATTGCCACGTCTCCTGGTATATCTCTGGCCGGCCGGAAGGAATTGCTATGCAATTCACTACTGGCTGGTCGGAACTTGCATAATAACTTCACTCAGTTAAATTCTAAAACACGTTAAACCGCTAAGTTTGGCAATTAATTCTGAGACCCATTTTTCATTGCCACCTACTGAATACTGATAAACGTAGCCATTTCTTTGTTTTATATCTGGATCTGCTTTGTTTTATATCTCCATCTGGCCGGATTAATTTCGTGTCCGAATTCATTGTTTTCGAATAGTTCTTTTTATTTTAGTCGGCCAACTCTCTTGAGACTCAATATCGAACTGTTGCGACGTTTCCTTACAAATTTCTGAGCGAGTTAAACTGTTGATATCGTCTTCGATCTGTTAAGTGTTTCCGGGAAACATTTCAGAGACGGTGGTTGCGTGCTGTGTACGCAAGCTAGCCCGTCATAAACTACCCGATGTGGTGGAGCGCTGTATATGTTGTCGTACCGTTATATGTCGTGTCATATAAAATCATTTTGTTATTTTAAATGTTTTATTTTTTTCAAAAAAATATATTGAAATTGTTTTATTTTCTTTTACTTTTCCGTTCACCTTTCGGACTCGGTGTTTGACTTGAAAACCACTGACAACCGGGTCTGGGGTGTGACATGGTGTGTGGTGGTGGATTCGGAATGGCTGGCGGTGGATTGACGGAGATTGATCGCCAGTATTGGATTTCTGGAGATCGATCTCAGTTTTTTTTATTTTTTAGGTTTACCGACAGAATATTCTGTCGGCTAAGTGATTTTTTTTATTTTAAAATAATTCCGTTGGCTAAGATCTTAGGATACGGAAATTTCATCAGCTAAAATATTAGGAGACTTTAATTCCGTCGGTTAAGAATTACTTAGGAGACGAAATATATTGAATTCTGTCGGCTAAGACACACTTAGGAGACATAATATTTTGAATTCCATCGACTAAGAGAATTATTAATTTTTTTATTTTAAAATAATTTCGTCTACTAGAACCTTAGCCGACAGAATCATTCCGTCGGCTAAGGTTGTCTCTTAGTCGATGAGAAAATTTATTATGTCAGTTAGGGTCTTCACCGATACGTCTTAGCCGACAGATCTTAATCGACGAAATTTTCTTTGGCTAAGATCTTAAGAGACGCAAAAAAAACTCTTAGCAGACAGAATTATTTTATTGGCTAAGAGCCATAATCCACTAGTGATACTAAGAAGACTGAACTCACATATGTGAGGATCAATTTCAAGTTCAAAAGGACATGACTTTCGTAATAAAAACATATATAATCCTTCCCCTTATTTTTATTATTCAGTTTGCACATCTGGGTGTCCAATAAACAAGGATAAGTATCATATAGAAACTAGAAATCAAAAATTTAGTTTAAATATGCATAAGGAAACACATAAGCTGTATTTGCCTTTTGACAAGCAGAAATCTGCAAAAAAGAATATAGAATATTAATTGAATTTAGAAAAGAATCTGTAATAATATCACTTAAATTATATAAGCAATAAGATCCTAAGTGATATGAATAGCCAAGATTTCTAAACCTTCATCGAAACTGATGTAAAAAGACAATGGACTCCTAACTAGATTGATATCATCTCAAGTAAGAACTAAAGGTATATATAATGAGTTTAAATTTCTGCATATATTATATATGAAACTAAGAAAAGAAGGCAGATACTGAAACCTGAATCAGTAATTTTTAATATATAATTGCATTATCCCAATTTTTCATCTAAAGCATAAGACAAAATTACTTCATAAAACTGCAGTAATATATAACAAATGCTTTTGTGATAAAAGACTCACTATTCTTAAAGTTCTTAGGAACATGCAATATATATAACAAAAATATGTTATTCCATGAAGCACTCAACACTTTCAGGTAAAGAAAAATTTCTAAATATCAAGATAGGTGATTGGATCATAAAACCTTGATTAATGCTATATGCTCTATTAATTATAACTTATGTATTAATCTTGACCGTAGTTTTTAACAAATAGACTTGCATATATGAAGATAAATGTTGATACGCAAGCATTTATTATTGCAGAAAAGTCAGAAAAGTCTTATTGATATATCAACTTACAAAACTTAGCTAATTTATTATTGCATACATCTTCCTTAGCATGAGATGACCTTTATACATTTGTGTTCCTTAGCACATCAGTTTCTGTATTAAATGAGTCACTTAGCTAAATAAAATAAGACCAATAGAACATGTAGACAACATGATATGAGAGATGATACTACATTCTTATATTTGAATTAATCTATAGCGCAACCAAAAATAAATAAATAAAAAGGAACATATATCTCAAAAATAAGTTAAATCAATTAGTTGTCCTAACAACAGTAGCTCAAAACAAAAGACTTCTTATATAATGTTCTAGTAACATCACATAACTTGCTAGACAATGACTATATGAAGTTACACTACCAAAAAGAACTTACCTCAATGAAAATTTATTGTATGTAAATGCCTTCTAAAAAGAAAGAACATATTCTTTGTAGCAAAAGTATTCCTAGGTACTTAACATAATCTTAAGATGCTTGAATCATTTAAGTTGTTTACATCAATGATTTGTTATTCTGAAGCTTAAGGTTCAGTAAAATACAAAGAGGATGCAGAAAAGATATACTAAAGGGCAAGATCAATATTCAATGTTCAAAAGATGTAAATCCCTACATGGAAATTAACAACACCAAAACTAAAATATCTTTATCTACAACAAATCCTATACACTCAATCCCAGTATGGATAAAAAGCAAAACTTTAATATAAAATATCCATTAGTGTTCGAGTGTTCTAGAAATTGTGTTTAACTCACCAAGCCTCGATCAATTTAGCCAATCAATGATGTCATGTGGCTATATATATATATATATATATATATATATATATATATATATCTCAGAGCTTGATAAAAGCCATAATAATGAACATAGTTTTACTTCCTTTATAACTTAAATGATCAACATGTTTATGTTTTGGTGCATCATTTTTGAATGTTATCAAGGCTATGTCAAATAAGTATGCAATATATATATATATATATATATATATATAAGTATCAGTAATATGATATGCATATATGAAGACTATTTCTAAAAGCATCCAAAACAACCATTTGGTAAGTATGCAGTAGAGACAAGCATTAACTTACAATCACAAATGCCAGAAGCGTACAATTAAAAGATCTAGAATGATCTCATTTAAATGACCTTATTTCTTAACAAGACGGTGGATTATTCACAGGAGGTACTGCAGAACATGTGTGAGTCTCCACTAATGGAAAAATAAAATTCAATGAGTGTCTGCAACTTGGTTAAAAATACACTTTCAAAGAATAATAGTAGACTCATGTAAATATTATACTCGTGTAAATAAGTGGACAAATTTATATGTATAGAAACGCAATATAAGCACAAAATGCTCATCCAGGATTGACAATTCATAGCACGGATTTATACATTGCAAATCATTCTGTCCAATTTCTATTAAAAGTGACCTGCTAGTTCTAATCATGTAAACTGGCTTATTGAAATCTTGCAATATAACCTAAAACAAGTATATCATCATATTCAGTTCTATATATGTCACTTACTATGCACGTTCAACATGTTATACTGAAAACTCAAAAGAAGCAAATGATCCATATAATGATTCATGGACATGCTTAATTTCACCTGGTTCGTCCACTTATGAAAATTCAACCTAGTGAGGACATAGATATGTCTCAGAGTGATCACCTCAACTCCTAATATAATTAAAATCAATGGTGCATCTACTACCTATTGACGAAATTGTTATAGCACAGTGGTAAGTGCATCCACTATTTATTGACGAAGTCATGAGTTCGAGTCACCATGAGGGGTAGGAGTGAAATCTTTTGATCCTCTTTTAAAAAAATAAAAAAATAAAATCAATGGTGCGGATTTCTTTAATCGACTCACTTATCGATTATATTTTCTCATCTTAACCGTTTAGTATCTAGGTATATATGAGTAGATCATCTCTACAAAATTTTAGCTAATTTGGTGATCATTAAGGCATTCAAAACTATGATTAACAACTAAGAACATGAACGGTTTAGGTTGCACAGATCCAGTTCGTTCATTGTTTTTATACATTTGGAGACCTCAACGATCATAAAATCAGCTAAAATTTTGTATAGATGATCTACTCATATGTACCTAGATATTGAACAATTAAGATAAGAAAATATGATCGAAAAGTGAGTAAAATTAATAAAATCTACACCATTGAATAAATAAGGGTGTCATTAGTGGAGAAGGACTGTACATACATACATCTTTAACTATATGGATTGAAATATATATATATATATATATATATATATATTAGCTATTGAAATATATCTTAATGTCCCATGTAGTTCATACTAGATAACACAAACGTGGCATAAAATTTGATATCATAATTTCTAAATGCATTACCATGGTCATGGAATCTCAAATATATATTAAAAGTAGTCAATATCTTTAGACAAAGAAAAATCTCAATATATCTAAAATGTAAATGTAGATTATGTAAGACACTGTTACTTGAATCAAAATTGTAAAAGCTAAAAATATCTTTTTGGAGACCAAAAGACAATACAACTTTATAAACAACAACACAAGTTTTGATTCTTCTACAGTTCTTTAAATATGATAGTAAAGGTTACTTTGTGCAACAGAATTAATACCCACATCTAAAGTTTTATAAATCACTGCAGTTTAAATTCAGGTTTCATTCCGCAAGAAATATCAAAACTTCATATATGAATGCAGTGACAAGATTATAAACTGAATTCGGGAGAGTTACATATTCATCTATCCTCCTCATTAGGAGGTATATGTATTTATGTATCCTGCAACATTCATATAGTATGCATTAAATTCTCAGAAGTTTGATCAACATGCAGATCAAATCAAAAGTTAACTGTTCAATTCATACAGATTATGTTTTAACTATGATTGATATACAGAGACATGCGAAATCAAAATGCATAACTACAGTATTTGAATATTGCATTCATATCAATCACATAATCAATGAATTCATAATAAGAACTGGATTTAGTTTTCACTTTGGCCCAAGAATCATCTGTGAAAGGTTAACAGAAGCAAAATGAAAACTCATAGCCATCTGGTCCTAAAATAGGATTCTAAAATTTTCTGGGTCTAGGGTTGGAATCCTTGTGAGATGTCGCTCTTATATATCAATCATGTAGTTGCATATTAATACAATATGCATTTTAGGTAGTTTTATTCATATCAGTTGATCAATCTGCATGATAATCATAGAATCAATGAATCTCACAAGAGCTTAGATTTAGGTCTTATCATGGCATCACCATCATTCTGCAATCAAAAACAGCGGAAGCAAAAGAAGACACACACCCAACAATTTGTAATTTGATTCTAAGCTTCTGATTTGAATCCTATCTGAGGTGATTAGCCTCATATGCAATTTCCTGAAAGTAAAAGAAAGACGAAAAAAACAAAAGAAGAATGACAGGTTGGTTTTAAATTGGGTTTTAAAATAGGTTTTTAAATGAGCTCAGGTTTTAGGCTAAAGTTATGGCCCAAATTTGCTGAATTGAAAACTTAATCAATTTGTGAAAATTGTGAAGAGCAGGGTCACTAGTAGAATAAAAGGCCCATGCTCACATAAGAGTCATTTTTCGTCGCATAAGACTTTAAGCTACAAAAAATTCATCACATAATATTCGTTGTATTATTTTCGTCGCATTAAACTTAAGCGACGAAAACTCAAATTTTCGTCCCATATATAAGTATCTCTTAAACGATGAAATAAGATTAGTCGCATAGGTTTATGCGACGAAAACCAAATTCGTCACATAAACTTATGCGGCGAAAACTTGTGACATGGGGACCTAGCGGATAAAAGCATCAGATCACTTTGTGCTTCTCTAAATAATCTATCCAAGAGGAATGTCCAACCTCCGTTTGGACAATCCCACAATTTACTGGACTTTGTTAGCTAGCTAGCTTTCATTTCATTTCATTTGTTCCCAACTAGTCTCTTTGATTTCTATATTGAAAAACAAGTTTTCAATCTTTTTTTTATTTTTGCTCTCTTCTCATAAGATGTATATAGTTCGAGTGTTAAATTGTCACTTATACTCCAAGCACCATTTGCATTATTTACCCTTTTGGTGTTATTGTCAGTTTGAGGCTTTGAGCAGACACCTACCTTCTGTTCAGAGTTGAATATTTCCCCCCTTTTTCACAGTTTCACACTAACCCTTTTGAAAAATCCATATTTGCTTTATAGCTAGAACCCACGAGAATGCAGGCTCTTCTTTTTACGAAGAAAAAAAATGTTGCAAATCAATCACCTCCACAAAGAATTCCCTCAATCATGTAAAGCTACATATACCACACTCAGCTCATTCAACTAAAACCCTAGCCTTAGTTATTAATTAAAATTTACAATGCCGTCTTCCTCAGAAACCTTGCTCCTCCTCTCCACCATTCTCCTCTTGCTAACTCCTCCCATCCTCGCCGCCCCTTCCATCATCAACAAGACATGCCGTGACACATGTGGCACAATCCCAGTCAAGTTCCCATTCGGCACCGGATTCGGCTGTGGCCACCCGGACTTCACCAGGTACATCAAATGCACCAACCTCGACACTCTTCAGTTTACCACCGGAACCGGCATCTACACCATTTCCTCCATAGACTACACCAGCAACACTATCATAGTCACAGACCCGCTAATGTCAACATGCTCCTCCATGCAAAACTCTGGTAGCTTCAGCTTGGACAAGGCCAGTCCTTTTACCATAAGAGAGGAGAACATCTTTGTTCTTCTAGGTTGCTCCACCACCTCTCCTGTCTTCGATTCTAGTCAAGATTTATGCGACACCGGCTCGGGTTCAAGGGTTTGTAGAGGTTTGTACTCGTGCAAAGGGGTGTCTGGCATAGGGTTGCAGCAAAATGCGCCGATATCGACTTGTTGTGTTTACGATGACGATTCTGGTTATGGTTTGGATCTTCCCAAGCTGCAATGCTCGTCTTACACATCGGTTTATGAGTTTGGAGACGAAGGGGATCCGATGAAATGGAAATTTGGGATTTCGTTGCAGTATAATGATTCTTATTATACGAAGCCTTGTAAGGATTGTGAGGCGAGTGGAGGGATTTGTGGCTTTGCTGTTTTGGATCAGTCTTTTGCTTGTGTTTGCCGGAGTGGGATGAACACCACCACAAACTGCTTTGGTCAAGGTTAGTGAATAGTAATATTTGATGGGAGTTTTTGGTACAATTATCTTGTCTTTTGATTTATGGATCTGATATTTTTTTTGGTCGAAACATGATTTATGGATCTGATATGATGACTAGGGTATGCACTGAGTGGGACATTGGAGCTCAAAGTTCAAATTAAAACCATTATTGGAGGTACTCATACTCTGCCAACTCTGCCTTCTTGACTTTGTGTCCTTGATGTAAATTTCTTACAAAAGTCCATTTTTGTGGCCAAATATTGGTTCTCTTTTACACTATGATCTATTACAATCGATTCTTCGTTCTTGTTGTTTAGTTCATACGCTTTTATGGAGGATTTACTTGTATTACGTACACAATATCCACTCGATAGTTTTTTTTGCTTTGAAAGCACTCAATAGTTCTTTGCAAGAACAGATTAGCTATTTAAATAAATTTCTCATCTTTTTATTTATATGTTTGTAGGAGTTTTGCTCTCATGGGTCTTTCTAATTGTAAGGAGCAGATAGGCAGCTTGCCTTTGGGTACATGACTCGAGAGCATGTTAGTGATCAAATTTCTGTGGAAGGCAACTGTAATATATCAATCTCATTTCATATGTGCAAGTGCAATTTATTGGTTAATCTCATTAACTTCATATGCGGAAGTGATTGTGGCAATCATGCTCCCCCCTAGTGACAAAGATTGATAGAAGAATTTGACCAAAGAGAAGACATAAGGAGTGGTACGATAAAAAGGGAGTTGTACGTAGCTGCGAACTTGACCAAAAAATACGTATTAGCTTGAGATCGAGCTGTTCTAAAATATCACCAGTTCACTCTAGCCTGTAAACTGTTCTCATACACAGTACGTTATGCGTTACTTCACTGCTTCTAAAGTTGTAATGGTTTTGCGTTGAAGAAACACCACTCAAACAAAAATGTTGCCATGCCAATAGTATTATCCATGTAAACTCAGTACCAAAATGAAAGGGCCTAATCTTCGGAGAAACTAAAGCGCCATGTAAAACCAACAAAAACAACTCAAACTCAAATGATCAAATATTTGATTAAATGTCGCCAATGGTAACTTCAACTTCCACGCCTGGTTCCATGTGAATTTCAATAATCTTCTTGACCTTCGCAGCTGGAGTGGTGAAGAGATCGATCACTCTTTTGTGAATACGCATCTCGAACCTATCCCAGGTGGTGGTACCTATGCTCCCCAAAAACAATAATCCCTTGTGCTAAAATTTGGACATATATTTGACATACAATATATGCTCTGAAAACAAAACTACCTCAATTACACCTACGTACAAGTGATCTAAAGTGTTGACGCGAGTCAATCCATGTACTATTAGAATTATATATTGTTATGAATATTTAGTATAATTAGTTTTCTATTATGATTGGTATATGTAATCTTGTATATATACTCTATTCTTGGAGGGTGTTAATGTATTGCAGAATTCATAATCTCTTTAGTTCTTCTTGACTTGGTATCAGAGCCAATCAAGGTCCATTCAGACTCGATTGGTTTTGTTCTGCTGCGAGTTTTGATTCTTTTGTTCATTAAAGTTCTCTTGGTCGTTTGGGCTTTTCATTTTTCTTGTGTACGTTGGGTTTGGTGATTTATAGTTTTGAGGATAACTTTGTCAGTTTGAAGTATCGAACAAACTTTGTTCAATTGTTTTGGAGGTGTCCAGCAAGTTTTTTGTTTAATTGGTTGATGTAATAGTTGATTGACAAAGTGGAGAACATAGGTGTGCGACAAACTTTGCTCATTCTAAAGTTTGTTTTGGAGGTGACTTGAGAAGGAAGGAAGGGAAAAATAGAAGAAGGCAATAGTATTTTGTCTTTGTTATTCCTTACATTCGTTCTATTTGTGGTTTGTTGAAGGAGATATAAACAAAATGGTCAAATAGGCTCTCAACGACTATATGACTCGTTACGATTCTAATGGTAATGGATTAATGACGAGTAAAAAATTTATGGTAAAATTGGTGTTGCTTTACATGTTTCTGACTTTACTGAAAGTGACACTTGGGTTATTGATTCTGGTGCCTCAAATCACATGACTTATAATAAGTCATTCTTTGTCACATTATCCTCTTCATTTATAAAACAAGTTTCTAATGCCAATGGTGAGTTTTTTTCTTCTGGTTATAGGTATTGAGTTTGTTCATGTTACACCCTCCATCGTTCTTCATAATGTCATATATGTACCCTCTTTGTCTCACCATCTCTTGTCTGTGTCTCAGTTAACCTCATAAAATAAGTATTATGTCACATTTTATCCTATGTATGTTATTTTTCAGGATCTGTACACTCAGTCGATAATTGGAAAGGGGGACATGAGAGAGTGACTATTTCACTTGGATTGCATGTACACTGGAAAGATACCAACACCACAAGGACCAGTTGCTTTGAAAGTGAGTTATGATCGGTTGAATGAAGTTTGGTCATTCGTCATTTGGTGTTATGAAGAAGTTCATGCCTTCTCTGTTTTATGGGATAAGTGATTCTAGCCTACACTGTAAAATTTGTGCCCTCGTTAAGAGTCATCGATCTAGTTATCCTTTAAGTTCTCATTCAAGTTCACGACCTTTTGAGTTAATTCATTCGGATTTATAGAGACCTTCCAAAAATTATACCCTATCTGGTATGAATTACTTCGTTCTGTTTATTGATGACTTCACAATATTAACTTGAGTTATTTTGTTTAAGAAGAAAGATGCTTACACAGTTTTCTCTGTCTTTACAACTTTTCATAGTTTTTTTCGTACCGAATATGATGCTTGTATTAAGATATTTCAGTCTGATAATGTAGGTGAATTTGTTAATTATTTGCTTCGTGATTATTTCCAATCTCATGAGATTATTCATCAAACCACTTGTCCTCAAACACCATAACATAATGGGGTCTCTAAAAGAAAAAATAGTCACTTGTTAGACATGGCTCGTGCCCTCCTGCTTAGTGTCAATATGCCCAAGTATCTTTAGGGGAAGGCCGTGTTGTGTGTCTCTCATCTCATCAATCGTCTCTCATCATTTTCTCTTAAAGATCGTATTCCGTTTGATGTGTTATCTAGTTATGTCTCAATTTCATCTCTTAATACACTTCATGTCCGTGCTTTTGGTTGTGTAGCTTATGTCCATCTTTATAAAAATCAAAGATCAAAGTTAGATGTTAGAGCTCTTAAATGTGTCTTTGTTGGGTATGAGACTCAACAGAAAATGTACAAGTGTTATCATCCTCCATCCTAACATTTTTATGTCACCATAGATGTTACTTTCAATGAGGATACATGTTATTTTTCACCATCTTCTACTCCTTGTCAAGGGAAGAGTGTTTATTTTAAGGATCAGTATAACCCTATGACCGAAACAAGCTTTAAAATTACTCAGTAATCCCAGAGACTTTCTGTTGAACCACTGCAACAAACTGTTCCTGAAGCCTTTGACCAGCTGATTAGGTCTGTTCGACCGATAGGAAAGGACTTCAATCAGTCGAAGGGGAGTAACCCATCAACAATACATCATCGGAGAACAATATTTTACAAGGTGGACAACCTACTACTGCTAGTTCAATCTCTCAATCTCTATCAGTGGTCTCTCCTGTTCAAGAATCGTCTGAGGTGTGTACTGATTCTCTTCCTCTGTCATCTAGTAGTGTTGATAATCCTTATGTGTCTAGTGTTGTTGCTCCTTTATGTGGCTCACACAAGTTCAAACTAAAATTTTACCAGATCGATTAACCCGTGGTCAACCCCCAAAGAAGTATGAACAAAGTTTAAGTGCTAAGGTTAAACATCCTTTTGCTAATTATGTGTCGACCCAAAGGTTATCTAAATTATATGTAGCCTTTGTGAATCAATTATCTTTTGTGTCTCTTCCTAGTAAAGTGCAGGATATCATGAAGGATGTGAAGTGAATGAAAGCAATGACAGTTGAGATGGATGCTCTTGAAAAAAATTGTATGTGGGAGTTAGTGTTATTGCCACCGGGAAAGAAGACAGTTGGTTGTAGTGAATGTAACTGCATAACATAATCCTGATGGTTCGGTAGATAGGTACAAGACAAGGTTAGTAACTAAAGGATACACTCAGAAGTACGGGGTGGATTATGACGAGATATTTGCACCAGTGACCAAAATTAATACAATATGTGTACTTCTTTCATTAACCGCTAATCTTGATTAGTCTTTGCAGCAATTTGACGTCAAGAATGTTTTCTTGCATGATGATTTGTATGAGGAAGTCTATATGGATTTGCCTCCTGGTTATAGTACTTTAATTAGGGAGCCGATGGTGTGCAAGTTGAAAAAGTCTCTCTATAGTCTAAAATAATCACCAAGAGAGTCATTCGGGCGTTTCTCCATGTTTATGAAAAAGATTGGATATCGACGGAGTAACTCACATCACACGTTGTTCACTAAGCATCATTGTGGTAAGGTGACAACTTTAATTATTTATGTTGATGATATGGCTGTAACAGGTGATGATAATGAGGAAATTCAGAAGTTACAAGATCATTTGTCTTCTGAATTTGAGATGAAAGATTTGGGTAGTTTGAAGTATTTTTTGGGAATTGAAGTTGCTCGTGCTAAGAATTGTATTGTGTTGAGCCAGAGAAATTATGTTTTAGACTTGCTTGCAGAAACAGGTATTCTTGATTGTAAACCTGCTGATACTACAATTGAACAAATTCATTGGTTGGCAGAATATTTGGATCAGGTGCCTGCAAATAAGGCGTCGTATCAGAGGTTAGTTGGCCCACTGATTTTTTTGTCTCACACCAAACCAGATTTAGCCTATGCAGTTAGTGTTATAAGTCAATTTATGCATAATCCCAGTGAGACTCATATGGAAGTTGTATTTTGTGAGACCCTGCACGTTCTTACCGTGGTTAATGACGAGTTACTGAGGTTTAAGTCGCATTTGGTAACTTCACGAGCTAACGACCACGTTCATTTTCTAGTTTTTAAAAGTTCTTAAAATTCCTCAATTAATGACTCGATGTCATAGTACGTGTTGACACGAGTCTCCCAGTATTTTCAGAATATTTTTCGGAGCTTCAGTTAATTTTCTACGAATTTATGAAGTTTCCGGTAATTTTTAATTATCAATCCGGTAAAAAGAGTTTTACCATTTACTTTTCACCTTCTTTAAATCTGGACCGTTGGATCTTTCTTGGATTTAATCTCGACCGTCCAATCCTTTATAAATAGAGGGTGAGTTTTGACTCGGTCAAAACTCCCCACTCGTTCAACAGAGCTCCGATCGAGCTCTCTCGTCTTCTCCGCTGTCTTGCGCCCGATACCGGCGACTCTGGCCACCACAGGCCGGCGGACCACTCACTTTCTCTTCCTCCTATATCCAACCCAGTCCTTGGATTACTCAGACGTCCACCGTGGAAGGAGAACGACCGAGAAAAAGGCTCGGCAGTCAACGACCAAATTTCGGCAAACCAGGCGACGACTCGACCTCCAACCGATATGGTTCTTCTTCTCTTCTATGTCATTTGTTTGTTCGATTGGAGCCCTAATCGAAGATCCCCATCCTATTATTTTCACTATTTTTTTAGGTTTTTCCTGGGTTCGGGTTCTCGAGCTCGACGAGTCTTCTCTGCATTCTTCGACAACCTCTTGAGCCTTTTGAGACGTGGATGTCTCTGTTAGAGGCTAGGGGCGTGACTGCTGCAGTGTAGGAGAAGGTTTGGAGCTACTGACATCGTTTGGGAGCAAAGGCAGAGGGTAAGGATTCCCCCTCAATGAACTGTGTTCTTCCTGCTATGTTGTTGTTGTTGATATTTGTTGTTGTTTTCCTGCATGTTGTCGATAACTTGGAGACGAAGAAAACGAGGAAGTTATGGCGAAATTTCGGCAAGTTGACCGGAATCCGGCAGAGGATTCTGGCAAGTTGCCAGAATCCGGCAAAGGTTCCGACAATACAGTGAATCCGGCTGAAATGCTGAGAGGTAGTCTTCGAATCCCTTAAGAAATGTATTGTTTCCATTTAGTCGAGTTAAAAGTCGAAATCAGAAATTAAGTATAAGGAAACGTACAAAAACAGAAACTAACCGTAATTGGGGAACCTTTCATTTTGGAAAACTTTCTATTTTTAGAAACCTAGTAAGTTGGGAAACTATTCATTTTGGGAAAGTTTACATTTTGGGAAAGTTCCATTTTTGGAAAACGGTTTAGTAAAGAATTGAAGTTCAAATAAGTTTGACACAATTTGGTAGTGTTGAATTGTTATTGAAAAAATGATAACTGGAAATTCTGTAAATGTCAAGTTGATCGTTTTAAGTAAAATTGGCGATTCATGTAAATCGTTATATCGACTCTTGGTAAATAAATTGGTTAATGTGACACGTTGGGTGTCTATAGTAATTTACTGAATTATTATGTGGCACCCTAACGTCAGATTAAAATGGTTAAGGAAACTTCAGAAGTTAAGTCGGACTTCCGGTAGATGAGCAAAGAGTCGATAACTGGAAAAGCAAGTTAAAAAGGTTAAAGAGTCAAAAAGGAAATTGGTTGGTCAACTTGGTCAATGTGGTCATTCCTGGTCAAACTAGAAATGCTGAGGTCATTTGAATTGTTATTGTTTCTTGGTTGCTTAGGTACTTTAATTCTGCAGTGAATCATTGGACGAGGTAGCTTACGCGGTGACCTCGGTTCACCGAGGTGGTTCCTGGAAGCTTGGAGCTTACGTAAGGAACAATTATTCCAGGTAGGGAAACTAAACCCCCTTTGTTAGTGGTTTTGTATATATATGAAAGTGTATGATTTCTTATGCTCATGGTCGATGCCTCGGGAAGTTTTCTTTATATATGAGATAAATAATTTATGATTGGGCCAAGAAAATCTGAGGCTAGACGTAAATGATTTTTATATGATGATGTGATATGTTGAGCACCGTTGTCCTGATTTCCGGTGCGTGACCTGAGAGTGACGGGACCTAGTATATAGCACTCCCATGGTGTCGATGACCATGAACCTCCGGAGGGCAATGCCGTGCTTATTTTAATTATCCCACTTACGCTCGTCTCGTACAGAGTTAAGCGAGACATAAGTGCGGTGTGCTGTTACGAGAGATTTGTTGGGCATTAGCAGTAAATGGACACTCTCGCTACTATTCATCTTCAGACGCATAGGTAGTTGGCCCCGGTTTGCTGTATAGACAAACCCGGGATTCGGTCATAGAGATTCGTGAAGCCCTGCAGACTATATTGTTCATTGAGCGCTCTGGCCCCTGTTTTAGCATACTGCACAGTTTTCCAGAAAGAAATGAAATGATGTTTTTGTGTGCCAAAGATTTTCTAAATGGTTTTATCAAGAGCTCAAATTTATATGTATATATCTATATAGTTTTATGGTTTTCATACCTATCATTGGTGGGCCTATATGTGAGCACGCAAGGACGACACTCACCCCTACAACAGATTGTTTGCAGGTACTGTGTACTGTGACGGGATAGATAGAGAGAGCTGTGCGTGTGGAGCCTCATTCCTTCCTCGATATTTTGGTCCGAGTTGTACTCACTTTTGCTGTATTATCCTTTGGGTCGTTTACCAGAGCTTTTTACATAAACAGTAAATGTGTCATCCTGAATTGTTGACCCTGTTTTATATTTTCATTGTTGTCGCTAAAGTTTTTCATTGACCTTTTAATTTGACCACCTTCCACGACATTGGAAAAACTCTGATGAATGTTTTAAGAATTTCATGTGGTGTCACTCCAAGTTTAAAGTTTAATTTTATTTTTACTTACTAAAAGCCTACGACTTTAGGTTAATAAGTTGTTGACACGTCATTCGAACGTGTTGGCTTCTTATTGGCTTAAATTTGTGGCCACTGTAGTTTCCCCTCCCGGGGTGCTACATATTTCGTATTTTATGATATTTGAAGTCTACTCCAGAAAAATGATTAATCTTTTCAAAACACAGACACTTAGATGTTTCTGGGTACACAGACGCAAACTAAGCAGGTACTATTACAGATCGCAGGTCTAGTTATGGCTACTTCACTTTCGTAGGTGGTAATTTGGTTACTTGGAAAAGTAAGAAGCAAAAAGTGGTAGCTCGCTCTGGTGCTGAAGCAGAGTATCGTGCAATGACTTTTGGAGAATGCTTGATGTTGTGGTTGAGAAACTTGTTGAGAGATTTGGGATTCAAGCAAAAGAAGACGATGTTCTTATTTTGTAATAATAAAGTTGCTGTTGAAATTACTCATAACCCAGTTCAACATGACAGAACGAAATATGTGGAGGTCGATAGACATTTCATTAAGGAGAAGTTAGATCAGTAGATTATTGCATTCTCATATGTACCTACTGAGGAGCAGCTAGCAGACATTTTTACGAAAGCAATCTCTAGTAAGACATTTTATTACTCACTAGACAAGGTGGGCATTTTGTGACCTATATGCGCCAACTTGAGGGGAGTGTTGGCTGAGTCAATCCATGTACTATTAAGATTATGTATTGTTAGAAATATTTTGTATAATTAGTTTTTTATTATGATTGATATATGTAATCTTGTATATATACTCAATTTTTGAAGGGTGTTAATATATCGCAGAATTCATAATCTCTTTAGTTCTTCTTGACTAAGGATGATCGACATTACAATCTGAAAACAAAACTACCTCAATTACACCTACATATACAAGTTATCTTATGTAAAAGGATGATCAAGTAACCTCTGTTAAACCACGAATAAGTTTGAACTAAAGGAAAATTTAGATGTTCAAGGGTGTTCACACTAGTAGAAAAAAAAAACTTTAAGCGATGGAACTAAACCGTCGCTTAAGACCGATTTTTCGTCACGTAAGAGCTTAAGCGACGGAAGGCCCGTCGCCTAAGGCTGGTCGTATTTTTTAATAGCGATGGAAATCCATAATTCGTATCTTAAGGCATGTACGTATGCGACTATACATGTACCTATGCGACGTAATATGTCTGTAGCCTAAGTGTGTAAATTTTTTCAACAAAAAAAAATGTTGCCGACGGAATCTCCGACGACTACATCATTATGCTTCTTCTTCTTCCTGGCCTTCCTTCTTCTTCTTCTTCTTGGCCTTCCTTCTTCTTCTTCTTCTTCTTCTTCTGTTCTTCACTTGAGCGGGAGTTTTGAAAATTTAAAATTTTGTAAGTTTTTGTCGCTTAACTAAATCATTTTCATCACTTAAGCAAAAAACTCTTGAGCGACAGAAAATTCCAGGGTTTTCATAATTTTGTCGCTTAAGAGCTAACTTCTTAAGCGACGAAAATTTTATAGCTTTAAAAATTTTTGTCATGTAAGACCTTTTTTTGTAGTAGTGTCACAAAACCAAATCAAACTTACATAGTTTACCTAGCTAATTACAGCAGATCAATCTCATTTGAAAGAAAAGCAAAATATATTAACATATAATCATAACGAAAAATATACCTTCTCCACATGGGGCCTTCCTTGTAGTGATGCGAAGAGTCTTAGGCATGCGCACTGGACCCTTAGTCCTGATGGGCGCAGGATATTGCTTAATTGGTGTTTGGGTGTAAAATAAACTTTTTTGGACGAGCTGTATCGCGAACCAGTCTAATGGTTCATTAAATATATGATCAGGTATCTCTAGAGGTATCCGTAATCAAAGCCATATTAGGCTTGTCTTGGAGGTCAAGACACCTTGGTGTAAATCCGGGTTATATTAGATATATCATTGATCCGGTGATTAATGAAGAATCATATGACTTCCAAGATTGAAAGAAAGTTTTTGGACGTAGAAATGCAATGAAGCTACCTTGATGGTGAAGAAATATGAGTTATATGGCTAGCACATGTCCAGATTCTTAGAAGGTATAATTGTGACATTAAGAATTCATTCCTTACATGGTTGACTGCATGTGGTGATGCACGGATGAAACATATCTTGGAGCAATTATATTGTTGAATTGTATATGAAGGCAGACATATCTAACTACAAGAGTTGGATGTGAGGTGAACATATTCATCTATAATATTATATCTTTATGGTACCTAGACCGATTCTTACGGTCTAAGTAATTGTAAATATTTTCTTTCCATTTTAGGTCATGCGTAGCTTGATTCGCAGTTTGCTTCAGAATCTTTTCCGTGATCTTCTTGGGAAGATTTCTTCCTATTTTGATCAAGAGATTCGATATGCCTTGATCCACAAGGAATAAACCGTAGTTACTCAGTATATTAAGGGGTTAAGGTGTATGATTCAGAGACATCAACTTAAACAAACTTTTGCATCCTGCAAAACAAGCCTCCCTTAAAGCACCTCTACCAAAAAGATTCATTTGGTCTTTTATCCCACCAAAGCCCTATCTGTAGATATTACCCGCAGTTACCTCACCAAAGCTCGATCCGCCGGTAATTTCCGCAGCTACCTCACCAAGCCTCACCCATGAGCAAATAGTCTACCACCACTTTACAAAGACCTATCCGTAGGCGAATACTCGTAAAACCATTGGTAGAGTGAACAACTCTAGCAAATATCTCAGTTTGTTAGAGAACCCTTTGGCGAAAGCACTACAATCCTGATTTATAGCTCTGCTTGACCACATCGGTCTGAGTAAGAAACATCCGCTTCACGTGAAGTGGAGAAAAATTCTAATTGTTGTTCAGCTAGGTCTATGAAGAACCTGAGTGCTGACTTGATCAGCACTCGTACATCAGCCGTTTGAGGAGAAGTCAGAAGGCAAACAAGTGCAGAGAATAAGGTTACATCTGACCCTTAGGTGCTGGCCCTCTCCAAAGCTGGTTGCTCGAAAAAAGTCATTTTCACATCGAACACTTGACACTCTTTGTGAGATCACTGCAAACTAATATTGCAGAGGAAAATCAAATTAAAGCATAAAAAAACAATCAAAATAACAAGTAAAACCCTGATATATGGATGTGATACACAACCTTTCTCAACGTTCTTGACTTTGGTGGAGTGTGATTCTAATCCTACTAACCAGCTATTGTTGTTGCACCTCCAAACCCAGCTTTGCAGGCTTCACAGGTACCTAGTACACCGTCGTAGCCTTGTTTACTTGCTTCTTCTTCTTTTAGTATTGCAAAGAATAACAATATCGACCAAAGTGTTAGTAAGATTTGCTAATTACTCTAGAGATGAACAAACTTACCTAGCCGCTAGAAACTGGCTTGACTTCGTTTGTAAGAATAACTAGGGTTTTGACGACTTTGCAAGACTAGGGTTCGTTTATAAAGGGTGTTTGATCTTATGGGACAATAACTAGGGTTTCGACTTTCGAGCCCAATAAGTCTCGCAGAACTGTGGGTCGTTCCTCTAATTTGAGCCGAAATTTATTATTGACTCACCAATTCAAATGGGGGCATAAACTATAGCAAATGTTCAAATCAAAGATTCGACATATCAAAACAAAAGGTTATTGATATTAACACATTCTATTAATTTTCTTGTCCACACATTTTAGTTTTATTTACAAATTTATCATTAAAATCATTTTTTTAATTGATTCTCATAAAGATGGAGTGTGTTAATAGCAAAAAATGTGTGTTAATAGCGTCACCTTTTCTTTATTCCAAAAAAAATTGTATTCTAGGATTATGTTGTATTAAACAAGTGAAATTCGTATCTAAATGACGTTTCAACTAAAAAATCGATCTTTTCGTTGACACTTTCACACTTGGTGAACACTTGAAGTGATCAATGAATATTAATGATATTTGACCTCTACAATAAATATCATGTTGTAGAATAATATTAAATGAATGAATTCTCCTTATCTTATTGATAAAATGAAGTCTTTTATATAGGGAAATACATGGGCCTCTTGGGCTATTACATGGATATGTGTAAAACCTTATTACAACATAAATTACTACATAAAACTCGTATACAAGGCATTAACCAAGACACACATATATATCAAATATCCTAGAACATTCCCCCTTGTGTCGCGTGTCTTCATGCCGGAATGATGCTTATGGTGTTGCCTCATCAAAACCTTGCCAAGTAACAAAAACCATGTGGGAAAACTAAACCATGGTCGAAGGAAAAAAGAGTACAACGCACCAACTACTCCATTGAGAACTCTTCATGTGATGCTCCCCCTGATGTGTACTTCAATCGGATTTTTTTGATGAATGGTGTATTCCAACATGTTTCTCAAGAGTAGATGAGAGCCAAGACTTGATGTGAGCCAAGACTTGAACATGTCTGCCATGATCAACCACAAATGGAAATCAATGGTCTTAGCGGTGCATGCACTGTTGCCTCGTTAAAAACCTTTGTCAAGCAAAAACCCAGTGGGACAAAAAAGCTTAGACTAAGGAAAAAAAGAGTGTAACATGGTTGCCACAAGCAACCATACCTTTCACATTTGATGATGACATGTATATGCTAGACTTTATTTCAAATCTGCATCTCTCCCTGATCTTAAGATCAATCATAGGGCGCTTCTGGATCCTTAGTGACCACATAACTGTTTTGACAACCTGACATATGTATGCTCTTTTAACATGTCTCAAATGTGGCATTGCTCAGTGCTCAACAGCTATGTGCATGGTGCCTAGTAGCTGTGTGCACAACGCTCAGCAGTTGGGTGCATAGCGCTCAGGTAGCTGGTGCACATCGCTCGGTAGCTGGTGCACAGGTGCACTTATAGCGCCTGGCAGCAGTGCACAGGCAGCACACATGCAGCGTGCACAGGCAGTGCACATGCTGCGTGCAATATGTCGAGCAACTCGACCACTAAACCTACCGGTGCCTAGATCATGATTTTGCTTCCGATGCATCTTGATTCATGCATGGCTAGAGATGGCATAGACAACAACCGTTCTCTCATGCCATAGGGATTGAATATGTCTGATACTCTTAGAGTATTTAAGTGATGTCCTTTGTTATATCATTGGCATTGCGTGGGCGCAAAGCTACTTAACTTTATAATGAATGGAAGAGATGTCAAGTCTTTCTTTTGATTAAACAGATCAGTCTCTCTTGGAGTAAACACCTTGACTAATCATGAGAGTATAAGAAGGTTCAACTCTTCTTTAAATGACCTATGCTGATTGATAAAAATACATCATCAATACACAATCCATCGACTTCAATACGAGATTGTGTCTTTCCCAAGATATTTTTCATTCCAACATCAGATGTTCAGCATATACGCAATGACATTATTTATCATATCCCATATGAAATCAAGGAGTCATGTAATATACGTCCAAACACTTGGCCAACCAAACTCCACTTGATTTGGGCTTATGAAGTTTATTTAAGATCTTCACGCATATCTTAGATCCCATAGAGACGTACTATGATCATATTCATAGGGCTGCATGTACAGTTCTTAGGGAACTACCAAACTGACAATGTAGTGGAGTGCACTCCTTGATTTCATATGGGATATGATAAATAATGTCATTGCGTATATGCTGAACATCTGATGTTCAGCATATACGCAATGACATTATTTATCATATCCCATATGAAATCAAGGAGTCATGTAATATACGTCCAAACACTTGGCCAACCAAACTCCACTTGATTTGGGCTTATGAAGTTTATTTAAGATCTTCACGCATATCTTAGATCCCATAGAGACGTACTATGATCATATTCATAGGGCTGCATGTACAGTTCTTAGGGAACTACCAAACTGACAAGGTAGTGGAGTGCAATAACATCCATTATGAGAGTACTTCTTATCGTAGTCGATCTCAGTGCGTGTTTGTGAGAAACCTTACGCCATAAAGGAGTTTAAGACTCTTGTTCTCACTACACATCATTATTGGGCACTGTGGCAATGCAATTTGACACATTGTGGAACTCAAGGCTAGCAGATCCGTTACTATCCCGCCGAGTTCAAGGATTACAACTTCGTGTCAATCCTAGCACAAAGTTACTAGTTGTCGTGCATTAATGCAATAATGGTAAGTCGTTGACGAATTAATATATGATTGCATGTCCCTTTTTGGGGATGTGTAGTGAGCTCATAGATACATAAGCAGCATGTGGTAGACGATGGTGCAACACATGACTAGTGTGTTAGCCCTTCAACCAACACCATAAAAGCGTATACGGTGTCCGTACGTTGGTTGCATCGGTCTACATAATCCTTATTTAGATTTTCAATAAGAATGATATCCTTTGTGGCACAGCATAAAAAGATTTTTCACCTTACTTAGCTAAAGAACAATCCTTACAAAATGAAACCATGAGTGTCGGACAATGTCAACGACCAAGTAAAGCACACTCAGCTGTGGGCACAGCGAGTACTGCTACCGTGCGGCTGCCGAGAACATCATGTCAGTGCATAAGCACAATATACAATCGTGGCGTAGTTTTGTTGTTATCGGGGGAATGGACGCCCAAGAATATCAAACAATTCTGGCTAGAATATCTCTCCTGATATGACCAAAATGTTATAGCTTGTGTGAGTTAATTGTCTCAAATCTACTTATTGGCTACAACTTAGGACTCATGCTCTTCTCCATGATCCTTTCAATTGACACTTATGAGAAGTATACACAAAAGTCTCTACCATTTTCATCATGGTAATCGTTGGTGTGTATGTTCATAACACACTTCAATGTTCGATTGTCTCTCTCAACATAAGGAGGCATTTATGACTTGGATCATAGAGCCAAAAGGCATCAAGAATTGATTCAACCATGTCATAAATGATGGTGAAGATCCGATCAAACTTAGTCACAAAAAGGATTCATAATCTGCGAAGAGTATGCAGTTTTCGTGCAGTATGACCTATACTCACTAAAACAGCAATAACTTTCTAGTCTGGATGGATATGAACAAACCGCTTGAACCATTAGAAACTAGATTCAAATAGCTTTCTGATAATATAAAGTAGCCATTCTAGTTCATCTGGGGACTCTGACGAAGTTATGGTACAATAGGTTACAGTCTGTCATTGTTTCCTGGCATTATGACATGTTTGCACTTAAACTGCCATAACACTTTCCTCAGGACAGGTATGAATGAACTGCTTAAACCACTAGAAACTAGGCTCATGTAGCTTTCTAATGATATAAAATTGGGGTTCTGGTTCATTCAGAGCCATTTAGAAAACTTTGACGAAGTTACGATACAAGAGGTTCTACTTACTGTGTTCGCAGATTTTGACATGATGAAACTTTCAACTTTAAAGTGGCATTGCAGAATTTCTCCTCGACAAAAAGTAAAGCATTCATGTCCATGAAAGACGACATTTGGTAACATGGGGATCCAAAATCAAGAGAGTAGGTAACCATTGTCGAGGTTAACCACATTTTCCGATGATTGAAAATCTGCTGTTAGGTGAAGACTAAACCACAAACATTGGCACACCTTCATGAGGTTGTGCATGATTAAGTCATAGTGTGAATACACTTATCAAACCAACGATTTCATCGAGATCTCATTTAGCTTGGAGAAAACCAAAGAGTCTTTCATGACGTCAAATGTCAGAGGCATCAATTTGATGTTTCGTACTCTCTTTGTACGTTTGTTGTATGCATTCAGTCTTACAAGTGAGCTCGAAAATCATGAACCTGTGATCTAAGGATCTTCACCTAGGATGTCTTGAGCTATCGTGAGGAAATAGGCACATGGCAAGGTGCACAAATGCAAACCCATGTGCAACAAATTTTCTGGCAGCCTGACCTTTACTCACTCAAACAGTCATAACTCATTCGTTATAATGGATATGAACAAACCACAAAAACCGTTGAAAACTAGACAGATGTAGCTATCCAGTGATATAAGGTTTGCGTTCTAGTTCATCAAGATCTGATTACAAAGCTCATCGAAAGTTACTGTACATAAAGTGGAAGATTCACTGTTTTTTGTTTTTGGTTTCCCGTATTTACAGCTTACACGTATGCCAATGCTCTAAGCACTTGGTAACAATTTGGACTCGTATGCTAGTGCACTGAGCACCTAGCAACATTCGGTAGCGCACTTGGAGCTTACTCATATGCTGGTACACTAAGCACTCGAAAACATTCAGTAGCTAAACATCCGTCGGCGCCCATAGCGCTTGACATTGGGTAGTAGAGCTCAGCAGATTGTGTCTAACGCTTGGCATCTAGTGCTCAAAGCTTCGAAAACGGTTGCATAGAGCTCGGTAGATGATGTCCAGTGAACGGCCACTAGTGTTCTGAGCTATGTAGCTGATGTTTAGTGTTTGGTCTTTGATGCAAGTGCACGATAATTGGTGTTCAGTGCACGGTTCCTGGTGATCAGTGCTTAGTGCTTGACAGTGTGTGTAGTGCACGACAGCTGCTAGGCAGCGACCGGCAGCAAGCACACAACTATCGACATTGACATATAGATGTCAGCATTCCACACATAGTCATGCAGCAGCTGACACACAAGGTCGACAACTAGCACACAATATCAGTAAAAACAGTCAGGGGTTGGCAGCTAGCATACAATAGTAGCAGTAGGCACATAGGGTCGGTAACTGGCACCCAACTGTCGGCAATGGCACCCAGTGCACGACATCTTGGTATACAGTGCACAGCAGCTTGGCAGCCATGTCCTGCAGCTTGTTTGTAGCGCTCGGTAGCTCCTAGGCAGAGCTAAGTAGCTGCATTCCTTTATCATAAAACAATATTGCTCAGCTTCTAATCTCCGCTTGAGACTTAGAGCGGCATTCAATAGTCAATATGTAAGTGAGGGGCAAATTGCCTTGCTCATACATATAAAACCAAACTGTTGAGACTCTAGAGTTGTCATCTCGCTTTATTGGTTGGAGTTTCAGCGTAGAAAGTAGTGGGGCTAAAGCTCGAGCAAAATCTAGGTCATGCTCGGCAGCTGGGTGCTCAGTGGTTGGTAACTGGCACTCGGCAGCTATACTGCACTGGTCCTCGGTAGCTGGGCAGCCTGTGCTCGGCAGCTGGGTGCAGGTGCTCGATAGTTGGGCTATAGGCGCTCGGCAGCTGGGCAACCTACACTTGACAGCTATATGGTGGTGGTGCTTGACAGCTAGGCGCTCGACAACTGGACATCTTGCATCGGTAGCTGATTCTTCTACGTTGTTTTCAATGAGATTTTAGCCTGAAGAAATTGGCTAACGTTGATCAAAAACAACGAGATTGACTCAAGTAATCCTTTAATAGCATATTATAATCCGATGTTCGATACCACACAACGTGGACCTAAAAAAATCTTGGTGCACAGTGCACGGTAACTAGTGCTTGTCACTCAACAGCCCTCGGCAGCGCTCGACGGCTATTGACAACCAGCATTTGGCAGCAACACACATGTGCCAGGGCATAGCGCTCGGCAACTGCGCACGCGTCAGAGCACATTGCTTGGCAGCAGCGCATAGCGAGCAACAGCTGGGCTAGCGGTGTCATTAGCCAAGTGCACCTATGTTTTTGGGTTTTCATAATAACTTGCAAAGACAAACGTCTCAAGCATAGAATGAGGATGAAGAAGGGAGGAACCGATTTTATCCTCCCCGAGGTTATTAAACTTTGAAATTACTCAAAATGTAAGGCTTACTTGCTAGTCTGTCATAAAGACTGCATTTATATAAGCTGCTCCATGTTTCCATGCTCAAATCCATGCACGTTTAGCGATCGTTCACGTAATTTCATTGTGAATTATCGTGCGGGGAGACCATGAAACACATAAGAATCATATGGTTAGTTAAAATTTCTATAAAACAGTAGCAAAAACATTGAAAAACATCAACCATATGAAGGATTCAAGGAAACACTATGAATACAACCCGTTTTTCTCAAGGAAAAGTGATTCATATGTGCGGTACAGTGATTGTGAGGGCCAATTCACCAATTACTCTGGTTCTGTAAGTTTCCTCTTGACTGAAAAATCTTGACATACGTGCGCATCTGCTATCCAAATTTCACGGCAATCGGACATCGGGAAGTGCCTGAACCGGTCGCTTGAACATTTTGGCCGGTCTGGAGATTCTGGTGGCCGGTTCGATGTCTGTCTAGCCGGTTCTTGGACTAAGGTTGGCGGCGTTGGAATCGTGAGAACAATATCTGCAAGTTCTCTGCTGGTTACGAAAACCAATTCAGATTTTATTCTGTCGATATTTGCTTGAGAACCCTGGGGCAGAATTTAGGGATTCTTGGTGCGCAGGTGCACAGTAGGTGCGCAGGGGGGTGCACAGGGGGTGCGCAGCGGTGCTAGGAGGTGCTCAGCAGTGGTGTGCGTGACATGATTTTTTGTTTTTTTATTGCTTTTTTTTCTTTATGGCGGCCTACTTGCTTTATAGGGTTAAGTGGTGATAACGTGTTGTAGAATGATATTGAGAGAATTAATTCTTTTTATCTTATTGATAGAATGAAATCCTTTATATATAGAAATAAATATGTCTTTTAGGCTATTACATGGGCCAATAGGACTATTACATGGATATGTGTAAAACTCTATTACAACATGGATTACTACATAAAGTCCGTATACAAGACATGAATCAAGACACACATATATACATATCAAATATCCTAAAATATATATTGAGATTACATACATAATCGATGACTATTGACTCATCATCCTATGTTTCTAGTACATTGAAGTGAAACCTTCTCACCTAGTACGTTGCTCCAAGAGACCAACAGTCCAAATACACTGCCAGTACATCCAAAAAAACCGGTGACGATTGACTACCAAGTACCAAAACATGGAACAAATAGTTGGATTCCATTCATTGTTTGCACTTCGCAGCAGATGGCGGCTTGTCATAAGAAAAGAGACAGGAAAGGGCCCCAATTCCCCCAAACGTGCATTACCAAATTGCGAAAAAGAAGCTGATCAGATCATCACAAACGTGCTCTTCTCGGCATCTCCAATTCTGGCAGTAAATTCCGGGATCTTTTCCTTTTTTATAAGTTTAGCAGCTTGCTCTGTGTAAACGCCAGGCTTGGAATCTTCCTCCAAATATTCCAAAGTCCATCTTTACTTTTAGTTAGTCCATAAAAACAGCCCACAAACTGATATACAATACTTCCTCTGTAACTTGGTTTCTTTAGCTTCATGCTTCAGTAGCTTCCACACAGCTCATGCTCCACCAAACTACTCTATACAGTTTCGTGATACCCACTTGGCCACTTGGTGTTTTATTTTCTCTATTGGCGTTTTGTCAATCAAAGCAACTGGGATTTTTATTTTTCATATAAATTTCAATTCTTGGTTCTTATTTTACATGATGGGCAGGTTGAGGAAGATGAAGGTTGTATTCTTGCTTGCAATCACATTGGTGCTTGCATCAGTTCAGGAGGTGAGGTCTGATGGAGATCAGCCCTTGTCGAAAATCGCTATTCACCGGGCAGTTTCTGCTCTTCATGACAAAGCTTATGTCAAAGTCTCGTCTGAGGTTCTTGGACTGAAGGTGATGTACAGATAGGAATGTGCTTCATTGATATTAGTTCAAGCTAGAAGTTTGAATATACTGTATATATTTATAGTGCTGATGAGGTTTTTGCTGATTTTAGGGGGAAACATCAGTTTGGGTGAATCTGCAGTTCAGTTCTCCTCACCCTTCAAACGATGATTGGATTGGAGTATTTTCTCCTGCAAATTTCAGGTCAACTATGGAAAGCACTACCATTTTTCTGTTCCAAATGGTTTTGATAAGCAGTGAAGTATATTTGTTAAGGACTTGATTGGATTTGCAGTGCTTCAACCTGCCTTGCAGAAAACTCTTGGATGACTGCTCCACTTTTATGTACTGCACCAATTAAGGTTAGCAACTGCTGCTTTTCCATGGCTTTTCTGTGTGTCATGCTGTGAAGTGGATCCAGAGTTAAATGAAGTGCATATTAAATATGTTTTGCATTCTTCTTTTTACTTTGTGCAGTTCCAGTATGCGAATTACTCTAGTCCAAAGTACCAAGATACAGGGAGAGGCTCATTAAAGTTACAGTTGATTAACCAGAGATCAGACTTCTCTTTTGCACTATTCTCCGGTGGATTATCAAACGTTTGTTATCTTATTATTTTCTATGACAACCATTACAGTACTACGTCATCTTGCATTTGTGAAATTTTAAAGATTGAATTGTTGTGATTTATCTGGTTTGTTTCTTATCTGCCTATTTGTAAAACAGCCAAAGCTGGTAGCAGTGTCAGCTAGAGTAACATTCGCCAATCCAAAAGCTCCAGTTTATCCACGCTTAGCACAAGGGAAAATGTGGAATGAGGTAACTACTCATTCTTATTTGGCATACTGAATTTATTTCAGCTGAATAACGTATTTGTCCAAATAATTGTGACCTGCTGTTTCTCATGAAATGATATCCGTTTTACTTGACATCTAGATGACTGTAACATGGACAAGTGGATATTCTCTAGGGGAAGCAGCACCTTTTATTGAATGGGGCCAGAAAGGAGGAGATCTTATGAGATCCCCAGCCGGGACTTTAACCTTCGATCGCAACACAATGTGTGGTGTGTGAATATTTTCTCCACATGTAAAACTTCTTTTGCACAAAATAAGAGGAAAAATAAGCACCAATCATTCTCTAAGTGCATGATCTTATAATTATTTTCTTTACCGATTATGAAGTAGTGACTTATAAAGGTGAAATCGGTTGACAATAGTCTGTTCATATATTAACTTCTACTACTAAGGAGGCTTCTTAATGTCCTTTCATATATAAAGTCAATTTCATGTACATCATTGATCATTGACATTGACCATGGTTCACCCTACATACACAGGTGCACCAGCAAGAACAGTGGGATGGCGAGATCCTGGATATATACACACTGCTTTTCTGAAGGAATTATGGCCCAATACAGTGTATGCTACATATTTCCAAAAATAAACAAGAAAGCTCTCAACGCTTCTTAAGTCGTAACCAGTTTTAGTTGGATTATCATTAAATCCTATGTTGAAATTTTGATTGTTGATAATTATGTAGGTATATCTACAAGCTAGGACACAAATTATTAGATGGTTCGTATGTTTTCAGTCAAGAATACCAGTTCAGAGCCTCCCCTTATCCTGGCCAAAATTCTCCTCAAAGTGTTGTTATATTTGGTGACATGGGAAAGGTTCAGACTCTCTTCATATACGATTCCAATAAGACATTGCTATACCCTTGTTTTTGTTCCTGTCATATTTGAATTTATGATAATTTGGTACTTGGAACTATTTCACTGATCTGTGAAATAGTCTTCACATGTATCAAGTATTATGAGGATGAATAGGCTTTGGATTCAACTAAACTTCCAACTTTGCTGAATTTACTAATTTAACTAGGTGTACAAACTTTCATGTAGTTTCTCAACTCCTTTGTTTAATCACTTAATGTTACACCATGCAGGATGAAGAGGATGGTTCCAATGAATACAACAATTTCCAGAAAGGCTCTCTCAACACTACTAAGCAGCTTATTCGGGACCTAAAGAGCATCGATATTGTCTTCCATATTGGTGATTTATGTTATGCAAATGGTTACCTTTCACAATGGGACCAGTTTACTGCACAGGTTGCGCCAATAGCATCTTCTGTTCCATACATGGTTGCAAGGTCTGTGAATATTACAACACTTGCACCCCTTGTTTATTATGCTATCTTCTCAACATAGTCTTGTATGCTGATTTGTGATTTGATTATTCTTCCAGTGGAAATCATGAGCGTGACTGGCCTAATTCAGGTTCCTTCTATGGAACCCTGGATTCAGGTGGGGAATGTGGTGTCTTAGCCCAGACCATGTTTTATGTCCCTGCCGAGAATAGGGAAAAATTCTGGTACGCAACAATTCACAAACCTTGTCATATCTTACTTTGGGATGCTATACTTTTTTACGGTTTTACCTTTATGTATGCCATAATTTCCTTCTAATGTTGGAACCCCATTACAAGTATTGTCGTTACTTTGTGAATTCGGACATTAAAAGTAATTATTTAGGAATCTCAAGTAATACCTATTACTTTTATAACAAGGGTTTGCATACAGTTGTGCTTTATGAATAGGGGAATATTGTGGATATGATTTTGGTAGTTCCAGTCTTCCAGAGTATATATCTTGAACATTATTAGTTTCTTTTTACCAGGTATTCAACTGACTATGGCATGTTCCGGTTCTGCATAGCCGATACAGAACATGATTGGAGAGAAGGAACAGAGCAGTACAAGTTCATTGAGAATTGCTTTGCAACAGTTGATAGACAAAAGCAACCATGGCTGATATTTCTTGCACATCGGGTACTGGGTTACTCTTCTGCCAGCTTTTATGTAGCTGAAGGATCATTTGAGGAGCCAATGGGAAGGGAGAGCCTTCAGAAACTATGGCAGAAGTACAAGGTTGACATTGCTGTATATGGACATGTTCACAATTATGAAAGGACATGTCCCATTTACGAGGTACTAGCACACTTCCATGCAGTGCTTCTTGCTCTACGCATGTTTTGAAAACTTAGTATCAATTGAGTATGCACCAAATACTTGGTCATGATATCTTCAACTTAAAGTTGATCCCGCATTTCTTTCTTTCTGCAGAATATCTGTACTAGCAAGGAGAAGCAGAACTACGCAGGTAATTTGAATGGCACAATCCACGTGGTTGCAGGCGGTGGAGGAGCAAGCCTTGCAACATTTGCTCCGATTAATACGACATGGAGTATCTTTAAGGACCATGACTATGGATTTGTCAAAATGACTGCATTTGATCACTCAAACCTGCTGTTCGAGTACAAGAAGAGCAGCGATGGAAAGGTTTACGACTCTTTCAAAATATCAAAGAATTACAGAGACATCTTGGCCTGCAGTGTTGATAGTTGCCCAAGTACATCACTGGCATCTTGAATTCAGAACTTTGAACAAGTAGTGAATGATGATCGATGTAACCTTGTGTAATCAAAATTCAACAATAAAGCCTTTACAGAGATTTTTCTGTCTTTGTAAATCGAGTAAACCACCGTTTTTATTAGTTCACGGGCCATAACGGGTCTAGCACTAAATTTGCAGTTGCCTTTGTTTTTGGTGTTCTTTAGCTTCCTAAGTGCAAAAGTAGCTAAAGAATTGACATGAATCTGTCTTCTTGTCCAGTTTCAGTATGCGAATTACTCAGATGACTGCAACGTGGACTAGTGGATATGGGACTGATGAGGCTGAGCCTTTTGTTAAATGCAAGAGGAGAACGTTTGCGCGTTCCCCAGCTGACACAAACTTATCGTCATATATATAGCATGTGTGGTCTGTAACTTTCTTGTAACCTTTTTCTGTTTTTGAAGAAAATAATTCAGATAAATAGTGTATATTATCAGCATGTCTTAGTCTTACTTTTTTTAGGAAAAAGGAGACAAGTCCATTGATCAAAGATAAAACGACGCGAGAACCAAACATGATAGTATGAAGACCATACAACTATAGAGAAACGAAAAATCAAAACTAAGCTACAAATTGAGAACAACAACCTCAAAAAAACATCCAAAAAAGCGGATAGATACTAGAATGTATAATAACCTACCGATACCCATACCAGTTCCACTTCCTTCCCCGAATAGAGACCTAAGACCCAATGATGTACCTTTCGTCGTAAAAGAAAGGAAGCTTCACTGATAGAGTAACGATATGGATCCTTCCTAGTTGTCCTAGGAATACTACTCCTCTTCAGCCTCAGAGTCGAGGCCTGAGTCCACACCTTCTAGTTCTCCCACACTCAGTCCCATAGAATCATATCCGTCTCCGACCGTACCAACCTTCTTGTTACGGCTTCCTCTCGGCCTTCCTCTTCCCCTTTTCTTGGGAGACTTGTCAGTCTTTTTGATGCCTAATACCCCGCCTTCACACACCGAGAACCCTAACCCTTCCAGGTTCAGAGGCAGCGACTCAAACGTCATCATATGACGAGCTTTTTTGCCATCAGGGGTCGTCTCCTCCTCCCTGCTCCGCCACACACCAGCCACCTTGGTCGGAGATGGGAAAGCTAGGATATCCCAAATCTGTATCGGCATGTTTGCCTTTGGGATGAGAGAGGACAAACAAGTGGAGTTAGGGACCGTGAGAGTCAGAACAGAATTGGTGGTGGCACAATGGCCCTAGACGCCGTTGGTGGTGGCACAACAGCCCTAGGTGTCGTTGGTACCGATTTTGTTATTTCTGCAACCGCTTGAGGACAAGCCTCTCCCTCGTGATTCAACATAGAGCAAGTCCGGCACTTTCCAACCAATCTCTCATACTTGAAGTTGATGAGGATGATATCTGTGGGAGAAACCCTAAGGCGGCGGTCTGATCTCACCGGTCGATCTAAAGATAGGGTGAGACGAACCCTAATCAAACCTCATGGAAATCCATCATGATCAACCTGCAAAACAGGACAGATGGTTTCCGCCACCACCCTAGCAATTGCAACGGTCGAAAGCGCAGCCGGGAGACCTTCGATCAATACCGACCCAAATCCAGACGACTTCGAGCGGCACTACCATGATGTCCGAGAAGCCGTCGTAGTCATTCAGGATGATCATGGCTCTCTGGTATGCCCAAGGGCCTCCCCTCTTCACCCTATTCCTATCTCTCTCTGACGTAAAGGTAAACAGAAAATGGTTGTTTCTGGCTTGCACTTCTACCGGAGTTGGAAGTCTCCACATGGAGCGGACGACACTCCTGAAAGATTCAAAAACAACAGCTTGGGTCGTGTTCAGGCGTCCTATAAGGTAGAAGCACTGAGCCACGAAGCCGCTCTTGGGACATCAGAGGTTTCCAAGATCCACCGGTTATTCTTGGTTGTTCAAAGAGAGTTTGGATATATATGAGACTAGCCGTCATCGAGGCGGTGGAGACGGCCGCTGATTTGAGAGGCATGGTTGTTGAAGCCATAGTAGAAGATCACGCCGTAGAGCAGAGAACCCTAGCCCTAAAAATAGAGAGGGGGAGAAACCCTAGCGGCGGTATAGAACTGCTTAGCTTCCTCGTGTAAATAAGTCTTTATACATGTCTTGGTCTTACCGCTAAAGGAAGATAAAGTTAAAAGTTAATATCCCATGGTAAAAACAGTTTCTTGTCTACGTCTTTGCTGCCAAACATGTCCAAGTATTCATAGCGCTGTAAGACCTTATGAAATCTCAAATTGTATATGGACATGGTTAGTTCCTCTTATATAATCTGTAGCTTTACGGTCTATGTTGTCGATGTACATGCGCAGGTGTACCTGCAAGAACAGTGGGATGGCGTGGCACTGGATTCATACACACCAGTTTAATTTCTGAAGGAGTTGTGGCCAAGTAGAGTGTAGGTTGAAGTTGTATATATCTTGAAAAATGAGTGTGATTGATTGATACTAAGTTTTATGCAGGTATACATACAAGCTGGGACATAGATAGATTGTTTAACGGTAGATATGTATATGGATTATGGAGTCAAGAATTCCTCTGAGTTTAAAGCATCTCCTTATCCTGGTCAAAATTCTGTACAACGTGTAGTCATTTTCGGTGACATGGGAAAGGTTTGCAGTTTTAAGAACATTTACATGCTGTAGTTATCCTCCCCTTGATAACTCTTCTTTCTTGAAGTCGAAAGAAACTATATGGCATGTTCTTTGATTCATATATCTATTGGCATCTAAGGTTCCTCATTAATAGGTTTCTGGGTTTTGCTGTTTGAGTTGGTTGTCTGAATCATGAATTAAATTCTAATATGCTCAATTCTTCAAGAATGCGAATGCATCGAATTAAACTAGCAATAATGCACATATCCGCCATTGTTGGTACATAAATATTATAGTCTCAAGCCACTGGCTCTACTTTGATAACTAGAAGAACCAAAACGCAGTCTCTCGTTTTGAATAATATATATATATATATATATATATATATATATATATCCCCTAAATACTAGTCTCAAGTCAATACAGATAACATTTGCATGAAGCTAACAACATAACACATCACAATTCAGACCCGCATTGCCTGGAGATTCATCATCAGTTGACTCGTCGCTTCGATGCTCCCATTCTTCTGTTCAGACTTCTTTTCCATCAATCGCACCCGGGGTCGAGGAGGGACACCATGAGCAATGCAGTCTTCCACAATCTCCCTCACCGTATCAATTCCTTGGAGTGAACCACCGATCACAGCAACAGTGTTTCCCTATTCACGTAGAAAATTTAAAATAGTTATTCATGGTTCCCACTTCAACCCATGTCAATCATAAGCATCAAAATTTAAAAAACAACCCTAACCTCGATGTATATTGCACACCTCGTCAGTTTAATCACTCCCTGCGTTGAGGTATGTTTGTAATATTAGCAAACAGCTGGTAAAGGCATAAAGGCTATTTGCATTGAGATGTATATTCTAGTGCATAATTCGGTTACACATGTCATGATTTAGAATAAATTATGCACCTGTATGACATTGCCGACCATAAGCTTCTTCCCCCGTGCAAGAAATTGCTCCTGTGAACAATAGTAGGAATATATCAGAAAACTGACCTTTTGCACATCTTAATTTAGAACTAAACTAGCACATCATGAACCAGACAGCAGAATAACCAAACTAATATTCCTCAGGTTAGCGCACTAAACTCCAGTGTAACTATACCCAAACCAACCCAAAGTCTCTCTCACATGTCACATCACATAAAAACTTTACTCACAACTACATTACAATGCTAAAACATTTTCTCCATTTATTTGTGCACTCGTGTTCCCTTTAGATTCATTCCTGCTTCACCAAACCATTATATTACTTCTCATTAGTCATGATCTTGCTGTGTAAAACTCTAACCAACCCAAAACCTGATATCAAACAAAAGTTTTAATGACCACATGGCAATGCTAAAATAATAAAATTAGGCTGAACAACTAGACAGAAGAATGCAGTTTATTAACTTTTGAGAGATCAGCTATAGAAAAAAAATAGAAAAATTATGAATTGCACACCTTAGTGATCCCAACAAATTGCAAAATCCCCCTTCTTGATTCCCAATCTTGATGATCTCATACTGGAAACTGCAATCCAGTACCCATAGTGCCTGCACTCAAAAGGGTTTGCACTCAAATCAGAAAACCAAGACAAGATAGGTTCAGACAAAAGTAATAACTTTTCTTGATTTTTCAGTTTTCAGTAACAGTGGTCAAGTGTCATGCTATATACCAAAGGTCTATCTTGAATCTGAGCTATGAATTAAGAATGCTTCTAACAGAAAATTTAAGCATATTAACACATTAAAACAAAGAGTGAATTAGTTATAACATAAAACAAGATAACAAAGGATCAACCACTTACACATTCTGCCGGAACACTTCTTGACAAAAGCTCCACAACATCCATACCCTTGAGCACAATATTTGGGTCTTGATCCTTAGTAGCTCAGCAGACTTTCGTTTTTCTCTCAACCTGAGCATAGTTTATAAGTACAACAAATTAGTAGGCGAAACAGGACATTTACAAACTGAAGAAAGCTTTCTGTTCGAAAAGATTTATGACACGTACCACATTCAGGGAGCATAAAACACCATATTCTTTCAGAGCAGATTCCACTTTAGCAAATTATCAGTCTTAAATTCCTAATCCACACCCAAGAGCTTCAGAAATGAATATTTTATCTATTAAAATTCATAAATGTAAAAGCATTAATCATGTAACAAGCAGAAATCTAGTAATTCCATAGTTAAGATTCACTTACAGAGGATTAGAATCATCATTATATTTAATTTCTTGAGAAGATTATAAAGAGACAGATCGAACACCATGAATACACAAGTAACACTAACTAAAATTGCATAGTTTTCTTTGCTTTGTTTATTTTGAGGATCACATTTAGAACAGCTAAACAAAACCGAGAAAGGACGGAAGAAGGAACGTACCGAGGAATTCGTCGTAGAATTTGGTGTAAGACACAACATCAAAGTCATCCTCGGCCTCACCCATCACCACCTCGATTTCGTCTCCTTTTGGATCGCTGTTCTCCATTGCAGCCGTGTCTTGACTTCTGTTTGATTTGTTCAGAGGTAGAAGAGATCGAAAGTATGTGCTCGTTTAGTTTAAAAGGGAGTGAGGTGTGGGGGGGTTTATAGGAGCAATAATGACTCTAAACCTTGATTAAGTAGGAAGCCTTGATTAAGAAGGAAGTTACTTACTTAATACATCACTAATCATACCACGCGCCCACGCGCTTACACTTGTTGAATCAGCAAAAGTGCAAGAAAAATATTTAAAAAGAGACAACAAATAGTTCACAGTTTTGTTTAGTGAAAGAGGTTGGGTTCAATATGTTAGGTGAATGTTATAGTGATTCTCTTAGTAGTAAGAAGATCACTTGTTCGATCATCTGCATGTGTAAAAGAATTTGCATGGGGAGAGCCAAAACTTAACCTCTCTACGACTCGGAATGGTAGCTCACTCGGCCACCATTTTATGTAAAAAAAAAACAAGTTCGAGATTTGGTGGGGACTCTGTCTAACCCTAGGGTAACATGTGTGTTTACTTTTGGGTAGTGGCAGATCCAAGATTGAATCGTTACCTAGGCTACTGTAACACCCAAAAAAAATTTCAACGTCTCCACGGTACAAACAATTTTGTTAATTAAAAAAAATGAAGACCACACCCATATAAAATGTCTCTTGTATCCCAAAGAAAAACAAAAAAACAAAAAATGAAGAAAAAATAGGCCGGTAATGGGTGTGGAAAACACAAGAAAACAGAAAACATCAAACCAACTGATCTGACTCTGTTTTGTTTATAGATGTGATGCAGCTAATTTTTGTACCTTCAAAATCTCACCTGGGCTGGATCCACCCCTACTTTTAGGTAAATTTCTCTTATGATACCTGAAGTATGACTACTTGGAAAATTTGGTACTTCATGTATAAAAGATGACAGTTTGATATCTCAAGTACTACTTAGTTTTCTCATATGATACTTCTGTAATCTTTTCTGTTAAATATGGACATGTGACTTACACATGTGTTTACTTTTCTTTTTTTGATAGAAACACGTGTGTTTACTTTAAGGGTTATTTTCATCATTCTATTAATAAATTTTCAAATAAGACATTAATATATGGTTTATCTTTCATTTCAAAATTTAATATTATCTTTAATCATCCATTATACAGATTTGACATAAAATTAAAAACGTCAACTATATATTGTTTGAATTATATATATAAGAAAAACCTATCAAGATTAAAGAAAATACACAATAAAAATCCAATCAAATGTGTTATATTCGACGGTCAGACAATGTATAGTGCATGATTTTTTATTTATTATTCTTTCTAATATATGAAAATATTCAATTTTCAAATGAAACTTAATTTAAAAAATAAATGAAAAGTTAAGAAATGAATAGCATGAAAATTATGACTGGAAAGACGAAATTAACATTTAAAATAAGTCAGTCCATATTTAACAGAAAAGTTGACGGAAGTATCATATGAGAAAATTAAGTAATACTTAATGTATCAAACTGTCCTCTTTTATACATGAGTTACCAAATTATCCAAGTAGTTATACTTCAAATACCATAAGATAAATTTACCCGTTTACTTTTTAACAATTCATAGTTATTGTTATCTAAAGGACTGCCTTTGGATTTTGTCTTTTGTAGATTGAGAAAAAAATGACGTCGTTTTGTAATTTTATCAGATTACCAAGTTATACATGCTGGCTAGGTGGAAGTGAGATAGGTGTCATGTCCCGTTTTCGGGAGTGCCTACTGTGGCCGATGTTGGTGGGATTACGCTCCCAGATCACGGAGTGTAGGAGCATATGTGCTGTCTCTTCGGAGTTTAGGCAGGCCGACCTGGTTGAGCTTGACGCTGAAGAGGGGATTAGGTCATTCCTACACAAACTGGTCGGGGTCTGGAGCCGATCCCCTGATGAGCCCAAAGCATGGCGAAACCAGTATGTTGCCCCGATGGATAAGGTTGGTTCCTAGATGGAGGAGCGCTGCATGGATCAAATGTGGTGGCCGAATGACTAGATCCGTAACATAGGGCTTGACGGTCCAGGTGTAAGTGGCCATAACGGGTTATGAAGCCCACCATTTAAAAAAAGGGAAAGAAAAATTAGAAAGGATAATAATTTTCCGACGTGGCGTGCGCGTTTGCGGTATGTGGGTCCACCGTTTAAAACAAAAACAACTGGAACCGGAACTGGTTTAGTTCCTTCGATGTTTGATCGAATTCGATACTGAAACAAACGAAAGTGATGAGGCTGTTAGTTCTGTTGGGTCTTATAATCATTCAAGAGGCAACTTCACATGGAGAGCACCCTCTTTCCAGAATTGCTATTAATCAAGCAACTTTTGCTCTTCATGACCTTGCTTATATCAAAGCCTCTCCTACAGTTCTAGGATCAAAGGTAAAAGCCTCACACTCTTCACTCATATTACTTGGGATATTATACCCTTTGATTTTGATCTTTGGACAAGTTTAATGTTAGGATAAGAATAAGCTCCTGATATCCAGGAGCATCTGTTGCTCTTTCTCATTGAAGTAGTAGTGGTCATGAGATGTGACCGAGTCATTAGCAAAACAACCACGATTATAGGTTGTGCAGTAGTGGCTGTAGAATGTTTCCCATTTCGGATTGTAATGGCTGGTATAAAGCCTTAAGCACTTTCATTCAATAAGATGATCTTTTCACAAAACTCTTTACAGGTTTCTCAGAATCCAACATTTGGTATCAGAGCCCTAATCGGGGCCTGATCGTGAGAAAGAAAGAGGGAGAGATACAGAGAGTGTTGAGAGTAAATCTCCTAAATGGCAGAAGGGAGCAGTACCAGCTACGTACCCAAGTTTGTTGGGCACTATGAGCACTGGGCTGAATTGATGGAGAATCTGCTTCGATTAAAGGAATACTGGGATGTTGTAGATCGTGGAGTTATGGTGGACATAGCAGGGGCATCAAGAACCTTTGCATCAGTGGTAGAACAGAGAGTTCCACTCACTGATACTCAACAGAAGAAGTATGAAGCTGATAGACTGAAGGATCTAAAGGCAAAGAATCTTCTTTTTCAGGCGATCGAAAGAGAAGTACTGGAGACTATCCTGGACAGAAGCTCATCAAAGGCAATCTGGGACTCCATGAAGCAAAAGTTTCAAGGTTCAACAAGGGTTAAACGAGCACAGCTTCAATCACTACGCTGTGAATTCGAGGTGCTACGTATGAAGGAGGGAGAGTCTGTTAATGGTTACTTTGCTCGTGTTCTGTCCATAGCCAATAAGATGAAGGCTCATGGAGAAAATATGAGTGAAGGAGACGTTACTGAAAAGGTGCTACGATCTATGGTGCCAAAGTTCAACTACGTGGTCTGTTCAATCGAGGAATCCAACAACATGACCACGATGACTATCGATGAACTCCAAAGCAGTCTTCTAGTGCATGAACAACGAATGAAGGGCCAAGTGGAGGAGGAACAGGTCCTTAAGGTTACTCATGAAGATAGAGCTGGAAGAGGAAGAGGACGAGGAGTTGTAAGAGGAGGACGAGGAAGAGGAAGAGGAAGACAAAGCTTCAACAGAGCTGCAGTAGAATGCTACAAATGCCACAAACTAGGGCACTTTCAGTATGAATGCCCTAGTTGGGAGAAAAGTGCCAATTATGCAGAACTAAATGAAGAAGAGGAGCTCCTATTGATGGCACTTACAGAAGACAGAGGTGCAGAAAGAGAGAGTGTTTGGTTCCTTGATTCGGGATGCTCTAATCACATGTCAGGAAACAGAAAGTGGTTCATAGAAATGGATGAGCAATTCAGGCACTCAGTGAAGCTGGGGAATGATGCTAGGATGTCAGTAATGGGAAAAGGGAACGTCAGGCTCAAGATCGAAGGCTTGACGCAAGTGGTAAGAGATGTATTCTATGTCCCAGAACTCAACAATAATCTACTGAGTATAGGTCAACTTCAAGAACGAGGACTTGCGATTGTGATAAAGGAAGGAACCTGCAAGATATATCACCCCATGAGAGGACTGATCATGCAAACTCTCATGACTGTAAACAGAATGTTTGTTCTAATAGCCCATATGTTTCCTCATCAAGAAAAATGTCTGATGGCAAGTGAAGATAAACTATCAGATTTGTGGCATCGAAGATATGGTCATGTGAGCAACAAAGCTATCGAAACCTTGGAGAACAAGCAACTTGTAAAAGGGCTTCCTCAACTCAAAAACATGAAGACAGCATGCACCATCTGTCATCGAGGAAAGCAACACAGAGCAACTATACCAAAGAAAAGTCAGTGGAGAGCTTCCAAGAAACTTCAACTGGTTCATGCAGATTTATGTGGTCCAATCACACCAACCTCAAGCAGTCATAAGAGGTATATGTTATGCTTTATTGATGACTTTAGCAGAAAATCCTGGATTTACTTCTTAGCTGAGAAAAGCGAAACATTTTCTATGTTCAAAGTGTTTAAAAAACACGTTGAAAAGGAATCAGGATGTAGCATATGTTGTTTGAGGACAGACAGAGGATGTGAGTTCACATCAAAGGAGTTCAATGCATTTTGTGTAGATCAAGGCATCAAGAGACAACTCACTGCTGCTTATACACCACAGCAAAACGGAGTGGCAGAACGTAAGAATCGAACTATACTAAACATGGTTCGATGCTTACTGTCAGAAAAGCAAATGCCTAAGTTGTTCTGGCCAGAAGCAGTAAGATGGGGCTTGCACGTACTGAACAGAAGTCTAACCGTGGCAGTAAAAGGAAAGACTCCAGAAGAATGCTGGAGTGAGGAAAAACCCAATGTTGAGTATTTCAGGGTTTTTGGATGTCTTGCTAATGTTCACGTTTCTGACAGGAAGAGGACTAAGTTAGATGACAAGAGTCACAAATGCATCCTTCTTGGGGTTAGTGAAGAGTCCAAGGCTTATCGGCTCTATGATCCTATAACAAAGAAGGTGATTGTTAGCAGAGATGTTGTGTTTGAAGAGGATGAGAGCTGGGACTGGGGTAGAAGTGATGATGAAGTAGATCATGATACATTTACTTGGGCAGACAGTGATGATGGGGAAATAAGTGACTATGGAGAGGAAGAAGTGAATGAAAGTCTGGAGGAACAGACACAAGAAGATGATCAGGATGGAGAAGAGCTAGAGGATGATGTTGTTGTTACACCAGAGAGAAGAATCAGAAGAGCACCTGGATGGATGGAAGATTATGTCAGTGGAGCTGGGCTGTCTAGTGACTATGGGGAGGCAAACACAGTCTGTCTCATGGTGCACAATGATCCAACAAGCTATGAGGAAGCAGCAAAGAAAGAGAAATGGAGAAGAGCAATGGACTCAGAAATTGAAGCTATAGAAAGAAACAAGACATGGGAACTGGTAACCTTGCCAAAAGGGATGAAGAAGATTGGAGTTAAATGGGTATTCAAGACCAAATTGAATGAAAGAGGAGAAGTAGACAAGTGCAAGGCACGACTGGTGGTAAAGGGGTATGCTCAAAGGTATGGCATAGACTACTGTGAGGTCTTTGCACCTGTGGCACGATGGGACACCATCAGACTGATTCTAGCTCTTGCTGCACAGAAAGGGTGGAGTGTCTTCCAATTGGATGTGAAAAGCGCTTTCCTTCATGGAGAGTTGGAAGAGGCAGTGTATGTGGAACAACCAGAAGGGTATGCTCGTATTGGAGAAGAAGATAAAGTTCTAAAACTCAACAAAGCTCTGTATGGTCTAAAACAAGCTCCAAGAGCTTGGTACAGCAGAATTGAAGGATATTTTATGAAGGAAGGTTTTGAGAAGTGTAGCCATGAACACACACTGTTCCTCAAAAATGAAGATGGAGGTAGCTTCCTAATTGTTAGTCTCTATGTGGATGATCTAATCTTTACAGGAAATGACTTGAAGCTATGCGAGAAGTTCAAGGAATCAATGAAGTTGGAGTTTGATATGAGTGATCTAGGAAAAATGAAATATTTCCTAGGAGTTGAAGTTCAGCAAAGTGGTGAAGGAATACATCTATGCCAAAGAAAGTTTGCTGGAGAAGTCTTGAGAAGATTTGGAATGGAGGGCTGCAATCCAGTAAAGAATCCCATTGTACCAGGAACGAAATTAATGAAAGAGTGTGGTGGAGCAAGTGTAGATGCAACTCTGTTCAAACAGCTTGTTGGAAGCCTAATGTACCTAACAGCTACACGACCAGACATCATGTTTGTTGTGTGTCTAATAAGCAGGTATATGGCAGATCCAAAGGAATCTCATATGGCAGCAGCAAAGAGAGTTCTCAGATATGTAAAGGGTACAATCAACTTGGGAGTGTTCTATGCAAGAGGAGTCGAAAACTTGGGTGTGCTCTATGAAGGTGGTTCAGAAGAAGACTTAAAGGCCTATACTGACAGTGATTATGCTGGTGATACTGAAGACAGAAGGAGCACATCAGGATACGTGTTTCTCTTGAGTGGAGGTGCTGTAGCTTGGAGCTCAAGAAAACAACCTGTGGTGACTCTCTCCAGTACTGAGGCAGAATATGTAGCTGCTGTGGCATGTGCCTGTCAAAGCATCTGGATGAAGAAAGTGCTCAAGTGTCTGGGTTTCTCTACATGTAAGTGTGTTAAGATTTATTGTGACAATAGTTCATCTATTAAATTGTCCAAAAATCCAGTGCTCCATGGTAGAACCAAACACATCGACGTGAGGTTTCATTTCCTTCGTGATCTAGTCAAGGAAGGAGCTGTGGAGTTGATTCATTGTGGTACAAGTGAGCAAGTGGCTGACATCATGACTAAACCATTGAAACTGGAATCCTTCTTGAAGCTGCGAAGTCTACTGGGAGTACAAAGCATGAAGTTTGTAAACTGAATCACTATCCGTGAAATTCAGTTTAGGGGAGGATTTGTTAGGATAAGAATAAGCTCCTGATATCCAGGAGCATCTGTTGCTCTTTCTCATTGAAGTAGTAGTGGTCATGAGATGTGACCGAGTCATTAGCAAAACAACCACGATTATAGGTTGTGCAGTAGTGGCTGTAGAATGTTTCCCATTTCGGATTGTAATGGCTGGTATAAAGCCTTAAGCACTTTCATTCAATAAGATGATCTTTTCACAAAACTCTTTACAGGTTTCTCAGAATCCAACATTTAATGGGCTTTTCTTTTTCACTAATTTAGGGGGAAGACACTGAATGGGTGACTTTGGAATTTGGTTCTGGAAACCCATCAACTGAGGATTGGATTGGGGTATTTTCTCCTGCTAATTTTAGGTAAAGTAGTGTTCTTTTCTAGGTATTTTTGCTTAATTTGGTTTATGTTAAAAGTTTGGACCTTTTGGTGTGATTATACTATGGTTTGGTTTTCAGTGCTTCTACCTGTCCTGAGGAAAATCCAAGAGTTTATCCTCCATTTTTGTGTTCTGCACCTATTAAGGTTCATTTAACACTACTTGCAGTTACTTTGTTTTTTTGTGCATTGCTTCTTTAGCTTCAGAAGTGGAAAAGTTGGTAAAGAAGTGACATGAATCTGTTTCGTTTTTCAGTTTCAGTATGCAAATTACTCCAGTCCGGAGTACAAGAACTCTGGAAAAGGCTTCTTGAAGCTTCAGCTGATCAACCAGCGATCAGACTTCTCTTTCGGGTTGTTTTCTGGTGGTTTGTTAAAGGTATGCTAAAACTTGGCTCGCAGTTTTGATGCAGTTGAACATTTTGGTTTAATCACTTTAATGGACCTGCAATTTTGTAATTCCTTCTTTTCTGTGTGGTAGCCGAAGGTTGTGGCAGTGTCAAATGTTGTAGCCTTCTCTGATCCAAATGCTCCAGTATATCCGCGAATAGCTCAAGGGAAAGAATGGAATGAAGTAAGTTCAATCTCCAAGTTGCTGCTGACCTTTTTCTTTTAATTTACACAAGATTTTATGAGTATCAACATTAATTTCATGAAAAAATACTTAAGGCAATTATTCAACTTAATACTGTAATATGGTTCTGTACTAAACTCAGATGACAGTAACATGGACCAGTGGATATGGGATTGATGAGGCTGAACCTTTTGTTGAATGGGGTCCAAGAGGAGAACGTTTGCGTTCCCCGGCTGTGACACAAACTTTTGATCGTCATAGCATGTGTGGTCTGTAGCTTTCTTGTAATCTTTTTCTTTTTCGAAGAAAATAATTCAGATAAATAGTAATACCAGCATGTCTCACTGCTAAAGGGAAGATAAATTTAGTATCTCATAATGGTAAATCCAGTTGCTTGTCATCTTTGCTGACAAAAATGTCTGAATATTCATAGCTCCTCTTATATTAGCTGTAGCTTTACGGTCTATGTTATAAATGTACATGTATAGGTGCACCTGCAAGAACAGTGGGATGGCGTGACCCTGGATTCATACACACCAGTTTTCTGAAGGAGTTGTGGCCAAATAGAGTGTAGGTTGAAGTTTTATATATAATTTTCTTGAAAGAGGAGTGAGTTTGATTCATAGTTACTAACTACAAGAGATTATGCAGGTATACATACAAGCTGGGGCATAGATTGTCTAATGATACATACATATGGAGTCAAGAGTATCAGTTTAAAGCATCTCCCTATCCTGGTCAAAATTCTTTACAACGTGTAGTCATTTTCGGTGACATGGGAAAGGTTTGAACTCCGTTTGAAACATTTACATGTTGTAATATTCAGAATCTTACTCCTTTGCTTTCTTCTAAATAATTGCTACTTTGTTCAGTGCAATTATGGATTTCCAAATTGTTATTGGCAGTCTGAATCACTTTCAGGTAGCTTCTGATTTGTTCCATCTACTATTTTACCATGCAGGATGAAGCTGATGGTTCCAATGAATATAACAATTTCCAAAGAGGAGCTCTCAACACTACTAAGCGGCTTGTTCAGGACCTGAATAACATAGATATTGTCTTCCATATTGGAGATATATCTTATGCAAATGGTTACCTTTCACAGTGGGACCAATTTACTGCACAAGTTGAGCCAATAGCATCAAGTGTTCCTTACATGATTGCAAGGTTTGTCATTATTTGATACATAATCGTTTTTGGTAAGAGATTCTCTACATTTGGATTTTTATTTTGCTTAATTTCAGTGGTAACCATGAACGCGACTGGCCAGGATCCGGTTCTTTCTATGGGAACAATGATTCTGGAGGAGAATGTGGTGTGTTGGCTGAAAATATGTTCTATGTTCCCACCATGAACAACGCTAAGTTCTGGTATGAGATTCTTTTTGCATTGCCTAACAACCCTAAATTGTTTATGACCAAGATAATATCATGGTCTGATAAGGCTATTGATCCAGGTACTCCACTGACTATGGCATGTTTCACTTCTGCATAGCGGACACAGAACATGATTGGAGAGAGGGAACAGAGCAGTACAAGTTCATTGAGCACTGCTTAGCATCAGTTGATAGGCAGAAGCAACCATGGCTCATTTTTCTTGCACATCGAGTTCTGGAATATTCTTCTTGTATCTCTTATGCTGAAGAAGGTTCATTTAATGAACCAATGGGGAGGGAGAGCCTTCAGAAGCTATGGCAAAAGTACAAGGTTGACATTGCCATTTATGGTCATGTACATAACTATGAAAGAACATGTCCCATATATCAGGTTATCTTTTTCTCAATGTGCAAATCACCATTAACCCTAATTTCCAATTTTCCAGTTGTTTTAATGATGCAAGTGTTATTGTCTCTGTGGGACAGAATATATGCACAAATGAAGAGAAGCACTATTATAAGGGCAGCTTGAATGGAACAATACATGTGGTTGCTGGTGGTGCAGGAGCAAGCCTATCAATGTTTACATCCCTTCAAACCAAATGGAGTATTTTCAAAGACCATGACCATGGATTCGTCAAGCTCACAGCATTTGATCATTCGAATTTGTTGTTTGAGTACAAGAAGAGCAGGGATGGGCAGGTTTATGACTCTTTCAGAATATCCAGAGATTATAGGGACATCTTGGCCTGCACGGTTGATAGTTGTCCAAGTACCACACTAGCGTCATGAACTGGATTTAGAAGTAGATGCTTGTAAGTAAGAAAATCGTAACAGTGATTTTCCAATGTATATTGCAGGTTATCTTCAGAAATACTGCTACAAAAATATTCCAGATATTTATCTGCTTTCTCCATCAATACTTCAGTATTTCCATACCCTTTTACCCTTTTATGTTCTGTTAATATAATTCATACTTGATTGAACTGAAAAAAGATAACCCAAAATTTGATTTCAACATCTTCAAGTTGTATTCAGAGGTTCAAACAAGTCTTCCGGTAAATTGATTTCTGATTTTGTTGGGACAGGAAAATCTGGTTATTTGCACTTTACTACTACTGAACTCCCTAAAGCTACTGGTTTGCTGTGTATCATCTGCCAAAAACCAATTTCACTTTTAAAGAATCTGTGTCTTCATTCCATTGAAGTAGTTTGCTCAGTTACAATGGAAAGATCCTTTTGTGCCTACAATATATCAGGAAAGCGAAGTACAAGAACCCACAGACAATACCACAAATAAGCAAAACCCAACTGAATGAAGATGGATTCTGAAAAACAGAGGCTGCAAAATTCATTCCAAATACTGCTGTAACAGATGCAAACATTGTAGCCACAAAGGTAGCTGCTGTAAGAAGCAACTCAAATTTTATCAGATGGTTCTGAACATTGCCCTGTGCATGAACAAAAGTGTGGTTAGAATGAACTTAGTGTAATATAATAGAAATTCAAAGAATTATACAATCTACGGTTTATAAAACTAGAGGTTGAAAATCACTCTTACCAGTTTGATGTTAATAAAATCTTCAGTATCGTCAATGTATTCTTTTAGCTGCATTACCAATACAGTTGAAATGAGACGTGCAACATATAAGGTGATATATAGGTATTTGCAAACAAACAGAAGCCAATTCATGTTTTAAACATTAGATTTTCTAAAAACCTGAAAAACTATGAGTTATACAGAAAATAGATATCATGGAACATGAAAAATGTCATACCGAAAGCAATTTGCTGAGAGTATGGTCAATGACAACAAAGTATGCTTCAAGCAGCATTTCCAGTTGATCAATGTTTTCTTCAATGTTAGATGAATTAATTAAGCTTCCAGTTATGCTTGAATTCACAGTATTGCTAAAAGCCCTTTGCAAATTCTGTGATCCAGAGACAGACAATACTGGTGAAACAGGAGCAGATTTTGTAACCACTTTTTCATCACCTGAGGAGTTAATTTGAGAACCAAGGTCACTTAAGGGAAAACACTCCGATCTTTGTTTCTTCTCAGTCAGGTACATCTCAGCCATGTCGCCATCATCATCCATGAGTTGTTCTATTTCGTCACGGACCTATAATAATGAAAAGAAAATGTACTGAGGACATGGAAAGTATACAGATAATATAAACAACATGCTTTATTGACCCCCCCAAGGTCTTCAGTTACCAACCCTCCCATCTGAGTTTAAAAACTAGCTTGAAAACACATTCAAATAAATGATGGAAACATAAAGCTAAGTATTCATGTTTTACCTTCTGTACTCGTTGTGTCAAGGCAAGGAGGTGACCTTTGAGTCTACGCACACGCTCTAGATTCAGAGTGTTAATGGATGTTGCTAGTTCATCCAGCACAGGGTATATCTCCAATTCAAGTTCTTTTACCTGGCATATGCATTAGTCAGGACTTTTTTTAATTTGGTATATTCTAACAAGGGCAGCATATTCCAAATGCAAATGGAGATATGCAGTACCTGAGCATCTAGAGATATGCAAGTTAATTCCAAAGCCAGCTCCAGTGCTCTGAATTCGAAGGGCAAGTCATCTAAATCACATGGTCATTGTCAGAAATACATATTAACATTTAGTTTACTTTGATCACCAAAAGAATAAAATTAAAATTTGCTTTATTTTGACCACTAAAACAATTAATAAACATATTTAAATAAGTTTTTCCAAGAGAAACAAGTTGTAACTAAATTTTAGTGGAAACCACTTTTACTGTTGGATAACATATTTTGCAGGAGTGGCAAAAGAAAAGAAAATAATCAAAACATCATTGACATGCCTTAGAAAAGTATGATAAGCTCAGGTAGCAAAGGACATCATGTAACTTGTAGAATTAGTTTCCTCACCAGATTGATCTTTGTTTGCCTGAAGGCGTTTGCACAATTCAGAATTATACTGAAGAACACATCGATCCAGGGAATTCATAAGGATAACCTCTTCAGCTGTGATTATACACCTTATCTGTTCAAGACTAACAACAATAGCTTTCTCCCTTCCTAAAATTGAAGAAGGGTAAATGAACAAAGGGTCCAAAAGGCGGAGATCTCTGGCCGGCAATGAACAATGTCTCATAATAGTAGCCTTGTCAAGCTCCAAAATCTTTGACTCCCCCCATGTATCGATCTTTATCCAAGAACGATTTCCATGACCTCTCTTCTTCAGTCCCTCAATACCACCAGGGCAACCACGAATTCCTTCACCTCTCTTCTTCAGTCCCTGAATACCATCAGACCAACCACGACTTCCATTTTTGTAAAACCGAACACTTCCAGTATTATTAGATGAGGTGGACTCTGGATGATCAAAATGAATTAAAGGACCATGTGGTCCTTCCATTACATTCACCTGCTATGGAAACTAATCCAGAATCTTGAACAAAAAGACTTCCATCTCGGTGTATACTAAACAACACGAAACTGTAACACCGAGCAACCACACCAGTGTTTGAGAAATCTACTTATTGGTGATGGAATGTGTAAGAAAGCACAACCAGTACATCAATGTCCAATCCATCTTCTCACCACATGTTTAAAAGACAAACCTGAGAAACAGTCTCGACTTAACTACCCCTAAAAATATCTCAAATTGAAAGATGATGCATGAACAGATTAGACATGACTCAAACTTCCATATAGCACAGCTCAGTTGAGTTCAATAACTACATGTCATCAGTCAATGAGTCTATTCGATTCATATCTTGAAAATAACAGGGACTACAGATCAACCTAACACAAACTACCTGCTAGGATTGCCAATGTAATTTACCATACGAAACTGATTGCGTTAAATTAGAAGTCTTAAATTTCATTAGCCTAATTGAAACACAGAAATTCCATTCGACTCCAAAACAATAATCAACAGGAACAAGTTCAAATTACAAGCTGAAACTCAATAAAGGTTGCATCTTTAGAACACCCAGAAACTAAAGCAACGATCTTCATCCACAAAAGGCATTGATTTAGTCTCCAAACGGAAGGCAACCGAAATCCAGGTTATCAGGGCCACGCAAATTTCCACAAAACAATCTCAGAACAAAAAAAAAGAAACAAAAACAAAACATTACCTCGGGAAAAGAGCTCAAGATTCTCCGACCGGTAGAGGGGAAACGGTGGATAGAGCTGAACGGTGAGAACAAGCTGATGGTGTAGACCGAGTCTTGGTGTTAGTCCGGTTAAACGAAGAAGAATCTCCGGCTCTTTTTAATTGCATATAAAATGGAAAAATGATCATTTGCGTACAAAATAAGTGTACGAATTCAAATCAATAAATTAAAAAATTAAATATTTATATTAATATAAGATATAATTATTAATACATAAATATATAAATTTTTATTAAATTTATAATAAAATAATATTTTTAAGATAACTTTACCTTTGTTTCTTATACACACACCTACAGAAAAAAAAAATTTCGTTAGAACCTCGTCGGTCTCCGGACTTCGGTCACCAACAGCTGGTCTCCGAACATCGGACGTCAGAAAATTACTGAAAACCAAAATTTCGCTATATTTTTTACTAGGGGCAATAAACTTATACATAAAGTTTATTGAGAGAAACTTCTACATCAAATGCATGTCTACTAACCCCATAATATACTCCAAAACTAAGATCCCGGTATATTCCAAAACCAAGTATACTGACCCTATTATACATAAAAACCAAGTATACTAACCCTAGTATACTCCAAAATCAAGTCTACTAACCTCAGTATACTTCCATAGTATACTCCAAAATCAAGTCTACTAACCCCAGTATACTTCCATAGTATACATAAAAATCAAGTCTACTAACCTGAGTATACTCCAAAACCAAGTCTACTAACCCCAGTATACATCAAAACCAAGTCTACTAACCCCCAGTATACTCTAAAAACAAGTCTACTAACCCCAGTATACTCAAAAACCAAGTCTACTCACCCTTTGCATGTGGAAGGAGGACCCGATCTAAATTTGACACTACTCTTCGTCTAAGCGGTTTCGACAGAGCCCTCCGCAGCAGCGGCAGAGTGAGGAGATGATGGAGGGATGTGTGTGGATGTTCTATTTGGTGAGTGACGAAGATTTTAACGGTCTAAGGCAGTGACGAAGTCCCAGATCTTGCGATTTAGATCGACAAGCTGAGGAGGAGCATGAGGTGGTGACGAGATCTGACTAAAACCATGCCGTTTGCCGTTTAGATAGAGGACGACAACGACGTTGATAGATCTAAGGACGAAAACCATTTTCCTTGGACTCGTTCTAGCTCACCCTCAATAACGCTAACAACCTCCATATCTACAACTTCGATCTGGATATGAATCGTGTGTTATCGGCGGCGGCATCACGGCGTTGGCCGGTTTCGAGTCGGGGCGAGGATGAGAGAGAAAGAGAGAGTCTTGATCAGGAAAAGAGAGAGAAGAAGAGAGGCTGATTTGAAAAATAAGAGAGAGAAGAGATAGGTTTTATATTAAATGAAGGATCGATAATATAGTCTTATGATTAAGATTTGTGAAATGGAGAGTGAGAAATAATTTTCATTGGAATGAGCCTTAAGTTGTTAAAATTAGTACTGAATGGTCAATTATTGTATAAAATATATCCGAATAATTGTTTTGTTTCCTTTAAATGGGAGGGGTTCTAATAAGAACCATCTTGTTAAGCAATAGTTAAAGACTTTCAAATTAATCTTTAATTACACCCACTTTTCAATCAATTTTTTTACATTTCAACCATTGACATTTTAGGTCTATATAAGAAGATGAATTCTACAAATTTTCAGCTAAAATGGTGATCGTTAAGGTATCAAACTAAATCAAATCAATAGTCAAACAAGAACCGTTCAAGTTTATAATTCATAAATCACTTTTATAAATGCCTTAACGATTTTCAATTTGAATGAAAATTTGAATAGATGATCTACTCATATATATATATATATAGTTAGACGGTTGAGATGTGGATATTAGATCAAAAAATGAGATAAGACAAAAAATCATCAACTAGTGAGATAAGACAAAAAATTATTATGTACTTGATTATATCAAATAGCTGTGTCAATTTTTAAAGAGTATTAAAGTATCCTAAATAATTAATAGGCCTTTTATCATTAGATTTGAAATTCAATAACTATGCGTTAGCAAGGTTACAATAAGTCTGGCAAAACACCGTGTCGTGTCGTGTTCGGGTCGAATTTATTTGGTTTCTTATATTTATCGTGTAACATTGTATGCAAAATGCTAAAAACAAAACCAAATCATAAATTATCGTGTTAACCATTAAATTAAAAATTATAATAATTTTTTTTTCAATTTTTCTATAAACGACAAAAATACTAAAATACATTAGATCTTTATGAATAAATAAAAAACAGACGCAAAATTATAATCTGTAAGTTGAAGAAAGTCATAAATCTTGAACAATAACTCAGTTCAAAAGTCAGGTTGCACCTCTAGATATGTAATAATAAGATAGATGTTAGATAGCAAAATCGTAAAAGCTTAATTTAAGAAAATAACAAACGGAAAAGTTTCATGCATCTACGTAAAAACTTGAAGGATTTCTCCTTATAATTGCGACCGAATCATCAATCAGCAGTTCACCATCATTGTCGTAGGGTTTCTTATATATGGTGGGCAAGAAAATGAAAATTACAAAAATACCTCTATGTTAATAGGTTTTTTCGTGTTACCGGTTTAACTCTAAACCAAACCATTATAAATCGTGTTTTTATCGTGCTAACCCTATATGAAACCAAACCTATAAACCTCAAACCAAATCCTTATAATTTCGTTCATTTTCGTGTCGTGTGCAAATTTACCAGATCTAGGTTACAACACTATCATGCGTTGAGAGATTTGTCACAAATAACTAAACGATCAACCGCTAGATCACTTGTAGTGATTACAGAATACAATCATGTTATTTTTTTTGAATAAAGAGAGCTAGAACGGCAGCCCTCACGTCATAACAATTAATAAAACTTTAGAATACAAGGGGAGAACATAATGCCTAAACCTCATGCTTAAGAACACCCTAGCAACAAATTAGACATGTCTACAAAAGCTATGCATTCTAGCAAACACCATTTAGCAAGGAGTGCATCATTGGCTATCTCATTTGCTTTACAATTTTAAGGACATAGTGGAAAAGTACTGCTCATACAGAGCTATAAATTACTACGCCTATCAGCTTTCTGACTATGATACCACTGGAAATCACCATTACTAGTGACCTTAAGTTTCATCTTGCCACTAGGAGGCTGTGACCATTTAACAAATCAAGAAACTTGCCCCCTCATTAGGGCAGACATGGCACGCTGCGTACAACTACCAGGAAGCCCACCAGTATCTAATACCACTAAAAAAGTAAAACACAAACAAAAAAAGCACATACAAGAGCATAGCCCTTTGTCAGCCATTAGAGTATGGTGACTTATTCCAACAAAAACCAAAATTAAATCTATGAAAGTAAACAACTTAATCAAAACAAAAATAAATACCCAAATTAGGCCTGCATGCCAAATCCAAAAATCAACAGGTCTAGAGCTGGCCCATTTTGAATGGAGACTTGAAGGGTCTAAGCCCATGACCCAACCCACAATGGCTCTGTCCAAGGTCGCCACTATGTCTTGACCGCGCCTCCATGATCAGTGCATCATCTCGGTCTTCGAACACTAGTTATCGTCAAAACAACTCTGCACCAAAAGGTCACCTCTGTCACCCAAATCATTAAGCGTTTGACCAGAAAAACATAACCGTAAAAATACAATTGTGTTATTTTTAATGTCTTGCATGTATAATGTCATTTAAAAACATAACCGTAAATTTTCACAACTCAACCGTATATGACAAAATCATCAAAATTTGAACCTTTCGAACTCTTCATGGAACTCACTATATGTTCAAGAAACAAAGAGAAGTCATATTAATTAGTAATAGCTGATAACCAGTCAACTATGATCATATCGCGTTTAAGTTGACTAATTTAAGTCTTATGAGTAAACTATCATCTTCTTCGAGTGACGGTTTCAAAAGATTGTGATGGACAAGTGAATCTGACGTCATAAAATAAAAACATAGTTTTACATTGTATTAATACCTATGATTTTTGTCCCTCACAATCTCTGAAAAGTGAGAACTGTCCCTCAAGTGATATCAAATTCAGATCATTTTTACTAACTATGAGATCATATCTTTCCTTCTATATATCAATCGCATACATAATGTTTATGGAAACCATTTATCCCCAAATCTGCAAATCACAAATAGGAAAATCATATTCCTCTTCCCTTCTTATTGTACCAAATCTGAGGCTGCGTTGAGTCTGAAATTACATTTTTAGAGAAATGATATATCCCGGCCTTGAATCATTAGGGTGTTGATAAGCTGTATTTATTTCCCAAAATAGGTTGATATGTTAACATGACCCGAATACCCGACTAAGAGCCCATAATTTGACCCGGCTCTCGAGAGTCGTTAGAGATGGCGCGAACGGTAGTGATGGTTAGTTAAAGACAGAAAAGAAATGTCGAAAATGGCGCAAGACCTTCCGTAACTTCAGCATGGCAAAAACCCTAGTTTCATTTTCATATCACGATTTTCATTTTCATTCTCTCCAACAGAAAACCCTCAACGCCCAACAGACTTTCAGGTCCTCCCCATCACTTCCCTCTCTTCTTTCTTTTTCTCTGTGATTACAGGTAGCAGTTTATTTTTTGTTTTTGTTGTTCTTATGTTTTGATGCTATAGGGTTTATCAGGGGTTTAATTTCTCGTTCCTATATATACAAATCTATTTGTTTTTGTTTCTTTTCAATTTTTGGATTCTGAGGTTTCCACATCTTTCTCCAGCATTATCTTAATCAAGGTGAGGGAAGGAGCTAGCTGTTGATTGCCGCCATGGTTACAGGATAATTTGGATTTGGCTACAGTTAGTTTCTTTTCTACATTGTCCATGAATACCAATTTGAATTTAGAGGAATTAAAATGGAATTTTATGAATTAATTTTTGAGCAAAATGGATTAATTAAAACGCTTATAGAATTATACAGACATGTATGTCAATTGTGAATTTGGTAACTGATGCATATAATTCTTCCAATGAACAGATTATATTGTATATAACTGATATTATGTTAAATTTGTTGGTTAATTACTTGCTTTTTGAGTTATGAAAATTAATAACCACCATTTCCACCCGCCAAATTATTAAAGAGTGCTACGTAGTTGGGTATGTGTAATTTGTTGTAATCTCTCATTCAGGTAATCAAGTTGCAAATCCATCTCGGCAATATTTCATGTTCTCTTGTAACAGATTATATCGACGTTGAAACCGAGCTAATTAAATTATTTCTATTTCTATTATGGGTTTGTTTCAGTTATGGACATGGAACATGGCAGCAAAGATAGCAAGCTTCCAGGCATTATAATTGATGAGAGCAGAGAGATTAAGCAGTCAGAAGCACCTGCAAAACTTCTTGATGGGAGTGGACAGATAACTCATTCAAAAACACCTGCAAAAGTTCCTGATGGAAATGAAGAGATTGAGCAGTCGAAAATACATATGAATATTCTTGATGGGATTAGGGAGAGTAAGCAGGCTGAAACACCAGAAGGTTCTCACGGGAAGGGAGAGATTCAGAAATCAGAAACACATGAGAAAGTCTATGATAAGAGTGGAAAGAGTAGTATGCAATCGGAAAAACTTTTGAAAGTTCTTTATGGTAGCGAGGAGAGTAATCAGTCAGAAACACATCCAGAAGTCCATGATGAGACTGGAGAAAGTAATCAATTGGAAACAGATGCAAAAGTTTTTGATAGGAGTGGGGAGAGTAAGCAATTGGAAACACCTTTGATCGTTCTTGACGGCCATGAGGAGAGTGAACAGTCAAAAACACTTCCAGAAGTTTCAGATGGAAACGAAGAGAGTACTAAGCAGCCGGAAACACTTCCAAAAGGTAATGATGGAATGTCATATCCTCCTCTCCAATCCAAAGATATAGAGGCTACTGCTAAGAGAAGTCATCGGCGTGCTCCATCGGGGACACGTCAAGAAGTTAAGGGAGGTCATCGGCGTGCGCCATCGGTTCCAAGAGTTAATGATGGGAGTGGAGGCAGTAATTACTCTTCTCCTCCACTCCCATACAAAGTTGTAGAGGCTAGTAATGCTAAGGGAGGTCATACTCGTAACCAGTCCGATAGGCTATTTTCTTTCACCTCTACATCTTCATCAGGATCAGACACATCAATGGATGATCTCTTTCAAGTGGACTCATCTAGATTCTCTAGTTCATCACAAATCCCTCCCCTCCCAAACTCTCCTTATCGCTCACCAACACCTCGTCTGTCAAATGTGAATCCAGCGGAAACCCCTCCTGGAATCCAAATGATGGATCGCTACGGCGGATACGATCCTTACAGAATCCCATCTTCCGTGTTTGATACAAATAATCTATCCAACAGAGATATGGAATGGAGTGTTGCTTCCAATGAGTCATTATTTAGTCTTCATATAGGCAACAATAGTTTTTCCAGAGACCACGTAGTTATGATGGGTGATTTGGGTCAAACCAAATCAGGTGAATTGTTCGGGATTAGAACTCCACGCACTCCACCACCTCCAGTGGCAGCAAGTGAAATTCACAGGAAAGAAGGGAGAGAATCTGCAGGTGAAGAAATGACAGATGAGAACATCATCAAGAACACTGGACTACGTGCAAGCAGTGCTGAAAATCATAGTGAGGGGATCAGGGTACCACCTCCAATTGTATCATCCCCAAAATCTCCTAGCCTTGCCCCCTCTCTTGCTCCCTCCCACCGTTCTGATGGCAGTGGAATCAGTGTAGCTAGCGCAAAATCATTTGCCTTCCCAATGTACGTTGTCCATTTTCATTTTCTTTATAAGGTGAACCATGCATGGAAATACTATTTTTTTCTTTTCTTTTCATGGAATCAGCGATGGTATCCTTAAACATTCTTTCTGAATATGTGTGGAAATACATTGACATATATGAATATAAATGTGTATTTTACAGGTGGTCATGCATATAACTATGTATATTTATATAAATAGTTTTTCTTGGGTAAGGATCTCCTTACCTTGAGTTTGATAATGATTTCTTGAATTGACCAATTTTTAGATCATATTTTCTCATTTTAACCATTCAGTTTCTAGATATATATGAGTAGATCATCTCTGTAAAATTTCAACTAATTTGGTAATCATTAATGCATTCAAAACTGTGATTTATAGAGAATAACACGAACGGTTCCGTTTGAACAGATTTGGTTCATTCATTGTATTTATACGTTTTGAAGACCTTAACGGTTACCAAATCAGCTGAAATTTTACAAAGATGATATATATAAACTGTTAAGATGATAAAATTTAATCTAAAAGTTGGTCAAATTAAAGAAATCCGCACTAAAAAAATTTATAGTAAAGACATCGTTAACATAGAAGCACTGATTTATAGTTTTATATATAAATATATATGCACGTAGTTTGATGTGTATAATACAGAGTTTGTGTTCATGTATGCAATAATAACATTCTTAATTATCATATTGCAGATTGGAAGATGGGAAGAAAAATTCTCTAAAGCTTGCACAGGATTCTGAAGAACAACGTCCGGTGCTAATACCAATCGGCACAACAAAAACAAGAAAGAAAAAGAAGACTCGTTGGTTTCCTTGCTTATCTTGGTGCTGCTGTTGCAAGTGGAGCTGTGGGTGCTCATGGTGTTCTTGTCGTCGGATTTTTTTTTGCCATCGGATTTGTTCTTGTCGACTTTGTTGTTCTTGTCCACGTTGTACCCGTCGTCTTTGTTGTTGCTTTTAAGAAATGCAAGTGCCATGGATCTCAGGTCTACTGCTCTTTATCCATGATGAATGTGTTGCCTTCCCTCACTGAGGCTCGAGTGAAGTTAGTTGCACATACACAAGATTGTTAACAAAATCAGTCAGTCCTTTCAATACTTCATAGATAGAATCGTAAAGACAAAGAATTATTGTAGTAGATAAACTAAAATATAGAGTTGGATTGAGGACCAACATTATAACCCATAAAATAAGCCCAATAAAGCATACCTAACAAAGAGAGTCACTCAAGGTCCAAAGGCTGTCATGTTGTGACCTAGCAGAACAGCTTCTGCACTTGAAGTCGCAACCACCTCCATGCCTCTTCCTTGATGCACCTAAACTCGTTGTCATGACCACACCAGGTACCATGACACCATTCAGATCACGTCGCCTTTGCTCGACCTTCAGCTCCATGACAATTGAGAGGTAGACGTCTACCGAAATCAATGACAAAACTGACCTTGAGAAATCTTGAACAACCTCCATGTTAGACGCTCCTAAGCATAATGAGATCTCGTCCGACAGCATGGTTAGATGGCATAGACATGGCCAAAAGATCAGCCAAGGCCACAACCACCGCCAAACGAGGCTTTGTTGCTGGTGGATTGTTGGACGAGGCTTGGTGACCACCGCCTCTCTTTCCCCCAACCAAATTGCACTTGAAAAATTTGAGGCTTAGGGTAAGGTTTTAGTTCATTTTTAGCCAATTTGGGCACTAGCTGTTTGAAATTACATTGATGAAGAGAAAAGGTATGTAATTTTGCTGCTACTATTATGTCATTTGTGAATTCTCTTGTGGCTACTGTCTCTCTCTTCTTTATCTCCCTCTCGCTCTTTGTTAGCACTGTTACTGGCCGTAGCGGTGTCGCGTGTTGCTGCTACTACGTTGTGTCGTCGTGTCGCGTGCTGCTACTGCAATGTGTCGTCGCTGTTATTGCGTTGTCATGTTGTGTGCTGCTACTGCGTCATCATGCTGCGTGCTGCTATTACATCATCATGTTATGTGATGCTACTAAGCGGTGGTGTTACGTGTTGTTATTATACAGTGGTGATGTGTAACTTTTTCTCAGGTGCTACTATGCACTCGTCAACCATGTGCTACTCGGCAACACAATAGGTTCTACTATGCTACTCAATATTTAAGAGGTTGAGAGTATTATAGTAAAATTATTGATGACATATGACATGATAATAACAGCTTGTCTTAATATGTTAAAATTTGTCCAAAATTATATAAAAAAATTAAAGTAAATGAGTATTTATAAACAGAAATTTAGTTAGTAACAAAAATGTAATTACCCACCATAAAATTTAATTAATGTATTCTCATTTTTTTTTTCCTTTTTTAAATAGTTGACCAACGACCCCTTAAGGCCCACGCCACCTGGACCGCCATGCCCTCCCTCATTTTCGCAAGCCGGCATGAATTATTTTTCTTTTAAATAATAAATTGGGCTTTGGCCCACATAAGGCTAGCCTATTTCCCTCCTCCGTCACCGATGTGCGCCGTTATTATCAAACTCAGTCGAAAAACCAAAAGCCCACGACTTTCGCCGAGTCGTCGTTGATTTTCGTTCTGGGTTTTTCATCTTTGCTCATATTGAGCTTCATTCTAGCTGCCGAAGCTTTTTTCAGTCGGAATTCTCAGCACAGTTTGAACAGAGGTAAGACAAAAGAACCCTACTTTAGAGCTCCGGTAGCCTTTTTAGCATATAATGTTGAATAGAAGCTGCAAATAGCTAAGCACTTGAGTCAAACCATGACTTCATTTGAAATGGGTTTACTTGTATTTTGGGTTTTCATCTCTGAAGATTAGTGCACATAATGTGTTTGAGGAAATGCCTCAAAGAACCCAACTTTTTTGGTTGTTGGATCATTATTTGACTATCTGTGTTGCTTTTGTGTTTGCGGTCTTTCGACATTGCGTGCATTTTTAGTTTCAAAAGGATTCGCATTTGATTACATAAATGATCTAGTTTTGTGTTGTATCACCTGGGCTCTACTGGTTAGAATCTGTCATCATTCTTTGATTGTGTAGCTGTTATGATTTGGATGTCACTGCTACGTTGCATTGATGATGGTTCTTGATTGGTTTGTATATTGTCCTTTCTTGTGTTGATTCATTGCTAGGTTATTTAGTGAGGTGGGACAAGTAAAATGTTGGGACTACTTGTTATGCCTCTTTCATGTTAGTAGGCATATATGTATAAGGCTAAGGCCGTAAGAGATTGGTGACCCATCAGGCCCAATCGTAGGAAGTTACTAAGCAGTTATCCAGTTATTGTGTATTATAAATATGACTGTAAAGTTCTATTGTAAACTATGGATGAAATGAATATGTTTGTTGTTTAGTTTATCTGGTAGATTTCCTTCAATTTCTCTAGTGTTCTTCCTTGAATGGATTCTGATCCTATCATAAAATGGGTAGTTTTCAAAAATGCTGGTCTTGCTTCTTTTGACATTTCTGCATTTGTTGTTTGAAATTCGATTATATTCATTAGGGAATGTTGAAACGATTTTTTCTTTGGAAATTGGAGTAGTACGCTTAATGTTTTGTGTTTATTCGTTTGGTGTGGAAAATTTATGGATTGTAAAATACAGTGATTTGGAGTGCATTGGCTTAGATATTTGGTATGTTTTATGTTTTTCCAGATGTTTGGTATGATTTCTGTTTTAGGATGAATAACCTGTTATCTATTCCCGTGGACCTTGCTATAACTCATCTACTAAAAGTGGAAAAACTTAAATTGAATGTCCTTGCATAAACTTTGATAGTACTAATTGAGAATGCAAAGGTAAATGTATACGGATCTTACCTATAAAAATATGAATGGTTTGTTAATCTGTATTTGAGTTGCTAAATGTATTGTTCTTTTGTTTTGCTTTGATGTTTGGAGGACATTTAGATGGAGGAGTTGTTAAACAACAAGATTTTCGCAACACATGCACTTGCTGGTGTAGGATCAGCGGCGTTAGGCACAGCTGTTACTTACCCTCTAGATACTGTCAAAGTCATTATTCAGGTAGATTACCATTCTACCTAAAGCTAGATTTTGTATGTTTTTAGTAATTTCTTCTGTGATGAGTGCTTCTAAACTGAATTCGCTGAATTGATTGAGAACAGGCGGGTTCAAGTTCAAGTAAACAGATGACGACGACTGAGGTTTTCAGCAGAGTTAAGTCGTTTTCGGGGACCTCAGGTGCTTCCCTGATCTGTTCATTTTCTGTAATATTTCAGTAAGAAGGAGAAAGTTGCTTAATGCAGTGACCTGTTTCAGTCTTCTATTAGTTTTCAAGAATATGTTTAATGCCTAATTTATCTATGAGTGGGCAGAAACATGTTTAGTGCTAAACTGGAGGGGGCATGGGAGATTTTACACTAGTATTGCTTTTCGATTTACAGATTCAATTTATAATTCTTGAGTGAATTCAGCTTCCCTTCAAAACTATGTTAGGGTTTAGTTTTGAATCTGTATGGATTTGCATGCTGCATTGTTTGTATCTGAACATCAATTCATCAAATTAAGATACAACAGCAGAATGATACATGAAATAGGGCTTTCTCATGATTGTCAAATTTGTCCTTTTATGATGTCAGGATTGTACAGTGGTTTCTGGTGGTTGGCAGTGGGAAGAACTTTAGGTGTTGGAGCTCGCTTTGGAATCTATGAAATTTTGACGGCTTTCTACAAAGGTTATTATCTGCACTTTTCCTGTAACCGATAATATCTAGTCTCTGTGTACTCTTCTGATTGAACATGTAAATTCGTGGATAGAATGGTATTTCAGTGTTCATAGTGTGAAAAGTCTCTGATAGTTATATACTGAGGTATAGCTTCCTGAACTTTTTGTGGTTGCATCTTGCTATGGCAGATGGTCGAGAAGATAACCACGTACATGCCTCTGAGGCACTCTTAGCTGGACTTGTTGCTGGTTTTGCAGAATCACTAATAACCTCTCCCTTTGAACTTATAAAAATTCGTGCCCAGATCACTTCTGCTTCCCACGTTCCAAAGTTGGCCTCTCTCAGAAAGAAGGTAGCTGTTGCACCTTTGATACAAAAATTACTGCATGGATTCACTCCAGACACGAAGGCAATAAACTATTCTGTCAGTCTTCTATCCACCCTAACAAGCAAACATCCCAATATGATGGCTGCCTTACAAGACTATCCATGGATGATGACAGGATCTGGGAATCCACCGTCTGTGTTTAGTGTTAGGAAACTATCTGAAATCATCTCTTTGGAAGGATGGGGATCATTATGGAGAGGTCTACGGTCAGGAGTTGTTCGAGATTCTGTTTTTAGCGGCCTTTTCTTTGGTACTTGGCAATCCCTGCACAGAGCCATGCTTGATTGGAAGGCAGTGGGAATGCATCCAGAACCCAGGTATCGTCGCCTGTATCCTATATGCCATTCATAAAGATCCATCTAATGTGTTCTGAAGATGTGATATCCTAGGAGCACCATAGGGTAAGCTTGCATCATCTTGTATTTCCCTTATTTTTTCTCTTGATGTGAACTTGCTTTCTCTTCTCATAGGACGGATGATGAAATTGGTCCATTGTCACCTTTCGCTATTAGTATTGCCGCTGGAGTTTCTGGTTCAGTTGCCGCAGCTGCTTCTCATTGTTTTGACACTGCCAAATGCCGATCACAATGTGTAGTCCTCCCCAAGGTACGCCACCTATTGAGCAAATGTTCCACCTATCCTAATCATATATTCATCTCTCAACAAAACAGTGTCCAATTTATCTCATCGCATTGCCCTAATTTCGTGTTTTGTGGTGGCAGTTTCTCTCCATGGAGAGGAACCTTCTGAAATGGAAAACACCAGGGAAAAGGTTTGAGAGAGCAACAGGTATCCACCCTGCCGACAGAAATCTCCTCTTCCGCGGCATTGGCTTGCGCATGGCTCGCAGTGGCATTGCATCATTCGTAATGGTGGGAAGCTATTTTCTGGCCGTGGATCGTCTCACCTGAAGATAAAAACTTTATCACCCCAAAATCCTCTTCAATAGTCTCTGCTAGAACTTGCTTAGTTAGTTGTATAAGCTTTACTTCCTTCTTCAACTCTATAAATGAACAGCACACAGATAAAGCCAAAGGCATTTGATCATAAATTCATCAAAAATTAATAATTTATATAATTTATTTATTTGCGAAACGACGTCGTATCTCTGACTTAACAGAGTGGTAGTAGCAGTTAGGGTTTTAGCTTCAGAGATTTCCAACCTCTGCTTCCCGCTATATGACCCACTTTCAGGCATAAATCTCAGTGACCCACTTCATTTCACCACCCCAATTCTTCGTTTCCAATTCAAATTTCCGATCTTGCTGCAAAACGATCGATACCAAAATGTTACACGGCGGAGCGGCCGTCACCAAAACCCCTCCACTCTTCTCCTTCTTCATCAAAATTCCACTCCCCTTCCTCTCCCGCACTTCCCGCCGCGTTTTCCGGCCAACCCCTCACTACCCAAAACCCCAACCTCCCCGAATCTCCACACCCACATTCTCCATGAACCGAAGACTCAACCTTTCCACTCTAGCTCTCTCTAAAGACCGCCCGCCGGCTCCTGCGCCGCCGCCGGTTTCCAACAAGGCCCGGAAGAAAGCGCGGCGGGACTTGCCGGAGGCGGTTCTGAAGCACATGCTGGACATGTGTTCCCGCCACGGCCAAGTCGTCGAGGCTCTGAGACTTTACGACGAGGCCAGGACTAATGGAGTTCCCTTGAGCCTGCACCATTACAATGTGCTGTTGTATTTGTGCTCTTGTGATGGTGAAGATGCTGACGTGGGGTTGAGGAGAGGTTTTGAGATTTTCCGGCAGATGGTGGAGGATAGGGTTGTGCCTAACGAGGCTAGTTTTACCAATGCTGCCAGGCTGGCCGCGGCTAAGGCGGATCCGGAAATGGCGTTTGGTTTGGTGAAGCAGATGAAGGTGTTTGGGATTGAGCCGAAGTTGAGGTCTTATGGGCCGGCATTGTTTGGGTTTTGTAAGAAGGGGGAGGCTGAGAGGGCTTATGAGGTGGATGCACATATGGTGGAGTGTGGGGTGGTGGCTGAGGAGGCGGAGATTGCAGCATTGTTGAAGATTAGTTCGGAGATGGGTAAGGGTGAGAAGGTTTATGAGATGATGCAGAGGTTGAGGAGTGGGGTGAGGCAGGTTGGGGAGAGTACTGCTGAGGTGGTTGAGGAGTGGTTTAAGTCGGAGGAGGTCGCGAGAGTTGGGATGGAGAGGTGGGATGTGAAGAAGGTGAGGGAAGGGGTTGTGAGAGGAGGTGGAGGGTGGCATGGGCAAGGGTGGCTAGGGTGTGGGGAATGGAAGGTGGTGAGGACTCAGATGGATGAAGCAGGGACTTGTGCTGGTTGCGGCCAGAAGCTTGTTTGTATTGATATTGATCCGAAGGAGACTGAGGACTTTGCTTTGTCTGTGACTAAGCTGGCTAACCAAAGGGAGGTCAGGAATGATTTTGCTCAGTTTCAGGTGTGTGAGACTCTGGCTTGCCTGTCCTTAGTATCAAATTTAAGAAACTTGGTTGTGTATAGTACATATTATGACTCGTATTTCTGGAATCTGAATGATTGGATTGGCTTATGTAATTTGTTCAAATAATTTGTGACTTGTTTGATATGCATCTAAGCATCTTTTCAGTTATTTCTTTGCATCATGAGTAGAACTCCAATGAGGGATTGGTGAATCATGCTTTATGTTTCATACTTTTATAGATTCTGTGTCATCACATTGGTATTGAGCTGGATAGTAATTTGTAATGTTATGTACTTGAATGCCATTTGACAGCAAACTTTACAATGTATGTAATCTCTCATGTTTGCTAGGATTATTAGGAAACTATGTTTAGGAGGCATATTTCAGTACTCAGTACTGTCTAAAGAGTATTAGAGACGATGCCATATGATTCTTATGTATGTGATCAATAGGGACCAAATTCTCTTGTTGGATAAGGTAGTAAAGGAATGATTTCTTGAGTTTTCTTGTTATGTATTACATTGCTGATTTCAGTAATTAGTCAATGGTTGGTAGTCGTATTTTGTATGCATCAGGCAATTGAATCATAATATGTTTGTCAGCTGACATCCTGATTGATTAGAAGTTAAACTCATCCAGGAGTGGCTTCGGCGACATGGTCCATTTGATGCTATTGTAGATGGTGCTAATGTGGGTCTCAGCAATCAACATAATTTCAGCTTTATTCAGGTAGAGGAAATTGTAACTCCTGACTATCAGTATCTTTGATTTTTTTTAAATATTCAGATCAGTTCTCAATATAATACATCTTTGTTGTAGCTGAATACTGTTGTGAATCGATTACGAAAACTGAGTCCAGCAAACAGATTGCCACTTATTATATTGCACAAAAGTCGTACGACTGGTGGCCCTGCTCAGAATCCTAAGAACAAGGCATTGTTAGAGAGTTGGAAAAATTCCTGTGCACTATATGCTACTCCACCTGGTTCAAATGATGATTGGTATGTTTGATTTTTTCGGCTTGTAAAATGGTTAGCTTGAGTTGTAAAACATTGTTTAAGTTGAAAAAATGTGAACTGCAAATTTGTGCAACAGCGAGTCATCCATGTCTGTTGCTCTCTCATTAGTACCGGACTTAAGCTTTGCCTAAAGTGAGTCTCATGTGATTCATAGGTACTGGTTGTATGCTGCTGTTAGCTGTAAGAGTTTACTGGTGACAAATGATGAGATGCGAGACCACTTGTTCCAACTTCTTGGCACTAACTTTTTCCCGAGATGGAAAGAAAAACATCAGGTATCATTCTTTTACTGATTTAATTTGTAAGTGATTCACCTTGAGGCTGTGTAGTCAAAACTAGCCCAGATTGTTTATCCAACCAAAACTTGAGGTGCTCTTTTAGGAAAAATTAAAAGGGAGTATGATGTTCTTGTACTTTGATAGTTTTGTTGGTATCTGAAATCAAAGATATTCATACATTGCAGGTTCGGGTGTCTGTCTCAAAGCTTGGACTTAACCTTCACATGCCACCTCCTTATTCAATTGTAATTCAGGTGTGATAATCAGGCCAACTTCTGTGAACCCGTATTTTCATAACGAACACCACTTTCTAACAGCCTAGAACCACGTTGTTGAATGCAGGAGTCGGAGGACGGGCGGTGGCACGTGCCAACCACCACAGGTGATGATATTGACACCCCAAGGCAGTGGTTGTGCGCTACCAGAGCCAGGGATACAAAATAGAGGGAGTCTTAATCTAAAAATGAGAAATTACTTCCAATTTTTATGGTTATGATCAATCATTAGTTTCTAAAGTTATAATATAATTCCTTGTACAATATTGATCAAACATAGAATAAATATTTTTGCCCCTTATTCGATGTTAATTCTATAATAACACCTGCATTTTATCCTTCTTTGATCTCCATCATCTTCTGATCCTCATCTACATCATCAATTTCATCTTCTTCAAATAAAAACCAGCGTCACTCTGTTTCTTTTACCCTAAAAATGAAATTAGTTACAAGAGTAATTACTAATTCAAAAGTCAGTAAAAAGTACCGGTCCAACAGAGATTCCAAACAAACAGCGAATGTTGGAAGAACCGGACCGCCACGTGGACAGACATTCATGGGACCCTTTATCCTATTGGTCTTACAACCAGCATTTATGTTTGACTAACCTCAGGGCCCACACTCCAAACTCCATTGGTCCTCTCACTCTTGTTCTGTCTGGCAAATTCTCATATGAATTTTCCAAGTCAATTAAATACAGTAAAAGAACCAATCTTCAAGACCTCAACCTCAATCTTCTTCTTCCTCGTCTCCACAACCTCAACTCAGAAAACTCAACAGGGCGGTCTCTGTCTTTCTCGGAAGCCCGAAACATGAAACGGAGCGTCCCGACCAAGACCCTGTTTCTCCTCAAAGTTGTCTGCTTTCTATGCTTCTCAGTTTCCGGCGACGACAACCGCTGGCCGGAGAAATCGGTTCTGCTCGAACTCAAAACCTCGGTGTCGGACCCAGATGGGGTTCTGTCTTCCTGGGCCGACAGCAGCTCTGATCATCACTGTTCCTGGTTCGGCGTCACCTGCGACTCGAAATCCAAGGTTGTCTCGCTAACCGTAACCGGTGCAAATAAAAGAGGTAACTTTGATACTTTTACTTGCTCTGAGTCTGTGAAATTTCAATTCAAGTTTGATGGGTTTAAGGCTTGGAGAAGTAGTGAGGCTGGTGATGGGAGATTAATTGGAAAGCTTTCACCTTTGATTGGGAAACTGAGAGAGCTTAGAGTTTTGTCATTGCCGTTTAATGAACTTAGAGGTGAGATTCCCGAGGAGGTTTGGGGGTTAGAGAAGCTTGAAGTGCTTGATCTTGAGGGGAATTTGTTTGAGGGGGAATTGCCGGGGAGGTTTGACGGTTTGAGGAAGCTGAGGGTTTTGAATGTTGGGTTTAATAGGATTGGTGGGGAGGTTCCGGTTTCGCTTTCGAAATGTAGGGACTTGGAGGTTGTGAGTTTGGCTGGGAACGTAGTGGGTGGAGCTGTTCCTGCGTTTTTGGGTGGCTTTACAAAGTTGAAGGGGGTGTATTTGGGTGGGAATAGGTTGAATGGATCTATTCCGGTCAAATTTGGAAGATCTTGCCGCAGTCTTGAGCATTTTGATGTGTCTGGGAATTCCCTTGTTGGGAAGATTCCGCCTAGTTTGGGGAATTGTCTGCGGTTACGGACTGTTTTGTTGTTTTCGAATATGCTAGATGGTGTGATTCCTGGTGAACTTGGTAAGATTCAGGGGCTTGAGGTTTTTGATGTGTCTAGGAATAGCCTTAGTGGTCCTATTCCTGCTGAGCTTGGACAATGCGCCAATTTGTCTGTTCTTGTCCTGTCGGATCTTTTTACTCCATTGCCAATGGATCAGAATACAAGTGAAGATTCATCGGTTGAGTTATACAAAGGAGTGGTTGATGATTACAATTTTTATGAAGGCTCCATTCCTGAGGAGATTACAAGCTTACCGAATTTGAGAATAGTTTGGGCACCAAGGGCTACCCTTGAAGGCCAGCTTCCGAGCAATTGGGGTGGTTGTGAGAACTTGGAGATGGTGAACTTGGCTCAAAATATTTTCACTGGAGAGGTCATTGGAGTGTTTGATAGATGCAAGAAGCTGCAGTATCTAAATTTGAGCTCAAATAAGCTGAGTGGGAAGCTTGATGGAAAACTCCCAGTTCCTTGTATAACTGTCTTCAGTGTCAGTGGGAATCTCTTGTCTGGACCCATCCCTACATTTGATTTTGCAGTGTGCCCCCATGTGCCTCGAAATTCAGATCTTGTCCAAGTCCACAATCTACCTTTTCTGTATCAAGTTCTCTTTACTTGCAGAACTTATCTTGACACCCATTTACCACTTTTTGGTGCTAGTTTCACATTGATTCACGATTTTAGTGGTAACAACTTCACTGGTCCTATCCTACACCTTCCTCTTGCACCTGAGAGATTGGGGAAGCGAACTGTATATGCGTTTCTTGCTGGTGGGAACAAGTTCACTGGATCATTTGCTGAAACCTTAAAAGGAAAGTGTGATGGCTTATATGGAATGGTTTTTAATGTTAGCTACAACAAGTTATCAGGCCACATTCCATTCAAGACTAGCGTGATTTGCAGATCACTTAGACTCTTGGATGCCTCTGGAAATTTCTTATCTGGGTCAATACCTCCAGATCTGGGGGATGTGAAGTCTCTCGTCTATCTTGACTTGAGCAGGAACCTGTTGCAGGGTGAAATTCCCACAGAAATCAGTAATTTGAAGTATCTCAAGTATCTGTCCTTGGCTAACAACAACTTTACTGGTACAATTCCTGCTAGCTTTGTGAAGTTGCGGTCCCTTGAAGTGTTAAAGCTGTCTTCAAACTCTCTTTCTGGTGATATCCCGCAAGGTCTTGTTAAGTTGAAAAACTTAACTATTTTTATGCTCAACAACAATAAGCTCTCTGGGCGCATCCCTTCTGGTTTGACTAATGTCAGATCCCTGTCTACATTTAATGTGTCATTTAATAACCTGTCTGGTTCATTTCCGTTGAGCAATAATATGATGAACTGTAGTGGTGTCCTTGGAAACCCATTTGTTAATCAATGCCGCATTGTTTCCCTTGCTGTGCCGTATTCAGCTCAGCCAAGTAGCTCTGTGAGTTCTCCAGATACCTCTGATTCTCAGTCAGCAAGTGTTCCCGGAAATAATGGAATGAAGTCAATTGAGATTGCGTCCATAGTATCTGCATCAGCTATTGTGTTGGTTCTCCTCACTCTTATTATCCTCTTCTTTTACACAAGAAAATGGATACCAGATTCCAGAGTTCAGGGTTTTGAAAATAAAGAAATTACTATTTTCACAGAAATAGGGGCACCGTTGACGTTTGAGAATATTGTTCAAGCAACAGGGAATTTTAATGCTAGTAACCACATTGGAAGTGGAGGATTTGGGGCAACTTACAAAGCAGAAATTGCTCCAGGAACCATAATAGCTGTCAAGAGGCTTGCTGTTGGAAGGTTTCATGGTGTTCAACAATTTCATGCTGAAATTAAGACCCTTGGAAGGGTGAAACATCCCAACCTGGTAACTTTAATAGGTTACCATGCCAGTGAAACTGAGATGCTACTTATATATAATTATTTACCAGGAGGGAATTTGGAAAATTTTATTAAGGAAAGATCCAAAAGATCTTTTACCTGGAAGATTCTCCACAAAATTGCTCTGGATATTGCCCATGCACTTTCGTATCTTCATGACGACTGTATCCCGCGTGTCCTACACCGTGATGTCAAGCCAAGCAATATGCTGTTAGATGATAACTTGAATGCTTATTTGTCTGACTTTGGATTGTCTAGGCTGCTGGGAACTTCTGAAACACATGCTACAACCGGTGTTGCAGGAACTTTTGGGTACGTAGCGCCCGAGTATGCTATGACCTGTCGTGTGTCTGAGAAGGCCGATGTGTACAGTTATGGTGTTGTGCTGCTTGAATTGATTTCTGATAAGAAAGCCCTGGACCCGTCATTCTCTTCACATGGAAATGGTTTCAACATTGTTTCTTGGGCGTGCATGCTGTTAAGAATGGGTCGGGCTAAAGATGTATTCATGGAAGGACTATGGGAGGCAGGACCCGAAGATGATTTGGTCGAGATGCTCTACTTGGCTGTCAAATGTACTGTTGAGGTCCTCTCTATTAGACCTACGATGAAGCAAGTTGTCCGAACACTGAAGCGTATACAACCTGTTTCAAGCTAGCTGCTGAATAATGACCAGGGTATAGGTAAAGTGGTAGACCATAACTTAGTGAGTATAGAAGGTATGCTTAGCTAGTAATTTGTACGTTTGCTTGCAGAACTGACATTTTGAGGATCCCTCGAATTGGTTCTGATTGTTGTTTCTCTTGTAACATGTATATTTCTCCTGAGCTGAGGAAATTTTGGAACGTGCATTTATACATGTCTCAGTTCATTGCCAATTATAATGGGCAGAGGTATATTGTCTTGTCATTACATATTTCCCCAACGTGCTGGACTTGATGATTTTGTTGTGTTTAGAAAGATGCCTGAAAATGGTTACTTATTGCAATTAATTTGGAGATTACTTGCATAAGTCGAAATATCATACTAGGTGAATATTGATCATATGCAGACAAGTTATGTCCTGAGGTTTGATAACCTCGTGTGCATGCCTTTGTAGTTAACTCTGTATTCAGGTTGTGTTATTGGTTTACTCCATAATCTTAAATCCATATACAGATTAGTTACTCATTATCTTGATTATTTCCAGGTTTATTTTTGTAACTGTTCTTGCTGTTGCCACATTATTTTGTTTTTGTTTTTGTTTGGTTGAACAGAGGAACAGCCAGGAGCATCCAGCACATTTGTATTCGATGTTTAATTCTGAAAAGGAGGGGTATTCTTTCTAATTTGTATCCATGAATCAGACTAGAAAATGGCAGCTCCAATCTTACAGCCTGGGTTCGTAATCCATAACAAGAAATTAAAGAATGAAAATGCAGGTAAACTAAAGAAATAACAAAAGAATGAAAATGCAGGTTCATACTCATGGATTTGACCAAGAGTAGATTGCCTTCATAGCTCATATGCTCTCCAACCCTAAATACCCGTTTACAAGGTAACCCGACCCAGATCCATTTATCATGTAATTGTAGAGCCCAAAATAGATAAACAACCGATTGTAGTAACTAGCCCAAAATGATAGGGTAACTATAACAGGAGTATATACACCGGAGCTATTTTCTTTTGCATCAATCAATCCTTCTCTTGTCTTATCTACATATATATATGGACATGGAAGTTGATCTTCCAAATATCCAGCGACATCTGTTGAAAAAATAGTGAAATTAACCATTTTATTTAATAAATTTAAATGAAATAATTTAAATGAGTTATATGGTGAATAAGAAATAGTCACCTAGAGATGATTAATTATTTGAACCATGCGTTATGAACTTTGTATAGTCTATTGACTGAATGAATTCTAGGAGTTATAACCTCACGTAATGTGAAATGATGTAACCTCACGAAATGTGAAAAATGTTGCACCCTCGATAATGTGAAAGGTTGTAATCACACAAAATGTGAAAGGTTGTAGCATATATAGAATGTCAAAGGTTGGAATAATAATGGTTGTAACATATCAACCAGAATTCATGGCAATTCAAGTAATGGATGATTTCTCCATATGTATAAATAGTGACCATTTTTGTTGTTCTAAACACATTCGTTCCACACACCAACTCAAATCATCTTCTCTTTTCTTGAGTTTTCACTCTTCCTCACTAGTTCATAGCTTTCTGGTGATAGAAAGAATGAGTGTTCTTAGCAGCAGTGTAGATCCAAAGTACAAGTAGTCATTGTATCCCAGGAGACAAGTTTCAACAATTTTTTTGCACCATTAGAGAATACATAATTTTTCTTAAAGAAAGTGTGTGAGACACACTACTTGACTTAATTCAACACTTTCATCTTCTCCTACATACAAATTGGTAACATGAAGAGGTTTTTCAATTTACGATATGAAACGGAAGAGCTATCAGAAAACTATACACATATGTTTAAACCCTATGTTTAATTAAGATGCATTATGCATACTTTGTTTTCTTGTCGGTTTGTATCCATTGGTATATATTTGACTATGAGAGCTTATTTTCTTAAGAACTCATGTTGTAATATACTTTGAATCCAAATCTTAGAAGACCTTAGCTTTTTGTTTCTATTTTTAGGTCAGAAAGCCAATGCAATAACCTTTCAACTTTGTAAAAATCAGGCAGCTTCCGATCAGTTGGCATAACCCAAATTTATTTATAAATATCCTTTTGATTTTCATTGCCTAGGAAATTTAAGGATGCTTACTATCCTTTTGGTTTCAACAAACCATGAAGGACAAGGAATCAATATCCCATTAGATCTGGAACAGGAATAGTACATTATAAAATCCTCGGGTCTGCAATGAGAACTCCAATTTTCTGCACTGCTTATTTCATTAGCCCTAATAAATAGTGGATGGTTTCTCCATATGTATAAAATTTTCGTTATATTTATCATCTCAATGTGTGCAGCCTTCAGTGTATTGTGATAAATAATTATTAAATGATATCTCACCTTTGTAGTTTTGCATGTATTGACTTATATACCAATCATACGGGTCAAGGGGAACTGACCGTGAGTTTTCATACTAGGAGTTGTAGTAGGCATTGGGCATCGCTTGACCTTGACAATAACCATAATCATTGGAAGATTGTACTTCAAATTGTGACCACAGGTTATTATTTGATGGCACCCCATAAGACATAAAATATATTAGATAAGATATTGCCAGATTTTCACCGTAAGGATATATGGTGATTTATAAACTTTTGGATAAAAAAATAAAGGATTAAAGTAAGGGTATGAATTAAAGTAATTGTTTGAATTTTAACTTGTGGATTAGAAAATTTTGTGCAAAAAAATAAAATAAAAAATTGGAAATTGTCAGAAAATTTCCAAAAATTTCAAAAAAAAATCAAAAATTTCGGACGAGAAATGTTTGGAATGTGAAAGATATTTCGAATGTCTTAAAAATCAAAATTTTCGACGAAATAAATTCGAATTTTTCGACCATATTTTGTAAAAAATTTTGATTTTTAAGACCTTGGTTGGCACCCAAAACCAGCCTCTTTTTGATGAATAGTGTTTTGTTTCACCCCTATGTTTGTAACATCCACGAAGTTGGGAGATACAAGGAGGCAAGTGTCGAAGTAGCGAGCTATGGCATTTATATAGTTAAACATTATTATGCAGGATATGTTTGTCTACAATGGGTGAGTGGGTTACTGTGTAATAATTCCATTGGTTGAATTGACATTAAATTATTTTATTGCCAGGTAATAAACCTAAGACATTTGTTTATAGTTTGAACTTACTGGAATTAATTTAATATTATTAAATTAATTAAAGATGATATCCCTAATTAAATAATTTTAAACCATCGAATCCAATTGAAGTACCAAAAATGAAAACAACGAAGTCAAATCCTGCGTTTATTACTGCATGAACATGCAAAGAAGGGGGCTTGTCATGCGGTATAGGAAGCCTACCTATCGCAACCGTTACCTTATGCGGGCTACGTGAAGTGAATGAACCCGTCGCTTGCAAGCACGTGCGTGGCTGTATTAGAGTATCTCCAGCGGAATGGTCATTTCCGACGTGGAGGCTCAACGGTCACAATTTGACTGCTTAAATCGTCTCCAACCCAATCTTCATATCCACCGTGGATAACAGTTCCATTCTCTTGTCAAATTTAACAGCTTCAACTCCTCATGTCATTTCTTTTTTATTGTTTCTCCTTTTTTGTTCCATTTCGTCGTACCCAAACCAGAGTTTCATGTCAAACCTTCGATCCTTCTTAATCCTTCTATTTTTTCCTATAATAACCAAATCTTCCCACCCAGACCTTCATGAATCATTCATCTCAAACGGAAAAAAGAAATCTCATTCAGATCAGGAGAACAAAGAAAGAGAGTTGGAAAGAAAAAAACTTACGAATTGGATATTGAAATGACGATTATCATGCATTCTCGTGACTGCGTTTGTGATCTTGAAATCTGGGCTACTTACGAATGCTTGGATCAAACCAGATCAGTTGATATGGTTGATTTTCTAATTGCCCAGAAAAACAAGTTGAAGACGAAGCAGAAGACAAAGAAAAGGAGAGAAGAAGATGGAGAGAAAGAGTGTCATAATAGAATACTACATAAAACCAATAAAAGATCTATTTATTTTGACCTATGGATTGGAGTGAAAATTATGTTAAAACTGTCAAAATCCAGTCAGCTGTCAAATTCAAATTTGACCCAAATCTTTAACTACTCCAATAGAGATGCTCTTAGTTTTCATTTTTAGAAGAGTTCCAGAAATCCGAAGCTGGTTATCAGAAGGCAGTTGGTGATTTCTGAGTATGGATTGTGTAGATGAAGCATGCGATTCCGATTCAGAAGCGTGGTGATGGCATATTCACCATTTTGAAAACAAGGTCATCTCTGTCAGTCAGTCCTCTCGACTTGAACCAGAACCTCAGCTCATTATTCCCTCTCGCGATCCAGCCCATCGATTCCTCACCTGATTCTGGTAAGTTGAGAATAATCCATCTTTCTCTTCGATTTAATTCAATTTATGTTTGATTGAGAAATTATGAACAGATGGATACATCTTACCCATGATTCATTCATCGTATGTTCGATTTTGCAGGGTTTATTAGGTAGCAGAGTAGCAGTCCTAGGTAATAGTTGATAAACAGATAAACACAATGTAATTTGAATCCCAAATCGGTTAGCTATCTTGTTATAGGTTGTAATTGTCTAGGACTCTTCTTGAAAGAGACCTGTATATAATGACAGTAATACAAGCTTGGAAAGCAAGCAATTCAAACCAAAATACATTCTCAACATGGTATAAGAGCCCTTTAAGTCTCACGGCAATTTTTTTTTCCTTTCCTCCAATTCAAATGGCTTCCTCTTCTGAAACCTCTTCCACCACATCTTCAACCGTATCCTCCACCACATCCTCAACAACTACCCCAATTTCTTCCACCATTGCTACTTCATCTACTGCTGTTCACTCAGTATCAAGTTTCATGACTATAAAACTTGATCGATCCAATTATGTTCTTTGGCGAGCTCAGATGAATCCGGTTCTTCGCAGTCGAGGTCTGATGGGCATTGTTGATGGCAGCTCTCCTTGTCCTCCATATTTTATCACAGATAAAGATGGAAAACTTACAGATGAGGTTAACCCCGAGTATGAAATATGGCAGCAACAAGATCAGATGATCTTAGGATGGATCAATACATCCCTAACTCCTGCTGTTCTATCCACTGTTGCTAGATCCACTTCCTCGAAAGCAACCTGGCTCTCTCTCGAAAAACGTTATGCTTCTCCATCTCAAAACCGCATATTACAGCTTCGTGGTGAACTCATGCGAACAACTCGAGGCTCCTTGTCCATTACAGATTACCTGGACAAGATCAACTCCATTGCTGATCATCTCGCCTTAGCCGGATGTCCTATGACTGAAGCGGACCTGCTAACTATCATCATGCACAATGTTGGTACTCAATATGAAATGACTGTAAGCTCTGCACAGGCACGAGATACTCCCATTACTTATGATGATCTTGAATCTCTTCTCTTGTCCGCTGAAAGAAGGTTTAATGAACAAACTCAACTTAACCTTGATAATGTTCCCACTGCTCTTCATGTTTCTAAACCACGCATGCCAAGCCGTGGCTTTCCTTTCGGCAGGCATGGTGGCGCACGAGGCCGCCCTGCTATGTCACCTCCAACTACTTATGCTGGACGCAGTAATATTTTTCGAGCTCCTTCTCGCTCTCCAGGCTCAATACTTGGACCTCCTCCAAGTAATAACTTCTCTCCACACTATGGAACTGGTCGTATTATATGTCAAATTTGCAATAGACCTGGACATTCTGCTTTGGATTGTTTCAACCGTATGAATCTATCCTATGAAGGTCGAACTCCAAGCAAGAAACTCACTGCATTCACAGCCAATCACGGCGCCTCTTCCTCTACATGGATCACAGACACAGGAGCCAATACTCACATCACTGGTGACATGAATAACATTACAAATCCAACAGAATATACTGGCCGAGATCATGTCGATGGTGCTGGTAAAAACTCTCCTTTACCAATCTCTCATATTGGTTCCTCTCACCTCCACTCTCCTACTTCATCATTTCAACTTAAAAATATTTTGCATTGCCCTACTGCTTCCTATAATCTTCTCTCAGTTCACAAATTTGCTAACAACAATTCATGCTACTTCATATTCTTTCCCTCTCATTTTGTTGTGAAGGATCTTCGTACCCAGAGGACGCTTTTTCGGGGTGAATGTGAAAACGGTCTCTATCCATTTCGTCTGGAATCCAAGACATCAGTCAATAATCCGGGGCTGTTTGCTCTCTATGGCACTCAAGCTTCATCGTCAGTTTGGCACTTCAGATTAGGCCATCCAAATGCTTCAATTTTATCAAAGTTGTTTTCAAATAAATGCTTGCCTATCTCAGGCTCATCTAAAATCAAGTTCTGTAATTCTTGTCCTCTTGGCAAGAGTCACAAGTTACCTTTCAAATTATCAGATTCCTTTTCTGTTCTTCCATTAGAATTACTGCATTCAGACGTGTGGACTTCTCCAACCTTTTCCTCTACTGGTTACAAATATTATCTGATTTTTGTTGATGATTTCTCTCGATATACATGGCTATTTCCAATGCGTCTCAAATCTGAGGTCTTTGGGATATTTGTAAAATTTAAAGCCTATATCGAAAACTTACTGTCCTGCAAAATTAAAACAGTACAGGCGGATGAAGGCGGGGAATTTAAAAACAATGCTTTCAAATCTTTTCTTGCTGCTCACGGAATCGGTCTTCGATTCTCTTGTCCAAAACATCCAGAACAAAACGGCATGGCCGAACGAAAACATCGACACATTGTCGAAACCGGTCTCACATTACTTGCTCATGCACAAATACCTCCTTCATACTGGGTCGATGCCTTTAACACTGCTGTTTATACCATAAACAGACTACCCTCTCGTGTACTTCAGTTCATATCTCCCTATCAAATGCTTTTTCAACGTGTTCCAAACTATCATTTCCTTCGTGTTTTTGGATGCAGCTGTTTTCCTAATCTTCGTTTCTACACTTCCAATAAACTACAACTTCGTTCGAAACACTGTGTTTTTATTGGTTATTCTCTGCAGCATCATGGTTATCGATGTCTTGATCTTTCTTCAGGCAAAGTGTATCTCTCCAGACATGTTATATTTGATGAGACTTCTTTTCCATTCCAACAGCTCACACACCCGAAGGCGTCCTCTACTTCACAGGAATCAGGTTCAACCTCTTATCTTTATTTAAACTCTACCTTATCTCCTCCTACAAAATCTACATCATCATCATCTCACCAAACTCCACAATTATCTTCTTCTCTTCAACATGATTCAGTTAGTCTCCATCCCCATTCATCCACTGATACTCCCATCCAACAAAACAGCAACCTTCCTCGCCCGCCTATTCGTACTGACTCACCAAATACAAACACTCCTTCTCTGGCCATAATTCCCTATCACTCTCCGAACATACCTCTTCCTGTTCCTCCATCCAATATACCACACACTCATCCTATAAATCCGAACATCACCTCAATCCATACCACCTCACCTCTGACTCATTCTATTCCACACCACCCTCCACAAACACCTACTTTGAGTGATCCTTCTTCCCGGCACACCATGATCACACGCAGCAAAATCGGAATTGTCAAGCCAAATCCAAAATACACCATGCATGCATCTGCCACCATTACTGATATCGAACCAACATGTTTTAGTAAAGCAGTACAACACCCTGAATGGAGAAATGCGATGAGTACTGAATTCAATGCCTTACAAAAAAATGGTACATGGAAACTTGTTCCAGCTCATCCCACAATGAACATTCTCCCCTGTAAATGGGTATTTCGTATCAAAAAGAAAGCAGATGGCAATATTGAGCGCCATAAAGCTCGCTTAGTCGCAAACGGATTTCACCAACAAGAAGGAGTCGATTTTTCAGAAACTTTCAGCCCTGTCATTAAACACACCACTATCCGACTTATCATCGCTCTTGCAGTTCATCATCATTGGCCGATTCGACAACTGGACGTCCAGAATGCCTTTTTGCATGGATATCTCACAGAAGAAGTGTACATGCGCCAACCTCAAGGTTTTGTTGATCAAAATTTTCCATCACATGTATGTAAGCTAGTTAAATCCCTCTATGGCCTCAAACAATCTCCTAGAGCCTGGTTTCAACGATTTTCTGATTACTTGCTCGAACTCGGATTTGAAGAATCCAAGGCAGACTACTCTCTGTTCATCTACCAGGATGGAAATATCAAGCTGTTCTTGCTTATATATGTTGACGACATATTGCTCACTGGAAATAACCAAGCTCTTATCAACACTCTCATTCATCAACTGAATCAACAATTTTCAATGAAGGATCTTGGCTCATTACATTACTTTCTTGGTATTGAAGCTGAACGGCAGTCACATGGCCTTCATCTCACTCAATCAAAGTATATTACTGACCTTTTACAACGCACGAAGATGATAGACGCCAAACCTCTTTCCTCACGTACTGTAAGTGGAAAACGTCTGAGCATTCATGATGGCACCTTCCTTTCAGATCCAACTCAGTACCGAAGCACTGTTGGAGCGCTTCAATATCTTACCTTAACCAACCAGACATAGCTTTTGCTGTTAACCAAGTCTGCAAATTTATGCATCGACCTACCACAGTTCATTGGAGTGCTGTCAAAAGAATTCTCCGGTATTTAAAACACACTCCTACTCATGGTCTCTTCTATCAACCAAGTTCCCTCTCTGTTACAGCCTTCTCCGACGCAGACTATGCCGGAGACCCTGATAACCGTCATTCTACAGGAGGCTATTGCGTGTACCTTGGCAAAAACATCATCTCTTGGAGCTCCAAAACTCAAAGAACTGTCTCTCGCTCAAGTACAGAGGCCGAGTATCGCCAATTGGCTTACACTGCAGTAGAAATTTCATGGATTCGCTCTCTGTTCAAAGACCTGCAGTTATCTCTTTCGTGTCCGAAAATCTGGTGTGATAACATTAGTTCAATTTCTCTAGCCTCTAATCCGCTGTTTCATGCACGTACACGACATCTAGCAGTCGACTATCACTACGTCAGGGAAAAGGTTATTCGTAAAGAATTAGATGTGGACTACATCTGTACTCAAGATCAAATCGCTGACATTTTCACCAAGGGATTCTCTCCAGCTCGTAACCTCCAAGCTTCCAGTGGTTGCCCGATCTGTCAGCTTGCGGGGGAATGATAAACAGATAAACACAATGTAATTTGAATCCCAAATCGGTTAGCTATCTTGTTATAGGTTGTAATTGTCTAGGACTCTTCTTGAAAGAGACATGTATATAATGACAGTAATACAAGCTTGGAAAGCAAGCAATTCAAACCAAAATACATTCTCAACAATAGTAAGTAACAACAGAAGGAACCTCTGTTTTTTCTTGGAAATGATCTACGCATATGAAAATCTAGTTCATGGTTATTCTTCATAGAACACTGTAAATTTCTTTAAATTTTATTTATGAATTGGTTCAGGAATGCTTATGATAATAATAAGCAACATGATGTGGAAACCAATTCAGTGGATAGTCACCTAGTGAGGATGTCTTTCAGCATGTTGAAAGTGAGTATTTGGCTACTATAATTAGGAGACGTCTAGAATCTATCCAAAGACTCAATTACCTGGTCTTTCAGCATGTTGAAAGTGAGTATTTGGCTGCTATAATTAGGAGACGTCTAGAATCTATCCAAAGACTCAATTACCTGGTACTGTCCCCCCTCAGTTTTACTGAGTTTAGAAATGTTAAGTACTAGGCAGCTTGCCCACGCCAGCGCGGGTTGGTCCTATCAAGATACAAAAGACTTAAAACAATTACGGCATAATGATAAGGATGTAAATGATCAAAACACAAATTGTACCCAAGTTACACACAGTATCCTCTAATTGGAGCGAAATTAAACATAGGTTAAGTACCCAAGTTTTTAACAGAAAAGGCAAATAGGAAAACCAAATACTAATGTCATCACATGATCCCAAAACAAACATTGTATACCTTTTGAAACACATTCATAAGGTCACAAACATAGAGAATACATAAGAGCATAGAATGCATTAAAGCTGTCCTGACACCTAGAAAGATACAATAAAAAATGTCGATGTCGCTTAACATGTCACACATGCACAAATAGTCTGTCTAAAAGTTTTCACTAAATAAAATAAAACAACACAGACTAAAGGCAGCGGACAAATGTAAAAAGCAAAAAAAGGTACCACAATAAGGATAGCAGGTGTCGTAGAACTCTAGACTGGCTTCTTTTTCTCCTCAGCTGTAGGGCATGGCAGAGAGGTTGCATCTTGGATGTCACTGTAACATGACAGGGTACCAAGTGACATAAGATGAAAACCCATGTATATATGGTGTATACTAAAGTTAGTGCGCATGAAATCAAATTTGGAAGAAAACAAAAAGTTAAGCATGGACTTTTATCCTAGAAGTCTTCTGAAATTATTAAGAAAAATGAATATGATCGAAATATTAGCACGCTTAGCAGTACCAGCCCACGGCTGCCGCATCACCAGCAGCAGCAACATTGCATGGTCTCACTGAAGCATCCATGCATACATAACAACTAAGTTATTTATTGCAGAAAACCAATGAAACCAGATACACACCTTCACATAACCAATATATACACAGTGAAAAGGTCATATTTGTTCCTTTATTGTTTTTGGTTTTGGGTTTTAGTTTCTTGGATAATAAACTTATTAATTTGAGTACTACTGGAACTTGAGATTGGTTATTTGGTGTATTTCATGTGATGTTCTAAGCTGTGATATACTGTGCACCCAGTCTTTTATATATGCAATTATGCTCTATGTTTTACTATTGTAATAAATTGGTGATGCCTTTGTCGAAGATGGCAATGCCTATTTGGATGTGAGACTTTGTCAGTATTGAAGCTAAATTATACTTCTTGAATCAATCGGTGTTACGGATGATATTTCTGTAAGGATATATAAGCCGTTTTGATTCATGTTATGCATCAACCTTGAAAAAGTTACTATGAATTGTGAAGCAATCCACCTAATCACTGGCCAACACTTAATGTCATGTGTGTGAGTTTTGTTCTAGATAAATAATCTGACTTCCCTCTAACCATTTGACATCCTCAAACTAATGCATGTGTAGTTGGTGTTAATGATATCAGATTTAATTTGATGATCAAAGATAGAAGCATCTATATTATGTTTGATTGATCGCATGTACGTTAATATTATGATTGAGAATAATAATGAAATGTAATATGGGGGTTGTCTAAATAAAGAAAGCCAATAGAGTTACTGGTTTGTGCAAACCTTTTTGATTTCCTGTCAGAAGATGGAAACAACTCTCAGGTAGATGTGTCGTCTATTCGTTTCCTATAAACCCGAGGTTTATCTGGAGTTTTAGTGCTTGGTTGGGGATTATTTGTTTCTTGAAGAATAGTAGTTGGGGTCATGTTCTTGATCCTCAAACTGTCAGTGTTCTTGAGTTGAATTTTGAACTTAATTGTGTTGCCTTCTTGCTCGACTATCTCCTGTGGTAGTCTATTCAGTGGCATAAAGCCTCCTGCCAAGTAATTCCTCATAGCTGGCCTTAAATAGGTTTTGAGCCTCCTTTCCCATCAAAGTAACCAAGGTTTGGCTGGCCTGATCCTCGATGATTACGGACACCAAATAACTGCATGAACAACAATTGAACATCTCATTGGCAACAAATCAGTAATGGAATATACACAGAAGGAAAACTAATCCTATGTTGAATTCTATTTACAGCTTATCCCTTCCTTTGTGTACAAATTTCAGTCACACATATTCTCTTGCTAAATCAACTTATTAAGCCACTTTCTCACTCAACCACAGACTTTTTCTAAAATTGGGATACAGTGGTATAATCTCCATTACAATAAGCAACTGGGGTTTAATTCATACATACCACTCCAATATCCTATCAAATGTTAAATGATAGCAAAATCCAATTGACAGTTTTTCATTAAGTTGACTTCTTTGCTTCATTTTGAGTTGGTATCTTATGTTATTTTTTATCTCCGGCATGTTTTGTTAAAGCTAAACCTTTTTTCCTGACTTGTTTTTGAATTAAAAATAAAATTTGAAAGGTTATCGAGACGTCCTTCGGACATGTCCAATGCAATTGTACGATCAAAATCTGAGAACCAATGCAAGCGTGAATGCACGGTATTTTTACCGCCTAGCCAAGAACAACAGAGGGAAAAGAGGATGTGAACCAAGAAAAGCAGGCGCATATTACCAGAATAACCGCTTAACTGGGCATACAATTTTGAAACTTCGAAGTCGTTTCTAAACCTCTACTGCAACCTGTAACGTCATGAAAAATCAGAAGAGTTCAGCTTACCAATTTAAAGACAACAACTGCTACATTTAGTTACAGTACATGAAATTAATAAAAAAATGTTGGATACAAATGCATGAGTATTGCAAGCTAGTCTAGATAACACAAACATTAAATTGATAAGGCAAAGTCCCTTCTGATATACAACAACTATATAATAACCCCCAACCCAAAAAAATTAGAACTTCTTGAATTCAAAAATTTTCTAATAGACTGTCTTACATCTGAACAAATGAGGTAAATTAAAGCCAAACATTGAAGGAAAGTCACACCATATGGCACAAATTTGGTATTGGATTGCTAATACACGAAAGCATTAGTTTAGGGGCCACATTGGTAAACTGTTTTCCATTCACAAAGATGCTAGAATGGCCTTTTTTGGGAACAAATGAATTGAAGAGTATATGTCAATCAGTGTTAATATGTGCTTCTTACAGCCATGTCATACAGACATACCAATTGCATAAAAACCCAAAAATCAACATTGAACTTGAGAGGCGATACTCTAGCAATCAAGTCCAACCTTAAAATTAACCAAACCTAAAAAATTAAAGGATCCTACCAACAGGAAAAGTGAGAAATCGCCGCGGCAAGCCAAAATATAGGAATTGAAAACAAACGCATGAGCAAAATAGGCTGAGCATCAAAATTGAACCAAATTAATAAATATCTCACTGGTGGAGGAAAGGCTGAACTGAGCCAGTCGCCTATCTCTTCCTCTTCCCCTTTGGCCTAATCGCTTATCCCTTGTAAATTGGAAAGGGCTGATAAATCATTGTTGTTGTGGTTGAAGGCCAAGGTGCAATCAGAAAACAAAGCATTGAATGTAAGAGATGAATGTGTCACCAGTGATCGTGTTGTGAAGGATTGGAGACTGAAATACGCAGTTTTCAGATCCGGTTGAAGAGAAAAGTAAATAGAGGAAAACATATTTGCAAGAAAACTGAGTATTTTGTATTAGTATAGTACTTGAAAACCCTAGCTAAAAGAGAAATGAAAAATCCCAAAAAAAATGAACAAAATCTAAGGGACACAATTCATCAATATTCCAAGTGCTAACATCAAAACGTCATAAATGAACAAAATATTCACACTAAGGCCTTTGTTATATCTTCCATTTGTGTTATCAGCAATAAACCTAATTTGAATGTTAAATATAGTTCTATGTTTGGATTAGCAGCAAGTTATCTATCTGGTAAACCTAGCCTAATCTTCATGAAAAGTTCGAAATTGTTCTGTCTTGCCTTATGAAGTTGGCAAACTTGATAGTCACTTTTTCATATTTCAGAACCAAAAGCACTAATTAGCACTTGAAATCTGTAGAGCCCCTGTCTTTCATTTTCTTCTTCCTATTATTTCTTCCATTTTGAGAGGTTTCCACGCCCTATAGAGCTCACCATGTATGGCCCAATCAATCATCATGGTGGGTGGGATTGTTGCTCAATCACTGGTTTTATAAACATATTAAGAACATAAGCCTTGTCTGGTCATAGAGAATATATGTGTTAGCTTCTTTGGTGTATCTTATATGTTATCTTGGTTTTGTTTCTTAAAAAGACAAATAAAGAATGTGACAGTACAGATGAGAATCAGGGAAGATGACATTTTGAATTCTTCTCTATGGGTCTGATCTCATCTGGTAGTACATATGTAATATTCCCAGTATGGATTTTATGTTGTCAAGTGAAAGATGCATATGATCATCTTTAATTTTTGTCCCTGCATCAATAAGACTAAAAAATCAAAACCTCTGTTTTTGTTGATTTGGAGGGTTAATATGAGGGATGATAGAGGCTAATATCAGGATTATGTCTTAAACCTTTAGGTTAAGATAGGTCATTAGATTTGTACATTTATGTTCTTAAGTATTCCAAACTAAAGCAAGTGATTAGTCTAAGTAGATGCAGTTTGATAGCAGATATTAACATGAGATTGGATTCATATTAAGCACTCTTAGATCTTCTCACTTCTCGCTGAAGAACAACTATGCAGAAGTGTGTAATCTATGACAAAGAAGGTCAAACAACATAGAGTTTACAAACCAAAAACTTTCCAATCACTTACTGACTCCACAAAGATTAAAATTGCAGTTGTCAAGTGAAAAGACATGAAAAACATAAAAAGTCATAAGACAAAGCATACCTATGTTGAACTGTAACAGAACCTGACATCACACTATTTACCAACCCTGCAAAACAAAATGGAAAATTAGTGAGCCTACTTATACATATGAGCCTTTTCTGTCAAGATACCAACCTCATCAACATCTAAAACTGGCAATTTAATTTTCAGTACCCAACTAATGAAAGGAAAAAAGAAAAGGTGAGTAGCAATACACCTTGCGATAGTACGCTAAAAGCTGCAAAGTGACCAAACTGATTAAACCCAGTAGATTGTACAACCTACTAATGAAAAAGGTGAAGAACTCATCAAAACAATGAATTTGAATAATCCACATAAACCAACCGTCTAAATCGATTAGATAGAATTGGTACAACAAAAAACATCAACTGATGAATACCAATCACCCAAGACCCAGACTGTAAAAATTCTTAGTCAAAGAGCCGGCAAAGGAGAAGACTGAAGATACTGACTTGGAAAGGAACTGAAGAAGCTTTCGGTGCAGTTTTCGCCTAACCTGTCTCAAGGCCTAAAATCATCAGAACCCAGCGATGGATTGAGAAGGGAAATTAAGTTGCGATGATAAGCAAAGCCCCAAAGTAAACCTCCTATACCAAAAAGCATCGAACCAATCCAAAACAGTGAAAGTTATTACTTTAGTGGTGTGGAATGGATACGGTAAGGGATGGGTATAATGGATGAGGAGTGAGGACTGAGATTTGGGTACATGATATGGCGATGAGAGGAGACTTTTCGGAGACATGGTTATGGTGATATTGGTGAGGAGTGTCTTCTGTATGGTGTGGCTTGCAGATGAATAGAGAAAGGTAATGTGAGACAGAGGGAGGAGCAAAGAGACAGCTGAGCGGGAAGAGAGACAGTTGGGGATGACGGAGAGAGAGCAGGTTGGAGATGGATTGGCTCGACTGAATAGTGAAAGGGTTGGAGCACAATTGTTATATTGGGAAAATGCATGCATATTTTACTTACAGAGAAATACTTACAATCTGAAACAATGAAAGACTGTTTCGTTGGATCTGGAATGAGTAATCTTCAGTTTTTTCTATAGCGAATCAAGTTGCAAAATATGCATGTTCTTACCCAGGACATTAAAATCAAGCGTATCAAAGGGAATGTAGACTGGTCTTTTCATCAATACCAAGAGATGATGACTTAACAAATGATTCTGTCCAGTATCGAGCTGTGCCAACAAAGGTCTGATAGTCTCTCAGATACTGCATTATTAGTATGGAGGCAATATCAGAATGAGAATCTTTTCTGTAATTTTTTAAAAATGAATAAATAATCAAGAGGCTTCATCTTGGCAAGATTAGAAGCAATTTTTGGATTCTTCTCAAACTCTAAGGAGCAACATCACAGAACACAAAACATCAACTGAAGGACTTAATTTATGATATGATACATTATGATAGAAGCAGAATATACATATTGTGCCACCACAACATCTTGAGGATCATCAGGTTAAGGAGCAGAAAGTAATGTTTGTACAGAAAGAAGTGATGTTTTCAATGTGAGATCTGGACTCCATTGGTCCTTCAAGATATCCAGACAAATTACTCCACTTTGACTGCTGATATTACGGTGCCTTCAACATGGAAATACAAACATATAAAAACATTTACAGTAATGATTCATACACCCTATAGTTAATGAGTATTCTCTGACAACTTTCAATCAAAAATGGTTTACTATTTCTTAGAAAATCACGATCAAATGTCGGCTCAATAATGAACCTCAAGCTAAAATCCCAACTTTTTGAAATCATAAACCTGGAGTACCAAAGTTCCCAACTTGTAGTTCACATTGATCGAAGAACTACCAACAATCTATGGTACATGAAATAGGTGGTTACTTGACTTCAATGTCTGTGGAGTGGACAATTTAAGAGAAAGAATACTAATCCCAATCAGAATGTGAATTTCATTCTCACTTCCTACTTCATGATATTTTGGGGCAAGTTTCCAACTCTTATATGTCTATATGCTAAAAAAACATCATGTTTACGAACATCTCATAGAATATCCCAGTGTGTGGTCCAAAAACAGAATCACAAAACAAATAACCATAACAAACATCAGTATAAGTTAAACCTACCAAACTTTGGTTGTGAACTGCATTTTGAGAGCTTCAAACGGATACGCATCTGCCAGAAACACGACAGTCACAATCATGTTAGCAAAACAGCTAGCGCACTCTTTTTACATAATCAAAACCAATCACTACCCTAATATGGTGCTGCTTTCACCCACTTCATCCAAACCAAACATCCATACAGACACCAAATCAACCAGTTACAAAACAGAACTTGAAATCAGCAATTAAACACTTACAAACTAACTCTTCCCCAATTTCGACACACCCTCAAAACCCCATGAACTAAAAAGTAACACTCTTTCATGCTGCAAATGGCTTCAATTCAAAACCCTTAAAACCCAACAACCTCACTACAATAAAAATGCTCACTTTCACCAATATCAGTATCAAAGTCTTCACCTTTTCTCAATAAACAAACAGAACAAAACACCAAAATTACACAGAAACAAACATATTAGACTGCAAATTGAACAGAACCCAAACCTGGCAATGAGATATCAATCAGAAAAGTGACACCTTCATAGGGAGTACTGATTGGACCGGGTATGGTTCCAACTAAATGAGCCAGATAACCATCGCTTTTGGGAATGACCTTGACACCAGAGCGCTCTATGTCTCTGCTGCATTCCAGAAGCTCCTTTTAAACCCTAGCAAAGTCCACCATCTTCAATTGAATTGCTTACAAAGAAACCCTCCTATACCAAAAAACATCGAACCAACCGAAAACAGTGAAAGGGATGGGTATAGTGGATAAGGAGTGAGGATTGAGATTTGGGTACATGGTATGGCGATGAGAGGAGACTTTTCAGAGACATGGGTATGGTGAGGACAGTTGCCCGCGCTTTGCTGCTGGGCTATTGAGAAAAAGTATAACCAATACAGAAACCCAAAACAAATCAACATCGTACCAACCTCCTTAAGCAGTAAAACAACGAAAACAAAACCCAAGCTCTCCCTCAAACAACCGAGACGAAACACACAGAAGAAAACCCAGAGAAAGAAAAAACAACTAATCTTGCTCTCTCTCGATCTCTCTCAAAACTCCACTATCTCGCCCAGTTTCCCCCTTTCTATCCACCTCTTGAAGCTTCCAAAGCCTTCTGATCGAACCCAGCTCTCCCATCCACCCTTTTTCTCACTCGTCGCCTCCGAAATCTTTCACAGGGATATCAGCACCTTCTCCTTCTGTTTTCGATGAAGGACCAAACTGGTCTGTGGTATTTCGGTGATGGGAGCAGTTGGATGAGGAAAGTAGAAGAATTGAGAAACCGGATAAAAGGAGGGATCGAAGACTGGGTAGGTGGGTGATTGCTGCAAAAGTTGAACAGATCGATGGAGAGAGAGAGGCAGAAAGGTGGGGTGAAGAATCAAATTTGAGCAGGTTAGAAGATTTTCGGAGATTTTGTGGAAGAGCTAGGTGAGTGGCGAGGGAGTTGTGGCTCGATGAACAGTGACGGCTTCAAATAACAGAGCCGAGGAAGGATCGGCTTAGGAACAGTGGTACCACGATTGTTATATAGGAAATTATATTGTAAAAACAAACGTATTTTATTTTTACTTTTTTTAACTTAAAAAATGTATTTTATTTTTACTGGGCACCCACTTCTTGAATCATATATTGTAATTCAACAGGAGAGGGTGCGTCGACCGTAGTGCATAATTTAAGCCGTCTGGGGTATATTAACGAAACCGGGTTTGCCCAGCAGTTCTGGTTTCAGATCTACAACTCTTGGTTCAAATCCGTTGTATCTAGAAATCAGAAAACAGCTTCTCAGCCCCAGTATTGCCTTGTGATCAAGATTTGGGTTTGGTCGATGCCCACTCGCCTTCATTCGTCCCAAACTAAGCCTTTTTCAACTCATCTATTCTCTCCTATTATGCCTCAGATTTAGGTTTTGAAAGGCCATCAGAGAATGAGTTATGCAATGGAAGCTTGCGATTCCAATTCAGAAGCGTGGTGATGGCAAATTTGCCTTTTTGAAATCCTCAATGACAACCTCAGGTCATTGTTATGACTCTGCGCAACAACAACAATAATACTCTTAATTTCACTAAAGATGCTTTGATGTAGATTCAAGAAAATGCTTTTCAGTCTTAATTTCACTGTATAGCTAGAAACAAATGCAAACATACTAAGAATTGATTTTGTCATATGCATTGAACTTGAATTTAGAAATGAATTTATTTAGCTTTGACTTTGAAAACAAGGAAAAAGGTGCAAAATGTATAAATTCCAAGTAAAATCTATGCTATGACTCTGCGCAACAACAACAATAATACTCTCATAAAATTAACAGAATAAATACTTGATAAAAACATGAATCAATGGTCAACCTGCTGCACTTAAATTGATTGGATTCTACAACTATGTCCATGTCACAGCAGCCAAACTATATAGATCAATGAACTGATTCAAGAGGTACCTCTAGATCCAGTAGCTGAAGCAATTTCGAATGGCCTGGCTTCCATTAACGCCCATCGAAAAAAAGAGAAAATGTATCATACGGATTGATTAGAGATTTGAAGAGTGAAAATTCTGAATCGGTAAAGCCTAGAAAATCAAATTAGAGTGAGAGACCGTACCGATTGGAAGTGGCGGCGGTCGAAAAGAAAGAGAAAGAGGGACACTACAAATCCACAATTGCACAAACAGCGCGTGAAAACCACCTTTCCGTTACATATTCTTGATCCCACTATTGATCGATTACAATCGATAGTAGGGCTGCGTTCGGGTCGGTCCAGGTTAGAAAAACGAAACCCGAGCCAGAACTTGATTTTTTTGGGCCGGTCTGGGTCGGGTATTTTTCAAGTGAAACCTGAAAATTTCAAGCCTGGTTCGGGTCGGGCCGATTTTCTGGGTTTTCAGGTTTTTTTAGCAAACCTGTTCTATTCGGGCTTGTTTTTTTAGCAAACCTGTTCAGTAACTTACTAAAACAAAAACCAATCTCAATATCACATATCACATGAACTCAATCTCAATTCTCAAAGTCTCAAACTGAAATTACTGAAGCAAAAACCAAGAATAAAAAGTTCAATACTTCAAAGTTCAAATGTTCAACATATATAAAACAGACACACTCAACACAGAGTTCATGAACACAGTCAGAAACTCATAAACCATAAAGACTGATAAAGTTCAAGGTTGGCCTAAAACATCCAGGCATCAGCTAAAATAAACATAAGAAATCTAAGAAGTTCATGAGCACCAATTATTAAAATTTAAAGATGAAACATAGAAAGTGAAACAACAACTCCAAGCTCCATGGAATTGTCCCTTCATAGTAACTCCACCCAGCATAAAGAGAAAAAGTATTGGCATCAAATAAAAATAAAGTAGGAACGTAAAGTTGACAAAAAAATGCAGCAATCAAAAATAAACTGCACTAATGCAAAGAAGAAAGTTAAGAAATTGACCTTGAATCTTCTGTTCATTTTCTTGTCTTCTTTGAAGATGTAGCAGCTTTCGCTTTCTGTTTTGTTGCTGGAACTGCTCCTTTGAGTTTCTTGACTCGTTTCTCTTTGGATTTGTCATGCTGACTATCAGCTATGTCCTTAAGAGCATCTATACATGAATAAGAAACAAAGTCAATTAATCTATCAGAGTCAAATACAATAAGGCAGTAAACACATAAATTTTTATACCTCTTTCAGCGTCCTCGTAGAATCTCATGTCCTCAGGTGTCGGCACATATTCAATGCTTTCAGACTTTAACCAGTTTTGCAAGCATATTGTTGCTTCAACTGTCTTAGGAGAGAGAGAGAACTCCTGAATGGATCAATTACCCTTCTCTCTGTGCTAAAGCAACTTTCAGCAGCAACAATGCTCGCTTGAATGGCTAGCACATCTTTGACAACTAATGCAAGATTTGGGTACTTCTCACCATTCAGCTTCCACCAATCTAAGAGCTTCCAATCTTCACCTTCCGGAGGGTCTTCAATATGGTCCAAGAAGTATCGGTCCACCTCATGCGAAACAACTATATGATCAGAATATACTAGAGCTTGTTTCCAATTAGCTTGCATTGCAGCCCTCTTCCCACTGAAGTTGGATGAAGATTTTGATCCTGAGTTGCTGCTAATAGCAGTTTCATAGTTTTGCACATGACTTGGTTTTTCCTTTTTGGTGCCAAATGAGGTTGCATGTCAGTAAGAGAGAACACCAAGTCTCTCAGCTCATCAGACTTTTTCTTGATTCTGTCAGTATCATAATGCACCTCAATTTCACATATATGCTTAAAGTAGCGCAACTTATATCGAGGGTCAAGAACCAGAGCTACCAAAAGTAGTTGATTAATCTCATCCATGCTTCCAAAATATTTCTTAAATTTGTTCCTCATCTTCCCTGTCATATCACACAAGATCCGTTGAGTTTGGCTCCTAGGATTTAGGTGACGCTGGTTGAAGAGGTCCTCAATCTCTTGCTCAATTATCACAATATCATGAAATGCATTTTGAGCTGTGGAAGTGTTGGTTGCAGAAACCCTTAAGGTCATATCATGAAATTACTACATTGTTAAATATAAAGTGTTAGAACAGACTAACAAAATAATTAAATAAAATCAATACACAGCAGCTCAACAAAATAAAAAATAAAAACACAGTAGCTCAAGAAATTACTTTTAAATCAAGAGTATTAGTAAATACCTCAAGAAAGCAAGCTAACACAGTAGCTCGTTCCCAATCACCTTCAATTGGTGGCCCTACTCGTTTCACACTCACTGTTGGCTTCTCCTGAGCTTCTGTTTCTGGAACATCTGCATCATCATCAGTATAAACATCTTCCTCCTCAAAATAGCTTATGTACTTTGAGTCCTCTTCTTCAGCCATGTGATCAAACGCTTTACGAAGCTCAAGAGCTACATTTAACATTAAGAATGTGGAATTCCACCTTGTTGTCACATCCAATATGCATACCTTCCTAGTGTCCAATTTCTGTTTCTCTAGACACTGCCTAAAGACATCAAGCCTTGTTGAAGAACTCCTCACATAACTCACAACATTTCTAATGGAAGAAATATATTTCTCCATCGTTCTTAAACCACTTTTCACAATAAGATTCAGAATATGAGCTAAACACCTCACATGTAACCACTTACCCCCTAAAACAGGTGGCTTTCCCAAGTCTTCATCTTTCCCACAATGTAATCAATAGCAACTTTGTTTGCTAATGCATTGTCTACTAAAATAGTCAACACTCTCTCTATTCCTCAATCTAGCAGGCATGTTTCCAATATCTTCCCTATGGTGATCCCTTGATGATTAGGAATTACACAAAAGTTAAGAATCCTTTTGTGTAAATTCCAACCACCATCTATGAAATGAGCTGTAATCACCATATAATTGATGTTCTGCACCGATATCCAAGTATCGGTGGTCAAATTTACACAATGATTACCAAGCTCTTGCTTAAGTTTTCTTTTTTGATCAGCATACATCTCACAAAATGTTTTCACAACCAAGTCTCTACCTAGAATTTTGAACCTAGGACATGCAGCTCTACAAAATCTCTTAAAGCCTGGTTTCTGTGTTTGGTTAAATGACATCTCATCTATTACTATCATCTCAACATAAGCTATCAGAATGCTATCCTCATCAATTACTGACATCTCTAAGGTAGGTTCGCTCAGTTTTCCACCAGCAACAAACACTCTTTGTTTTTTCTAGGTCTACCCTACCCGGATACTTTTTACACGAATTCAGTATATGCCTCTTCAAAGTACTAGTACCATTATCATATGAATTACCAACAAGGTCTTTAGAGCAATACTTACATTTTACGCGCAGCTCAGTACGATGTAGAACCTTTTTTCCATCCTTGTACTCATAAACTGGCCGCTCAAACTTCTCAAAATGCTCCCACACCATTGACCAGTCTCTTGACCCTGACGAAGAAGCAGCAGAAGAACTTTTTCTCGATCTTTTTTAGGGTTTCGGTGGCAGGGAAGTCATGGTAGATGGATTTGCTACAGAAGAGGGTTGGTTTGGATTTGGTGCAAGGATGATAGTATTCTCAAGAGCCTCGGTAATTTGACAAACAGAATCGAAACCGGAATCAACATCTTCCTTTGAATCCGAATTGGATTTGAGATCGGCATCAGAAGGCTCGCAGCTTTCTGCTTCTGTCTCTGGTGTTCCAGGAGAAGAATCCATGAGATTGGGACGAGAAATTGACTGAGAGTGAGAGGCGACTCAGAGAGGCGAACAGAGAGACTGAGAGAGACAGAGAGTGACTGAGTGAGAGAGGGAGAATTTGAAATTTGGATTCTGGATTTCAAATACCCGATGTCTTAACTAGGAGACACATACTCCGTCTCCACGTGTCAGCACCTGTACAACGCACGTGGCACCGACAGCCCAAGTAATTAAGGACCTGGTAGACTCGAGAATCCTTCTTATAGTGGAAGTTGTGCGTTGTCTTTGGAAAATACTCTTGAAATGTTAAAGGTTATACAGGTTTTCTCTCACACAACTTCACAAGCACGTAAGTTGTGATTGAGAAAATCTAATTGTCTGCAAATGTCATTCTTGCAGTCAACTTTTATTTGTTGATTAACTTTTATTGGTTTAGGCTCATTATTAAAATTTGATCCATTGCAACTTTATGTTATGGAAGTCTCTCTAATTTCTGATACGAGGGCACTTTAGGCTAATTAGCTTCTTCTTTGCTTACTCTTCGGTTGTATTCAACTAGAATTGTGTAACTAATCACATTAGAATTGGGTAAATTTCATAATAACCAAACACTTAACCTTGTTCGTACGAACAAGATACGACCGTGTGTTCGTGGCTCAGCTATTCTTCAACACAACTCGATGCCGTTCCCCAAACAATCGAGTGATCAACTTATAGCCTCGTCCGCGTCTCGATCGCGGATGCTCAAAGAGGCTAACGGCGAACTAACGCCCACGAAATACACGAGCCAATGGAATACCACGAGCATTCCAGAACTGACCCAAATGACTGGTATACTCATCCTCCCTCCCTGGTTGTCTCCCTGATCATGACAGCAATGATATATTGCAACAAGAACAAATCACATCCATACTGATGGAGAAGACAACAGACCGTCCTCATAAATGGCTCTATTAAATTGTCGATACACTACATTACCTACAGGGACCAAATATACCAGCCTAAAAGAGGTGGACTTGAAACTCTCTTACAAATAAAGCCTGAAACGATTTTATTTCGTCACATAAAAAGAATTTTTCATCGCATAAAAAGAATTTTTCGTCGCATAAATACTGAAATGACAAAAAAATCTTCATATTATTTTCGTCGCATTAGGTTTATGCGAAAAAAAAAACAAAGTTGTACTGAACAGTTATGTAATATAATAGAGCTCATCATGAAAAAAATAAAAGCTATCAAATTAAATAGTTTCCCCAGTTCTCTGTTTCTATTCAGGAACCCCAACATTGAGGGGTATATATATATAGGAGATCTCCGTCACAAAAAGGAAGTTGCAGCAGGGTTTACAACTATGTGCCGAAGTGGGTTAGTGACATCACCTCCTCCTGCGTGCTTCACAAACTCTGCCGGAGAAAGAAATGTGCCATGGCATACACACATTATTCGTACTTCCTCTCCCTTTGCATATCGGTATAGGATTCCTTCTATTTGTCTACCATTAGGACCGTCTCCTTTTGTGAAAACACAAGGCATATCCTCCATGTGGTTCATCCTACTTTCCCTTCCTTTATCTTCAGAAGAAATTGGCTTCTTACGCATGCTTTCCATGACAGCCCTGGAAATTCTGGATGCATGCTCAGGCGTCAATGACCCCAAAGTACGAAGGGTGGTGCCCCGATTGCTTTGTTGATCCTGGTTACTAGCAGGGCTTCTTGCTTCACCACAGCTGCTGGATCCTGTGATGTTAAGGGAAAACTATAAGGAAAATCAAGTAGCAGTCTGCCTTCATTTGTTCCACCCCCTTCACCTGTGGTCAAATCTTATTAATTTCAAACTCACACGATTGGCATTAGCACTTTGAAAAATAAGAAACCACTCCAATGTTACAGTACATTAGATCCTCTCTGAACTACATAGAGATTTATGACACGGCATTCTTGGGAGAGAAAAAAACAGAACTACAGACTGACTAGTGCATTCAACTGCATAACTGGTTCATGGTGCAATGTCAGAGAAAAACCAAATTTCATATTTCTATCCTAGCTTCCTGTCACACTTCTTATAAATCTCAATCCAACCAATATCTTTCATCTGGCAGAGTAAATGACAACAACAAACACAAAATTTTGGAATTTACAAATATATTTCCAACTTCAATTTTAGAATCACCCTATATCATATCCACCAGGATACTTCAAGTTTACTCAAGTTAAAAATGAATACAGTACAATACTCTCACGATAAAATACCAAAGAAAAGATGTTCCAACAGGAATGTCTTCTCTTTGAAACTTTATATGGCAAGTTTAGGACCAAGAATAACGGAGCTCTAACAACCAACCACATAAGCTAAGTTTTTGGCAAACTACTCCACAATGGGTATAGTAAGTTCAACCAACTTATAAATATGATGCTCCATTGATAGGAAAGAAATACTACTTTTCCCATAGAGATCATGGTAGCCAAACTAAGACATTCTCTGATGCGCAAAGCGAAAGTTTAGGTATTTCATTCCATTAATAATCAGCCTCAGTTAAAATTGGCACCGCCTTCTTAGAAGTAAACTAAACTGAACCAAACCTAGCACAAGTCTTAACTTTTTTATTTGATACACAAGTCTTGAACTTTCACTCTATCCTAAATCCCCAACTTTTCTGAACAAACCATTTTTTTTTGGATGCACAAGTCTTGAACTTTAACTCTATCCTACTTCCCCAACATTTCTGAACAACCCAATTTTGCATTACACTCAATTAACCAAACTCATCGACCACGTGATTAAAACACCCAACCTACAGCAAAGCACAAAAGAGCAGACCATTTGGGAAACCTAAATAAGCCATCTTCTAACTCAAGCACTTGTTCAAGTAGAGTCCATAATAAAACGAAACTTATGAAGCCACCTAACAGAGCAAACTGGGCCATGAAGTTCTTAGAACACAAAATCAACCACCACCTAAGAACTAAATTCCATCCAAGAATTCATGAACTTCTCAACAACAAAAAATTAAAGAAAAAAAATGGTAATACCTTGAAGAGGTTTACTCTCCATTTCCGACAACTCCGACGAGCTTCCACCTTGTGACTCCACCGAGCCCTGAGAACAAGGCTGCAGCCCAAACCCCTGAAACCCATACAAAATGTCATTTTTACCCTTCTCCGATTGTCTCGCCGCTTGTCTCGCTGCCGTCACCGGATTACTCCAAATCCCCGAATTGGGGCCCACCTCCAGCTCCTTCTTTTCATCTTCTTCCTTACTGTTCGAACCGGCCCCATTCCTCTGCTTCTCCGACCTCCTCCGCTTCGCCGCCAACCGCCGCAGCGTCTGGAGCTCCTTCCTCTTCCTCCACTCCTCCTCCGTCTCCGTCGGGAGCGACGACGCCCTCATCAGCCCCGCGTACGACTCCGACGGAGCCGGAGCGGAAGAGTCGTCGTTCGATTCCAGAAAAAAGGGCATGGTCACGGCAATCGAGGAAGATCGGACCAGCTTTGTCTTGTCAACCCCGAATCTGCCGCCCAAAGACAGCCCTAGGTTAAGTTCCAGCTCCTCCTCAACCTCGTTTGTCTCCTCGTACTTCAACTGCGACGTGTCGTTGCTGCACATTAGTCTCTGCAGCAGATCTCTCGGGTACTTATTATCAAACGACGACAGATTCTCCATTGCTCTCCTCCTTCCGGCCTCGCCCATGTTTGCATAAAAAAAGACACGCCGTTTCAGACGGAGGTCATGACTTTCACTGACGACGACGAAGCAGAAAAACCCGGCGAGTTTTCCGTGGGAGAGAAAACAGGGGAAAGAAGAAGAAGTAGAAGGCAGAAGAGTGACGGTGTAATTATTAGGTACCGAAAATGCCCTTGGCCTTTCGGGGACAGAGAGAGAAAGTACTTGGGAGGAAACAAGTGGCGGTTTTGAGGAATGGGAGGGCGACACGTAGCCGTATTGGCGGGTTCTTTTTGGCGTCTCTACCAGTAATGTCAGTACGTTGTCCTTGTGAGGACACGTATCCGGGGGAGGGGAGGGAGGGGAGACCACGCGTCGGTCTAATATGGACAGCGCTGGAGTGACACGTGGGGGGACGGAGGGTCTCGCCAAAAGCTGCGGCGTAGGTTTTGGTATCTCTAGAATTTCTCTCTCTTCACTCGGGTTTACTTTTTACTTCTTGTTGCTGTCTCTTGCTTAGCTGTCGTCTCCAATTATTTGTGTTTACCGTTTACCCCACGTAAATTTCCATGTTAAAAAGTAAATTTCTAAATGATGATAAATAATCAAGTACTCTCGACAAGTACATAAATTTTAGCACAAAAACCGGTTACTTTATTAATTTTTATATATTCAACCATTTACTTTAATATCTTTTAATTTTAATTAGTCTTTCAATTAACTTTCAAATGTCATATAATTAGATCTATCAGTTAAGTGACTGTTGAATACTCTCGTTAACATCAATTTTTAATTATATTTTAGATAAATGTAAACTTTAAAAAATTATTAAAAATAGCTCTCATGTCTAAAAGATTTTATAAAAAATTCTACGAACTCGTAACAACGTCTACATTATACTTGAAAGACAAAACTTAACAAACTAAAAATTTGAAAATAATTTTTGAAAGCTACTAAAATTTCAAGATAGAATAATAGAAATTGAAACAAAAACAGATCGAAAATATAAAATGCTACAATTTAACATTCTCTTTTATAATTACTAACTTATTTATTATGGGTGTTAAATTGTAACATTGTCTATTTTTAAGGAAAATATATTTCGAGGAATTTTTATTTCAATTTCTATTTTCAAACTTTTAGTTTGTCTATTTTTACATTTTGCACCATAGGATTAAATGTAGACGTCGTTACGAACTCGTAGGATTTTTTGAAGCATCATTTGGACATCGTGGCTATTTTTAATGATTTTTGAACGTTTCATATTATCCAAAAATTATTTAAAAATTGAAGTTAACGGCAAGATTTAACAGTTATTTAATATATGTATCTAATTGTGTGATATTGGAAATTAAGTTAACGGGGTGACCGATTGAAATTGAAAGATACTAGAGTAAACTGTCGAGCACATGAAAGCTAATGAAGTTATCAGTATTTTCTCCTAAATTTTATGTTTGATTCTCTTCATCCTTAAATTACATCCAATAACGGTTTGTCATTTTTTGTTAGCCAATTGATAACCAAATGAACATTTATGGCGTTTTGTCACTTGTTAAACACAATCACTTAATAACTGTGTTGATATCAATATCACTATTCAACCGTTGGTCGTCACAATACTCTAATGTACTAGAATTGAGATCACAATGAAAGATGAAGGTTTGGTTTTGGAGAGAGATGATTGGTTGGTGGTGACGAATAAGGTAAGAAAAATTACTTTGCGTTGATGATTTACATTTACTAGATTCGAAGCGAGGAGACGCCGATCAAAAAGATTCATGATTAATTGAGTAAGGGGTGGGTCCCGCAGAGACAACAAGTTGCATAGAGAAAAGGAGAAAAGAATACGTGGTACATGTCAGATGGAGTTGCAGATTGTCACGTGTTGTTGAAGTAGGCGATGGACCCGTATACGTTGTATAGCAATCACCAACTGATGACAGCGACTTGTCGTCTATATTTTCCTTTCTATTTCTTTCTCTTTTTCTCATCTTTTTGGTGAAAAGAAATATTATTGTTTTCTATAACAAGTTGACAACTTGTAGCACGCTAATTCTACAAGTAACACTTGAGCAAAAAAAGATAAGCACGGTGATGAAACCTTTTTATCGCATTGATGATGCAAATGATAATATAAGTTATCAAAAATAGTATTTATCTAAAAGAGAATACGGAGTGATTACGTTGTGTTTGATTCAATTGTTGTGTTTCAGTTATTTTTGGTTCAATTCATTGATCTTTTTTGTTACAAAAATAATAGACAAGGTGGGTTATCATTATGAGGATTAAGGCTGTGTTTGGTGCAGCTAGGCTTATAAGATATAATGTGACTTTTAGCTTATAAGCAGAAGATGAGTATTTGCAGCTTCTCCTTTTTCTCTCAAAACACTTTATATTTTTTTTAAGAAGTAGCTTATTTTTGGACTTACCAAACACCAAAACCTTTGGTACTTAAAAGCAAATGAGCTTATAAGCTCTTCCAAACCCAGCCTAAAGCAGGTCAAGGTCTAACTCCCTCTCTATTAGGTGTTTTTCACTCACTCCGAGGATTAGAGCAGGTCAAGGTCTAACTCCCTTTTTCTATCAGGTGTTTTTCACTTAGCAAGGGATTGAACAAGTGACCTCCTCCATCATTGTGAAATCAAAGGCAATGAATGTCTTCTCCTCCATCGCATCACCTGATTATTCACAACGGCGATGTGCTTGATTCGGGTGGTTGAGGTGTTGGTCACCGGGAAAGTACGGACGCAACCGGCTTCACGTATCGTCTTATCAAGAAGATTCGACACCATTTTCGCCATAGAGATTTGGATCCGGTGCTACGAGCTGGGTTGAGAAACATAGTATTTTGTTTTTATTGAGAAATTTTTATTACATAAGAAAAGAGAAAGTTAACGGGGTTAACATGTCTTACGTGGCAAAACACATGGCAACAATGGATTAGGTTACAGGTAAGGTGATGGAGTATTTGGTAACAGAAGATTTGCACCAATTTCTCAAAGATTGACCATATCGCCAAAAAAACGTGATGACCATATCGTCAAATTCAATTTCAACTTTGAAATTGAATTTACATACACATCAAAGCCACACCACAAGATTCTAAACGTCAAGCAGTAAGAGCATATGCACCGGTTTATTCTCTTGCTCCTCCTATTTTGAGGAGGAGCAAGCACTATTTGAGCAAGTGCTATTACTATTTGAGCAATAGGAGGTGCAGTGTAGTTTTTTCGTGCAGCGGTGGGAAAAATAGCACATTCTATTACTATTCATCATTTTTTTTTAAAAAAAATCAATGACTATATTTTCAACCAATATGTATACGACAAGTGTCGTTATCGTCTAAATTCAGGATAAGATTTCCGGTAAGATTTCCAACCAATCACTAGTCGACATGTGTCGGCTCCACGTGTCATTGTCGTTGAAAAAATCACTCACACCATATATACGGGAAATGACTCTTTCTTCTTTTGTGTCATATAACATGATTGAGCTTTTCTTATCTAATAACAATAACAAATTTATATGTCACAATAATATCTAATAAATAGAGATGATAACATTTATTTAAGTAAACATACATAAATTAAGGGAAATGACAACATTATAAACTCTTACCTCATCTTGCAAATTTGAGCCAGATTGTGAATTCCTTCGTGCATAAGCAAGAGCGGCACCCCAAGCTTTCAAAGTCGGCTTCAACTTAGTAAAACGAGAAGAAACCGCGGTTTGGCTCCTAAGCTCCTGCCTTGACTCATGAGACGCAATCTCCCAATTTTCATGAAAATCGGTATGTACTTTTTCCCATAATTTATCGGACTTTTGCATGTTGCCGGTGATAGGACAAACGCTAATACGACAATAGGAAATGCACAATTGCAAATCTTCGGAAGCAAGCCAATTGGACATTTTTCTAGCAAAAAATAGAAAGGAATGGGAGAGGAGATAGAAGGAGTGGAGAAATTTGTTGTGCACAAATTGGTGTGAGATGTGAATAAAGTTGATGTAGTATTTATAGAAAAATTGTAGGGTGTTATTTGCAATTTTTTGAATTTTTTTATAATTTTTTTGCAACATTTTTTCCCAAAAATTGGAATCTGCCCGTTTTATTCAACCAGTAGTCGTTGCCTTTAAATCTGGGTCGTTGGATCTAAAATTCAAATCAAATCAAACGGTCCAGATCAATCTGCCTGTTGGATTCGATTTTAAACTCAGTATTGCCACGTGGCGTGAAATGATTGGTCATTTTTTCCCCTGGCTTTTGACTGGCGCGTGGCCCAACGGACAGCTCGTGCTGCTGCTCGAGCAAGGATTGCTCGTGCTCGCACTGGTGCTCGACGTCAACGAGCGGTCGTCGGCCTCCACCTCCCCCGCTGCACGCCGGTTTCTCCTTTGCTCGTGCTATCTCCGGCGTTGCCCGCCGATTTCCCTCCTTACTCGTGCTGAAATCTCCACCATTACAGATTCTCTAAATGTCGATATTAGAGCCAACCAATATGGGCACCTTAAGGCAATTCATAAAGAATTGTATATGATTAAAGATATCGATATGATAAAATCCTGATATTCATAACACGATAACATTTTATGAATCTATGTTGTATAAATTTTAAGTAACGTCATCGAATCTCGTTCTTGTTATACTATGTAGTAGTTATGGTCTACAAGCTTTGTTGATGATTCTAGAACCGTCATATATTGGATCTATTATATCGTGCAACTACCAACAATTCTTTATTCACTTAACAGATGGAGTATATGTAACGGTTCTTTATGATTTGAGATCAATTTATAGGCTACTGTCTGTATTAAAAGAAAAAAAATACTAGGCTAGTGTCTGTATTAAAAGAAAAAACAATAGGCCATTGTCACTAAATTAGATAGTTAAGTATATCTCAAAAATATTCCTAGGTCTTTACGTGCCTTTCTCAGATACTATTTCATTTGTTTGAACGTTCATTTTCTCTTAAAATGGAAATAAATAAAAAATGAGGGGTTCTATTAAAAACAGGAAAAAGGGACACTGAGTAATTTTTATTTTACCCTATTTTTAATCGTATATTCACATCTTGATTATCTAGTTTGTAGATATATATGGATAGATTATTTCTATAAATTTTCATATAAACCAGCTTTCATACCTTTATTGCACTTTGCATTGAGCTAGCAGATTCAAATTCCACAAATCCAAAGCATGTTCCCTGTACCTGTATAGGAGGGTAACACAAATGTGGTCAACGGGAAGAAATCGAGCAGGAGGCTCAGTCTGAGACTGAATAGAAAAAATTTAAATTTTACCTTATTGCTTCTGACTTGAATCCCATCACACTTGATGGATCCAAACTGCTTGAAAAGCTTATCCAATTCTTCCACAGTTGCACTCATAGGCAAATTTGCAACAAAAATGGCATGAGCTTTAACTGCAAGATTAAAAGTTCCATTATATAACTCAGTGAGCAACTCATGTATCAGTATCTCTTTTTTTTCCTGATTGTGAGGAAAGGAGGATCTAGACTGGAGAAAGAAACAACATTTGACCAATTACTACCAAACAGATATTCAATCAAATAAAAATATCAACCTGCAGGAACGCTGTTCTTTTCCACAGAGCTAGCAGTACTATTATTTCGGGTTAAAGCTTCAGGTGCCACAGATGCAGGGGCAGTCACACCTAGCCGCTCAACAGGTTTAGGTGGGGGTGCTTTGAATGGAGTTGTATTCACACTCAAAGCATTCACCTGAAGAATCGTGCAATCATCATGTGATAAGTCTAAGTTTATTGATTGCAAGTTTGCAACTACAGCTAGAGCCAATACAATGACTTACAATTGATGCAAAACTCTTCTTTGGAACATCCTTCAGGATGCTGGAAGAAGCCGAAGAAGCTGCTTCATTGACATGGTTAATAGAACTCTGTCTTGCATCAACACTTTTCTCAACCACAAAATTTTCCTCAGCAACAACACTTTTATCAGAAAAAACATTTTTCTCAGACTCCTCACAATTCTTCAACACATGATTAACTTCATCTCCATTGGCAGTATCAACCTCCACATAAGTTGTTTGACTGGGAATAGGCTCGTTAGGATCAGCGCATAACTCTGAAATAACAATACATAAGAAAATTAACAATGACAATGAAACGACAATCCACCCACTTCATGTGAACAATAAAGTGCTAAAAAGTACCATCATTTGGGTTCAAAGGAACTTTTGGAGTTTCTTCTGCAACATAACCAGCACTGTAGTTATTTGAATTGTCATCAATGACAAACTTAAACATGTCGTTCAAGACAAAATATCCTCCTTCCTCTTGCGTAGCTAAAAAGAACGTTCGAGTAAACCTTCTCTTCACTTTGTCATTCCCAACTATATACCCCGTCACTAAAACAATCACTCCATTGGCCAACGAAAACTGAGAATCTACCGTCAATATATGAATCGACTGACAGTCCAACGATAATATCTTCTCATTGATGGCCTGGTTCATCAAACATCCTATCAATCCAACTGCATAATCAAGGTTATCCACATAATAACATCTAACTGCATCTTATCAACTAGCTAACATTGGCCAAACAAGTATATTGAGGCATTTAAAAAACAACTAATCCAGTAACTAACGATACAAAACTATCCTCAAAGCCAAGGTGACAATGCAATCCTCCCACAAATAGATTAAATTAAATCCCTCAAAGTTTCATTATCCTGAAATTTGCATGCATTCATGTTCACAGGACTTACTTGTATAGTATCAACTGTCGCCATTGTACCATCAGCCTCAGGCCGGCTCAGGAGACTGCCTTTGGAGTAGAATTTGTAAACCTCATGAGGGTTTTGATTAAGTATTGTGTAATACTGGTGCACAAACGCAGTGCCCACAATCTCAGCGCTTGGGATCGGCGGATCCTCTGTCTGATTTGCCATCCCTGCAATAAAACCATATAGCCAAGACCAAATCAAAACACACAAAACAACAACAATGACTATAAATCAATCCATGCGATTCAGTTGGGTAATCTTTCATGCCAACCAAAACACACACAACCAATATTATTCTCATTGGTTTCAAACCCAAATATACACTTTCCATCTAACACCCTACAGAACAACAAGAGATGGATCTATACCAAGATAACGTAACGATAGAACAACATAAAGAAACAATGAAGATGAAATTAAGCAAACAAAAACCCTACCGGAAAATTGAATCAAAGTAGAGAAGGTTTGAGGAGGAGGAGGACAGAGCTGCGGGGGGTGAGATTAAAGCGAGAGAGAGAAGTGGGGTGATTGTTGAGATTTTATAGCGATTTATTTGGGCCAATTCCTGGTGCGATATATACTCACCATCATTAGGTTGGAGTTGGAGGGAATTTTCATATTTCTCTGCCACTTTTAGTAACACTGGTCTGGGACTGGGGGTGCGAGGATTTCGCTACGGACGACTCAGATTTGTTTTAACACTCATCCGACGGTCATGATCCGTTTGTTGTTACATGCTGGGTGGGCGGGTGTATTCAACGCGCTTGAAGGGTAGGGTTTTGGAGCTAAATATGGTAATGGTTATGAAAAATATGATCTTGGTTTCCTTTAGAAGAATGAATTTGTTTTTTTACAATTAGCTAGTTTGTAAAATCTAGAAAGTGAATCATGCAGTTTTTTTTCAAAGAATTAACAAGAATTTCATTAAAAATAGGGATTTCACAATTCTGAAGGGTTAAATTCTTTTTTTTGAAATTATCATATAAAAAATTTGAAATTTTGATGGAATTGAAAATGAAAGAATTCGTTGTTTAAATTCCTCAGTTAAAATTCCACTAAAATATGTGTCATTCACAAATTCTTTTGTTGAATCAATTTTTATTTCCAAAACAAGACTTTTTAAAATTTTATTTTATAAATTAATTTCAAACTTTAGTAATCTATCACTCATTCCAAATCTCAAATAGACATATCCAAACAATGAAAATTGCAATTAATAAAAATCTCAAATGATGGAAATCTAAATTTCATCATTTCAGAATTTCTCAGGAATTTAAAAATCTCTCATCCAAAAGCATTGTAAACATGAACAATAATACAACCATGAAAGATATCAGTGGAAATAAATTCATCACTCATCACCCTACCCAAAACAAATAACTATTACGGTGGACAATAACCAATATGCGTTCAACAACTCCAGAAGTATCGATACATCCTTACAGTCAACCTCAAGAGGAAATAACATTTCATAACATTACATGCTAAAACTGCCAGCACATATGCACTGGTAACCTCCACATTACATTGACAACAAGAAAACTAACCGATATTAAGTTAGTCCCTGGCCACGACACTATAACTATGACTCTCCAAACGACACAACCAACATCACCCCTACCAAGACCCCGAACTATTGCCTAAAAGAGGAGGAACGACCAACATCACCCTACCAAAACCTTATCTCAAATGAGGAGGGACAAACTAACACCTAAACAACATAAAAAAGAAAAGAAAAGAAAATCAAGACATAGGCTTGAAGGACTAAGTTTAAGGCCCAAAACTGAAGCTCAATCTCAAGTTTGGGACAAGTGAGATTGAAAACACCATCCTCCAATCCGGTCACCGCTGCATCTCTACACTGACACCGTGCCACCCCAACATTCATGTCGTCAACCATGACCGGTTACCATCAGCAAAGCTAACACATTGGCTCCTTACAAAGCAAGGAATTTTGTGAATTGGACTCAAGCCCAAAAAAGATCCCAAGCCCAAATTTCACCAGGCCCAAGCCCAGGAAAAAAGTTGCATGCATCACATCCCAGGTTGCAGACACGCCGTCTTTCCCAACAGCTTCCCCTCCCTGCTGCCTCGCCATCTATCCGGCCAAACCTCGTTGTCATTCACAGACCCACTTCATACTAAGAAGGTGGTTGAAAAATGTGAGAGAGAGATTTGTTGTTCCTACAGCCCGTGTCATCGCACCAATCAACCACACAAACTCTGCCCCATCCGCCCATGGCCGATCTACCTCATCCCCGACATTTCTACAATCCCCACCGATTGAGCCACCCATGAACTTTCCTCCGTCTTGAAGTCTAGTCTTGCTACGGACTCTTGGTCCATTATTACCCGTCCAGCAACGAACCCAGTTGATAGAACACGACGATGTCGGCGCTACCAATGGTTGCCGCCGGACAGGAAGTTTGGTGGTCTTCTCTCTTGTGGCTATATAGTTTTTTTAACACAATTGAAAACTAATAATTTGTGTGATTAATTTGCACTTTTTTTTAAAAAAATCTAGAAAGTGAATTGTGAAGATCAAGCAATGACCTATAGTAATGTGACACAATTCCTTAATTATGCAAGACAAACTTAAGTTTTCTTTAAATTTTCTATAACTGAAATCATCATTGTATCAATGATACGCAAGTTAAACATATTGTATAATGAGAAACAACAACGTTCATTAGAAGAGAAAACACATTATATTACTTATTTTCTCGTGTAAACATATTGTATAAAAAATGTTTGAAATGTTCTGTCACATGTATACTAAACTTATCAAACAAATCTTCTGTCCGAGCATACCTCTATCTAGTTGTACATATAGATTACTCCTCCGGTAAGCCAATCAAAGAATCTAAATTCATCCTTAGCACACAAATTTGCTTATATGAATGAACATGCTCATTGAAATGATTTACCATTCTGTAGGCAGGTAAAAATTTTTGAATGAACATGCTCATTGAAATTATTTACCATTCTGAAGGCAGGTAAATATTTTTGTCCGGTAAATTTTTTTACCTGCCTTCAGAATGGTAAATAATTTCAATGAGCATGTTCATTCATATAAAGAGTCAAAACAAGAGTAGACAGTTGAAGAAAAAAACCAGAGCTAAAACCCTGAAACATTCAGGCGCGCATTCGCAGTCTTGGAAGAGATGTGCGGAATCGCTCTGATCATATGCGGCGTCCGCTTCGACTTATCGTCTCTGCTTCTCGACACCACACTTCCGGTCACCAACTCCGACCAAGTTAGTATCTTTACCTCACTTTCCGGTCAATAAAAATCAAATCTTTGCTGAAACTGCCTCAACCCATTTGCAGCTACGGTTCACTACAGCCGACCTCGCCACCGCTCTCCGACGGCGGGGCCCAGATAGCCTAGGCACCAAGAAGCTTCTTCTTCATTCTTCAGGCTCCAAAGTCGCGTCTTTTATTGATGGAGCAGTGGAGGAGTTACCTTGTATGGAATTTTTTGGCGCCACTTTGCAGCTAAGGGGAGTAAGCCCAGTAACTCAGCCATTGATGGATTTGAAAGAGAATGTTATGGTTTATAATGGTGGGTTTTTGTTTTTTGGATTTTGAGTGTTTTGTGATTGGTTTTGCTTGGTGTGTTGGGTTTTGATTTGATTTGGTGTTTGATATGGAAAGGTGAGATCTTTGGGGGGATTGAGATTGGTGGTGAGGAAAATGATGGTGAAGTTCTTATGAGGTTGCTGGGAGAGTGTGGAGGTTCTGTGCCAAATGTTGTTTCTAAGATCAAGGGGCCTTGGGCTCTCATCTATTGGCAGGTAACTTTTGAGTGGTAAGTTTTGCTTTAGTGTGACTGGAATTCGCTGTCTTGCTTGGCTTACTGGTCTGAAATATGTATGTTATTTGTGTTTAGGAAAGTTCAAGAACATTGTGGTTTGGGAGAGACGCATTTGGTCGCCGAAGTCTGCTTGTTCACTGGCCGACAGTGGAGGACTCACGGTTTCTGTTATCTTCAGTATCACCTGTTGCTTCAAATGAGCGGTCTTCTGGTATGCATTTCTGATTTTAATGCCAAATCTTGAACGTATGGAATATGGGACTGTGTATGTTGAGTATGTCAACGCACTTTTGATTTTGAAGCTGAAAATGGAACTACCAAGCATGATTTTTGGGAAGAGCTCCCGTGTGGAATTTACAGTGTAACCATAGAAGCCCCTGATCGTGACAGTTTTTTGGTTGGTGAAGTGAAAAGGCATGAATGGACTAATGCCATGCTAGAAGAATTGATAAAATGGGAGAGAACATCTATTGAACCCAAACCTGAAGAGTTGCATATTTCACATTGTGAGACTGTAGGAGGGCAACATGATATCAACTCACTTACTTCAGATGTGATGTCAATGCCTGCTAAATCAGGTTACTGTCATCAGTACTGACAATACTATATTTTAGCTAGCAAAATCTAAAGATTCTAAACTTAATTCAGAAGGATTTTGTTTTATGTGGTTGTTATCGTGCTTTTTGCTTGGTTGACTAGGCAATATGCAAGCTTCAATTTCAGGGCCAGCAGAGACTGTCATGACTGCTTTGAGGGAGTCAGTTATACGCCGATCTACACTGCACAGAATTTTTCAGGTTCTTAATTCTTACCTTACTTTCACCTGGTTAACTCTCATCTTTCCCTTGCCTATCTTCCTTGAGTTTCTGCTGGATAATCTTCTTCCACCATTGGAGTATTTCTTGGTTGTAAGAAAGTTAGTCTTCATTGCTCATATTTGTTCTAATTGCACCATTCTGTACTGACACTATCAAAACCTCAAAATCATGTAAATTTGTGTGATGTAAGCACATAGCAAGCACACACCTGATGGTCTGTCTTGGAACTTGGACCTAGTACTTTTAAAATATAACATGATAATTGTATTTATTTTAAACGTCTTCTAAATGGTAAGGAAACTCTCTTTGTTTAATTTTTGCAACGGAGCTTAAGTGAGTTTAGGTTTCAGAACTGATGTTGGACATTTTCTATTGAAATATATAGGCAGGCATACATGATGCGGAAAAGAATCTTGTACCAGTGGCAGTTCTTTTTTCTGGTGGCTTGGATTCTATGATAATTGCAGCATTGTTGCATGAGTGCCTAGAGCCAAGTTGTAAGTGTTACCATATACGACCATTTTGCCTTAATGTTCAACAGTTTCCGTAGAACTCACTTTACATATTGGATTCTTGTTCAATAGATTTGCCAAGTTGATTTTCTAATTTTTATGGCAGATGAGATTGATCTACTTAATGTGAGCTTCGCTGGTCAGTCTGCTCCAGACAGAATCTCTGCCAAGGCTGGAGTAAGCGAACTGAGAAGAATTGCACCTCTAAGAAAGTACTTGTTTGAGAATTGCACCTTTAAAGTATCTTAGTATCTTTGATTGATGTTCTGAGGCAACATATTCTTGGTTCTTTGCTTCACGCTTCACGCTTATGCTTAACGAATGTGCAAGCACTTTCTTACCTGCTTTTTACTGTCTTCTTTGTGGTCTTTGGCTTTTGATTGGACTTGTTGGTTTTATCCGCTTCTTTCTAATCATGGTGTTTGTTAATGGGAATGGAAATGCAGGTGGAAACTTGTGGAAATAGATGCTGATTTAACAAATCTGACCTTTGAAACAAAGCGTGTATTGTCTCTCATAAACCCTGCCAACACCTACATGGTATTTTATTTCATTGTCTGGCAAATATTGTTTTTACATGCAGAATTATTGTTTGAGATATCAGAGACTTAATATGTGTCAAATTACACTATGCCAAATAGGAATCATAAGTTATACGGTGTCGCAGGACCTAAATATAGGAATTGCTTTATGGCTTGCAGCTGGTGGGGATGGATGGGTGTACAAGGAAAATTGCAAATATAATGATGGGAATTGTCAAGGTGTTAAATACAAGTCAAAGGCTAGGATTGTCCTTGTTGGTTCAGGTGCAGACGAGCAATGTGCTGGCTATGGTAGGCACAGAACAAAATATAGAAGTGGAAGGTATGCAAATGAATCGTAGTCTTGTGGAGTTTACCTTTTTTGGGGGTACTTATTTGGGTAGTCTGATGTGTTACCAGTTGGCTGCGGCTGCATGAGGAAATGAAACTGGATATGCAAAGAATATGGAAAAGAAACCTAGGTAGAGATGATAGATGCATTGCTGACACTGGCAAGGAGGTATTACTAAGAACTTGAGCATGCAGCATTTAATGTTTCCTCAACTTTTCATGTGTGATTTATGTAATGTTTGTTTTTATATTAGGCAAGGTTTCCTTTCTTGGATGAAGATGTTATACGAACTCTATTGGGGATTCCTCTCTGGGAGGTTACCAACCTTGATCAACCAAGTGGAATTGGAGATAAGAAGATTCTGAGAGGGGTGATTGTTAATTCCTTTGTGCAGTACTTGAGTTACATAATTGGATTCTAAATAAGAAAAGCATGCAAAACACTGATTATTTACTTACAGAGCCAATATTTATCTGGTTTTGGTTTTGACAAGTGACCATTCTCTTCTGCCTTCCAATATTTCTCAGCTTTATCTCAAAACACTACTTTTGCTCTTAGTTTTTTACTGAATGAAAAGCTTTTATGCATGTTTAAGGTTGCGGAACTGCTTGGTTTACAAGAAGCTGCTACTCTCCCTAAACGAGCCATCCAGGTATTAATCTTTAATGTATATTTTCCTTTTATCCCTACGTGCTATGAATTCTGTATCATGAACATGTGTAAACTGTGCAGCAGCACATAAAAGCTGGTAAATTACAGTACCATTGATTCAGTCACTGAATATTCCACTTTTCCGGTTCAGTTTGGTACAAGAATTGCACGGGAATCCAATAGACAAAATTTCGGAAGTAACCGTGCAGCAAATCAGGCATCTGCGGGCAGTGCGGTGATTCACAAGCAGTTGGACATGGCTTAGTGGGATTCATAGATGCAAGGCTAGCTAGCTAGAAGCCAGTTTACCTCTGTGCTTTTATCGTTGATCTGTAGGTTTTGGTCAACTTAAGTCTAAAATGGCTCTCATTTTGCCAATTGTCATTGTCATCTTGGAAATGAATGATCTAGGAGTTAAAACCAACATTGTATGTCTAATTAGCAATGAAGCTATATCTTTGAGTTGAGTTTCAAGCACAGGCTTCCGAAATTAGTCACAATTACACTGACAGGTTCTTGTATTGTACTATTCTGATCTACGGAAACATGCAGTTTAATGGTCAGTAGATAAACAAACAAAAAAATTGATAGAGTAACGTGGTCGGTAGGTTTCGAACCTGCGCGGGCAAAGCCCACAAGATTTCTAGTCATGCCCGATAACCACTCCGGCACGACCACAAGATTTCTAGTTTTCAAGGCTGGGAGTATCTCCTATACGCGGAATTCTTCTTTATGGTCCACCAGGATGTTCAAAAACCACCCTTGCTAAAGCCGCTGCAAATGCTGCCCAAGCTTTTTTTTTTCTTTGAGGTACGAATTTCCTCTTTAGTGTTCAAGAGGGAAATGTTAGCATGGATTTGTGAAATTCATGATCCTCATATACAATACTGAATATGGGGTTTGCTCAGAATCTGCATTCTGTTTGTTGCAATTCTTCCAAGTCTTTGGGCTCAAGGCTTGGAGTCCATTTTGTGATATCGGTCTTTTATTATAAACTATTCATGGTTCTTTAGTTCAAACTTTTTATTAAAAGTTTAAAACTGATCACGATGACACTGAAACATTGATTTTGAGGGGGTTGAGGTGGCAACAGCAAGACTTTATACTATGTTTGACATATTACCTTCAAAACCCAGAATTATTTCCTAAGCTGCAAAAAGATTGTGATGGCCAAAATGTGTGTCAAACAAAACCAGCTTAAACTTCCCAGAAGCTAGTTGGTCAAATCTTCTTACTCGTACAACTATAATTTAGTCGTTTTGATGAAATAAAAGAAGTGCATGCATGAATTTGATAAACTTTGATGAGGCCGATGTTGTTGCAGCCAAACGGTTAGTATGCTGCAATTATCCAATTGTTTTCTCTATAGGAAACCTCTAATATGATGTGATTTATCTGGAAATTTTCACTTTCATCTACTAGCAAATTCCTTAATAAACCCTCACACTAATCATACAAGTTCCATAACTTACGGTTCTCCTAAAATCACAGGGGTGGGAGCTCAAGCAACAGTAGCACTGTTGGGGAGAGGCTTCTATCTACTTTGCTTACTGACATGGATGGTTTGGAAGAGGCTAAGGTGAGCATTACATACCATGTAGTTATATTATTCTTCATGTGAATCCATCAGAGATGTGTTAATGAAACTGTATGTCCTTTGGTTATAACATGTATTCTCATTTGTTCATTAGGGAGTTTTTGTCTAAAACCGGTTCAAGTTTTTTTGGTCTAAAACCGGTTCAAGTTTGACACACATCATCATACGAATTTTAAAAATAATAATAAAAATAATACTGTAAATCCGTAAGTAGTTTATAACAGTGTCTCCTAATAACAAACCCTAGTCCTTTCTCGCGCCACCACAATTTACAGACTTCCCGTTTAGCCCCTAACCCCCTCCCTCTTCTTCCAATTTTTCCGTTACACTATTACCAGCTCCACCGCTTCCTCTTCAATCTCTCTGTCTTACAAAGCTCGCTTTGCCTATCTCCTCCTTAGCTCGCCTCCACCGCCACTGCTTCCGCCTCAGAAGTAGTCGCTATATGCTTCGATGGCTCACGGACGGCTCAACAACTCCACCAACGGCCTCAAACGCAAATTCTCCGACCAGAATCGTAAACCCGACGACGTTGCCAAGTAAGCTTGTTATACAGCTCGTATTGGCTTCTGCTTTGCTTTGGTTTTTGATTTAATCGGATTGAAATTGTGCGGTTTTGATTTTCAGGAAGCAGAAGCTGACGCAGCACAGGAAGTCTCTGCCGATCGCTTCTGGTATGAGCTGAGCTTGATTTGTTGAAATTTCTGTACTATATGTTAGTGGTTTGTGTTTATATTTGAAATTGTGGTGTTGTTTGATGATGAATTTAGTTGAGAAGCGTCTCGTAGAGGAGGTTCGAAAGCATGACACTCTGATTATTGTTGGTGAAACCGGAAGCGGAAAAACAACGCGTATGGCTCTTAACATTACGTCTTTTGTGATTTGTTTATGCTGCATTGTGAATGGAGAATTATATTTCCTTGTATCGGCAGCTCTCGAATTGATTGTGTTTTTGTGACGTTTGTGTGTAGAATTACCTCAGTTTTTGTACAATGCTGGATTTTGTGGGTATGGGAAAGTCATTGGGGTGACTCAACCTAGGCGTGTGGCTGCTATGACTGTGGCGAAGCGGGTGGCTGAGGAATGTGGTGTTGCTTTGGGTGAAAGGGTTGGTTACTCTGTGAGATTTGATGATGTGACCTCTAGTTCAACTAGGATCAAGTATATGACAGATGGACTGCTACTGAGGTAAAGTCTTATACACTATCTTTGCCTCCCTTCTTTGCTAGTGTTGAAACTGATACAATGTTTGGTGTACTTTTAGGGAAGCATTATTGGATCCGTATTTGTCTAAGTATTCAGTCGTCATTGTCGATGAAGCTCACGAGAGAACTGTCCAGACTGATGTCTTACTCGGCTTGCTTAAAAATGTACAAAATGCAAGGTCAAAAGTTGTGAATAACCAAGATACAAAAAACAAGAAAACAAGTAATGACATGCAGTTGGATAAAGAAAATGGTTCCCAGTCTTTGAGTTTCTTGAAGCAATGCCAAGGAAGGAATCCATTGAAGTTAATTATCATGTCTGCCAGTTTGGATGCACGTATTTTCTCCGAGTACTTTGGTGGTGCAAGAGCTGTTCACATCCAAGGCCGACAGTTTCCTGTTGATATATACTATACGCATCATAATGTACAAGATTATCTAGATGTGGCGTTAACTGCCATATTTCAGGTATTTAGTGCCTTTGTTGGGAGCTCGGTCAAGCAATGCTTGTTTCTTAAGCTTTTCAATTCATCCCCAATCAGTTCTTAGGCCTGTAATTCTCTTCACTAAAGGTGATCATGTTCTTACATATGGCTCATCTCTGTGCTGTTAGATTCATATGGAGGAGGACCCTGGTGATATTCTAGTATTTTTGACTGGTCAAGAAGAAATTGAATCGGCGCAGAGACTTGTCAAGGAGAGACTTAAACAGTTACCTGAAACCAGTCAAAAACTAGTAGCTGTTCCTATATTCTCATCTCTTCCATCAGAACAGCAAATGCAAGTGTTTGCACCAGCTCCTGATGGATTTCGTAAGGTAAATTAACAAATATCCATTAACTCGAGCATTTAAAGTGTGCTAATAGGTAGCAGTTGGATATATTGGGAGTGTTGTCTATTCCAACCCCAGAAAATACTCAAAATAGTCGTCTGTCCCCATCTAACTTTGTTACTTCTTGTCCTATATATAAACTCATTTCGAAGTGACATAGTTTTTTCCTTTGAAAGAATGCAGCTAGACCAATTGCTTGGTTTCTGAAAGAAAGAAATATAAAAAAAGTAGTTCAAGTTGCTTTACCATTTTAGACAGCATTGTCAAATATTCAGAAGTTGATTATACTATGTGTACTCTCTAATTGTTGCATTGTTCATTAGGTAATATTGGCAACAAATATTGCTGAGACATCTGTGACAATACCTGGAATCAAGTATGTTATAGATCCTGGGTTTGTAAAGGCACGTACCTATGATCCGAATAAAGGGTTATCAAGTTTGAATGTTATTCCAATTTCAAAAGCGCAGGCTCTTCAGAGGAGGTATGCGATCGTTCTTGGGGAATCTAACGAGTTGTATTCTTATAACTACAATTCTCAATAAGCATAATAGAATTATCAAGTTTAAGTTTATGAAATTATTTAGACTTAGGAAGCCCATTCTGTAATAGTAGCGTAATACACATTATAAGATTATTGTTCTTCCACTTAAGTTGATAATTTCTGGATATATATGAACTGATGCTTCAGAACATTTTTTAAATTATAATAATCCCCTTCGGCAGTGGGCGTGCGGGGAGAGAAAGGTCCGGGAAGTGCTTCCGCCTCTACCCAGAAAATCAATTTGAGAAACTTGAGGATTCAACAAAGCCAGAGATCAAGCGGTGTGACCTCGCTAGTATAATTTTGCAACTTAAGGTTCTGGGCGTTGATGATGTCATTGGGTTCGACTTCATAGATAAGCCTTCGAGGTGAGTTATGGGATTACTTTTGTGTCTTTTTTATATTACTTTTGAACTGGGTACTTGAATGCATTTTTGTCAAGCAATTAGTTCCTCTTGTAAGAATTTGTTTTTATTGTTATCAAACTTGTGATACATGAATCTGTTACCTTTCGATCAGGTCGGCTATTGTCAAATCACTGGAGCAATTGTATGTGCTAGGTGCTTTAACAGATGAGTGCAAACTGTCAAATGTAGGACGTCAAATGGCAAGCCTTCCCCTGGACCCTATTTACTCAAAAGCTCTAATCCGAGCAAGTGAAACTGAATTCAATTGCCTTGAGGAGATGTTGATAACTGTGGCAATGCTCTCAGTTGAGTCTATATTTTTCGCTCCCCGTGAAAAACTAAACGAGGTACTTATTTATGGTTTGTTACTTATAAGGCTCCTTTACTTTGAGAATAGATAGAAAGTACTGTAAATGGAAATAACATGGTAGCTTATCTGTCTAGTACACCTCTCTTATAATACCACATAAATACACTTACACGCCTCCCTTGCATTCTCTCCTCCTTTTCTCATATACACTGCTATGTTTGAGCTAAAAAGTTCTATGTATTTCTTCTTGTTGACCAGGCCAGAACTGCCATGAAGTGCTTTGCAAGCCCAGATGGGGACCACCTCACTTTGGTTAATGTATATCGAGCATTTAGTGAGTTCTCAGAGAAGAGATCAGACCTCAGTAAAGAGAAACATGAAAAAAGTATCAGGAAATGGTGCAAGGACAATTTCATTAATAGTCGATCCCTGAAGCATGCTCGGGATATACATAGGTTGGCTATTTACTTGCCCAGTTTTAGACGTATTTCTGCCTGTCTCAGACTAGACTTGTTGGCACCCTTTACACAGTTTGTATCCTTGTTCATGGTGTTCATGCAAATTTGCTCCTCTAAATTTTATGGTTCTTCTGCAGCCAAATCCGAGGAAATGTTGAACAAATGGGTCTTAATGTAGCTTCCTGCGGGGATGACATGCTTCCGTTTCGAAGATGTCTTGCTGCCTCTTTCTTCCTCAATGCAGCATTAAAGCAGCCCGAGGGAACATACAGGTCTTAAACTTTGACATGTTTTGAATTTCTTTCGTTGGGTTCTCAAGGTTCAGAATTTGTACCATTTTAGTAGTACACCCTCAAGTCATTTTAGTAGTACACCCTCAAGTAAGGATGTTATTGACAGGTCTCAGTTGTAGGTCACAAGGTTCGACATTATTCATATGTTTGTTGTTATGCTTATATTGAATTCTCTGTGACAGGGCTTTAGCAAATGGTCAGGTGGTTCGGATCCATCCGTCATCCGTGCTGTTCCATGAGAAACCAGAGTGTGTAGTATTTAATGAATTAGTTGAAACTAATCATAAATACATCCGCAACACAACTAGAATCGATTATTTATGGTTACATGATCTTGCTCCTCATTTCTATGCCATGCAGAATTGAATCTGGTTCCAAAAGGTATGCTTGTTTGATGATTTTTTTCACTTTTCCACTGCATAAATTATCCTCTAGTTCTAATCCTGTTTTCCTCCACACAGGTCTTGGATCGATTTGAGCTTTTATTACAATTTACATGCAAGCATTGCCAGATACTTCCACCTCGCCAATTTGGTCGACAGCTCTACTGTAAATCTCAAATTTCAGTGTCTGATTTCTGACCTGCAACAAAGAGACAGATTACAGGATTAGTTTGAGCCTGATTTCAGCGTGTGTAACATTTTTGTAATGTTCAAAAGAGTTGCTCAGAATGCGAACTGTGATGGTGAATCAGTGATGCCGCTTCTGAGGTCCATCTGTTATCTATTGAAGCTTCACAACTAGGAGGGGGGGCAGAGGAATGTGTACACTGATACATCCAATTAATGACGTTATTTTCTTTGTATATTTTGCTCGTAACTGGTTCGATTCTGCAGATTAGCAGATATCCATAGATTTATAAACTGTAGGACAATTGGAAGATGACCTATTCAGAAAGAAAAGAGAGATGTTGAATGAATAGAGTATTGACTTTAGTTTTGTAATCATGGAGATTGTAATACGCCCCCTCCATTTTTGAAGGGCGTTTCTTTGCTGACTTTAAACCCTTTACTTAGCCGCCCGTTCTTTCTAAGTTCTTCGTTTCTCTCATTTTCCATGTTAAACCTGGGTCAAAACAATTAAACAATCACAAATTAACCTTTACTTAGCCGCCCGTGCTTTCTAAGTTCTTCGTTTCTCTCATTTTCCATGTTAAACCTGGGTCAAAACAATTAAAACAAAGAAGAATCCTAGCTCTTGTTTTGTACAAGGGCTACGTCGGTATGCATGAGCCTTCAAAGAAGACAAAGTCTCACCCAGTCCTTTTCTCAACTGGTAACACCAAACTGGGTCAAATATTGTGTGTTTCCTGTGCCTACATGCCGCGTCATAAGCTTTAGCATTCCAACTTCCAAGTCATACATTTGCTGCATTATTCTAACGCAAAGAATACTACTAGTTTTGAGCCTGCAGAAGACGTAGTTAACATTGTTGAGGCTCTCTCATTCTGACATTGCAGGCCAAAAAATGGGGAACTCAATGACATGCTTCTCCCCAGCACGCACACCAAAGAAACTGAGCACCAACTTGTCAAGAAGACCCTCCAAGAGGTCACCCTTCTCTTCACCCTTCTTTGTCTCCTCAGCTAGCACTAGAAGAACAAAGGGTGGCTCTCCCAACAAGGTACAGACGCCCCTTGAAGATGATCTGATCCTTCAGCAACAAGCTATCGAGGCGGTTCTGCTGTTCCAGAACCACCAGAAGAACAACGGATCATCGCAGCACTTAAACCGGTCCACCTCCGTTGTGTTTCCGGCTCCTTCTGGACCAAAGAAGAATCAGGGCTTTACTAAAAGCTCCAGCTCCAGGCAGCCTTTGGGTTCTGATACTCTCTTTCAGCCTCTTGAGCTTGTTGACAAGCAGGTTTGCCTTGCCTGCTTTCTCCTCTATTTTTTTTTGAAAAATGCAAATATAGTACTTTAGTTTGAATCTTGGTTTAATTGTTTAATTTCCTAAACAGGATGTAAAGATTGATGGTCTGGAAACGAATCATTTCGTACTTGTTCATGGAGGTGGGTTTGGTGCTTGGTGCTGGTACAAAACAATGACACTTCTTGAAGAAAGTGGGTTCAAGGTTGATGCTGTCGACTTAACTGGTTCTGGAATCCACTCATTCGATACAAACAACATTACTAGTCTTGCACAATATGTGAAGCCACTTACTGAAGTCCTTGAAAATCTAGACGAGGGCAAAAAGGTTTGTGTGCTTTAGTCCTCTAGCGTCCATTCGTTCTTCGTGATGTAATGACATGGCTTGCTTGTTGTCTAAGCTTCGTTACAATGATAAAATGCAGGTCATTTTGGTTGGACATGATTTTGGTGGTACATGTATCTCATATGCAATGGAGTTGTTTCCTTCAAAAATTGCAAAGGCCATTTTCATATCTGCAGCAATGTTAACTAGTGGGCAGAGTACTCTTAATCTGTACGCTCAACAGGTATACATGTCCTTCACTCAACATGATAGTATGATAAGACCCGTTCCTTTATTGTAGAATTTACCCATATTTTTCTTTTTGATGATGATGCAGACAAGCTCGAATGATCTGATGCGACAGGCTCAGGTATTCTTGTATGCAAATGGGAAGGATCAGCCTCCTACTGCTATTGGTATCGGCAAAAAATTCACCGAAGACTTGTTGTTCAATCAAAGTCCAGCAAAGGTAATGTGACATGATTCTAGACACTAACAGTTACTATTCTAATCAAGTTTTGCTTTCAAATTTCACTTTTACTAACGTTTTTAGTACTGTTGCTTCTAAACCAGGATGTTGTATTAGCATCAGTATCAATGAGGCCAATCCCTTTTGCACCAGTCACTGAGAAGCTCTCTCTTTCTGACAAGAATTATGGATCTGTTAGGCGGTTTTTCATAGTCACTCAAGAAGATCATGCCATAAGCGTTACACTACAAGAGGCAATGCTAGAATCAAACCCACCGGAACAGTTTTATCGACTAAAAGGCTCTGATCATGCACCTTTTTTCTCAAGGCCTCAGGCTTTGCACAGGATATTAGTAGAGATATCTCAGGTTCCACCTATCTGAGTTGAGCTGCAATTGCTTACCAGATACATATAGCAATGTTATAGAGTCCAGCACATAATAGGCTTCATTGTGTACACAGTATAGTCTTAATTAAGGCATCAAAACTTACATGAAATGTGTTTACTCTCGATTCTTACACAATTTGGTATGTTATGTTATCACTCACCAATAGTCCAGATTAGATGTTGCATCTCACAACATCAACAACTAATAACATAACCAAAGACTCAAGGAATTGGGTATGTCTATAAAAATATTACATTTTGAGTGGATTAATCTTCTGAAAATCTAAACAACAACACTCTCACTCCATCTTGGTCAAGCCTGGAGAAGAATATGCCAGCAGCAGCAGGGGGTTTACACCAAATGCCTCAGTGCCATAATGTTCTTTCTCAATCAATTAGAAGAATACAAAGTACCGCTTGGAGAGGGGTTTGGTTCAATAGTCTTGAAATAAGAAAAAGAAATTGGTACAAAATCTATGAAATAAATAATATTTGTGTGACTTTCACTTTAGTTTAATTATTGGTGGGGGTTCGGTTTACACCTTCACAATTATTTGTTTTATTGGTTCATATTATCATATTAGATCACAATTTTAGTTTATCTTAGCTTATTTGGTTCGAGTTTGAGTCCTCACATTATCACATTAGACTTTTGACTATAATAATAGAAACATTTCTCTATCACACTACCTAACGGCTAGATTCTTGTGACCGACATTATCAGGGTTCGACTGTAGTCTTTTTCTCTCGCGAAAAATAACAAAAAGAAGAAAAAGAAATTTCAATAATATAAACAAGGAATAATTAAATGGAAGTTTAATATAGTGAGGTGTGTATGTAGAGCACAGCACAGTAGAGAGCTCAAGGCTCAGTCTTTAATACACACACTCTCTTTCTGCTCACACACAGCTTTCTCTTCACAGGTCTCATCTCAACCACCGCCAGGTACGCCTAGATCTCATTCTCTTCTCTCCGATTTGCTTTCCGGCGACTCAATCTTTCAATTTCCGTTACTGTAATTCCACACTGTGGCTGTTTTTTGATGCTTTGCTTTCTGTTACTGGATTTTGTGGCCTGTGATGATCAGCTTACTCTAATGGTAGATCTGTGTGTTGATTTGTGTTTGTGAGTGATTCAGAAGTTTCTGTTGCTATTTATTTGATCTCTTGCTGGAATTATGTGCATGTGTGCGTGTATTTTGTGGATTTATGCATGAAATTGTTGGCTTTTAGAGCCTAATCTGTGTGAAATGATCCACTAGGTTTTGAATGAACTTGGAAGGTGTTGTTGTTCTGGTAGGTTCATTTTCTGGTTGTGTTAGGTGGATGACTGAAACAGTAGAGGTATTGTCTTGAAATTTGTATGTAATTGGTGTGTACATATATAAAAAACGAAGATACCAAAGGTTTTCGTAATCAATTATGGCCGGTAGGCAAGAAAAAAGGCATGTTGTGCCGTAGAAATGTTTAATATTGTAGAGCAACCTCGGCCTGGCAAACATTCTGTTTGTTGCGCTGTTTTTGATCAAGGCAGAAGCCTACCATCAAGAATTATGAAGATTTTACTGCTAATGGTTTTTTTCTTTTATGTTCATTAAGCCTTAGATATATACTTTAGTTAATTGAGCCCTACATTTACGGAGGTCTTGTCTATTGGTATATACATGGTGGTGTACTAGAAGTGTAGCATGGACAATTTTGTTTCTTTTCCTAAATATGCATTCTGGTCATCTCTGCTTGTAACAGATTTGTTGAAGAATATGGGTCGTGGAGTCAGCAGTGGTGGGGGTCAGAGTTCCTTGGACTATCTTTTTGGGAGTGGAGAGGCTCCAAAGCCAAGCACAAACAATGTCCGAGCTGCCCCAAAGGAAGTGCAGGCTGTGAATGAACCTACTCCCAAACCAACTGCTTCTCCTCCCCCTCCCAAACCTGAATCAGTAGATATCACCAAGCAGATTCCTGCTGGTATCCATAGTACTTCTACAAATAACTACATGCGTGCAGATGGCCAAAACACTGGAAACTTCATTACGGTATATTTCTCTAACCTTGTATTTGTCTATGTTCCTCAAAATGTTTACCCTTTTTCTTCTTTCAGCCAAATAAACTGTACTCTCGTCTTTTTCAATGTCATTCATAGGAATATAGTAAGCAATAAAATTGGTTCTTGATTGCTAATGTAGAAACCTTCTCCAAGGTTCTTCCTCAGAGAGAAATTATAACATCTTATCTTGCTAAATTTCTGGTCTCCATGACATCTCACTTTTAACAGTACCAATCCACCTTACTCCCCCATTCTGGCCCTCTCTCCCTCCTTCTAGAGTAGCAGGTAGGTAGTAGTGAGCCTTCCTCGTTACCTGAGTCTGGTGGAGCATCTAGGTATTCAATGTAATATAGATCTGAATACAATCTCTTAAGTCGCCTGATTAGAGTTAATTCTTAAATCAAAGCTAATTCTATCATAACAAATACTCTTATGTTGTGTGCTAATTCTTTAGCGAAAGTAGTTACGCACTTACGCCGGAGCCAGAATGCTGTTTGATTTGAATAGATATACAATATGACATTATAGTAGGACTGGTGAAAACTATTTCGTCCCGCGCTTCCCTTGATCCTTAATTGTCTTCATTCCCTGAAGCTATGTTGTTTATTTATTTATTTTACTGTCTTATCTGTTATGTGTACTGTCTCATCTGTTATGTGTCATACTGATGTTCATATTGATTTCCTTGCCGTGCAGGATCGACCCTCAACTAAGGTCCACTCTGCCCCAGGTGGTGGTTCCTCTTTGGGTTACCTCTTTGGTGGACCAGCTGGAAACTGAGACAATTTCATATCGTTGGTTTTTGTGGAACATTTACAGTGGATGTTTTCATCCTTTATATAAACAATGAAATTGAATGTAATATAGGTGTGGTTGTTTGTATTTCAATCAGGAGGGCTCCATTTTAGATGCTTAAACATCTGATTCAGATTTCTTTGTCATGGACAAAGCTGCTTTCTCGGTGCATGTTTAATGTTTTATGTAATTTGCAAAGCAATCTGCTCTAAATTGCCAGTGGTTCATTTCTCGCCATCTATGCTTGTACTTTCTTTTCTTTATCGCTTCTCTGTTGGATAGAATATTGGAATGTTGCACTGTGAGTTGCGATCTATGTGCTTTGGTTGGGAGTTGGGACCAACCTAGGTTTTGATATCCTGTCTTCCCCCTTCTCCAACCTCCAGCTTCTTGCCGCTCGAACCTTTTATTGTTTTGGTCCAAAGATTATTCACACTTTCCAAGTTTCGATTGCTAGTGGCGCTTTTTGTTTTACTTAGTTAACTCTGCCATATGGCCATTTTAATAGAACAGGAAATACTAACGCACAAGCCTAACTAGATTGTGATGTAATTGAAGCACACTTTCCATGTAATACAACAAAGCAGATTGGTTCTTCAGGCGAGGGGTAATCTTTACTGTGGAAGTATTGAAGTTGCTAGCAAGGAAGATTGCGTAATTCATTTTTTGCTAGCTCATGAAAATGAACTTATGGAAACAAAACAATATGATCAGTCATCAGTGTCAATATTCAAGCACATTTAGGGGTACAAGTGCTCAAGAAATCTCCGGCTTCTTTGCTGGGCCAGATGAGGCAGCTGATGCCTGGGTTTGTTTAGGAACAACAGGAGCAGGAGTTATACCCCACTTTCTCCGAACATCCACCAAATCCTCATGGAAGTGTTTCTCATAGTATATACACATGAGATCAGTTGATTGCATACCAGCTCGAATGGCCCAAGGAAAGTAGTGCTGGAAGAACAATTTTCTTTGCTTCTCATTGAATCTCATAGAGCCTCCTACAACGGACATCAAGCACATGGGAAGGTACATTTGCTGAAACTCGATTACTTTGAGTGCTGACTCACCCATCAAGTTCGTTGGAAGGTTAAAAAGGGTGTGCCAGAAGTCGTGTACCTCACGAGCCCTCATGGCCACATATGCAAGTTCATCTGTTTCCATAAAACGAACTGGTGGCCGATCATCTGGGGAGAAGTTCCTAGATCCCATGAACTTTGCATAAGCAGAACCAAATGTCTTTGCTGGAAGATCCCATGCATGACCCACATTGGCAGATATTACACGGGGTTGCTCCAACAGTATGGCCTGTAAAGAAGGATGCACATTGGTCTTCGAATAACAACAGGGAAGTGTCCAAGGAAATCAAATTTTCAGGGTTTCAACAGAAAATGGCCTTCAAGAAGCAAAAGGACTTCCTCCACGATCTACGCAGCAAACATAATGTATCTAATTATCAATCTATAGACATGTAAAATTTGGGGCAATCTTCGGTCCATAATGAGTTGCAAATACAAGGCACAACAGTTCATTACATATGAAAGACCAGTTAAGTAGGAACAGCATTATGAATACCAGTTATTGCTACGAACGTGTACCTGTCTGTAACCTAGTACTGGAATGAGGATACTATATGGACTACGAGAATACTTGCTCATGACCCTGATACTACACTGTAACTGTATATCAGACAACAATCTAACCGTCCTATTCCGAGTCGGCCTAATTCCATGTTTTCGGTTGGTTTCATCCACTACCAACAAGGAGAAAAACCACATCTCTACCAACATTAAGAACACAATACCCAGACTTACAAGAAACCACGACAGACACCATTCTTAATCCGATTACACCTTTCCTAGTCTTAATGCCAAACACCATTCTCCCCTTCCTAAAATGTTCACTTTATAACCAAAAAATCCAACACCCCACAACTCATTTTCACGCAAACAAAAAACACCATAAGCAGAAACATATCATTTGTTTGAGTAATACAAAAGAATCCTTACTCTGCCTTCAGGGCTACTCTTCATTCTCTGAAGAACTCTTTCGAATGCCGGCTTCCCAGTTGTCTCCCCCAGAGCTGCTATCAAGTCAGCTCTTCTTGGGTCCAGCAATGCCCCCACCGCCGATCCAACCGCCACCGCCGCCTGCTGCCACCGGTTCAACCTTACACGCCCAACTCCGATCATGATCTCAGCTTGCCCTCTCTTCCTTCAAATCCCTAACCCATTACAGCACAAACATTCATTGAGACATTTTCACAAACACCTTCTGGGCATCAATTGAAACACCACCAACGACAAAATTCACAAGAAATTGAAGCAGACTATTTAGATATTATTGATTACTAACCAAATGGGTTTGTGATTCTGATGGTTTACTGAAAAATTGGGGTTCAATTTCTGGAAATTGTTCCACGATTCCGGTTGTGTTCCTGAAAATTTCTGATCATTGATTCCTTTGGGCTTGTGGGGATGAATGTAGGCATATTGGATTGGGCCAAAAAATGGGCCTCTTGAGTTCGGAGAGATCTATACCCAATACTCGCTTCGCATTTTCAATTGTCCATTGCTCTCTCAAGTCAATGAATTTGTCTGACAATTTTTGAGCAGTCAAATTTTGTGAATCATTAGTCATAAGTCACATTTTGTTCTTGTCCATTCCCTACTACCCTATTTAAATACTTGTTATTGGGAAAGAACTCAAACCAAGATGGGTGAGAAAAGAAGAAAAAGCTTGAGGAAATAGTTGGAATGGGAGGGTTGGACAAGAAATCATTTCAAATTTCTTTCCAACTCCTCCCTTGTTTTTGCATTTGTTACCGGAAATGGCCGAATGGGAAGAACAGTTTTAACACATTATGTTTGCAGGTGAGCACGTTAATTATTTCCAAAAAAGCTCATTGACTTCCTACTGTTACCATTATCATCCATCTGCTCGAGTTGCTAGTTAATGCTTGGGTTGTGTTCAGTGTGTTTCTTTTCTGAAAATTAAAATAAAACTATGATAATGTCAAAGCCAGATCTTTTATATTGATGAAATTACAAGAAAAGTAATATTTACGGAGCCAAAATGAGTGTTTTACAGCATCCTATCTACTTGATCGAACAAATCACTGAGCCATTATCTCCTTGATCGAACAATATCACATACACAAACCACGACCGAAGAAACAGCAATTACACCAACCACAATAACTGTTGTTTTGGAGTTAGTAGCTGGGGGAACATTTGTGGCAGATGATTATTAATTTATATTGATAATCAGAGTAATACAAAAGATCGCTCTAATAATATTCATAAAATACGTCAAGTAATGGATCATACACAACTCATCTATATGTCACGATATATGTTATGTACTTAGAGTTCGTATTAAGGTACTAAATTTGTTCATACATATAGATAGAAATCAAAATCCAACCAAAATCCTCTAAAAACTTGGAAGTGGGTGACTGGGTGTAGTGTGGGAGAGTCCGATCTTTCCAAGCCGTTGGCAGCTGACAGAAGCAGGCAGCGTCATCATCATTTACCCTTTGATATTTTCCACACTAACTTCCTGCAAGTCTGCAACGTTACCTTTTATGGCTTTATCTCTCTCAGCACTCTGCACCAACCTACTAACCTAACCCCCCTGCCCTGCCAGACCATTTCTTTCAGCTCTGCAACAAAATCAAAGAGCAAAATCTACAATCGACGTAGCCTTAGCTAGCTTTTTGTACTCTGATTTGGTTTAGCTTCACGTGTGTGTCTCACTCAGTTAAAGGCCCCCTCCATTGAAATCTGCAAAGCATTTGCTTCTGTCGTTGAATCTGAACAAAACGAGGAGTTACATTACTGAAGCAATAGTTCTGCAGATTCTGCTCTCCCATTATTTTGACATGATCATACGTTCACAACGGCTAAAGATTTTGCTATGTCAAATCAAAAATCTCGTCCGTTCTTTATTAATCTAAATACTCAGCGAAAGAAATCTCGTGGATATTATTAATTGTGTTAGACCGTACTCTTATCTACATCTCTACACCACAAATTACAAATAAAATTACGAACGAAATTTGAACTAAAAAGTTGCCTCATCAACTTAAAATGTACCGAGTGTCTGAATATTATTGATGGCATATTATTGATGGTATTAAACCAAGGTGATGAAAGTGAAACTGCCCCAACCATAAGCCACAATAATTACCATAAATCAAAAAAATTTGACGGCCTTGTGAGTTTTGAGTTTCACTTTTAACCGGATGCGTGGTTGGGTTAACTTATTACCATGGTTAGTTCACCCCACCCATCTTCCTATTTAACCAACCCCATTTCACACTTCGTCGTCCACGCTCACTCTGCACTTCCTCACTACCCCTCTCCCAAAACCTTTCACAACCCCAAAACTCTCCATGGATTCCGACCCTTTCTTCATCCCCACAATGTTTCACTCCTCCCCTTCCGCCTTCGAGTCATTTGCTTATGCTCTGTTTCTCATCTCCCTATTTGCTCTCTCGCTCAGACCCGGCGGTCTCGCCTGGGCCTTCTCTAAGGTCAGAGCTTGTAACCTTATTCCCGGCCCACCCGGATACCCTCTCATTGGGTCTATGTCCATCTTCACTGCTTCTACACCTCACAGAGTTCTGGCCAAGCTCGCCAGAACCTTGAAAGCCAAGCCTTTGCTGTCTCTATCGGTTGGTTTCACCCGGTTTGTGATCTCAAGCAACCCGGAGACTGCGAAAGAGCTTCTCAACAGTTCATCTTTCGCTAACAGGCCGAGAAACGAAACTGCCTACGAGCTTCTGTTTAACAGAGCAATGGGGTTTGCACCTTACGGAGAGTACTGGAGGAACCTGAGGAGGATCGCAGCGACTCATTTGTTCAGTCCGAAGAGAATAGCTGGTTCGGTAGGGTTTAGGTTTGAAATGGGGATGAAAATGGTGGAGGAGATTCGGGGGTTGATGAGTAAAAATGGAGAAGTTGAGGTTAAGAAGGTGCTTCATTTCGCGTCTTTGAATAATGTGATGAAGACGGTGTTTGGGAAATGCTATGAGTTTGGGAAGGAAGGTGGTGAGGGGATTCAGCTTGAAGGGTTGGTGAGGGAAGGGTATGAGTTGCTTGGGATTTTCAATTGGGGTAACCATTTTCCGTTTCTAGGGTGGTTGGATTTTCAGGGTGTGAGGAAGAGGGCTAGGGATTTGGTTGTGGAGGTTGAAGCTTTTGTGGGTAAGATCATTGAGGAACATAGAGTGAAGAGGGTTAGAGGTGAAAAGGTAGATGAAGATGTCATTGGGGACTTTGTTGATGTTCTTCTTGATTTGGAGAAGGATCAGAAGCTCAGTGACTCTGACATGGTTGCTGTTCTTTGGGTATGATAGATGGTTTGATTAGTTTTTTTGCGAAAAGATTAGTTTGTAGTCTTGCTAATACATTTGATTTGATTTTGTGAAGTAATTATTGTTGGTCTGTTTTGCAGGAAATGATCTTCAGGGGAACTGATACAGTGGCGATTCTGCTAGAGTGGATTCTTGCAAGGATGGTTTTGCACCCTGAAATTCAATCCAAAGCGCAAAGAGAAATCGACTCTGTTGTTGGCTCATCCAGGCCTGTTTCGGGTTCTGACATTCCCAACCTGCCTTACCTCCAAGCCATTGTCAAGGAGTCTTTCAGGGTGCACCCACCTGGCCCGCTACTCTCATGGGCTCGCATTGCGATCCATGATGTCTATGTGGGGGAGAGCTTTGTCCCAGCTGGGACTACAGCCATGGTGAATATGTGGGCAATTACTCATGATGAGAATGTCTGGTCTGAGCCAGAGAAGTTCAAGCCTGAGCGCTTCATGGAGGTGTCCGAGGATATGAACATCATGGGTTCTGATCTGAGGTTGGCGCCCTTCGGCTCTGGAAGGAGGGTGTGCCCTGGAAAAGCTTTGGGTTTAGCCACTGTTCAGCTCTGGCTGGCTCAGTTGCTTCAGAGCTTCAACTGGGTTGAGTCTGATAATGCTACTGTGGACTTGGAAGAGTGTTTGAAGCTGTCAATGGAAATGAAGACCCCCTTGGTTTGCAAAGCTGTTGCTAGGGTTGCTTGAACTGAGTTTGTTGCTTTTAAGTTGATTAATAGTCTAATGGTCTTGATTACATAGCTGTATGCTAATTTGGGTATGTACTATGTAATGGTCTCGATCACACTCTCACTACTGGGAGTGTTTTGTTCTAGTTATTACCTGGATTCTGATCCAATATAAATCCTAGTTATCCCTTTTTTATTCTCATACTTGCATGGGCTTCATGAAAGTTGATACTTCAGATCTTTGCTACCACATTATACTTCGATAAGGAATGAGATTCCTCTCTTTGCTGCTATATATATTTGTATCCTGGTAAAGAGAATATATCTGAACTTTCTTGTAATTTGTAAAGGAGATGCATCAGGATTTGGATATCCAAACCTGCACTTTCTGCTTTCATTCGAAAATTGACCATTGAATCTCATCTGTTTCTACTTTCTAGTACATATTCCCACCAAGGCATGTTTAAGATATGAGGGTTTCTGCATGTGGTTAGCTTTACATTTTTACCATACGAATGCCATGGCCAAGAATCAAGAAGTTGTCTACAGCAGAGAAAGGACTACGGATCGGATTAGAAGTAAATCATCGCATATCATGATCGTGATCAAGACTGATCACTGATACTTGATGCCTTGCGCCGAAAGTTGAGACTCGAATGGCACGTTTTTTAAAGGTTCTACAGAAATTTCGTGTGCACAATAATGCTATGAACTCTTGTATATGTTGTACTAGATTTCCTAACGGCTTCTAAGTACAACACACTAATACCATGAACATTTGGATGTAGTTAAAACAAAAGAAATTGGATGGCACGAAATGAAAAAAAGATCTAGATTACCAACATGAAAAGTTCAAGCTTTTACAATATAAACAATGTTTTACGAGGTGTGTCAAAATTTTCAATAAATAATTTAAGTTGTCGTTGCATATTGTCTCAAAACTTAACTTTTCAACATTTTACGAACATGTGTAATGTGTTTGAACTTACCTTACATTCTTAACATCATAATTTTTATCGTTTGATAGACACATTGTGTATTTGAACTTATCATATATTCCTAAACAATTTTCATCTTTATGATGTATCATTTACCACATTACATATATAGGCATGGTAAATGACAGGGTGAGACGCCGATAATTAGAGAAAAATTTAAAAAATTCATCATCTTTTAAGATAAATTCATTCACTTTTTTGTTTTTTTAAATTTACACTCAATGCAATAATTAAATATGTCTTATAGTTTTTATTTCATAAATTTAAATTTGTTTCAATTTTTCTTCTGATATTTTTGTTATTCTAATATTCATTTTGTTTTCTACCTTTAAGTTAGGTTACAAATACAAGATTTGAGTTTAATTTAGGCATAGAGTTTTAGGTTAGGGGTTAAGGTATAAGGTTCAGGAGTTAGGTTTTATGGAGGAATTTGGTTTTGGGTATATGGTTTTAGGGTTTATGAAGGAATTGGGTTTTGGGTATAGGGTAATTGAGTTTAGGGTTTATGGATGAATTGAGTTTAGGATTTATGGATGAATTGAGTTTAGGGTCAGGAGTGCCGTCAAAAAACCCGCATAATTGGTTTATGTTTGAACAATGACAAATCTTGCAATTTCATTATTGAGATTAAATATAAGTAGTTTTTTTTTCTAATAAATCAAGTAGTTAATAGATGAGTATATTTCAAAAGAGTTTAAAGATGTGAGTTTAATCTAAAGGAAAAAGCTAGACTACCCGAAGAGTAGCGTACACGGATACACCATCAAAACGGAATGACGTTTATGTAACTTTAACTGAATCGGTAAAATTTGCTTTCACAGACATCAACCGAAGGACAGCTTTGTAACTTAATTCGAATTTGCTTCTAGGTCAGATGGGTTTGGGATATCTGGACCTTCTCGTCGTGAAAGTGTGTTGGTCTTGGTTTGGCTGAAGACGGTGGAGATCGATTTCAAGCATGGAGAATAGGGTATGCCGTTGTTTGGGTTTCTGCTCAATTTAGGTTTTATATGATGTCGATCAAGCATGACAAATCAACCATGAAAAGAAGAAGAAACATATAATATCTACAGTCAGAGGCATCGCTTAGTGAAGCTCGATGGAGACGTCCTTGACCTGATATGGGAATTCATCGAAGGTTTGGATAATTTAGATGTATTGTCAAATAATCCTATAGGCTTCGAAGCCTCTAATTTCTTTCCAGATTGCAAATCCGGTTTTCCCGGGTGCGAAACAAAACCGGCCCAATGGGTTTCTAATTCCTAAACCCATATTCTTCATCCTAGAAAGTTGCAGAGGTGGCCCAGTAAAAGCATCGTGCTCCACAGCTGGCTCCAACTCAGCACACTCGTAGCTAATGGCCTTCTTATTCTTCTTTAACAATTTAATACACACACACACAGTCGCTCTTTTCACTCAGAAAATGGATCCGACCGGCACCACTCGCCGGACCCGGAAAGTCCCTCCGAAACCCGACCTCTACTCCACCGTAGTCGTCCACGGAGACGACGAATCCACCTCCGATTCCGACCGCCGCGCCAACCCGAAGTCCCCGGAACCCGACCCGTACGCCACCTTCGTCTACAAGAACAATGCTCACGATGACGACGACGAATCGTACCTCCCTCCGCTCCTCAAGCGCCTCCCGAAGGACTTCGGCGGCGGTGCCTCCCTCAATTATTTTGACGACGAGGACGACGCCGCCGGCGATTTCGGGACCATGATCGTACGAAATCGGACCACGCGGAGGTCACGTGACTGGGGGAGTCGTGCCGAGGAGGAGGAGGATGACGGCGATGCGTTCTCGACGTTTGTGAGGAGGCCGAGTGAGAGAGAGTCGTCGCTGACCGGGTCGGTGAGGAGGACCACCGGCGGCGGGAGCTCTACGATGAGCAGAGCCGTCGCGAGTATGCAGGCCTACGGCGACGGGATGGGGAAGCAGAGGAAGAGCAGCGCCGCCTCGTCGCAAAACGAGGAGGCTCGCCAGAATATGAAAATGTCGACCAGTTCTATACCGGAAAGCGTCACCAGAGAAGATCCGACTACGAAGTACGAGCTGCTCAATGAGCTCGGTACATTACTACTACATCTTCAATTTTTATTATTATTTTTTAATTTTGTCTGAGTGGTTTTTGTGTGACGGGGATAATGACAGGGAAGGGGTCTTATGGTGCGGTTTATAAAGCTAGGGACTTGAAGACTTCCGAAATGGTGGCAATTAAAGTCATTTCATTATCCCAAGGGGTCTGTTTCGGCTATCCTTTTCGTGTTTGATATTTTGATATACTTGTTTTTCCATTCAGGAATTGGTTAGTTTTGACTGTGCAATGCTGTTGTTGGTTTTAGGAGGAGGGGTATGAAGAGATTTGTGGTGAAATCGAGATGCTACAGCAATGCAGTCATCCGAATGTGGTTCGGTACTTGGGGAGTTACCAAGGAGAAGAGTATCTTTGGGTAAGTTTTGGTTAGTGGTGAAGTATGAGGAAGATATTATTGGTTGGTTTCTTGTTTCAATTTGATGCATGAGTGTGAGACTACTGGTTTCCTGTGTATTGGCAGATTGTGATGGAGTATTGTGGAGGTGGAAGTGTTGCTGACTTGATGAATGTTACCGAGGATGCTTTGGAGGAGTATCAAATAGCGTACATTTGCAGGGAAGCATTGAAGGTAGAATAAGCTTTAGTTGGATAAAGATTGACCTGTTGCACCTCATTAATAGAGTGTCTTATGAGTTGTATTCCTAAACTCCTTTTTTTCCTTATATTTACCAGAAACTGCCTGTAGAACACTGTAGTTGACCATTTAGCTAGGCTTTAGGGGTACATGTTGGACTCATTTGAATGAACTATTCAATTCTCCAAAGATAGTGCTGATCTACTTCCATTCATTATCTGTTCAAACTATTTGCTGAGGTTACATATATTGTTGATTTGAACAAGATTCGTTTTTTCCTTCTTCCCCCATAGGGCCTTGCTTATCTGCACTCGATTTTCAAGGTCCACAGAGATATTAAGGGTGGTAATATTCTGTTAACTGAACAAGGAGATGTCAAGTTGGGTGAGTACAGTCATCATTCATTTTGTGTACTAGAGATAGAAAGTGAATCATGATCTTCTTTAACAGCTATTGATCTTTATGGTGCGACAACTCTTCAATCTTACTGGCATAATGACAATCTTAAGAGGGTTGACTATTGAATAAAGCATTGAAGTACTCTTTTCTATTCTTAATTTTCTTTTTTATCATGTAAAGTTACTTCGTTGTCCTTGTCACAACATGCTGACTTCCAAATTTTGGGGTATGTTAATATTGGCAGGTGATTTTGGGGTTGCAGCACAGCTTACAAGGACCATGTCAAAGCGCAATACGGTAGGTCAGTTGCTTAGTTACATAAAGCTCATTGCTATTGCACAATCTGTTTAATTGGCCCAAAGTTTGCAGTTTTATAGACCAGAAGTTGATAATTGTTTCACCCTAGTTATTCGTTATAAGGTGTCATCAGAATTTGTTTCAAAATGGGTACCTTTTCAAGATAAATTCCTGTGGTGGTTGCCGCAGCAGATGCTCTGGAGTTTGACCTTAAGACATGACATACATGAGACAGAAAACTCTTTCTATGTCCTTAGGCTTGAGTAGGTGACTTGGTTATTTTGAAAATAAAAAAATGAGGGGACTAATGAGTGTTGCCTAGAAAAAATAGAAGTGATAATTTTTTTAATGCAAACTTGACTGTACAAACATATATATTACAGAAAAAATGAGGGGACTAATGAGTGTTGCCTAGAAAAAATAGAAGTGATAATTTTTTTAATGTAAACTTGACTGTTGCAAACCTTTGTTTTCTGTGATATATATGTTTGTACTTGTCACATGAATTTTTCCTTTTTCCTTTGATCATTTGTCTTTTATTCTCAGTTCATTGGGACTCCACATTGGATGGCTCCAGAAGTAATTCAGGAAAGTCGCTATGATGGAAAGGTATCATGTCCACTCTGTACTCTACACAAAATTTGATTACCTTTATATTTGTGCTTCTTGGCTGAGGTGCTGTGTATATTCATATAATTGAATTTATTTTTGCAATTAGTTGTTGTGCACTATTCTTTTGGAGATAATAGTACTAATGATGAAACTCCTAATGATATAGTTTGTGTTTCTTATTGTTTACTCTAGGTGGATGTATGGGCTCTTGGTGTTTCTGCAATTGAAATGGCTGAGGTAATACAGATTTTTTTTAAAATTGTTCTCAAGATCGTGAGAATTTTAAGAAGTGACTGCTTCAAAGTTTCGTGTTATCTTTTACATTTTTTCCCTTTTCAAATGTAGCAGGGAGGGGGGTGGGAAATAGCTAATGTTGGCTCCAGTCTGAGTTGACCAAATTTAGTATGATTGGACCTTATGACAGAGCAAGAAACAGTTTGGGTATGGTAATAGTGAAGCTTAGACTGATAGGAATTTAACACCTTTATAGAACCAAGCCTTCAACGACTGTCAGCCTTTGGCATTCCAAAATGCCTTCATTAACTGCAAATAACCTTATTTATAGGTTTCATATACGTCTTTCTATACCAAACTATTCACTATAAACCAACCCTTTTGGAGTACTTGAAGATATTGTACTTGGGTTAAAATTCAAATAGTCTTGTATTAACACTAAACTGAAATAAATACTCTTAGTAAAACTTGTATTATAGTTCTTGATTTATTTATTTATCAACATTACCGACTTGAACTCATTAAATTACTATCTTGGACCAAAAAGTCCAAAAATTTAGAGCTGGCCCAATGGGCATTGTCTTCAGATTCTTGAGAGGGTGTTTCTTATTATGGTTGCTGCTGCATCACAGGAGGAAATAATTTTTTTTGGCCTCACTGGAATGGATTGATGAGATATTTTTCTTATAATTTTCAGGGACTTCCTCCAAGATCTGCAGTGCATCCAATGAGGGTGAGTGTTTAATCCCATCATTTTCATTTTATTAGAAAGTTCAAGCGTATCATGGTTGCTTGTTCAATTAAAACCCGCATCTTAGTTAATATGTATCCCATTCTTTTGTTCATTGCGTTTATTGAAAATATGGTATAGACTTGTAGAGATAGTTTAATAAAATTTGGCTATTTCAAGAGAAAAGCATCTCAGAGATGGTCCCTGATACTGACGTACAAACATATATGCAAGTAGCAATTGGCCATCTCTCTTAGCATGATTAGTGACCCTGCAGTGTGATATATGACATTGTTCTTTCATATTAGAAGAGTGTGGATTGGAAGTTATGAGGTATGAGCTGAAGTTGCTAATTAAGACCTCATATAATTAACTTGTCTCTGTTTTTGTTATTCCTTTCAAATCATTCTTTGATGAGGGAATATGTAACCCATTTATTGTTTATTATAGGTTCTATTCATGATATCCCTTGAGCCAGCTCCAATGCTTGAGGATAAAGAAAAATGGTCCGTTTTCATGCTGCTCTCTGTGATCTTTCATACCAATTTAATGACATCAGTCTGTACAAAGCTTATCAGGCATCATAACCTACTATCAAGTCTTAAATCATTATTAGGTTCAGTAATTTCCAATGGTGGTGGTATTTGCAAACCTGTTTCTATATATGTTTTAAATCACATATAATCAAATTGAATAATACAGTATGCTGATATTTAATCAATGTGGTAATATCATATGCTGCAATTTCGTAGTTGGTTTTATAGATGTTTTATTTGGAATATTTGCTCCACCACAATGTATTGTCACCCACTGCTATGTCTCAAGCTATCTGGCATGTATTAAACTTAAGTTTATTGCTTTGAGTATGACACTTTGCCTGCCAAGCTACTTTACTTGAGTTCTATTTGCATCCCTTACCAGAGAGGTGGCAATAGAAGCTCTCATCACAAATATAATCAATTTCCTACAATGGCCATGCTTCTCCAAATTTTGTCATGTTTATCTGCATCTTTTTTGTGTTTTTTACTGTGACAGAACTTGCTCAGATGCTTTTGAACATCCTTTGAACTTCGGCTGTCTCCTTTTGCAGGTCTCTCGTGTTTCATGATTTTGTGGCGAAGTGCCTGACAAAAGAACCTCGTCTACGCCCTACTGCAGCTGAGATGTTAAAGGTAGTCTCCATATTGAATATCAGTATGTTCTATGTACAATTGGGCCTGCGTAAATTCTTCCTGTAATTTTTTTGTCATCATAGTGGATGTAATGGTTTCCCTTCTCTTGTTTTGTTCACGTGTCACCAACTATAATTTTTCCCTCAAAATCAAATCCTTTCTCTGAGAATGAACTTGAAGCAGATTTATACGAAATGTTGTAGTGCTTACTGTGTTGTAAATTGTGTTTTCGTGTTTTTAAATGCAGCACAAATTCATTGAAAAATGCAAGTCGGGTCCCTCTGCAATGGTGTCTAGGATTGAGAAGGCCAGGCAAATCAGGACCTCTATGGCGTTGCAAGCACAAAATGATGCTCCAGTTGTCTTGGAAGATGATGTAAGAAATGTCCGTGTTCACTTTTATTTGTATCCCATTTAATCCTTTTCTTATTAGCAGATTGTAATTTGAAACAGGCACTTGGAGCTCCCAAAGTGAATGAAGATTATGGAGATACTGTTCCTTCAAGGCCTCTGGGGGGAAATGAAGTGCCTACAGGCAGCACATTGACAAAGCAGCACATGTCTGGTATTGGGGAGCATGCAGAGGAAGGTATGAAAACTAGATTGCAACTAAATTTGCAAAACTATCTTTAGCTATGGTAGTGTTGATGGGCTGCTTTGGAAGGTTCTCTTTGGTAATGCTTGTGGTAACTATGCACGCATCTTGAGTAGGTTGAAATATCCAAAGGATTATTTGTGCAGACAATATTGATTTTTGAGCAGGGGTGCTAAAGGATACTTGTATTCTATTTGACAGGTTTATTTTATAGTTATTTTATTCAATTGCAATGACATGGAAGATATGATGTCCCCAGTGGGACTGAAGAATGTAGAGTTAATATGTAATTACAATACTGAATTGAAAACTTGAAAATCTCTTGTTTTGTCTCGAGACATCACTTGAAAACCTGTGCTTGATAGGTAATTTTGGCACCGTAATAGTTCATGGTGGAGATGAAAGAGATGTGACTGGTACGCAGACACAAATTTTTAATTCCAAGGAACATTCACCTGCTTCTGGACTTGGTCCTTCCACTGCTGGTGTAGGTAAATCAAGCGAAGTCAGGTACTTACCTCACCATTTATTCGTGAATTCATTGCAGTGTCAAAGATAAAACTTCATTTCTACTATTCATTCTATCAGGTTGGGTGGTGAAAATAACACCTCAGTTGGAGTACCAAATACAGTTACACAGACCAAACATGCATTTCCTCTATCACCTTTTAGCACTCCCGAGCGGAACTTGAGAAAAAGCAGATCTCAACCGCAGGTTGGAAGTCTAACTATAAGTGGTGGCACAGTGAAGAATGAAACTGTCAGCCAGAAAGCTTTTGCAGTACAAGATAAGGTATTATTCTTCATTAGTTTGTGCTTACCAAATGTCTTACGTACAACAGCTGTTGAGTTAGCAACAAGGCTGTTGGTCCTAGAAATGTAGCTGGAAAGTTACTCCAACATAGCATGAATTAGAAATAACTTGTGTTCTTAACCGTTGAGTTTTCCTCCCCCATGATGTGTACTGTGACTTGTTGGTGAAATGCTCGAGTATTCTTGCTACTCCCTGCATATCTCTCAATTTCTAACAAACTACTCAAGACTTTGGAAACAAGTGTAAAAGAAATAGGGATAAAGGATCCACCTACCATGGAACCTCTAGATTCTCCAAATCTCCCCTTGGGTCACCATCTGTAATGACCAAAAAATTCACAGATTAGTTTGTTCACAAAGATATCTGTATGCCAGTGCATGCATTTTATACATTATTTTCATTGAGGTGAAAAGTTCACTGATTAGTGTATTCCTTAAGATGCCTTTTTGTCAGGGCATGTATAAAATTTTGTTTTCATTGTCAAGAAAAAGTCACTGATTAGTTTGTTCCCAAAGATGCCTGTTTGTCAATGCAAAATATTTAAATCGATTAAATTCCTGTCTCGCAGCTTTGGGCCATTTATGCTGCTGGTAATACAGTGCCTATTCCATTTTTGAGGGCAACAGATATATCCCCCATTGCTCTCTTATCAGATAATGTTCTCGGAGGCATGCATCGAGATAATAGTGGAACCGGTAATATTGATGCACTTCAGGAGCTTTTTACTGGTGACACACAGTCTAAAAAGGGACGAAGAGGACAAAATGAGGTCATCTCTCTTTGTCACTCTCTCTCTCTCTCTCTTTATACATATAATTGTACATATATATGAATTCATATATTTATATTTTGACATTTGGTGTGCTGCAGATGCCCCTTCCACCAAGTGTTTACAAAAGACTCCATTCAAGTCCAACTCTATTGAACCTCACACAAGCTTTAGCCTACCACAAGATGTACGTCAGCCAAATTATATTTCTCTTCAAAATTACTTTGGCTTGGCCAATGAGATAATTATTTTCCTGTTGCTGTATAAAAGGATTTTATTTATTTTTTGGAAAGTAAAAGGATCACCCTTAACATAACCGACTCTTTTGTTCATTTGATTCAGGTGCTATGAAGATATGCCTCTCCAAGAATTGCAAGCAACTCAGGAACAACAGACTATTCAAAATCTTTGCGATACATTAAGAACCATTCTTCGTTTTTAGCCAGATATATTCTGACTCTAAGTTTGTTTCTTTCACCAATGGTATAGTTGAGTCTAGGTAATCTAAGGTAGAGAAGCTGGGGTAGCAAATATAGAGTAGTCATGTGGCCTATGTTTTTGTGTAGCCTTTTAAGTAATTAACTTTCCTTGTACATCACAGCCAAACTAATACTTTTGTCTAAATGAAAGCTGTCAAAGCTTCTTTCTTTCGATATTTATGGAAATGAAATTTATCAACAGATCACTATATGGATAAGGTAAAAATACTAAAAATCTGAAACTTTTATATTCGTTGAACTACAAAGAAGTTAAACTGAAAGTGTCTCTAACTAACAAGGCAACATTTAAATATTTACGACTGTTTGCTGGAGCTAAACCCCAGAGAACTTTACACGTTCAACTCAGGTGCCTGATCAGCAGACTTGGAACGGCAGCAGCAGAAGGCATAAGACGATTGCCACGCAAGAACTGCTGATGATGAACACGTACTTTTGTTTTCCATTGTTGCTGTCTTGACACCAGACATTTGTTGATTCTGATAAGGCATTAGTTGATCAGGGGAATAGGTCATGGGGATCTCAGGAAGTGATGAGGTTTGGTGGTTCTGATAAGGCATTAGTTGGTTTGGCATCCGAAGTTGGTGGTTCTGATAGGGTTGGAGTTGGGGGTGATGAGGGCTAAGTTGAATTCTCAGGGGGTGGTTTGGCATCCGAAGTTGGTGGTTCTGATGGGGTTGAGATCGTGGGCTCAATTAAACTCATGTCAGAGGATGATGGTTCTGATGGGGTTGGGGGCTGTTGATACCTAAAAATTCACGCGGTTAACTAATGTCTCGTCACACGATAATCTATGCGATTTCAGGTGAAATCATCGACTTAACACGCTAAACAAACATATACATGCATTAATGTGGACCCAAGCCACAATCACACTTTTGAGGCTTGTAGATATGGGTATAGTGTGGAAGGTTACGGAAACGCATAATGCTCATTTGTTGATTTAACGTCGTTAATGATTTCGGTCTTGGACCCGAAATCCTAGCCCAACGACTTAAATCGACGATGAAATGGTGAAATGTATGAGAATTAGACTACTCACTCTTTAAACCCAAAACAATGCCTTTAAATCCAAAACTCAAAAAACCAATTCCTCTTAAAAACCCAAAGCCCAAATGCACAAACCCGCTTAAAAGCCCATTTCCATTTTCTTTCTTTTATACCTCGATTGTTGTTTCCCTGTAATTATATAAAGAACAAATACCTCATATCTCTCATCTTTCCCGCAACAATCTTATACCCAGTTTATGGTGATATCTCTTAAGACCAGTAAAGAGGCTTCTTATTCTCCCTTAAACCATGTGCCAATGAGTCCCTGCTCCACTTTTTTTTTCCCGCTACAGCTTTGCACACAACAGGAAACAACCTTCATCTTGGCTCTGAAGAAGGAAAAACCTTGTGACTGATCTAAAAGTAGCAACTTCATCCTCAAATGACGTTATTGAGGCGTGCAAGCTGTTTGGGCCGCCTCGTTCCGGGTTCTCCGCCTCTGCAACTGCCCAATAGCATTCCCCGTCAGATCTCGCCTCTCTTTCATGGATTTTCGGGTTGAAATCATGCGTATGAGAAGTTGAATTCTATTACCCAGCAGCTCAAACACATCGATTGAGCCCTATAAAAGGAGAGGCTTAGAGCTGTAGAGTTCATCATCCAACAACCCAAAAAGCCTCCCAAACTCATGCTTTCATGCCTTCGAGCAACAATCCCTATTTCTTATTTCAATTCTTGTTCTTCATCCTCAAACCTAGCCCTCAAGCATTTATGCTTTCATCTGGTCAAGCTACAACCCAGAAATCTCCCAATAAACACTCAAGTCTTGCTTTCATACCTTCAAGCAAGAGGTCGTCATCCCTCCAAGCAACATACTCCAACAACTATGCTCCTAATTTCTACCCCTCTATCTTTCAAGCCTCCTTAAACATTTTTTCAATTTATATCAGTTTTTCCATATTTTTCCATAAAATAGATTCTCCGCAGCTCAATTTTCCTATCATTTTTCAGGAACCAGATTCCCTGTAGCTCAATTCTCATTCACTGCAGTGTGTTTCCAGCTCCCGCACCATGCTTCATGCTACAAGCTCGTTTTGTTGTTCGAATCACATATAAAGTTTCTTATTAATCGAATTATTAGGTTAATCTTGACTTAGTCATGCTTAATTAAAAAAGGACACTCAGCTCAGTTGAATTTTAATCGGAAGATGGTGGTTCTGATGGGGTTAGGGGCTCAATTGAACTTGTATCGGAGGACGGTGGTTCTGATGGGGTTGGGGTTGGGGTTGGGGTTGGGGTTGGGGCAGGGGCGTCAGATGAGTTAGGAGGGGAAGTTGAGGAAGATGAGTATCCAGTCAAGCCCGCATTGTAAGCCACAGTTCCATCAGGTTGAAACAGACCGAAATTCCTCTCCGAAGTTGGTCCAGGCTTCTTGTTCTCGTTGAAAAAAGCAAAAATATAGACGTCAAGGTTAGGCTGCAAAGGTGTACCTTCGTTGGACAATTGCCTCTTCAACAAGTTCCCATTGTATATAGCAGCATTCTCTCAACTTACACCAACTTCATCGTCATCCCCTTTCGATGGCCACCCTGTCTCCCCTACCTTAACCTCTATATCATCAAACCCCAATGCCTTAATGGCATAAAGGACTGCATCCACTTGAGCATACAACAAGTTGTCATAGTGCAAATTTCTTTCGAGTTGCCCTCGTACGCAAAGTAAGGATATGCGTTGATCCAAAACGGTGTCTTTGTGGTTGACAAGAACTGTAACACTTGTAACATTACATCGGAGACCTCAATCTTGAAACTGCCAGCAGAAGGTCCTATCACCGAATAAGAAAAAGGCGATGACACCTTGATGTGTGAATCAAGACCAAACTGAGACAGTGCCTTTTGAATGCTGGACATGGCCGGTACAAGGTTAGGTAGCAAATCTGTAGCATCAAGCTCGCTCCCTATCAGAATGCTTGTGATTTTCGTTGCCGGAAGGTAAGGCTTGATGTGCGTAATGACCCATTGAAAGGCTGCTTTGGGGTTGTTTAGTTGGCTTAGCATTCTGTTTTCTACTGTCACAATGAGCTCAATATCCGAATTTGCGATTGCAGTTAGTATCCGAGGATTGGTGTCGAAAATTCTTGCTTTTGTGTTGTTGGAACTTAAGAGGGTCACAACTTGCTGTGGTTCTAGCAAATTGTCGCCAAGTTGGCCATAGTTGATACCAAGTGCTGAAACTCTTTGTACGAAACCAAACTCTGAGAAACAGACCAACCAACATAGAAGAAGAAAAGCAGCATTAATTCTGGTACTCTTTGCCATGAAAAATTATTAGCACTTGAATTTCTCAATCTCACAACAAGAACAAATCTGAATTGCATTGACGCCAAAGGTGCGTATTCAAGCTAAAATAAAATGATGTGGCAAATGAAATGACATTGACTATTTTCATAACAAAGTAAATTAAACTTCTCTTCCGTTCCAATAAATAAACAAAATATGATATAAAAAACAGAAAAGTTAATAAAAAGAACATGAACATAAGAACCCTAAGATGATCGAAGACATCCCCATGTTCGTAACCCTACCTAAATGACTTAAATACATGAACTTGTCAATATCAAACTTAATATATATTGAAACTTTCAACTAATCTTGTTGATCGAACAGTGAAATTTATGCTTTGATAGTTTGATATTATGGCCCAGAAACATTGGCAGGAAAAGTTTCAATCAGAGTATAAATAAGAACTCGATATAATCCTCTTAATCAATATACATTAAGCAATTAAAGGAAGAAATACGTCTAAGATCATCCGGTACACTACAACTGAGGTTCTAATCGAGAAGAAGAGAAGTAATGGATGCTAAAAATATCATAATCAAGATTTGCATCGAGGAAGCTTATTAAAAGAGGGGAAGAACTACAAGTAATGAAAATATCTGGGCAAGAGAAACATAATCACATTCATGCGTTTTGTTGTTTGTGCTTGAAGAAGACGAAGCACAGGAGCTAGAGGTGGCAAACGCGTTGACTTGGTCCGGCCCGTTTAATCGGGTTTCGGACCGTATTTGGGTTTTAACGGGTTCGGGCAGTCCATTTACTCAAATATAATGCCCAGCCCGGCCAACAACCCATAATATATTGGGCCGTGCTCGGGTCGGACCCATTAACGAGTCAGTTTGTAGTTAAAAATAGAAATTAATCCAAAATTGATATCATAATATACCAAAACAAAAACAAATGAAAAATAACTCACATTTTCTATTGATCATTTGTTTTTTTGCCAACAAACTAAATAAATATATGATATATGAATTTTATGATCATTATTTATACTTGGTAATGTTTTAACAAAACTTTTTATGGGTCTAAGAGAATCAAAATAAATAATTATTTGTATTTATAAGTTATTGTTCACACTTAAAATAAATTTTATATTATTTATAAATATATAATCTTCATATTATAAAGAATATATATTTATATTTTAAAACAAGCCGGGCCGTGGACCTTAACTTAACGTGCTTGGACTGGGCAGAGCCTATAACAGGCTCGGACCGGGTCCGTGAGCTCATTTTTCTAGGTCCAGCCCATTAAGATAACATGCTTGGGCCGTACCGGGCCGGTGCGTGCTCGTGTCATGACAGACCACTTTTAAACGTGTCGTGCTCGTGTCTTGTTCGTGTTTTACGACTCGTTTGACACCTCTAACGGGAGCTAGGGGTTCTATGAATTTTTTTTATGGAATTCATATAATTGATTTTATTTCTTTGTAAACAAATTAATCTAAACTTATTTTTCTATTATAAAAAAATGATTCCACGTCACATGCATGTTCGGTTATCATTTAAGTCTAAGACGTTAATGTCATTCATATGATAAATCTTAACCATTAAAGAATATTAAATCTAACGATCTTTATGTAGTGTCAACAATTGTGTAAAAATGAGTCTTTGATCCAGACCCATAAACATGATTTCAACCAAAATTTAATATTGGTTTGGTGTTTTACTGCGCAGCCTCAAAATTCACATTTCACAGTGTAGTGTGGTAAATATTGGTAATTCTGGTTCTTATGTTCGTACTTCCTAGCTTCTTCTCTCAGTTTCATACACACAGAATGATGAGCCTCCTCTTACGATTACACTCGCACACTTCTCCAAGGTCTTCTTCTTTCATCAGAAGCCTCTCTTTCTTCAAAACCCACCCAATACCACAACCACACCTTAAACCCTCTCAACTCTTAAACCCTCCTCCTTCTTTGATTGATTTCTCTCCTAAACCCAGACGCACTATATTTTCTCCCTCTACCCTTCGATTCCTAACCACCCAATTCTCTGAGGACTTCGACCATTACGAAGATGACACCTTTCAAGGTAAAGCTCTCTGCTTTCTGCAATTTCACTATTTAGTTTTGGTTTTTAATCATCTGGGTATGTCAAAGTTAAGATTTTTATTTACTGAAACAATTGAGTAGTTCACTGCTTGTTATCAAGGCTATAGCTTTAGTACTATGACACCCCTTAGACAATAGATAAGAGTTAAGCTTTTGATGGGTTCTTTAGATTGGTGATTCTCTACGGCTCAAGTTACTTAACATTGATCATGTAAGATTAGTGCTGCGTTTTCGTATATGTATATTGATATAAAGCTGTGATATTGTCTCTTTTGGTAATGCAACTTTGGGTTTTCAGGTGAAGCAACAGAGGAGAGGGAGATATCTGATGGATGGGAAGAAGGGAATAGTACTGATGGTTGGGAGGATGAGGATGTGGCCGAGCCTATGGTACATTATTGTGGCTTTTTGAACTTTTTTGGGTGGTCATTCTTCATTTAGCTACAAAGTTGGATTATGTTTGATGATGGTTGTAATTGGTCTTTGTAGGTTGGTGATGGAGGCAATGGCGGTGGAGTCGTGTTCCATGGTGTTCCCTGGGGTGAGCGGGCCCTGTCCATTGCTCGTGAGGTGTTGACACAGTTTTCTGATGACATGAAGCTCTTCTCTTTCAAGACTACTCCTCGAGGATATGTGTTTATGAGACTGGACAAATTATCAAACGAGTAACTCTTCTATTCTTTTCATTTACTAACTTGCAAATAGCTTAACATGTACATTTTTCAAGTTTGGAGAATGATAGGATAAGATATGCTTAACATGAGTATAATTTAGAGACTGGGTTTCCTTTTGCATCATTATAATAGAAAAAGATAAGGGAAAAGTAAAACCCTTGATCCAAAGCTTCTTTTTGGCACAATTTGTTTTCTCTGTGTGAGGAGAAAGGCTGAATTTTGAATGTTGGACAGTAATGTGCCCACTTTTTTCTTTCTTTCATATGTGATCATTAATCATTTGTGATATTAGCCTTATGACATAATGTCCTTTTATCAGATACGGGTGTCCAAGCATGGAGGAGCTTGGGCGCTACAGTAAGGAATACAAGAGAAAGTTGGATGAAGTTGGCGCACTTGGAGAAATACCTGAAGATTTGGCTGTTGAGGTTCATCTCAATCAAGTCTCTATCATGTTTGATCCATACAAAAATTTGTTGTGATGAAATTGCCTTTTGTTTTGAAGGTATCATCTCCTGGTGCAGAGAGGTTACTAAAGGTACCAGATGATTTACCTCGGTTTAAAAACAAGGCCATGAGAGTATGCTATTTAGAAGAAGTGGATTCTAAATGCCCAGAAAAGGATGGAGTATTTTTGCTGGAGTCTGTTGAGACGGAGTCAGAGAGTTGTGTATGGAAGTTGGCAAATGTGAAGGAAAACAGGGATCCAGACAGCAAAGGTAGACCATTAACACGTAAACAGATGGATTGGAGACTGAAATTGCCATTTTCTGTGCATAAAAGGGTACTTCTGTACTTAAACTCAAGTTGAAAGATTTTGATGCTTTAGTGAAACATGTTGGTTAGGATTTAGAAAAGACAGATATCTGAAGAAAATTCTAATGTATGTAGTTTGTATCCTAGTCAGGACTTAGGATAGACGGATTATGTTGAAGAATTCTGGTGTCTTTGCTGTTTTTACCCTACCTTGAATACGATTCAAAACATCTTACGGAATTGAAGTAACAACTCCAATTTTGAGAAGTGTTGGCAATGAGTTTCATATATTAAGGTTTCCCCTTGATTTTGTAAGTTAATAATTGCTCAGGTCGTGTATGGCTTCTAGCTAGATGTTCAAATTTCATATGTTTGCTCTTGATGTTCCAATTTCATATGTTTGCTCTTGATGTTCAAATTTCATATGTTTGCTCATGATCTTATTTTCTATTTATTCTTCATCTTTGCTGTTAGTGTATGCTTGTATATGTTTCATAACTGCAGTCATTATTTTCTTTTGGGCTTTGAAGTTGCTCTTGCCCTGTTCATTTGGCCAATTGGCCCAGGTGTCCTAGTTAGTATTGCTATCCTGTTTAGGTCTCTTTGGACTTTTCTCTTTTCTTCATATTGTAGAGGCTTTTTATCAGGAAAGAGAAAACTCTAGACAACAAAAAAAGGTTACCCAATGAACATAAAAATAGGATTGGTTGCTGCAACTTATATAACTTGATTCATTTTCTGAGGTTTGTCCTGAATTATGCATTCACTGCTTTGGCATTCAATTGAATCAATTCATTCTTCATATCTTTTTGTGTTGCAAAGATAAATCAGGATCGAGTATTTCTACAGCTAGTCAATTCATAGTAGTTATTATTAGTGCAGCTGGTCAGATAGTGAAGCAATTTTATGCAGGATAGCTATTATATGTCTATCTATACTTGTGTTTCTAACTGCTGGGGCATCATGCTCCTGCAGCTATGCTAGGCATCTTTTTTCTTTATTTCATTATTATTATTATTTCAGTTTTCTTTTAGTATGTGACTTCGTCTATGATAATGTTCATTTTGAGATGCAATGATTGCATGCTGGTTAGATGCAAGGGAAATATTAGGATCATAACATGCAAGTCCCTTTCAAGAAGCTGGCATTGATTAAGCAAAAAAAAGGATAATACCTCTCCTTTCTACTGATGAAGAGAAGAGGCAGGTCAAAGGAAGAGACGAGGCAGGTCTATATCATCATGCTAGCAATTATGGAGGTGCAAAGCGGATTAATGATTCAAAATAAATGTAAGCAAAGTAGCATTCCATCTCTATCATAGAATTAATTGCCTGCTGCTAGCATTGTAGACATCTTTATTTCATTATAGGAGTCTCTCCCTGGCTTCTGGGAATAAAATATTTGTACTATATTATATATCATTTTTTTTGTGTCATGAATTGTATTTGTTTGTTGGTTTCAAATGTTTGATGAATATGGACTACTGAATATATCAGAAAGATTCTGCAGAATCCACTTAGCAATCCACAGCATGCATACATATTCAGAACAGTGGATCTCAGTTTTCTTCTGCAATTATTTTGAATGTTCTATGAAGGTCACTCATCAACAAAAAATAGCCGTAGGTCTTCTTTTTCTTTAATTTCATGATCCATTATGTCTTGTTTATTGGAGAAACTTGAATTATTAGTGAGCAATTGTGAATCCTTTTTTCTTGTTTTCATAGGTGACCACTTGATGTTATTATGTTAACATTTTTGGCATGACTATAACTCCTTAAATGAGGACTAAGGGGTTGATTACTTGATTTCACTTGGGATTGATTTGAAATTTGGGTTAGAGTGCAGTCCTACATTGAACCCAATAATTCATTGGCCCATTTAGTCCCTTATCCACAACATCCAACAGAAATGATTTGCTATGCTTTGTTTTCTTGGCTGAGGTTCTTTTCTTTTCTAGGCCATACATGCTGGTTGAAATTCATATACTGGCCTCATGCTCTTTCCATGCCTCTTCAGGTTAGCAAAATTATACTGGGAGTTGGATGGCTGATGAGTTTACTCAAGCAGTAGGTAGGTTATAATCACCAATGGATTACAGAACTCCATTACAGCTAGAATTATATTCAGGCTTTCAAGGCTCTAGTACAAGTTATCTAGAATTTCAATACTCCGGGCACTATCCAACTAAAGAGATTGCTATGCAGCAGCTGAATTGATTCAAGGGGAATCTGTAGTAGTTTTCAAAGGCACAGTGAGATAAAAGGTCACTATTTTCATAAAGCAAACCAATAAAACAACAAGGAAATGATGGAATTAAACAGCTAAATTGACAGACTTATGAGTTATGAGTGGGATAGAGATAGCTCCTGTTTGTATTCGGTGGCCTTTGGGAGGGGAGGTGGTTGCTTGTAGGTTTTCAGTTGCTCTGAATCCCATCAATTAGGTTGTATTTATATCTTTGGTACATTTTATTTTGGCAACTATTTTGGTTCAATTTCAAGGGCAAGAAATGCCACAAACTCACATCCCAACTATCCTTTACGTAAACCCCATTTGAAAATTACAATCCCCACAAAAGAAGAGGTCATAGTCTCTGGTGATGGAGATGGAACATGCCTCTCAATCAAGAAGATGAAAGATTGATACATACGAGTGGGAAATACATGGATGATTTCATCTGTGCAAAATACGAACATCAATTGAAAAGAGAACTTGTCCATTCTGGGAGGCCCCAAAGCTAGTGTAGCTTCATAATAGATAAGTGGACCAATATACAAACAAGTGGGTTTTTGTTCTTCTTACATCATCTGATACCCTCATCTCCTTCCTTCACTTATTGGTGATCAGGTTTTTTGTTGCTCAACCCCAGTTGGCTGTTCATCAAGGACCCTTTCATCTTTCTTGAAATGTATAAACGTACAAACCTTGAATTTCAAAACAGCTCGTTAGCATCCTAGCATGTGGTGCAATTTTAACGTATTGAAACTGCCAATGAAGAATCATCAAGGCCTATCAGACCTGAAATATCTCCCATTTATAAGTGTGAGGAGTGCCCGCCCGCAACCACAATTCCGTCGAGTTTTCTGTCTTTCCCTCTTTTCAGGGTGAAGCTTCGAGAACGACGTTGCATGTTGCCGGCGCGCAACTTGTTTAACAATTAATATTCTATTGAAAATAGATACTTGACTCTGTTCACTCTTATCATAATTTTCGTAAAGTCGACTAAACAGAAGTTGCGGACTAGCAACTTCCTTTAATCATTGACACTCATGTTGGGTAACTTTGGGATCCATACAGACCCTCTTTGTAATTTTGCTGACAGTATTAGATACCCATTATTATCCTGAACTCATAGTGTAACACTTCGTCTTAAAATTTGTCTTTTTATCGGGATCAGACAGGTTACAGAGGGTTATAACCACGCTGTCAGTCTTTCTAAAACTACTATTCGAGTTTAATATCGAAATATTCTCGATTTTTGGGGAAGATAGAATTAATGTCCTGAGGTGGTAGATTATGTTAATACGAGTTTACCGATATGTCCGGAATATTTTCCGGAGCTACGGGCTGATTAACATGGATTTATTTAGTTTACGGAAGTAATAAAAGTTATTTACTTTACCGTAAAAAGATGACTTTGCGATAAGTCGAAAATTTGGGGAAAGTTCCTTCAGGAAAGTTGTAGGGGACGTTAATACGAACTTGTAGGTATGTCCTACGCTTTAATCGGAGTTCGTATGCGGAAGTTATAGGGGTTAATGTGTTGTTACTGTATGGTAAATAGTAAATAGAAAATATCTATTTATTGTTCATGATAACTTTTTATAATCCAATCTGGGTCGTTAGATCAATCAGAGATTGATCTGGGCCGTTGGATTTTAGGTATATATATGGAGGGTTGACTGGACAGTCTTCTCTCTCTTTCTTCCCCTTCGATTCTTCTCTCTCTCTCTGCTTCCCTCTGCAGCGGAGACACACCGCCACCATCAGCGGCTTCGCCTTGCTCCGTCGACCGAGGCTTGACATCTATCCACGCCAGAACCGTCGTGACTGCCACCTAGTAGAGAGGAACCTAAGCTCGAGCACTGTACAGGCGGGTTGACATCGAGCCAGGGCCGAAGGTGGGCCAAGGGACTTCCAGGCAGCCCTAAGAGCTGCCCAGAAGCAAGGAAGAGGGAGGAGGAGCGCAGCGGAGCTTCGCCAGAGTTGCAGAGGTTTACCTTGAGGTATGAAAACCTCGACTTTTTCTTGTGTTTGAGGTATTGTTGAACTACCTAGGATGTTTAGAGGCTTGTTAGGTAGGTAGAAAACCTCGGTTTGGCCGGAAAAGCTCGGTTTTTCGGTGAACCAGTAATCGGAGAAGACAAGGGTAAAAACCTTGGTTTTTTACCGAGTTCGATTTACCCAATTATTGTTTTACCGTAGGGTGAAAAGTCAGGACTGCCCCTGGCAGTTTGGGGTAATTACCAGGATGTCATTTAGGCTGAAATCTTAGAAATACCCCTGGCTGTTTCATTTAATTACAAGGCTACCATTGAGGTTGAAATTTCATAAATACCCTTGTTTGTTTTGTATAATTACCGAGATGCCATTTAAGCTGAAATCTGAGAAATGCCCTTGGCAAATTTGTATATTTACAAGGCTGCCCCTGATGTTAAAAAGACAATGCCCCTGGCAGTTTTAGTTAATTACAGAGCTGCTCCTAAAAGGTGAAATTCTAGAAATGCCCCAGACAGCTTAGCATAATTACCAAACTGCCATGGAGGTTTAATTGACAATATTACCCTAGAGGATTGGTTACTTACGTGGATGTTTTTATGTTATATTTATATGTGGGAATATTGTATTTACTTATAGTGGAATGTTTGGGTTATTATCGATAGTTAGCTAGGTTATGGATACTTCGGTGGAGAGGTTAAACCTCGGATTTGCTTTTAGCTTATGCTATCCTTATTTATAAATCGACTGATATGTAGTAAAGCGGGTTTTGCCCGGTTAGGGCGTTAATGAAATAAGAGCTACGTGTGGCTTGATCCTTAAGTACATGGTACGTAGGCAGCCTGACCGGGATTCAGGTGTAGTCACAAATAATATTAGAACCCTAGGTCCTCTAAAGTAATTAGTATGAAATCCAAATGCGGGAATCGGGATAACCTCCAGTTGTGAGGTTTATTCCGGTATCGTTTGGATTGTCATAAATGGTTGGAAATAAGAGTTATATCTTCTCAAGGGAGATTTCGAGTAAATCTCTCTTGAAATAGGTCTCGCACGTCCTATCCTGAGTTTAAAGAGGTAAACTTGGGCCCGACCGGGGCGTCACACATAGTTTCTTACCAATACAAATTTTGATATGAACAACCAAGTACTAACCACCAAAAGATACGATAGATAAAAAGTAAGAACTAGCTACATTTCTAATGACCAAGTAGGTGTGTCTCAACTTGTGCTTGCTTGGCTTTGATATGCCCCTACTCCAATTAGTAATGGTAGCCCTCAAGTCTTGGATCCAATCAATCAAACTGAAAGTCTTGAATCCTTAAACTAAAAGACTGTCTAAATTTAACAATATGCCAAATGCCTTTTTAGCACAGTACTCAGAAATGGCAAACACAAATCCAACAATTAATCGGTTGTGATAAATATATACCAGGTGATTATATTGTCACAATGATTATACCAGCCTTGTCTCCAACCATAGCTTTTCTTGATCACCCCTTTAGGGCCTCTCCAATCATTTGCGTCATTAGGGTGTGTCCTTTCCTCTCTAACAATTAGAGTCTTAATTATTTGAAATTATTTTCCTTTAAAATACCTATAGGACTCACCAATTGGTTCACCTACTAATCTACTATTGATATCATCACATCTTAACATCAACCGATACAAGTTCATTTTTAAAAATCTCGATTTTATTTCAATCACTTGCTTATATATCATAAAATGTTGTCATTTCATACGATGTGTGTCATTATATTGATAAGTCACATAAATTTAGATTATATGCTACCTATATGCCTATATACGAAAGTGGTGACTATAAATTGAAAATATATGAAGGGACAAACTCCAAGTTAGAATACAATAGGGGAGATTGATATATACCACTTGATACAAGATGTTAGTCTATGTTATAATGTAATGACTTACTAATATAATGGATAGTTATAAAGTAATCAAAGATACCATTTTCCATTTGCAATATGAAAGATTAAATTGAAAGGTGGAGGAGAAAAACTTGGCGAAGTTTGTAACCAAAAAAAGAAAAACTTGGCGAAGTTACTTCCCCACACGTTTGTAACTATCATAATGTTCCCAGCCAATAATTTCAATGATCAAAGTTGAAGTGAGTTTTGTGTTAATGTTGCTTTCACTCGGCCATAACCACATTGACTAACTATGCTTCTTTTGTTGGCTTATGACAAAATGAAAAACAAGCTTGCAACTCCATCACCCAATTACTATATTCCAAGTTGTGATGCTGAGATGAAATGTTGAGGAAGCATATATAAACCAGAGGCCTGTGTGAGGAAGCAAACAAGAAGACTTTGAATGGGTTTCAAGACTAGAAGTTAGTTTTGAACTCCTAAGATACATACGCAATCTAAGTTTCCAATTTAGAACTTTGTGGGATCGATTAGGACCACCAAAGTAGAGCAAAAGGAGAAACCAAAGTGCTTGAAACACTAATTTTAAAGTTAAGAACACCAAATCTCAATCATGTCTTCACTCAATCAATCATACTTTAGGAAATAGTTTAAGATGTGTTGGAGAGGAGAGATCCCATATCAGAAACAAGATATATAAAATATAACTTATATATGGGTGGATCATTCCTAATTGTACCGAGACGTTTTGTGGATAAAACCTAACACCTTAAAGGTGGTTAAGTTGGGACAATATCGGTACATGGATGATCCACGGACCACGCTTGTCGCTGTTTGACTTTGTATCAGAGTGGGTTTCTCTCTAATTGTGTCTCATTGGTTAGTGAGTTCGATTGGTGTGACATATATACACGTGCTACCCCTGAGTCTGGTTGCACGTGAGGGTTAGTGTTTATTTGGATTGTCACAAAGTGCCAGATGAGCCGGGTTAGTGGTCGGATTGGTTTAGACATTTGTACACGTGCTAAACCTTTGAGTCTGGTTGCACGTGAGGGTTGGTGTTTGAGTGGAGAATGTGACATAGATTCACGTGCAGACCTTGTCAGGTTGCACGTGAGGGAGCGTGTTAGAGAGGAGAGATCCCACATCAGAAACATGATAAATAAAATATAACTTATATGTGGGTGGATCATTCCTAATTGTACCGAAACCTTTTGTGGATAAAACTCAACACCTTAAAGGTGATTAAGTTAGGACAATATCGGTACATGGATGATCCATGGGCCACTCTTGTCGCTGTTTGACTAGATGTGTATCATTGTACATGTATATCAGGATACAGATGTTTAATAACAATAAACAACCTTCAAGTAGTGTAGGTGAAATGCAGTTGCAATCTGCTTAGTAGTTAGTATTCTAATTCATCAATGTAGATGAACTCACACTTATATGAGGAGAAAAACTGGGCAGGCATGTTGATCAATTCATGAAATTCCTAACTTCTAGAAAACCAATCAATTTGGTGAAAGGAAAATGAAAATGAAAATGAAAATAAAAAACAATGGGTGTATGGTCAATTTTGGTTGTCCCCTGTCTCATTCAATGGTTCAATAATTGGTGAAGAAGAGGTACAGAATTAATGAAGGGAGTCTAATGAGTTCAAATTAAGGATGATGAAAATTTCGATTATAGATTGGATTCAAAGAGTGATATATAAGACCATGAAAAGAATATATTTACTAGTAACAGTCAAGTACAGTGTCCTTATCAACTAATAGAAAGGGTACAGCATCTTATACTTAGTTTTAAACAGAAGAAGAAGGAAGCAGCTAGTGCTAAAGTTGAGAAGTTGCTCTCAACCTCTAATTGAATGGCAATTGTAAAATGAGAGCATTATCAGAGGTGTCAATTTTTTTTAGTTATTTTGTGAGATGAAAGAGTCAAAGTAAGAAACTTAGAATGGAGGGAGTGAAATCACTGAAATGAATCTTATATGTCAGCCTCAGCCAAAGTTCATGGTGCTTTCTTCTCCCCAACACAGGAGTAAACAATGTAAAGAAGAAAAGACTCCATCATCAGTGTGTTGTTCGTATGATTCTAGCAAGATTCTTGATAAACTGGGCATGGGGTAGAGCAAGTCTTTGATTTGTCACCATATTGTGGCCTTGTGGGGGCTTTGATTTGTTGTTTGCTGGGGGCTATCTGATGTTTTTACTTGAACTGAAATAAACTTCTTTTCCCATTACTGTTTCTCTGATACTGATCGAATGGTTTCCAGACTTATCTTCTTATTTCCTATGGATTTTAGCATTTTCTTGCTTGTGTGGTGGTGGAGGTTACAAATTAGAGGAAACTAATGATGGACTTCCATGAAATCTTTAGTGTAAACACTGATGCGCAGTAAGAGGATTATAGTAAGCTTGCAGTGCGCTCACATATTGAGTTTCACTGCTTGTTGTTGACGTGAGTCCTAATTTTAGTATGATTAGAAAATATAATCAAACTATGATTGTGTAAGTTTTTTTGTGTAATTAGTTTCCTTCTAGGATTACAACCATTCTTATATATAAATAGGACCTTAGAGGCATAGTTTTAGGTGTGGTGTGATGCAGATCGTTGAGAGTTCTGATCTTGAGAGCTGAAAGCTATGATAGATCATAGTAGATCTGACCTGAATCTGAATCTATCCTGAATCTGAATCTGATTTGTTCGCCGTATTGAATTAACCCTGAATTGAAGTATTCTTTTTTACTATGGTAGATCATAGTAGATCTGACCTGAATCTGAATCTGTCCTGAATCTGATTTGTTTGCCGTATTGAATTAACCCTGAATTGAAGTATTCTTTTCTACTTGGTATCAGAGCAGGTTCAATCCTTTGAACTTGCTTTGCATCCTTTGAATCCTGAATCTCGAAGAACACCCAAACTACCACCACAAATCCGCTGCGTACCACCACTACCACCATTGAAATCGAACCATCTTGAAACCCGAAAAACCATGAATTGAATTGAAACCCATAAATCCACCACCACCACCGAAATCGAAAAAACCCTGAATTGAATTGAACCATGAATTGAATTGAAACCCAAAAAATCCATCACCACCACCACCACCGAAATCGTTTCCGCTGCACCTGAAATCCAAAAACTTGATAACTGAAATCTGCAAATCATGAGAGATATGATTCCAAACCCTAATCATGAAGAAGGAGCCGCACATGATCATCAAATATCGTAAGATCATAGATCAAATATCTGAGTTCCTACATCCCCTCAAGGAGACGAAGATAAAGGGGCTGAATGAAAGAAAGAATGAATGAATGGGTATAGAAATTATGGTGGAATTTTGGAGATAAGGGTTCTTCTTTCAATAAGGATCCGAAACTGGATTTGGAGCAAAGTTATGCATACATTCGTAGAGTCTACAACAATCCAATGTTGCACCTTGCAGCTGCACCTGAGGCCATAGTCATGACACCTGAACTTTATTACTCAGGAGGAGTTTCAGAGTCTTCCCTTCAGGGGGAGAGCAAGTATGTAGGAAATCCTCTGAATATGGACGAATTTAAAGAGTTGAAGAACCTGGAAAGTCAATTTGGGGCTGGAAACCAAGTAAAAGAAACTGCAAGCACACAAGTGGATCTGTCAACTAGACGAGTCGACTCGTCAACTAGCTTACGGTTGATGACTCAGGCGACTCATCGATTCCTCCCAGAACAGAGCTAGTCGACCTGCAAATGAATAGGGTTGACTCGATTACCGGACTAGAATGTGAACTTCCTCTAACTGAAGAAATTATGTCTGAAGACCCCCTTTCTACTCCATCAACTGAAGGACCCATCCAGAATGTCCTCCCAGAGGATGCCCTGGCAGATCCAAAGTGGAAGCAAGCTATGAATGAAGAACTGGAAGCCCTGCAGAAGAATGAAACATGGGATGTTGTTCTTATGCCTCCTGGTAAGAAGATAGTCGGGTGTTGTTGGGTGTTTGCAGTGAAGTTGAAAGCTGATGGAAGCATTGACAGATATAAAGCTCGCTTCGTTGCTAAAGATATACTCTACCAAGACATCATCGTGGTGAACGTGAAGAACCCTATCCTCATCAACCAATACTACAAGTCTATTGTTGGCATTCCGGTTTTGGCTCAAAAGCTGGTGCAGATTCAAGCAACCAGTATTGCAAGGAATTTGCCGGATATTGTCAAGAAGATCAATGACAGACACACTGATTGCCTTTCTGAGCTGAACAAAATGCCAAAAAGTCTCTCATCTGTTGCCGAGGCAATGACGGCTTTCATGCAGATCATTGGATGCGCCAAGGAGTCACTCAGGAGGATCCTCCTGAGAGGCGAATTCGATGAGTATTCTGATGATAAGAAAATGCATTGCATAGCTCGCTTGGTCGAGATGCTCAATCAATACTCTGATGATCTATACAGGTGTGCGGAGAGTGATCCGAAGATCAACTTTTTGATGGATGAGATAAAGATTTTGGAAGAAGCCAAAGGTATCGCTCTTCCGAATTTTCTTTCTCGAAATGCTTTTCTTATTATCTTGCAGTCAAAAGTGAAGGGGATTGCAAGCATTCCTATTGGATTTGTGGATCAAGTCTGGAGTTACATAGAGGATGTGGTAATATCCGTCTTGATGAAACAGTCTGAAAATTACTATTAGCTACAGTTGTCTGCCAGAAGAGCCGGTCATAATCTGATGGCTAAGATGAAGGTTAGGTCCATTAGGTGGATGATGGAGATTGTTGAAATGGAGAAGCTCACTGACTATACATGTGATTCTGAATATGTTGCTGAATGGAATAAGCTGATGGCTCAGCAGGATACCTTTTTGAATTGGGTTCTGCATGATGAGAATCGCCCTTGTACTGTAACTATAGAGGGTATTGGGGAGGTCGAGGTTGCAGTCCTTAGGCATTACCCACATCAGTTGTCTCAGGCTTTTGACCTCAAGATGAGGATGACTGCATATTGGAAAGTTGTTCTGAGGAGGTTTGTTGATTGTATGGCGCTGCATTTGCAGTTATCGGTTTCAAATTTGGTAAACAAAGAGATGGAATTTGAGATTGTAAATGAGCTAATGGGTCCTTATGGTGGTGGAATTGAGAGGATGCTTGAGGAGTCACCTGCTGTGGCTGTTAAGCCGAGAATTTCCGTATTGAAAGAACCTTGCCCGACACGTCGAAAAGAGGAGAATTGATTACTGATCAACTAGTTGAAGATGTACATGCAAGACCAGTCTCTTCTCCTACATCAACGATCTCTCCTGGCTTGTCATCACCTGCGGATGCAATCAAGGAAGAGAAGTGGGTCAAAGCAATGGAGGTCGAGATGGATGCTCTCAAGAAGAATGATACTTGGGATTTGGTTCAATTTGAAAAAAAAACTGTTGGTTGTAGATGGGTTTATACTATGAAACACAATGCAGATGACAGCAGTCTGAGAGAGCTGGAACTTGAATCTAGTGATTCTGAAGACAACTGTGATGAAGATGATTCTGAATTTGAGAATGAGGTTGAAGCAATTTTTCTAAGAGCTGTGCATGAAAATACAGAACGAGAGAATGTGATCTTGGAAGTGAACGGAATGCGATTGTCATTCAACAAGCAAACTGCAAATTGTGCAAGAGTTGTATTTTACTCCATAATGAAATTGGCATTGGAAGCTCCACATGAATCGGCAAGCGAATTGGTACAAGCTGCTTTCAAGGTAATTTCAGAATGGAAACATATGCTCAAGTATTACCTATTAGGCATAGATGAGGAGATAGAAGTGATTATGAAGTTTGAAGAAATGTGTTTGGAGTCTACCAAGGCAGTTTCGTCCAAACATTTAGTGACTCACTTGACAAGTTGGGCATTCAAGACTTGTATGCGCCAACTTGAGGAGGAGTGTTGACGTGAGTCCTAATCCTAGTATGATTAGAAAGTATAATCAAACTAGGATTGTGTAAGTCTTTCTGTGTAATTAGTTTCCTTCTAGGATTACAACTATTCTTATATATAAATAGGACCCTAGAGGCATAGTTTTAGGTGTGGTGTGGTGTGATGTAGATCGTTGAGAGTTCTGATCTTGGGAGCTGAAAGCTATGGTAGATCATAGTAGATATAACCTGAATCTGTCCTGAATCTGAATCTGATTTGTTCGCCGTATTAAATTAACCCTGAATTAAAGTATTCTTTTCTACTCTTATGCTTTAGCAACTGCTTCATATCTCACATGTTACTCTCTTTGAGTTACAAGTAGTTAAGCATTGTGTCTTCATGTCTAAGACTATACTTTATACCATAACAACATGCCTAGAAGTCTAGAACATCAAATACCAAATTATTTAAGGTAAAAATTAAGTATAAAATTTGAACTGTATTGCACTACTCAGTTAGAGAGTCCAACCCAGATTGTGCAACACCTTTATGAATTATAATCGTGAATTTTAGGTTGGTCACCTCAATCAGTGTACTAGTGGGTTTTGTTATTGCATTGTTTACTATCCTCAAATAGTGTGCACCTTTACCTATGTACAACTTAATAGTAGAAAAACGGCTTCAACTTGATTGGTTAAGATATTTAATTGATAATTTTGATGTCACTGGTTTAAATCTGATAGATATACATAGAGTGTATACGTTATTGTTGATTTAAGATTGTGTGATGAGTATGAGGCTATTAGACACCGATGTCACATGATTATACATCAAAATATATAGTGTGGATAGCTGCTGTTTTTGGGGAGACAAGCAAGTGAAGCAAGCGAACAAAAAAAATTATAGGAAACAAGATTCATCAAGGAACATTATTAGTACATGGTTGTCTTTGAGCCCAATTTTAGTGAGAAATAATTGAATACTAAATGAATTGTGGTATCACATTGAGCATATCTTACAATGTATTTAATTCAAAAACATGTAAATTTGTAAACAAAATATAGTAATTTTGAATAAAAGAATTTCGATATATAAAAGAACTGACATGACAACATATTTGGAAGTGTTATTTGTCATGAGCAGTGGAGGCCGTAGATGGCCATGGCCGTACAATTATTTTTAAAAATGGTGGAATCTTAGTGGTTGATTGGTATATAATCAAGAGATTTTAAGGTAAATTTTAGTTTTAACCCCTCCAATAACAAGCTTCAAATTTCGTCATTGGTCATGAGCCTGGTATTCAAATATGTTTAACCTCTAAACATGAACGTTTTTTTCGACTTTGAATAAACTTTTTTTTCCCTATATTCCATATATCAAAGAGCATTGGTAATTGCCAGTCTTGCAGAAAGTATAGGATTAATAGGAGAGGCTTTAAGAATGAATTTATCCAGAAAAAGGCTATCATACATTTAAGGGATTCACCCTATTTCTAGGTTTCCATTAATTTTTGTTGGTCAGGTTGGATGTTGGTAAACTAGAAGAAGATCTAAATCCAAAACCCATAAATGGACACAGTGAAACCTAACAATTGTCCTCGTCACAGAAGAACCAGTGTTCATCTTCTTTAGTTGCCAAACAACCAGGTGGGCAACTTTTAATGAAACTGGTCTAGTTTACTTCTCAATATCAAACACTGACAAATCCTTTTTCTTTTTTTTTCTTTCTAAATTTCACTAGTGATTTTTGTCTCTTCCTCTCAGTTAGCCGAGAATATAGGGCAGAGGGATTTTTCTTTTCTGTAAAGGAAAAGAACAGCGAGAGAATTAAGGGTTGGTTTTATTTTTCCGTATACTTTGAGAAGAGGTGTTTTCGTCTGTGTGTTTTGTCACCATCATTGGATGCACGTGGAAACCCAGAAGGTAAATAAATTCCTTCTCAACTTCTAGCGATTGAAGTGGTATTTTATTCCAATGAGTAAATAGATTGTGGACCAGTAATATGAAAATATTTTGATGATGATGATCACCCTTATATATATTATATAATTTTTCCGCTGTTGATACCCATCTTCCACCTTCGTCAGTTTTCTTACTTCTCCTGTTTCTGCCACCCTTTTCTGTCTTCTCTCTTCTTCTTTGTAAGCATCTGTTTCTTATTTCTTTATTCCCTGTTTTGCTGTGTGTCTGCCATTTTTGTTTTCAATTTCAGTATTCTTAATTTGCATGGCATTATGTGTTTCTAGCTTTTGTGTTGTTGTGTTTTCTGAGTTCCTTGCTGTAATGGGATGTGGTCTTGTTGTTTTGTGATCTGGGTATGTCTGCTCTTGCTCTGATATTCATTAAAGTTAGAAACTTTACTGTTTGTAAAGATCTTTAGGCTGTGATCGTCATACGCTTTGGTTTTGTTGCAGTTTGGACCCAAATTATACACACCGATTGACTATCACTGTTTGTGTTTCATTGGAATTATGAATTTCCTGGACCAGTTGGGATATAGATTTTTAGTCCCCTAATGTGAATCAAAGCCCATGAGTTGCAAGTGGATGGCTTTATCGGTTTTAGTCCTCTTCTTCTGGACCTTGAGTTTGCCTGGTCTTGGTTGTTTAGCAGAGATTGGAATGCAACATTGTTGGTTCCCTTTATTGTATCTGAATTGTTGATCCTTGTTTGTGGCCAGTGTGTCAAACTTGTGGGGAAGCATGGCTCTTTCCGGAGTTCGTAAAGACAGAGAGTTGAGAATTCATGAAAGTTTGGATGAGCTTAGCGCTGTTTTGGCAGACTACATTGCTGAAATAGCAGAGGCAGCGGTGAAGGAGCGCGGCGTTTTTGCGATGGCTTTATCTGGTGGTTCTCTCATTGGCTTAATGAGGTATCAATCTTTCCTTTTCCCAAATTTGGTTCCCTTTGTTTTGTGATTCTTTTGTTGATGTATTGTTGATGGTGGGAAAGCAGAAAACTGTGTCAAGCTCCTTATACCAAGACTGTAGACTGGGACAAGTGGTATATTTTTTGGGCTGACGAGCGTGTTGTGGCAAAAAATCATGTTGATAGCAATTACAAGCTTGCAAAGGATCTGTTTTTGTCCAAGGTACTTTTCTTCTTTCCTTTTCACTAGGCTGCAGTTTGATCTTGAACTAATTGATGCACCGGAAATTTAACTTCATACACTCTGGTTTCCTAGCTTTAATATGATGTTTCTTCGTTGCTCTCTCTCTCTCTCTCTCTCTCTCCTTTGAACATCCAACCAAACCAAGGGAAACCTGGGTATGAGAAGGGGATGTGATTATAGTTCTAAAAGCAGGGTGTAGAGTACCATTCTTTTGTCGTTTCGTAATCTGCAGGTTGGGTCTTGCCAGTATTTACTTCAATATATCTAACTTAATTCCTCCAATTCCGCTCGTATTTTGATTCCATTCCCATCAACGTTTACTCCTGCAACCAAAAGCTACCTTGTAGAGTCATCCAACAATAGTGAGGTCACTGAGGTGGATTGAAGATGCTTCTTTTTTTTGAAAGGAAGATGAGGCTACTTAGTTGACCAAAAAGAAAAAAGATGAGGCTACTTCAGCACAGCTTCCTTTCAGTTACTTCTAGTTTCCAAGTACCTCAGTTCTTTTCTATTTTAGCTGCCTCTCATGCTCATAACATTAGCTTAAAGCTGGTTATCACAGCATTTCTCTGTATAGTTCAAGGCAAAGCCATTTTGGGTGACCTTTCCTCATTTTCTACTTAATTTCCATTGTGTTGTGATGCAAATGGAAGGAAACATATATATGGTGGAAAGAACGGTTACTCTTTCTACTACTCATCCGTGCTGAAGCAGAGAAACTTAAAACGTGTAACAACACCCTTTGGGAAGAGTTTTCATGATGCAGATCTGAGGAAGTAATAATCTAATATTCTGAATTCAACACTGGCGCGGTTAATGTTTTGGTAGCTTTATCAGAATTCAGTTATTGTAATGAATACTTGCAATTTTTGAACCTTACGACCACTTTTATGTGATGTTGTCTACTATTGTCCATAATGTATTCTGATTTTTAAACTGGTATTGGGCATCCTATCATTGATGTGAAAAGAGTGATTAATATATATGCTTCTGTAACAAATTAGACTAAAGCTTTATAGTAGAGTTTGTAGATTGAAGGGGTGGTTCATTAGATTGCTCCTGTGGTTCTATGTGTTTATAGTATACATTACTTGCTAGTAAGTATATATCTTGCTACAGCTACTCGAGCTATATGCTGAACTTTGAATAGTCCTTTGTGATTATCCTCTGCATGCTACCATGCATTTTGTATCAGCTGAAAGTGGTTAGAGTATGATTATGCTGATCAATGTTGAATGTAAAATGCGCATAAAACCATTCAGTATTAGAGAACATTTAGATCAAAGTATTAGTCTAATTACAGTATTGGAATGCCATATTGAGCTTTGCCTTTTCTTTGATTTACAACTTTGGCTAGTTTTACAGCAATGCTAAATGTAATTTTGCTAGTTTTCATAATCCATATGTATTCCTCATGCTCGTTAGCATATTATGTACACAGGTACCTATTATTCCGAGCCATGTGCATTCCATTAATGATTCAGTGTCAGCAGAGGAGGCAGCTGAAGAGTATGAGTTTGTCATTCGACAGTTGGTGAAATCTCGTGTGATCAGTGTGTCCGATATAAGTGACTGCCCCAAATTTGACCTTATCCTCCTAGGAATGGGCTCCGACGGCCATGTTGCATCATTATTCCCTAACCACTCGGTGCTCGAGGAGAAAGATGAGTGGGTAACCTATCTAACTGATTCCCCCAAACCTCCACCGGAGAGAATTACATTCACTTTGCCTGTCATCAACTCTGCATCCAACGTAGCTATAGTTGTGACAGGTGAAAGCAAAGCAGAGGCTGCACACCTTGCATTAGATGGTGCGGATCCGAACTTCGCATCAGTTCCTGCAGGAATTGTCCAGCCACTGAAGGGTAAGTTGGTGTGGTTTATGGATAAACCAGCAGCCTCAAAACTCGATGGCTTTCAATTTTCGGAGTAGGGTGAATCTCTTCATGTCAGTGTATGTTTTGTACGTAGTGAAGGGAGTCGACACATGTGGTTCCATTTCTTTTTCATCTTGTCAATTTTTTTCCAAGTTTTTGTGTCAAGTTCCCCATTTTGCCTTGTTTTCCTCGTCTTGATGGGTTTGGAAAAGTGTTAGTACCCTTTTGTAAGAAGAGGTAAATAAAGCAGGGGTCTAATGCAAAAGCCATTTCTGGTTCTACTTGCTTGTAATGGTTACTGAACATTGGACGGGATTCTCGATTGGAGTCTGGAATTTCGAAGAGTTACCTTGTATATGAGCAAGAGCCAATTTTCTGTTAGAAACTTGTGTAGCATGTGTTTTTGCTTCTCTTTTGGTCCTTTTCTCATTAGCAGGTTGTTTCCCCTACTCTAAGGAACATAGACAAGATCACAAGGCATACGCTATAGATGATTTAGCCATGAACATGGTGATCATCTGGTATCTGATGCCAACTAAATGGAAAATAGGGGGTTACCCCAATGATTAAGGGTTTGCCTAAAGGAACAGTAACCTAATTTTTAAAGAATAACATAAAACTACACATTGAATAAGGATCAACAAGACTAATGATTGGTGAGCTAAAGCAGTGGTGGGCAGATCTTACAATTTGGGTAATCGTGTGGATTACCATAAGCTCTGTAGTTGTGCAAATCTTTCAGCTTAAAAAAATCAAATTCTATGAAAGGAATCTAATATAACTTGGCCTGCACAACTCAATAATTTGAACCTAATATTAGGTTTGGTTTGATTTGATTCAGAAACGGAAATGTAATCCCCCATAAAGTAAAGGAAATTGACATTTCTGATCCCACACTAAGGTTTGACATCGCCTCCTAACCTCAACCGCCCGTTTAATCAATGAAAACTACTTCACATTTCACATATCTGATCTTTATCAAAATAGTGATGCTTAAAGCGTGTGGGATGTATATCTCTGGATAAGATTAAGATAACATGTTTCAATCATTCAAAGTCTCCAAATAATCCAATTTCTTGATTCAAAAGACAAATTTACAAGATTAGGAAGCCTGCACATTTGGATAGATCAATCCAATCCACAGCTTTCTCAACACAAAAGAGGAAGAAAAAGTTGTGAACAACACAAGGTCTTTTTTCTTTTTACCAAAATCGCAAGTTCTTATTGTTGTCACAAAAATTCTACTTACCTCAAATCATGATTTCAAAGCACTTCTAGAACTGACAGCAGTCAAAAATCTGGACTTTAGTGTGTTTTTTTAAACGATTTTTCAAAGTCGGAAGACAAGAAGTTCAAAAAAAACAAATATACTGAAACCTGCAACTGTGATAAAGGATTGCAGCTCCGAAATCACTCGGGTAACTTTGTGAGAGAATGACTTTGCTTATGAAGTCTATTCATCACACATACAAAATTGGGGATCCTACTAGAGGAAAGCAAAATCACTCGGGTAACTTTGTGAGAGAATGACTTCTATTTATCAGGCAAGGACCTCATCAGGTAATGTGCGATATTCCATTTCTGTTACAGACCTTAGACCATCTGGATCAGTAACATCTTCCATATCTTCTCTAGGAGGGAAGCCCCTCGATCGCCCAAGCAACCATTGATCTATGACCCCACAATCAATTGCATACTTGATGGAATGCTCCAAATATTCTCTATCAGTAACTAGATGTGGTTGAACTGTCAACATTCTCATGAGAGCTGAAATGGAATTGCAAAAAAGAAGTTAGAACAAGGTGAACAGCACACTGGAAGAAACCAATGCATTGACCATATACCAGGCAGATACACTTACACATTTCATGTTATCAGAGTTGAACATTATTCCAGTTTTATCATTTCAACAATATACCAGCCTAGATAATTAGTAATGTGTCCTATAGAGTTGTCATAATGGCTATTTCTTTTTGAATAATTAAGGCATAAACTTGCAAAGATGAACCAATGATCATATATATTATCTAAAATAATAAGAGTAGACATAATCTAAAATAAGAAGTGGGCTTCTTCAAGTACCTACTAATGATATCAGTAAACATTCATTCTTAGTACATGACGCCCTGAGATGAATGACAAGGATATATCTTCATCAAAGAATTCCAACATAATGATGTATTGCCGTCCATTTTGAAGCTTAACACAGGCCACCTAGATTTAATTTTTAAAGAAAGTGGACATTCGACAGGCTTGTCTAGGAATGTCTTGTTTGAAGCCGCAGTGTTCCCTTAAGAGATTAACTATAATGGACCACTGCAGGCTTCTCCTGAAGGTAGGATTATGAAGAACAATAAATGGTTCCCATTTGGGAGTTCTGATAGCTGGCACCCAAATGAGACTCTACACAAGGGAGGGTTACTTTCTAGTAGTTTAAAAGGATCTACTGCTGAAAATAAAATAAGATAGGTTATATCATAAGTCACATCCACAGAATAGATCACAAGAGTGTACCTGCCACAATACCATCTCCAGATGCTGACATATCAGAAGTGTAAGGACTAATAGGGGGATCCTCCATCCCATTAACAGCACCATCAAGTTCCCTTGTATAGTAATGTATCTTAGAAGTACCATTTGTCACAAACAAAACCTTAAGGTTTTCATGCCAAAGTGGGGAAATCATTTCTCGTCTATGGTGAACAAACTTTGATCTGGCATTATCTTTGGTGTCGAATTCCTCAGAAGGCTGGACTCCGCACAGAAACTCAAGCTCTTGCTTAGTAACTTCAATAATATCAGAAATATTCCATACTTGCTGTATGAACAACTTAGTTTCTTCAGAAGACTGCCACAGCGGTAATGGAAGGTTTACATCATAGAAAACAACTCCGCCTAGCTGCTTTGAAATTTTGATTGCTTGGAGTGTACTTGATCTCATGTTTTGATCAAGCAGAGAATGTGTGTTGAAATAGAACATCTTTGCCTGCATGATAGACTGTTATAAGCTATGGCAGAAAGCATTTGCACTGCAACAATCTAATGCTTACACACTCAATTACACTTTTAGATCATGTTTAATGTTTCTTTTTTATTTGATACTCTGAGTTACATTGCAAAACTTCTCAGCAAGAGTTGCATTTAAGTATAATTGCACATCGTGCTCATGATATCAAATTTCATCCCCTCAAATTTGACAACCAAAAATAAGTAATAATAAGCAAAATATAAAAAAGAAAAATTGTGTGGCTGTTTCCAAACTCAATTCCCAAGACTTATGAGTTAAATATCATGCATTTACCAATTGGCATTGTATTGGATATACAAACTATGAACAAGAAAGTATTCAAGTTAATTCATTTTTGTTTTACCTCCTTCAGCACATCCATGTTGATCTCTGACTTTGTTAAAGAATCCTCGGCACAGGGTCTGACACAAGACAATCTCAAGCGGTTTCTTTTACCAATCTTCATCTGTGATACTGCAGTTGATCTTCTACTATCCATGCGAACAGACCGGGTTTGAACATTATTGGCATTCATATAATATAACATGGCCTTGCCATAGTCATCATCTCCAAGTTTTCCCATGAAAGCAACCTTGCCGCCTAAGCTTGCAAGAGCAATCGCCACACTGCCTGCACATCCCCCAGGAGACCTAATGAACTTTTCAGGGGCCCATAATGCATCATTCTTTCTTTCATGTATTTCATAATCTAAGAGTCTGTTGGCTGGTCTTCCCGATGGCACAAAAGCATGTTGCACAGCTCCAAAGCAACACACAAGAGGAGGCCAACCATAAGTATAGCTGGCATCCTCTCCATCATCTATTTCCACTTCTAGATCATCCTCAGTCTCATCCTTCACATCCAAAACAAATGTAAGCTCCTCAGCATCACTAACTTCAGCTTCACTAACCTGGCTCTCAATCTCATCAACCTTCTTCTTAGTTCTTTTGTTCCTCACCTTCTTCTCAGATTGTTCTCCTTCCACACTTACCGAAGCAGATACAGCTAAAACATACAAAGTTCCCAGTTTAGCACATTCAACCAATAATCTATACACAAGTACACAACAATACAAAAACATCAATAAGGGAGGGTACCTTTCTTACGTCTCCCTCTTTTCTTAGGCTCTTCATCAATATCTTCATCACTCGAAGCATCACTATCAGAAGCTGTCTTCTTCAGAGTCCGTTTAGTAGTCCTAGTCGTCTTCTTCTTCTTCTTCACGACAACCTCCTCCTCATTCACTCCATCTAAACCCGAATTCTCTGAATTGTTTATCTTTTTTGACATAGCTGCAAGGCCCCATTTTTTACTGTGTAACCTAAAACCCTGAAGTTGAACTAAATTAAGTGACAGCTTATTGGGCCAATCCAAATGGCACCTGCAAATTTCATAGAACAATTTCCCTATCAAAACCATCACTAATCATACAATTAAAGTATAGGGTTTTAGAGGTTTAAGCAAATTCTAGTCCTTTTCATAGTTTTTTTTATCTCAAATCCTCAAGAAAAGATCAAAACTTTGAAAACCCAGAAAGATTGTTCATTTCCCATTTCAGCTCAAGAACCACATGAATTTGAATAAAGATTGGAAATTTGATAGAGTGAGAGAGAGAGAACCTGGGTAGTTGTAGAAAGTAAGTGAAAGAGAGCAAAGCCATTGACGAGCTCAAGTTCTGAGTCGTAAAAGCAGCAGCTCCGACTACTGGGTCTTGTTGCTCTCTTCAAACATGGAAGAAAGCTTCTTGCTGATAAGTCTGCTGGTTCAACTCTTTAGTCGAGCTTAGCGGGAGAGAGAGAGAGAGAGAGATGAAACAGCTCTGCACGTGCCAAGAGCGTGCATTTTTTTAATCATAGAATAGAATTTGAGACCTTATTTTGGTGAATTGAATATAAATCCACAACATAATCAGATAATGTATCAGAGTTAAAAGAATCATCCATTTCAAACTGGTATCACAGAAGCTGATATCCATCCACAGTCAAAACCAAGCACCCCACAACAACCATGTGAATTCACAATCAGCACATGTTTCATTACAACCGAGTTTAACAAAGACGAGGTTTGACAGAACTACATGACTATCTTCCTACGATGCTTCACTTGGGAAGCAACGGCACTAGTCCTCTTGTTTCAGAACCTCGGCTTCAGCCATTGCCATGGGGTCATTCTTGATCTCTTCTTCTTTCTCCCCGTCTCGCTCTTGCGCCATCTTTTTCCGGTGCAGCTCTTCGGCAGCCTCCATGGCAGCCTTGTTCTCCTTCTGCATACGCAGCATTTCCTCCTCTTGTTGCTGTCGCTCAAACCACGTGTCTGCATCTGCCCAAACTGAACAATACAAAAACAAAACAAATCGGCACACATAGGCATGATTAAGAATAGCTAACACCACACTGCAAGAAAGAGCATCTAGTTAAGCAACTGTTTTGATCGAATATGATCTAGTCTTCATCATCAAAGATGTTATTCAACTAATCCGTTTCCACTATCTTTCTACATCTTCCAATCTTTGCAACGTTCTTATAGCCTTACTTCTTCACTCTGCTTGATTTCGGAACTTCTAAGCAAACTTACTATTGAGTTCTCCTTCCTCAATTTCGAGACTTTTAAGCAGACTTATTATTGAGTTCAGTTTGACTACCAAAAATTCCTAAGCAAACTTACTATTGACTAAGAAAAATTTCTAGAGTTTGCCTATGAAGGTATGAATCTCAGCCACACTTCTAAGCCTAATTCGCATCATAAACCCTAAATTGCCCAATTTAGACTAGCACACACAATTAGCAACCAATGTCAAATATCAAATGAAAAACCCTAAACCCTAGATATTAAAACAACATGAGTAAATCAATCAAAGATAAGATTGTGAGGAGTACATACTGGGCTGAGCGGCCCAACCCTGTTCGCCTCCCTTGATCTTCTCGGGCAGGGCGTAGTTGACGGTGAGAACACGGCCGAAGAGCTCGGCGCCGTCCATGTTGTCCATGGCGGCGGCGGCGTCTTCTCTCTCCAAGAAAGTGACGAAACCGAAGGAGCGGTGCTTCTGGGTGGCCTGATCGAGCGGCGTCTTGACGTCTTTGATGTCGCCGAAGGGAATGAAAGCCGAGTGGAGAATCGACTCGTTGACCTCCTCCGCCAACCCTCCCACGTATAACGTGTTCTTCTGCACTTGCTGCGCCATTCTTGCTTCCTCCACGGTTCTCTCGTCTTGGGCTGTGTTTGTATTTATGAGGGTCGGGTCTGCTCTATGGGCCGTTCCCTAATTACGTTATAACACTGGTGGCCCAAATAGTCCAATGTTGCCCTGAATTTTACAATCATGACATACCATGGATGAGTTTGCGTTTCACTGCTCCAAATTTTGCATAAAAAATGAATACAAAATATCGTATTTCTCTCCAATATATGTTTGCTTTAAATACAAAATCCGATGAAGAGAAATTGAATCAGGTAAACATGTTAAATGGTAGTTCTTCACGTAAATCAACTACAAGCAGTTTGAGACAAATCAACTGCACGTTTGAATTTATCTTTTTACCCTGTTATCTTTTGCATCAATTTATTTACTTTCTCTGTTTTCATCGTGCTATTTTTTACTGTTTTCATCCTTTATTTATTTCTGAATTAATAATAGATAAGGGTAATAAAAATAAATAGGCAAACGTCAGTTTCATAAACTAAATTGGCTTAATTAATAGAGATATCCGTGTAATATTGAGGCTCCTCTTTTATGATTTTGATGGTTGGAAATAAGAAATAAGGAGCCTTAATATGACACTGAAGATATTAATATAGATGTATGGTTGTCCCAACATATAAATAAGAAATGGCTATGACTATCGCGTGTAATTACATGTCGTATCTACAAAAATTATTGATCATATGTGCTAACAGTCTTATACCAATGACCATGACAATGTGAACCTAACACAATTTGATAGTCATGGTATATGAATGTTCTATACATTACTTTTCTATACGCATAGATAACACTCAAGAAAACGAAGTGCATTCTAGGAGTTATTTGATAGTGCAAAGTTTTCTTGTATTTCATCGTTCCGCACTTCCACCATTTTGGAGTTCTTCTCTGTTGGATAATTGTCTGATTCTTTATACATTACAATACATATATTGCACACTGATTTTACAATCATCACATATACATATATCCGTATCATATAGAGACTCCCGAGTAGTAGTTTTTAGTTTTCACTTTCATACAATTGCAGGTTAAGAAATAAGAATCGTTTTTGAAGAAGCTGTGATAGTTTGCCACAGACAGCTTGTTCTACAATGTACAGAGTATAGACTGCCAGTGGAACGTGGATCAATCTATCACTCCACGGAAGTGGTCGAGCACCTGCCAATCTGTGATGATCAAAAGTTGGACTGCTATCCCAGCTTCGAATATTTATAAAGAAAGCATACGCACAAACAAGTTTAAATTTCAGTTTTCATTTGATTAGACAATGGAACCCCACATCAAATAATCTCCTCAATCTGTAAATGTCATTTCTAAAATCCATAAAATGATATCTGAATCACAATATGCAAGTTCTCAGTGCTTGTGTACTGTAAATCATGTAATAATGGCCAATGGGCCGCTTCTCTCAATGACTAATCAACTAATTATTCAAAATTGTGTGACTAAATTCCTTCTTCCGAGTAAAAATGGCAGAATCATGTATTGAATCACTTCTTGTGCAAGTACAAGATGCCAACCACCACAGAGATGCCAACAACAGCTGCCGGAACAGCCCAGTATTGCTTTGTAAGGGTCATGAGCTTCTCACGATAACCAGTTGGTTGTGTTTCAGGTTCAGCTGAGGCATCTGTGTCGAGCTCTCCAATGCACATGGTTTCCATGAGCTCCTTTGCTTCTTTGCTATGCCCAGCATCTTCAAATTCATCAGTGGCATCTTTGCCTGTAATGAAATTAATAACAGTCACATCACAACTTATATCTGAAACAAATTCTTGATGGTGAAGTCAATTTGATCAGAAAAAACATGCAAAAGGAAGCTCAGATGTATACCAGTTGTAGCAAGAATTACATCATCACCACCAGGGTGATCATCCAAATAAGTTGACACATCATACACCTGCAATTAGCAAGTGCTGCATATGTAAGCACAAGGAGCGTAAAATGGCAACGTTGAGTTCTCCAAAGGCATACTGAGATACAAAATCAGAACGAAAACTGCTATGACACTAGGGAATCAAGATATTAATCACATCATAAACAACCTCTTATACCTATGGGAATGTCCTCGCTCATTCTGCCGACTCAAAATTTAGACAATCCAAAAACTGACCACATCCCAACTCCAAAATATAAACTTACGAAACTGCCAAACTGAGACCTATCTACATAAACAATGTAAAAGAACACACAGTAGGATAGGCGCAGCATCGACAATCACATATACATTGCACAGGGGAAGTATAATTATATAAATTAGATGGAACATTTGGCCATCTCTATAGTTCTATCTAAACGATTTTGTTCATAGACTTCATACTAATTTGACAACGCTCAGACCAACTATGAGGACGGTTTCAAATGTAGTTTAACCAATTTCATGACTAGAAGTATTAAAGCATACATACAGAGGAACCCTTCGATAACAAGAAATCCTAATAGAAAAAACAGACCCCTGAATCCAATCTTAAATTAGAATCAGATCTGATAAGGTACACAAAAAGGTATAAACAATCCAATCCAATCCAACAGGTACCTTGCCGTCGATGACGATCCAGCAGTCGTCTTTGGTGTTGTGCTGCGAGGCTTCTTTCATTGAGTATAGCTTCGTCAGCGTCGGCATATTCGGGGATTGGTCAACCTGGTTCAGAGGCTCGGATTGGATACCTAGATATTCTCTAGTCCTCTCTCTCTCCTATATGGAATCTTCGTTGGGCTTTAAGAAAGGCCCAACGTTTTAGTTAGGTTTGCAGAACTTTTAACTTTGGGCGGGAGATTACCCTAGTGGAGTAGGTATATACATTGAACTAATTACCACTACCTACATTTTCAAACAATATTACTATCAGCAGGTTCCTGTTACATTCTTCTCACCCGCACGCTACACTGACGGGGCTATTAAACTGTCGTCTCTCTCTCACCCACCAATTCCCTACTCTTTCACAATACCTAACTTTTAATCATGGCTAAATACCCTTACTCATCAAATTTATTCACATGTCTATTCAAATTCACCCTTCTTCTTCATCCTTGTTAACGTGAACACCCTTTGATTTCAATCTATCATCCACCTCCATAACCACTACCACCTCGACCGAACGCCGACCTAACCCACCGCCGACCAAGCCGGACATCAACCTAGCGACATCGGATATGCCGACGTCGACCAAGCCGGACCCAACCTAGCGGCATTAGATCTGATCAAAGAAGATCCAATCAAATTGTTGGAGACCAGTGAAGCTGGGAAGGGCACACGGTGCTGGGATGCTAAGGTGCAAAAGGCGACGTCATATAAGCGTTTGTCTGAAGCCGGTGGAGACGGTGCTTCGGTGTAATGAAGGGTTGGGCTGCCAAAATTATAGTTAGAAAAGGAAATGGGCTAGAAAATTTGAGATAGCAGATGTTGGGTACCACGCACCTGCATCTGGTTAGTCGGATGGTGCACATCATTAGAAGATAATTGAATTTTGTGTAGACGTGAAGACACTAGTAGGGCTTGTTGATACCTAAAAAATCACGCAATTAACTAATGATTCGTCACGCAGTAACTCAATCAATCTTAGATGAAATCCTCGATTTAACACGCCGAACAAGCATATGCATTGATGTGAGCCAAGTCACATACAAGCACTTTTGGGGCTTGTAGACGTGGGTATGGTGTGAAAGGTCACAGAGGCACATAATGCTCGTTTACTGGTCTAACGTTGTTAAATTATTCCGATGTTGGGTCCGGAACCCAAGCTCAATGACTTAAATCGGTGACAAAATTGGTGAAAAGAGAATTGGACTACAATACAAACTCAAAAGAAGACTTCCAAACCCAAAACCCATTACTTCTTATTCCTTTATATGACTAAGCCCAAACTCATTCTTTTTCTTCTTCTCAACCCAAAACTCTTAAGAAAAAGCCCAATCCCTTTTTCTTTACTCATCCTTGTTGGCAAAACAGCCATCAGACCAATTCCCCGCAGCTTTACCCAACAGTCAGAAGAGTTTCTCTACTGTCCTCGCAGCTTTACTCAGCAGTCAGAAAACTTTCTTCACTGTCCCCGCAGCTTTACCCAACAGTCAAAAGACTTTATTTCTTTGTTTCCCGCAGCTTTACACAATGCATCTTCATCACAGATTTTAAGGTTGAAGTTATGGGACCAAGAAGAGGATCCTTATCACCCTACAGCCAAAGCATTGGAACTCATCTTAGAAAACCAACCATTTTGCCCTATAAAAAGAAAGGCTTGGAGCTGCAGTGATCATGATGCAATCAGTCTAGAAAGCCCCTAAACACTCATGTCTTTATCCTTCAAGCAACGGACTCCAAATCTCCCTAAATACTCAAGCTCTTATGCCTTAGCCATTCTCCAAATTCTTCTTCTAAAACTCAGCCCTTTTTCTAGGAAACCCAGCTTTGTTCTTGATTCCTCAATCCTCAAAACCAGTTCAATTCTCTCTCACTGCAGTGGTCTTTAGCTCCCACACCAAGCTCACACTACATGCTTATTTTGTCTTTGAATCACACACACGATTAACTATCTGGGTTAATTTTGGCCTAGTCATGCTCAAATCAAAAATGACCCTCACATGACTCTTCATAGTGAGAATGAAGATTTGTCTGTTGAGGCTTGATTCTAAGGTTTGGGTTACTACGTTACTGAGGGTCAATAAATTACTAAAGTTCAATAGTTTTAGATTGAAGAGGTTGGGTAAGAGATTGGTGCAAGGTAAGAGGCTGGGTTTTATCTTGTTGCAATTGATGAGGATTAACTTCGTAGTTTAGCTTTTAATCAGATGTCCATGAGGGGACTAGTTTAGTTTTATATTTGCATACATGTAATGCTACTAACATTTAGTAGTGTTGTAAAAAAAATATAATTGTATATATGTAATGCTACTAACACTTAGTAGTGTTGTGTCGTGAAAAGAATGTGAAAGATATATGTATATACATGTAATGGTTTTATAGTTCTACTGAGGATTAGTATTTTTATTTCTTATAATGCTACTGATTCTCAAAAAATATGTAATGCTATTGACCTTCAGAAAATGGGATAATGTTACTGACTCTTAATATTTTCATAACGTAAGTGTAATTTCATAATTTAATAGTTAACAGATTATGTTAGTTAAATGGATAAAAAATGAGTTGATAGAAAAAATAAAAAACAAGCAGTAGTAAATAAATGTTCAAAAGTGTATGTATTGATAATTATGTAATATAGATTTACCTTAGTGACCCTAAGAAATAAGACCATGTCTATGGCGGCTCGTATGATTAAATTATTTAGATATGCTTGAATTGGTTGGGTGAGTCACATGACTTATTTATGTCACTTTTAGCTCTTAGGTCTCCAATTTAACTTTGTCCCCTCAATCCTTTATTCCCAACTCAAAATCCTCCTAGCATAAGGAAATATTTTTATTTTCTAGTTAATTGGTTGTTTTTTTCTGTTTCCTAATTCGGTTCGGTAATCATTTTCTGTTGTGGGCATTTCAGAAACATCCTGATTCTAATACGAAATGAGCCCTCCGTTGCCTTGTAGGCTTTGGGTCTTTAAATATAGGCCCAGGCCTGTTATCCCATTATAACGTCTACAACAGATCTCTGATCCAAACACGATTTCACAATGGAATCCGCGATTCCCATCGCAAACCCTAAGACCTCAGGAGATCCAGAACCCTCCGATTCCGCATTGCAAGTCGTCGACGCCGGCAGTGGCGTCGCCGGAGCCGTGGCCGATTCGAACCTCGACGTCTCCGGCCAGAGCCTAGACTTTTCGATCGGCGAGAACGCCGGCGACGACGTCGGCGGTCTATACCTCTACAAAAATGTGTACAATCTTCTGCCGAAATCCATCGCCGGGATCAAAGGCTTGAAGACGCTTAAGTTCTTCGGTAACGAGATCAATCTGTTCTCGTCGCCAGAGATCGGCGACTTGCTGAGGCTAGAATGCTTGAGGATCTCGTCGCCGGAGTTTGACGGCTTGCCGCTGCACAAGTTCAAGGGGCTGAAGGAGCTGGAGCTCTCGAAAGTCACGTCTCGGTGCTCGGCGGTTCCGATTCTGATCCAGGTCGCCGGGCTCAAACTCCTGACGAAGCTATCGGTATGTAATTTCTCTATAACTTTTCTACCGCTGGAGATTTGCTGCTTGAATAGCTTGGAGTATCTGGACCTTTCGTTCAACAAGATGAAGACTTTGCCTGCAGAAATTGGGAATTTGAATGCTCTGGTTTCGTTGAAAGTTACGAATAATAATCTGGAGGCATTGCCTGAGGAGTTGTCCAGATTGACTGTGCTGGAGAGCCTGGACTTGTCGTATAATCGGCTGACGTCACTGGGGGATGTTGATTTCGGGTTGATGATCAGACTCAAGAGTTTGGATCTCAAGTACAATAGGCTGAAGAGTGAGTGTGTAGTGGTGCCGTCGTCGATATGTTGTGATTTGGATGGGAATGGAAATGATGTGTGTGGCGATGAGTCTGGCAGCTCTTCAGTCGAGTTGGATTGCTCTTCGAGTGTGACTAGTGTGTCTGATAAATCGAAAAGTAGGTTTCTTGTGAGTTGGAGGTCAGATGGGAGGAAGTGTTATATTCGGTGGAGAGGGCCTGGATGCGTAAAGAATGGGGAAGGCAAAACAGGAAATGTAGTAGTTACTGATTCTGCAGTAGATGAGGATGAAGGGTTGGTATCTCGAGAAGCTGATAGCTGCTCATTTCTTAACTCTACTGCTGTAGATGAAGGTGATGAAAAAGATTGTGATGATGAAGTATCCTCAAACAATCAAGAGGTTGCAGGTGAGCGAGATGAAGCATCATGTTCAGAAATGTTAAAAGCCACTTCTGGATCCAAGAGGAAGGAGCATGTCGGGGATCTGAAGAAGCCGAATTGCAAGAATTTAAAGTCAGCTGGAATTAGTGGTGAATCTAGTCAGGCTGAAACATTAGAGCAAGGTGATAAAAACAAATACGAGAATGAAGTACCCTCAGCTAGTCGAGAGGTTGTTGGAGAGAAAGATGAAGAAGCTTCCTCTTTAGAAAAATCAGATCCTACTTCAGGATCCAAGAGGAAGAATTCAAATGTTGATGAGCGTGTTGACCAGCCAGATTGTGAGAATGGTGATGGCAATGTTAAGCGGCCAGACGAAGAGAAGGGCGATGGGGATGTTAAGCAGCCAGATTGCAAGGATGGTGTTGGGGAGAATAAGCAGCGCAAGAGATTACGTCTTGATCAAGTACATAGTCATGCTTGTTCAAACTTATCTCAAAAATTTAGTGATACATCTTTTTGCAGTATTGAGGACAGTCTTCAAGATGGTTTTTATGATGCGGGACGTGATAGGCCTTTCATGCCACTAGAGAGTTATGATGAAAATTTCCCTCTTGACTCGCGTGAAGTTATTTTCTTGGACAGTGGAAAGGATGATGAGTTGGATGGAATTTTTCAGTCTGCCAGAGATGCAGTTCGCTTTTGGAATGCGTTAAATGATAATCACATTGATGAGCTACAGATTGCAGTGCATCTTGCTATATTTGTGTCAGATCATTTTGGAGGAAGTGATAGGGTTGCTGGTATTGAAAGGAGACGCAAAGGTAGTCTTGATGCAAATGTCAGCAAGCCTTTTGTATGCACCTGCTCAACTAGAAACGGTGAGCCATGTAATTTATCCACCAAACCATACTTGGAGACGGTTGAAGATTTTTCTTTTGCTGATATGTCTGAGAAATCTCTTCGCTCTATTAAAGCAAGACGTAAATCTATCCTGGTTCCCATAGGGTCTGTGCAGCATGGTGTTTGTAGACATAGAGCATTGCTATTGAAGTATCTATGTGATCGGATGGAGCCTCGAGTACCTTGTGAGCTTGTTAGGGGATACCTGGATTTCATGCCCCATGCTTGGAATGTGATACCAGTCAAGAGAGTGGACTCAACTGAGACTCGTTGGATACTTGATGCATGTCGTCCAAATGACATCAGAAAGGAAACAGATCCTGAATATTATTGTAGGTATATGCCTATGAGTCGGATCAAAGTTCCTCTTTCTGGAAGCAACTTTGGTCATTCTTTGCTACATTATTTGCCCTTTCTTGATGGAACTGTGAAGAATCCTGGCAGTTCTCTCATTCAGTGCAAATATGGATCAGTTGAGTTGGCAGCAAAAATTCGTACTTTGGAGGTAGATGGGACTTCAGGGGATGATGTTAGGAAGTTCGAGTACAAATGCTTAGGGGAAGTAAGAATGTTAAGTGCTCTGCAACACCCCTGCATAGTAGAGATGTATGGACATCAGATATCATGCAAGTGGGCTCCTTCAGTGAATGGCACTCCTGGCTCCCGTACTCTGCAATCAGCTATTTTCATGGAGTACATAAATGGGGGTTCCATTAAGAGTTACATAGAAAAGCTAGCAAAAGCTGGTGAGAAGCATGCCCCTGTGCATGTAGCTTTGTGCATTGCTAAAGATGTTGCTTCTGCACTGGTGGAGCTGCATTCAAAGAATATCATTCATCGAGACATTAAAAGTGAGAACATATTGATCGATTTGGATAGCAAGACAGCCGATGGGGCACCTGTTGTGAAGCTCTGTGATTTTGATACAGCAGTACCTCTAAGGTCATACTTGCATTCCTGCCTTGTCGCTCATGTAGGGATACCTCCTCCTAATGTTTGTGTTGGAACACCTCGCTGGATGGCTCCAGAGGTGCTAAGGGCAATGCATGAGCAAAATTTTTATGGACTTGAAGTTGATATCTGGTCATTTGGATGCCTTCTTTATGAATTATTGACTCTGCAACTTCCTTATTCGGGCATAGCTGATTTGGAGATACATGACCTTGTTGTGATGGGACAACGACCAAAGTTAACAGAAGAGTTGGAGGCGCTTCTGCTATTTATGGACGAGCCAGTGGCTCGATCAGCTGCAGAGCTTGGGGGATTCACAGAGGCGGACTTAGACACACTAGCATTTCTTACTGATTTGTTCTGCCAATGTACAGAAGAGAATCCGCAGAATCGTCTAACTGCTGACAGCATCTACAAATTGTTGCTCCAACACAGCATGAAGCTCACAAACTCCAGTTAGACTAGGTTAAAGTTTAGGTTCTTCCACTTCAAATTTTGTAACCCTTTTGAAGATTCAGTGTTCTATGAACCCATGGTTTGGGACTAGGGTTTGTCCAAGTTCCGGTGTTAGACTCTTTAATTGTATACTAGTATTGATACCCGCCCCTGCGATTGATTTGATTTTTTCTTTATGAAATGAATCGCAGTTGATATATTTTCACTTTAGTATGATAATATTTAATTAATAGTATTAAGAATGTATTGTTGGCACGCTGTCATACGTGTTGAAGTACGTTTCTGTAGGTTCGATTAATTATTGTGAAATTTCGGTGGTTAGATCAATATTGTGTAACAGTTTTCTAAAACTCTAATAAAAATAACATAATTGATTGATATAAAGTTACCACTAAATTTAAATTAACAACCAAGATGTCTGGAATTGCAAGTAAGAAACACTCATCAATACATGTCATAAGATGAAACTGATAAACTGAATCAATAGGAAAATTAATTGATGTTCTAAACCTAAAATTAATCAGATTTTTCACCCGGCCTCTCCCTCTCCTCTCCCCAAGCTCTCTCTCCTCTGTCGATTTGGCGCGCGCCGGTGCGCCGCCTTATGGCCACCATAAGTGGCGTGCTTGGTATAAAAACAAAGCTGAGGTGGAGACCTACATTTCTGGGTAGGTTGCAGCTGTCCTAGCGTTGTCATAGAGGAGCTATTTCGCCTGGAAGAGGCGGTTGTGCACGGTGACGTTTCACTGGAGTTCTCTATCCTCAGACCACCAATCCAGGTGATTTAGGTATGGTTTTGTTCACCATACTGAGTACTTCAATCCTTTAGAATATTATAGCTCGATTTGTAGTGTGTGAGAATAAATTGGAAATCAAAATTTTAGGGTTTTTAGCTCCAATTCAGGTTCCACTGTTCATCACGAAATTGGACTGTTTAGAGGCCAAATTAGCCTTAGTGTTGAACGTGAAAGTTGTTGGGCTTGATGATTTTTATGTTTCTGAAAAATTTGGTAGTGATTGGAGTTGGCCGGAATCCGGTGGTCTGCCAGCTGCAGCCGACGGCGACGTTTCCTCTTTTTAGGTAGCTTTTCATGTTGTAAAAATAGTATAAAATTAGAGTATAGTAGTATAAGTTTGGTAATTTTTGGAGTAATGTCGGATAGGTTTCAGATATTTCGAATGTTCGATAAATTAACGGATATAAAATGGTTAACCGGCTATTGGAAATAATGTCGTTTTACATGAAAAATTGTTTTAGGTAAATTTATCCAACGGAGGGATTAAACTCCTGACTCTTAGTAAAATTATGAGTGGGTGATGACGACCGATAGTTATAAATGTCGGTTTGGCCATTACGCATTTTTAAATGTTATTATAATGATCGTGATAATTGAGGTAACGACCAAAACTTTATATATGTACGTGTGCACTTGTTTATGCTCGTCTTACGTATCGATAAAATAGTGACATTTGGGTATTATCAATGAGTTATTGATGTTGGTATTATAATAATAGAGTAAGTAGCCAAGCTATTGATAGACATTGAGTATGCATATTTTACGTATTGAATGAGTAACGGGGCATATTTAAGGCCTTGTTGGTTAAGTTATGGTCAATGGGGGGAACGTTGAGGATACGATCAGTGTCATTGAACTACGAGTGGCTTGATCCATTATATAGGGTACGTAGGCAGCCCGGCCGATGGTGCAGGTGCAGTCACAATTATTACAAATAACATAAAGTTTCAGGGTGTGCCAGTTAAAAGTAGTTAAGGGTTATCCCTTTCGAGAAATGTTACGGTAAAATCTCTCTTGGGGTGGATCTCGCAAGATTTACTTCTGGTTAAAGGGGGTTAATTTGGGGTGGGTATTGGTATCAGAACAGGGATATGATTCCTCAGGAATGCCCTGTGGTTGGGATGTAGAGTTTGATGTCAAAGAGTGTTGGTTAAATGCCTTTGATTAGAGTTTATATTTATTTCATTTATGCACATGGATTTAAATGAATGACAGTATGGCCTATATATGTATATAGTGATAATATTAGATGACCATATCTTAGTGATAAGTGATATATGTATATATATATGTATATAGTGATAATATTAGATGACCATATCTTAGTGATAAGTGATATATGTATATATATGTGTGTGCATGCATTAGCGAATGTGTTAAAGTAGAATGACTCAATGAATTAGGTGGTGACTTTTTATGGTCAATGGACTTGGTTTGGGGACAAGTCCATGAGGTGATGTAATTAAAGAAATTACGAAATTTATAGATTTGATGGGTCACTTGAATGCTTTTTGGGACAGCCATGGGGGCTACTGGCTTGGGCCACCCCCTCAATGTCGGCATTGTTGCCATCAGCTACTGTTGGATCCTCATCGTCCCAGCCATTTATGATTGGAGTCCAAACACGATTTGAATTGTTGGTGACAACTGGTCTCTTGGCCGCAATCGTAATGGTAGAAATTAAATAATGTCACCAAGTGCCTTGAGGCTCATGTCAACATTAAAGTGTGAATTGTATCTGTTGGTCGAAGTAGTTATGGAAAGTTAGTAGTATGGCCCTTAAAATTTAGGGAATTTGATTTTTCAAACTCTTAGGTTGTGGCGTTGGTTTTGTGCCCCTATAGTTCTATCAGTCCATGCGATGTGATTGTGTGAGTTGGGCGGATGTAATGGTCCATAGAGAGAGAGAGAGAGGAAAATGATTCCCTCTCATAACAGTTATATATATATGTACGCCAGACTGTGAGCGTAGAATGCTTGTGGATTTTAGTCGCTGACGAGTCAGTTTTGCCAGCATGATAGCCTGGTTAGTATTGTGAGCATTGAAGAGTTCATTTGAAATTTCGGGGATGAAATTTTACAAGGTGGGGAGTTTCTGATGACCCGAACCTAATAGTTACCTTTTTACCGTATGGTAAATGTTATCGGGGAGGTTAGTAATATTACCGTTCGTTCATAAATACTATTTTCCGTTATTTCGGGGATGAAATTTTACAAGGTGGGGAGTTTCTCATGACCCGAACCTAATAGTTACCTTTTTATCGTATGGTAAATGTTATCGGGGAGGTTAGTAATATTACTGTTCGTTTATTATCGAGTTTTTCTGCAATTGGTAAATAAGGTATTTAAAGCTCCGAAGTCGTAGTATGTGATAATACTAGTTCACCGGTATATCTGGATTATTTTCCGGAACAACGAGATAATTACTAAGAATTTATGAAAAGTACGGTAGTTTTCGATTATTTTTTTTTACCGCATAGACCCTAAAATTGACTTGTTATTAAGTGGATAATTTGTAAAAACGTCATTCATAAAAGACTTAGAGGATATTAATATGAGTTCATGGAAATGTGACACGCTTACACGCTTGAATCAGAGTTCGTATGCGAAAGTTATGGTCAAAAATTTAAAGTTACTATGAGGTAAAATGACTATAATTAAGAGTTACCGAGGTGAAAAATTAGATTTTTCACCTAGTCTCTCCCTATGTTCTCTCCTCTGCTGATTTGGCACGCTGGTGCACCGCCGTATGGCCACCATAGGTGGCGTGCATGGTATAAAAACGAAGCGGAGGTGGAGACCGACATTTCTGGGTAGGTTGCAATTTTCCTAGCGCCGCCAAGGAGGAGATGTTCTGCCTTGAAGTGGCTACTATAAGCAGTAACGTTTCACCAGAGTTCTCCTTCCTCACGTCACCAATCTAGGTGATTTAGGTATGGTTTTTGTTCACTCTACTGAGTACTTCAATCCTCTAGAATATTATAGCTCGATTTTTAGTGTGAGAAGAAATTGGAAATTGAAATTTTAGGGTTTTTAGCTCTAATTCAGGTTTCACTGTTCATCACGAAATTAGATTGTTTAGAGGCCAAATTGGTCTTAGTGTTGAACATGAAAGTTGTTGGCCTTGATGAGTTGTATATTTCTGAAAATTTTGGTAGCGATCGAAGTGGGCCGGAATCCGGTGGGTAGCTTTTCATGATGTTATAATAGTATAAAATTAGAGAAGTCTGGTAGTATAAGTTTGATAATTTTTGGAGTAATGCGTTTCGGATATTCCGAACGTTCGAGAAATTAGCTGATATAAAATGGTTACCTGGGTATTGGAAATAATGTCGTTTTGCACAAATAATTGTTTTAGGTAAATTTATCCAACAAAGGGATTAAACTCCGGACTCCCACTAATATTAGGAGTGGGTGATGACGACCGTTGGTTATAAATGTCAATTTGGCCATTACACATTTGTCAATGTTATTAATGATTGTGGTAATTGAGGTAACGACCAAAGCTTTATATATGTACGTGTGCGCTTGTTTATACTCGTCTTACGTATCGATAAAACAATGAGACAGTTGGGTATTTATTAATGAGTTATTGATGTTGGTATTATAATAGCGGAGCAAGTAGCCAAGCTATTGATAGGCATTGAGTAAGCATATTTACGTATTGAATGAGTAACGGGGAATATTTAGGTTAAGTTATGGTCAATGGGGGGACCGTTGAGGATACGATCAGTGTCGTTGAACTACGAGTGACTTGATCCATTTTAGAGGGTACGTAGGCAGCCCGACCGATGGCGCGGGTGCAGTCACAAATATTACAAATAACCTAAAATTTCAGGGTGTGCCGATTAAAAGTAGTTTAGGGTTATCCATTTCAAAGGAAGTTGCGGTAAAATTTCATTTGAGGTGGATCCCGTAAGATTTACTTCGGGTTCAAGGGAGGTTAATCTAGAGTGGGTTCTGACAATTGGTATTAGAGCAGGGATATGATTCCTCAAGAATGCCCTGTGTTTAGGATGTAGAGTTTGATGTCAGAGTGTTGGTTAAATACCTCTAATTAGAGTTCATATTTATTTCGTTTATGCACATGGATTTAAATGAATGACAGTATGGCCTATATTTGTATATAGTGATAATATTGGATGACCATATCTTAGTGATCATCAGTGATATATATGTATATGTGTATATATATATATGTGTGTGTGTATACATATATATGTGTGTGTGTGTGTATATATATATATGTGTGTAGATGCATTATCGAATGTGTTAAACTAGAATGACTCAATGAATTAGGTGGTGACCTTTTATGGTCAATGGACTTGGTGTGGAGACGAGTCCAAGAGGTGACGTAATTAAAGAAATTACGGAATTGATAAATTTGATGGGCCATTTAAATACTTTTTGGGACAGCCATGTGGGCTACTGGCTTGCATTGTTGCCATCAGCTACGGTTGGATCCTCATCGCCCCAGCCACCCATGATTGGAGTCCAAACACTATTTAAATTGTTGGTGACAACTGGTCTCTAAGCCGCAATTGTAATGGTAGAAATTAAATAATGTCACCAAGTGCCTTAAGGCTCATGTCAACTTTAAAGTGTGAGTTGTATCTGTTGGTCGAAGCCCGCTGATCCAACATCGGGAAGCAACATTGCCGGCTTCACCAACATACCTTCACGGAGCATACTTTGGACCCTAGTCCCACATCAGAGATATGTAAAAGGGATGTAGTCTCCCTCTCCTATAAAGGAAGACTTCTCCCTTCCCACATAGGGGGGATGAGGAGATAGGTAGCTCATCCCAACCGCTACTTGTAATACTTTGAGGTGTCACCAAGACGCCTTAACTCATAATACATGTTAAATGGATTATTCATAAATGATGGGATAAACCATTATAAAACATGTGTATTATTCCTCATCTCATTTTCACTCACACGTACACATATAGACATTATATATACACTTGCACGAACAATACACTTGTTGAAGGTCACAATGTGTGACACGTTCTTCATTGGCTTGTAGTAACTGTTCCAAAGTTCTTTGCATTATTGTCACCGACGGAATATATGGTTGATATCATTTATCAACTTTTTTGTGTTTCTTTTTGTTTTTTTTATTTCGTGATTTAACAACTTTCATGCTTGCACTACAAGTCATGATCAACCGCACATCATGCATTCTCATTTCTTCATTTTATCCTCTCGTCTTTCACGTTGTGCCTTTTTCTTTTCCTTTTCCAAACCACATTCTGAGCAAGCCCGCACTCGAGGACCTCGACTACAAATCCCATCATCATCATCATCATCATCATCTTCTTCCCCCTGTTACCATCAACCATGTCGATCTCCGGCTACCAAAACCACAGCCACCCTCACATTTTGGTCTTCCCCTACCCTGCACAAGGCCACATGCTAGCACTCCTTGACTTAACCAAGCAACTAGCCCTCCGCTCCTTCACCATAACAATCATAGTCACCCCCAAAAACCTCCCTATTCTCGCACCACTCATCTCCACCCACCCCTCCATCCAAACCCTAGTCCTCCCATTTCCTTCACACTCTAAAATACCCCCCGGCGTTGAAAACGTCAAGGACATCGGAAACCATGGCAACATTGCCGTCATCAACGCCCTGGCCAAACTCCACGACCCAATCATCCAGTGGTTCAAGTCTCACCCTAACCCCCCTGTGGCTCTCATCTCAGACTTCTTTCTCGGCCACACTCTCCGCCTCGCCGACCACCTCAAAATACCTAGAATAGCTTTCTTCTCGGTTAGAGCCTTGTTGGCCTCCATTCTCGAGTACTGTTTTCGAAACCTTGTTCTAGTCCAGTCCTCGTCGCCCGTTATTGACTTCCCTTACGTTCCTCGAAAGCCGTCGTTGAAGAAGGAGCACGTGCCGTCCATTGTGTTGGCTCACAGAGGAACCGATCCCGACTCTGAGCTTCTGAGAGTTTCCATGCTTGCCAATACCGACAGCTGGGGCTGTGTTTTTAATACATTTCAAGATTTGGAGGGTGAGTATTTGGACCACTTGAAGAAAAGAATGGGCCACAACAGGGTTTATAGTGTAGGCCCACTGAGTCTGATCGACGCCGTTGACGGCGGATTGGATCGGGAGAACCTGAACACGGGTTCCGGTGGCGATGTAATGGCGTGGCTTGACGGGTGTCCTGATGGGTCTGTGCTTTATGTTGGTTTTGGGAGTCAAAAGTTGTTAGATAGTAAACAAATGGAGGCATTGGCAAGTGGGCTCGAACTTAGCGGGGTGAGATTTGTGTGGGCTGTGAAAATGGGCTCGGCCCAAGAGGCGAAAGACGGGTACGGTGTCGTGCCCGAGGGATATGAGGAGCGGGTTGCCGGGCGGGGCAGGCTGGTGAAAGGTTGGGCGCCGCAGGTCTTGATTTTGGGCCACCGGGCGGTGGGTGGATTCGTTAGCCATTGCGGGTGGAACTCGGTGCTCGAAGCAATAGCCGGTGGGGTTTTGATATTGGGTTGGCCAATGGAGGCGGACCAGTATGTGAATGCCAAGCTGTTGATAGAGGACATGGGTATGGCCATACAAGTGTGCGAGGGGGCGAGTGGTGTACCCGACCCGACCCAATTAGGAAAGGTGATTGCTGAGTCACTGAAGGGCGACTCGGCTGAAAAAGTGAGAGCAAAGGAGCTGAGGGACAAGGCTTTTGCTGCTGTGAGCGATGGTGGGAGCTCCTTACAAAATTTGGATGAGCTTGTGAAAGAATTGAGCCAACTTTGAGTGACACCGACTGATTGTATGATTACCAATTCTAAATTAGATGCATTTTCTTATTATGTTATGTACCTAGACTTATGGTACTTGGTTTCTTTTTATTGGATAAACATCTCAAATATGGTTACAATTAGTGTATCCAGTGAAACTCACAACTTCTCATTTATGAAGATGAGACTGTCATTGACCAATGATGCTGGGCTAATGATATTTGGTTTTCAAAACAAAATAAACTCATGGTTAAAAGCCATCGCTTCTAGATAAAAAAAATATGCTCGCATCCGCTTACACTTCGTAACTCCTTTATAATTTAGTTGAAAGTCTTAATATCTCAACATTTATAAGCAGAATATTAAGAGTGTAGCATATTGTTTAAGTAAAGCATGACAAATAGCTAAGCATGTTTGAATTTAGTAAAACATGTATGAGCTTCTTGCAAGACCAATGTATCAAGATTAGGTTGAGCTCATCTTATGTCGAGAAGTTACCAAATGGCGCTGTGCACGCTAGGGTGCACGTTGGGCTGCCAAAAGGCGCTGTGCACGACCAAAGGGTGAAGTGCATGTTGGGATGCATGATGGGTGTTGTGAACACTGTCAAAAGGCGATGTGCACACTGAGGTGCAGGCTGGACGTTGTGCATGCTGCTAATGGGCGATGTGCACCATGAGGTGCACTCTGGACGTTGTACATGCTGTCAAAGGACACTGTGCACTCCGTTTTTTTTATGAGACGCTGGGAGTTTTGAAGTCCGCTTTCCCGCTTTTTTTTGTTCGAATTCCGCCACTTTTTGTGTTAATATATGCCTTGAACCAGCTATTCGGGGATCTCGGGGGGGTCAGTTTCGCTCGCGGGGGTAGTCGCTCGCGGGGTCAGTTTCGGTCGGGGACTTTTAGTATATAAACGTCCTAAACCTAATTGTATCGAGTGCAATATACTTAGTAGTGGGTTGTTAGCGCCGCACTCTCTGTATCTCTGTATTCCGCACTCTGTATTCTGGGTTCTTCCTCAATCAATAAAACTGTTCTCCTTCTGCCGTGGACGTAGCTAACATATTGTTAGTGAACCACGTAAATCTGTGTTCTTTCTTCCGTCCGTTACAACATTTTGCTTTCCCGCTTGGCAGCGACTGAAGCAGTGGAAGCCGCACCGTAGAACAAAACCTGAGAGTGTAACGGCGGAACCTGAGAGCGAATCCCATTGAGGGCGTATGGCGATGCCGCCAGCTGTCTGTGGCAATGCCTCTGGTGAAGAGCGTTTTGCTGCTGAAGAGACCCAAAAGCAGCCCCGGTCACTAGTCGGGGAACAGAGGCGCTGTGAGCCTGCTGTCTGCTTCTTCGTCCGGGCTCAAAGGGCAAGTTCCCGACGAGCTACCAAACAGCTGCTCGGGGTGTGAAGGCAAAGTCGCTGATGCGCGAATGGCCATATGACGGATTGCCAAAGCTGTTGGCAGAGTAGCTGCTGATGTCTCTATTAGCGTGTCGCTGCTCGATGATGTAAAATGTTGTTGTTGCTTTTGATTTTCTGTTTTTTTTTTCTGGCGCTGCCTCTCTTCTTTCCCGCCCTTTATTTTCTATTTGAAATTCCGCTGTTTCAGGCGTATATTCCGCTATGCATGCAAGAAGGTGATATAAGTGTTCCGCCATATGCGGCGTTTGAACTTGAAACAAGGTGTAGTTTATAAAAATTTGAATGATTTTATAAAATGTGAGAACTTAGCTCTTTAATTTGGAGATTCGTGAAGCCCTTTGTAGCGAATTCTCACAGACAACGCCAATGTTGGAACTGATTTTGTACCATGCGGTGATACGTGTGTGCAATGTGTGTGTTATGACGATATGTGATGGCAAATTGTGGACGATATAAGATTTATAGTGGTTCATCTACTTAACATGTACTAAAGTTTGGATGACGAATTGCCTTCCCCAAGTATTACAAGTCGTTATCAAGTATGTAGCTATCTGATCAACATCAACCTCTTTAATAAGGAGGAGGGAGTCTCCTATTTATAGAAAGAGGAGACTCCATCCTTTTATACATTTCTGATGTGGTATAAGAGGTCCAAATGTATTCCGTGAGGGCATGTTGGTGGGGTCGGTAATGTGACTTCCTGATGTTGGATTGACGACTTCCAAGTGTCGTTGCGTAGCTTGTATGACATGTTTCGTGATGTATGTCGTGGTTGAGTCTTGTTATGGCTTGCAGACTCATATAAAAAGGTGTTACTTATGCTTGACGGTGTATGCATATAGTGCATACCCCAACACTTGCTTCACAATTGACCCAGTGTACCACGAAACTGTTCATTATTCTCAGCTTTTGATCAGGACCTTTGGTTTCAAAAACCTTCGAACAAGCAGCAATTCTCCATCTTGCTTCAACAAGATATGGTGTAACGTTGGTCTCAAAGGTGTAAGTCGATTTGCTATTGGCGGTCGTGAAGGATCGTTACTGCTGTTGACATCACATGATACAAATTTTCCCCCTTGTCCAGCTGCATAGATTTGATTTCTGTAAAAAATGTCATCAGAAAACATCCATGTTTCATCAATGTAAGTCCAATCTCTTTGTCCTGCTTTAATGAAAGCCGACCTGCAACAAATGTCGTAGATTGCCACAACCAAATAACTATCCGGATTTAAAGACGGGTCGGCTGATGATATAACCATACGGACATAATAGGGGTACTTCTAGTTTAAACAACGTGGTTGCCCGCCGATCGACATCTTCTTCTTCATCTACTCAATCCCACATATATACCATACATACTTCGCTCACAATCCCACAAACCGGACCGATCAAAAACCAGAATATCGATCCGGTCTCATGCTCGACCTACAAGCTGGTGATGAGTCTGTTGTGTTTGGGTGCTAGAGAGAGAGAGAGCCGGCTAGGGCTCCATATAAGTATGAATTTCTAACTTATGTGTGCTTTTTAATCTTTCTAACCCTAGCGGCCTTGATACATAAGATTTTATAATTTGATTAATTACAGTAATCCCCAATCCCCTATCAAAATTTTCCTTGTTCCAGCCAGATATATTTATTTTCCTACTTTTGCTAGTCAAAGCCCTGAATCACATCACGTCGCAGACGAAACACACCCAGAATTCTCTTACAATTCAGATTCAGATTCCTCTTTCCAAGATTCAGATTCCTCTTTCCATTCCAAATCTTGCAGACGAAACACACCCAGAATTCTCTTACAATTTCTCCGCTCTCTTCAAAGTCGATCACCTCGGATTGCGTTTTGATCAGATAATTAAGTTTTTCCCCCTATAAGAATAAGTTATTTTGGAATATCCTCGTTTCTGTAGTTGAATCTTTATCAGTTCGTAAGCAAATCGAAAGAGAATGTAAAATTATTACTTTTGATGTGTATTTCGTTCCAATTGGATGATCTATCATGTTTAGACTTCAGGCCAAGTGAACATCTAAATATCATTGATATTAAATTGATAATTTCAGAATTCGGACTCGAATGATTTCTTATAGCAATCTGCCGAAATCCCAGAAAAGAGAGAGGAAAAAAGCTGCAAGTTTCAATAGAGAAACCTTGGCAACACCAAAAAACGGAAGATGGCTGTTGTTGGCAAATCTCAAGTTAAACAGGGTAGTCTCCATCCTGATCAAAAACCTATATTTTTTTCTTTCATATTTCTTCTTAACTTGATTCCGTTATATACGTACTAATATATGAAATCCATGATTGGTATCGCAATCCCTGTACCAACGTCAAAGACCGAAGCTCCGTGATCGAGGTCCACCCTGGTAAAAACAAGAACAAGAGAAGTTTGGAGTGTGAGGTCTCTCCGTATAGGTATGACAATTTCTTGAATTTGATTCTGATATTGTGTTTGTGTTCATAACGTATTAACGTAACAATCGATAATATGTATAAAAAGTATAAAAAGGTTCTCTGAATCAAAGACTGAAGTTCCCTCTTGCAAATGATATATGCATTCGGGTCTGAAAAATTAGGGTTTTTTTGTGTGTAATTTTCTGCACTAGTTTGAATAATCTGTCCCTTGATTTCTTTTCGCGTATGTGACATGTATTTCTTAATGTCTACTAAGAATGAATCATTTGCAGGTCAGCTAAGAAGCCCGGCGTTTAGAAAAGCATACTAGTTACTCATTAGGATCAGAATGGGCATGTCTTCCTGGGGACATTTTCTTTTTAGTATTGGATAAGTTGTTCGAACTTATCGACCGTGTTCGTTTGGCTGCCGTTTGCAAGCATTGGAACGATGTTTCGAAAGAGCATAATCGTACAACTCAGCGCTGGTGTAAGGTGCTTCCCATGCTCATGATCCCCTTCGGCAACAGAACAAAGCGAATGGTATTTGTAGTCTTTCTGAAAGAAAAATCTATACAAATGTTCAATTACCGGTGCCTTACGATAAGAGGTGCAGTGGCTCCAGTCATGGTTGGTTGAGCACAGCGGATGAGAGAATTTCGCCATAACCCTTTTGAATCCTTTCAGAAAGGCAGAGGCCATACATTTGCCTCCCTTGGTACCCCCACATGATCTCCCAGGCAGCCACATTGAGTTGCAGAAGCGTCGGGAACTCGGGATGAGTTGAAGAAGCAGTACTACTATTATGTCCGTAAGGTTATATTATCAGCTGACCCGTCTTCAAATCCGAATAACTATGTGGTTGTGGCAATCTACGACTCTCACAGGTTGGCTTTCATGAGAGCAGGACAAAAGGATTGGACTTACGTCGAGGAAGCATATATATATTTTCTGATGCTATTTTTCACAGAAATGAAATCTATGCAGTTGGACTAGGGGGAGTAATAGCTTCACTTGATATCAACAGTAGTAATGATCCTTCAAGCCACCCAAAGGCAATTATACGTACACCTTTAAAACCAACCGTACACCCGGTTTTCCCATACAAAGCGGATAAGGCATATCGTATTGAATCCAGTAATGGAGAATCATGTTCGAAGGTTTTTGAAACCAAGGGAAGGTGTTGATCAGAAGCTGGGAGATGTCAACTTTGTGGTGTACAAGGTGTTGTTCAGTGACAAAGATGGGAGTATCATGAAGCAGAATGAGGTGGAAAGCATTGGGGACGATGCTTTGTTCTTGGGTAATAATCATTCCATGTCTGTTTTGGCTTCAGATTTTCCTAGGTGCCAACCAAATTCCATTTACTTCACAAATGACATTAGGAGTGGTGGAATTGGGATCGTCAGTTTAGCAAACAAAACCTATACACAACTCTACCGGCCTCAAAATCCCATCCCACCTGCGATATGGATAGTGCCACCAAACAATGGTCTTTGCTAGCCTCTAGTGGTTTTGCTCTTTTAGGTCTTACAATTTTTGAATTATGTAATCTTTCGTTGTTAGTCATAGTTGTGCGAACTGAACACCAACGATCATCATTGAAGAGCACATGATCCATACATGAGAAACTTGTTTGCTTATACTATTTCAGTAGACGAAGTCGAGCATTCAAAGGATTGATACAATATAAGGTTGTACTGATAAGTTCAATGCAGCAGAGAAACCAAATCGTAGAAAGAAATTATCAATCTGAGGAATGGTTGTTCTTATATTTGAACAACTTGAGTTGTATCATATGTTGGTCATTATCGGAGTCTACATGATTCCACAGCTGTTAGGAGTTGGAGCCAAAACTTTCTTTATCTTCTATCCAATCCACAAGTTTCAGTATACTAAGCGCTAGCCCATATTATATATATATATATATATATATATATATATATATATATATATATAAAATATGGGCTAATGACCATTTACACAAGAAAATAAAAGTCAAACCTCATTTCAATGAAAATAAGATTTTAAAACCTAATTGAGTGAAAAATACACTTATTTGTGTCCAATTACACAATTCTTTATTAAAACTATATTAAAATAATAATTTTTAAAACATTTTTACCCTTATCTATTACAATAGAGAGAAGACTTTATCGGAGCACTGTCGGACTCCGGTCGTTGGCGCCGGGCTCCAGTCACCGACGCCAGACTCTGGACACCGGTCGCTGGCGTCGGATTCCGGTCACCAGTAAATTAGTTACAGACCTCTAGTAACTCAATTTGTGACCCTCAATAACCATCAATAATTAGGTTACTGACCCCACTAACTGAGTTCCTAACCCTCAATAACCATTGATAACTTGGTTACTGACACCTAGTAAGTCAAATATTCTAATTACTAACACCCAGCAACTCAGATATAATAATTACTAACACCCAGTAACTCAGATATATCAATTGTTGACTCCTAGTAACTTAGTTCCTGACCCTCACGATCTCAAGTTTTTTTTTTCTATCATTGATACTAATCATTGTTATGTCACTGCTAACTAAGAATACAAAACTCAATGACACAAGTTCACAACAACACAAAGTAAAAATAAATTTGACCGTGAATTCAAGAGAACAAAATTCAATTCTTATTGCCTCCCATACCTCCAATACATGTCTTACTATAGAATTAGACTTATCATAAGCCAATTTGACTTGTTTAACAAACATAAAAAGAGCGAAATAGACCAAACCTCACAACATAATATAGGCAAAGTCTGCTTTAACATATTTCTTCTGAGTAATAAGGCCAGCAGTGGCTTCTTCTTGTGCTTTGATGTCGTCTAGAAAGTCTTAGTTAAACTTCTAGGAATCGTAGACATAGCCAAAATCTAGCAATAGCGATTGAACCTCGAGTGATCGGAGGGCACTAGAGACGCTATTTTCTAATTCAGAGAGGCTACGCCACTTCAGATCTGAAACATCACTGAAGAAAGAGGTCCTGCTCTTCATAGTGATTCCCGCGACTCTCAATAGCGATTCCCGCGACTCACACCTACAACAAGCCAAATCATGAGGAATTTAAGATCACTTATGAACAAAATATAAAAATAAATAAAAAAACTACGAGAAGTTTGAATAGTAACAGCAAGCGAGAGAGACCAGATCCATGACCTGAAGTTGATGATTAAGATCATCCTTGAGGCTGGGTTGCACTCCTATGACTGCGACCGCACTGAAGCTAACAAAGACTCGACCGACATTGTTATTTCTCGACAATGCCAGAGATCTGGTTCCTTTAATTCTGAACCACGGTGACAACCAAATTTGAGCAATAGTGAGGTTGACGGACTCCGTCATTAGAGCATAAGGACAATTACTCGGGAATAGGTCCAAAGTGAGCTTCCTTTCATCCTCACCTTGATCACGACGGTTGGGTTTCAAACCGCAACGCTGACGCCGGCGGTGACGAGTCCAATCACAGAGAGAGAGAGAGAGATGGGATCGAAGACTAGAGACGCAGATTGAAAAAAAATAGAAAAGAAAGAATAATATTAGGAGTGAGGTTGAAGTAGAGGGGAGAGAGAGATGGTTAAGGGTAAAAAGAAATTTTATTAAAATTAATTGAGATGGGCATTAAGAAAATTTTTTCATTGAAATAGACATTAATGGTTGATAATTTGTATCAAATGGACATTTATTAATGATCATTTACACACAAAAAATAAAAATCAAACCCCATTTTAATGAGAGAAAAAGAGAGATGGGATCAAAAACTGGAGACTAGAGAGGATAGGCAGAGTGAAAAAATAGAAAAGAAAGAATAATATTGAGAGTGAGAGGGTGACAGAGGGAGAGAGAGATGGTTAAGGGTAAAAAAAATTTATTAAAATTAATTGATATGGGCATTAAGAAAAGTTTTTCATTAAAATGGACATTAATGGTTGATAATTTGTATCAAATGGACATTTATCCTATATAATATTCACAGGCAAGCGATGAAATAGCGTGTTGCATGTCAGATTACAGAATGTTTTCTAGAGCGCAGATAAACCAGCACTTGATTGTCCCCGGCTATGGCCACGGCATCTGACCTCGAATCATCACTAGAAATACATGAAACACTGCCACCTGAAACAGTAAGAAAAGATTATATAGAAAGCCTGAATTGAACAGAAGTAAATCAACTCTTGGGGAACGAAATCTGCTGTCGAATGATTTGAAGAAGAGCTGTTTCAAGCATCTACTTAGTCTTATATGGTTAACGGTTACTGCATTTACCCTTAAAATGATGCATGGTGCCAAGCTTAGTTCCTGAAGATAACTCCCACATATACACAAGTCCATCACAAGTACCACAGATCCCTTGACCACCAAAAGCGCCAACGACAGACGCCCTGTACAGCGAGTTCAAAAGTTAATAAACAGTAGACTACATGATTTAGGATGTGCAATCCCAGCTTAATTCAAAATAAAAAAGTTATTATCAAATTATCAGTATACATTCTAAACCATCCTAGAAACACATGAAAGGGCCCTTTGATTTTTATCTTTACCCGGTGCATGATTCTACAGATTTTCTTTAAGGCAGAAATCTGTACATCCACTTGCAAAACATTTTTGCTTGCACTAAACAGCTATATTTCCAGCTATCCTACCAAAGAAAAGGGTTTACTACAACACAATTTAGAATTCAACGATCCCAATGTCAGGAACTACAATGCCCCTGAAAAGTTGAAGTAAGAGATTGATGCACCTTGAATCCAATGCATTTCCGAAGATCAATATATTTTTAACCATTACAGCAAGCCTCCAGTGTCCAACTGGATTTGGGTGGCAATTTCCTAATTCATAATCTTGTTGAGCATCAGAATCAGAAGATGAAACAAGAAGACATACAGCAACATCTTCCCCTTCATACGAAGGTAGTGTCTTCGATGTTGAAGCCATCATTTGATTGACATGTTCTTCCATATCAAAGTGGCTAGAAGCAGGGAAGTTCCTTCGCCAAGCAAACAAACTAATAGGCAAAAATTGACAAATTGAACCAATTGATGAAGAGAATCTTGACACAACGATGCGTTTAGAAATATCCCTGAGGAAGAAAAGGGAACAAAAGCATTCTATTGTTAGTACTAGGAGAAGTGAAACAGATCTATTATACAATATTTTCATTTACTGATAAGTTTTGACAATCTAGATTCACTCTTAACAAGGTGAACAGGAATTTTCTAACCTAATATGACTGAATGTTCATATTTGTTGATTCAGATCAACTAATGTTCAACTACAAAAAACAATCCAGCACCAGTAATACAGCTAGGACCAACAATTGAGCCTATAGAATTTATCATAATAGTGAGATTTTACTCAACAAAAGATGATCACTTGTGTTTAAGAGAGACATACCATAAACTGAATTCACCGTAACCATTATGGCCAACAATTAGATGAGTGCAATTTGGTATTTTCTTCAAGTCCACTACGCCAGGAGAGATGCAATCTTCAGACGGCATAACAATATATTCTATTTGTGCACTGCAAACAAGGAATTTTAAGTCTTAAGCTGCCTTGAACAAAAGGAACAGATAGACAAGTAAACAGCTCAAAGTAGCAAACAAATGATAATAAATATGCAGAAAGATTGAAAGAATAATTAAATATATCAGGTACCATCAGACTTTAACATAATTGGTGCCAGAAAATGATAAAAATAAAAGCTAAAGCAACACAGTTGGTCCATCAATATAATTAGCATATTGCTACAGAATCTGCAGCAGCACCCTTTGGGCTAGTGAAAGTGTGAAACAGTAATCCTAAACAAATATCACATTTACTGGCACATACAATAGTTTCAAAAATGGAAACAAGAGTTCAAAGACACACCTCCATGCTGAATCCATGACCCACAAATGCAGTCTCCCACTCTTTCCAACAGAAACAACATTGTTAGGCTCACAAACCAATATACACCTTTGACTCTCTACTGCTTTCAATCTTGTCACCAATGAAACATAACCAAGTTCTACTCGGACAATCTTAACTGCATTCTCCTCGGAGTAGTTTGATGCACATGTGGTGCACAGACAATGGGTTTTCCCTTCCCTGAGAACATTTAAATGAAACGCTTAGAAATAGCCTTACTCCCAATTCACATCATTACTTTAAAGTATATAAAGAGAGTTAACCTGCAGAAAGGAGTTCTAATCCTGTCAAGCAAAACAAGACATTGTCCATCTGGGATGAACTGTAGACAGAACCCTTCCAAAGCCATCTAGCAAAGGAATAACATCTATCATCAACCAATGTTAACATAAAGAAGACAAGCCTACCAACCAATTAGATATAATAACTTACTCCAATAGAATATTCGGTTAGATCTGGCAATGTTATTGATGTGTGACCAACGAGAGAAGGGTGTCCAACCTTCGGTTCCTCAATGGCTACCTTGTAAATGAACAGGCTGATGTCCTTACCAACCAGTAAGCCACATAAAACAGAAATGTAAATGTAGTTGCCCTTTGTGCTCAACATTACTGACAGAACAGGAACAGGTAGAGTATAGCATCCCACAAACTCAAGAATTCCTGACAGCCCATTATTATGTTCTTTCTTGTGAGGCTTCATATTTGAACTAAATGGAATGCTATTGTGATCAAAACTGAAACCTGGCCCCTGTTTATGAGATGTTTCAGAGCCTTTGAACTGGAGGAGGTTTTTGTGGCCAACCACATTCTTGTCAACCTCTAAATGTGAGATAGTCAAATCACAAGAGTTTGAAGCATCATTCTCACCAACTAATAATGCCTGATCTTGTAATACAGCTGGACAGATGCCGTTGAACACAGCTTTAGAATTCATGGAAGGTTCCTTTGCATTCAAACTGGAGGGTCCAATATTGGCTTCAGCCCAAATTGAATCTCTTTTATCTGAACAGTCATCAGAACCCACCTGCAGAGTCTCGGTGGATGGATATGTCTCAGGTACATTGGTTTTACATATAATAGTTTCTGAGACTGAACCACTGTTACTGCCTTTCCTATGAGATGTAGTCTGACCCTTTATCCTGTTATACATTACGTTGGGAACTTGAGAAGGAGACACGTTTCCAGTTTTGGTAAGCTCTGCCTTAGAAGTGATTTCCTTCTCTGATTTCTTTGAAGAATTTAGCATGCCTCTTTGGTTATCATCAACAATATTTCTAGCTGAATAAACAGAGTAAATGGTTTAGTTAGAATTTTTTGTTAACATTCATAAATCGTAACATATTATAATCTGGGGGAAAAGAAGAAAACAAAGTAATACTATGCACATTTATATCATTTAAATAGAAAAATAGAATAGAAAAGAGCGGGGGTGGGGAGGAGGGGATTGGGAATACTTCTACAATTGATGAAAGAATACACACGTCATAATACTAGCTAAACTAATGTGAGACAAAGGAATTATGTTATTGTGTGCTGGCAACTGAGAACCAAGTAACAAGTAAAATGAAACAATTTATATCATCGAATTACCTTTGTTAGGATCAGCTGCAGTTTCGTTCGTTTTTTTAGAATTGATAGTAGAACCTACTCGGCATTCATCGATATAAGACTGCTCCGTGATTTCTTCAGAAAAGGCTTTATTATGTGGAGATACACAAACCGGAAGAGACTCCAATGCGTACTTGCCACATTCCTGAAGCCTCCTAGCTGAAACCCTGCCCACTTCCTCACACAGATATGCATCCTTGCTTCCATTAGTCTCAAGCTGATCATCTAACGATTTGTCATACTTATTGGCATCAAGAAGATGTCCATGCTCATTGCCAGCAACAAGTTGTCCTTGAAAATTCATAGGGAATGCACCATCAAAATGGTGCTGATCAGCTTCACCCTTATCAGACAACGATACCAAGTGCTTGGCAACATGGTCACCATATTGTTCATCATCTAAACTGTCGGGAATAATAATATTTGTTGGAGCAACGGAACCATGATTAGTATATTGGGAATGTATCTTTTCCTCTGCGTCTTCATTGGAAAGCATTAAACCTGAAAGAAGATGGTTAACTTTCTGACTGCAAAATTGATAATTCATTAATTCAATAACACCAAAAAATGAAATGTTAAATGTAAGATTAATAAGGTTTGTAGAAGCACCAGGGGAGGGAGCAGTGGTTTCATTGATTTCCTTCTGAGATTTCACTGTGCAAGGAGGACCTACTGAAGGGCTACCAGTACCCTTTTTCTTCCTAGAGCGCTTACTGAGGAGAGGAATAGCTCGCGGAAGAAGAAATGTCATCATGGACTTCGCCATTTCCTGACCAACTGAATCAAAATCAATATTCTGGGAACTCGAATCTGATTTATTAGTGGGCATTTCATCTTCAGTCAGCTGCCCATCAGCAACGACCACATCCAATGCACTTCTATCTTGGATAGTTGAAGAAGAATCCGCATTTTTAACTACATGTGAGCATCGGCAATCATTACATAAACAAAGAAGAAAAATATCAATTCTCTATTCTTCAGGGCACAAGGTAGGGCAGTCCCAGTTGACCACACTAGAAAACAAGTGGACAGTAATTACCTTGAGTAAAATCCAAGGTGTCAGGAGCAAAAAGTTGGATAGTTGAAGAAGAATCCGCTGACTTATCTGCATTTAAGAAGTGGAATTATATAAACAAAGAGGAAGACAGTGATTTATTCTATTCAGTCATTCAATTGAAGGCACAAGTTAGGGTAATCACAGTTGACCATATAGGAAACAAGTAGATAGTACTGATTACCTTGTGTAAAATCTAAGGTATCAGGAGCATAAAGTTCAACATCAGTAAGACATTGGCAATCTTTCGGAATTGTAGCATCTACATATTGGTCATCTGGTGCCATTGGGAAATTAATGGCTTCCATCTTAGTATCCTGAGACCAATCAACCTGTAAGAAGTTAAGAATGTTTCTTGTTCAATAGCAAACACACACAGAACCATGACATGAGAAAAAGTACTCTCACATGGGAAACTATTCTGAACAAGCTCATAGAATCCAAGTTTGAAGAGGTATATCTTTATAAGCACTTAAGAATATTTTTTAACATGTTTTGAAAGATATGCAAATCTAAGAATAGAAATAGTAAGTCTAGAGGAAAAAAAAGGTTAGATGTGCTCACAGATTTTCTTTCATCCACAGACACGTTGATGGCTGCTGGAATGGATTTACATTTTCGAGAACCACTTGACTCTTCGGGGATATTATCCTTGTTGAGATGATTCAAGAAGCCAGCATAATCCAACGGCAAACAATCTTTTGCTGAAATCTCGCTCTCTTCTTGATGAACAGATACTAAATGCACTAACGGTGGAACCACTGCTGGTATAACATGTTCTTCATTTAAAGAAGGCATAGGATTCCCATTATTACTATGTACCTTATTCCCTTTTATTGAACCCGAAGCTTCAGAAACGGATACCAGATCTTCAGTTCTAGACTTTTTAATGCCTGTCCGAATAGATGACTTTGCATTTCCACTTTCACGTTTCCTACTTCTCTTCCCTGTGATCAGTGGTCTTCCCAGGTCTGAACACTCCTCAGGGGAGCGGTTAACAACATCTGTTCCAGAAACTCCATTGCAGAAGCTTGAAGGTAACAAACTTTGCTCTGCTGCTCCATTAATATCTGCTGCCAGCTCCCGAAGTAGCCTCTGGACAAAGGGATTTTTGAACCCAAAAAACTGCATATAAAACCACAAGAAGGCAAAGCACATAAGTCCACAGCTAAAACTAAAAGCAACTCTAGAGTACACACTTTATAAAACCGGCTCAATGCCTACCTCCACACCATCTATCTTACACGAAAATCTCTTCCCATGCCAAATCTTCGTGCGAGGAAAGCATTTCTTCTGTAATTTCTCCCAAGCAATATCTGGAGTTTGCCCAGAAAAAGACTGCCCATCAGCCGCATTAATCTGTACACACATAAAGAATCATTCACCTCAATCCTCGAGAACAAATTGCAACCACAAAATAAAACATCACCGATATCCAAAATCAACAGCAACTAACCAAAAACAAAGGCCCTTTAGGACCTTCTTGAATTTCCATCTTATATGTGCTCCCATTATGAGCTCGAACAGCTCCATACCCTATCGGATACGGATATCGATCTTTCCCCTACAAACAAAAACATCATAACTCAGCAAATTGAAAACTACATCACTAAATCAATTTTCAAACACAACAAACCTACACAGACACAAAGTTGATTCCTCATCGTCTGGGCAAATTGGGCAAGAGGACCTCAAACCCAGCTAAGCCGAATTGAAACAAGTGAAATTAACTAATTTCTAGCCTAATTACTCGTTTCGATTCGATTAAACTTTCCGATTCTCACTAACCTAACTTTTCAATTCGATCAGGACCGTTCATTACAGCAAAATCGAATCAAGCTTAAGCTCAAAGCTCAGGGAAGCTAGGGCAATCAAATGGAAGAAGAAATCGATGAAATTAAAAAGAGGGGAAATTGAAATCGAACCCTAGAGGAGCTCCAGTACTTCTTGTCCCAAGGGCCGGAATAGAGGGAACCGATGGAGGTGATTTCCAGGTCGTCTGGTTTGTCCTTGACGGCGCCGTTAGGGTTCGTCATTTTCCGGCGAGAATCTGAGGTTGGGCGAGTTTGACGATGTTTTAGTGTGTTTTGGGGAGGTGTGAGATTGGAGTGGCGGGAAAACGAAAATGGGTTGGGTTTTTTGGTGGGCCCGGGATTGGATGTTAGGATTACCTGCGGTTGAGTGGTGTTGTGTGGCTGTACGGTTAAATTGGTTGGTTTGGTGGTGAGAGGGTTTGATTTGATTGGTGGTGATGTTATTTGGGTCACAGGCGAGTGAGAGAAAAAGGAAGTGCAAAAATAACGCCGTTGCCGGGGATCGAACCCGGGTCACCCGCGTGACAGGCGGGAATACTTACCACTATACTACAACGACCTTGATGATCCTGTGATTTAAACTTACTTGTTACCATATTTCGTTTTCAATTACGAGCCCCAATATTCAAACTATTTTTGTTTTTGTTGTTCTATCATGTTTCTATTCTCTGTTTACCATACTACTAAAGCATATCCAAAATATTGAGATAAGGATGGAAGTTATTGCAAACCACTTCCCTTTCGTACGTGTTGTAAATTAATAAACATGCATGTTGTAGTTATAGCAAGTAGACAAGAAAAGAAACATGCAATAGTGTGATAAAGAAAGTAGTGTTTTGCTTCAATAAGAACCTTATGTCTAAAATGAAATACTAAAAATGTTATAAAGACATGATCTACTTTTGTGAGGTTGACAATGTGTTTTAGCGACTCGTTTTGGCATCGTTTATAAAGTGAAATGATGAATTCTGATAATGTATACTAGTTATAAAAGGTTCGTAACAATATATTTTTCATCAATTTCACGTGAAGATGAATTCTCAACGCGTTCCACTATTGTTGCGACACTTTGGCCAATACGTGAACAACTTTCTTGAAGTGACATATGAGCACAAGTAATCGTTATGAATGTCGATCGACATGTATACATAGTGCCGGCACTTAATGCCATGGTGAAAGGGAATAATATATCTTGAAACCCATGATCAAGTTAACTATAGAAACGCAGAGTTAAAAACTTAAATGATCAAGTAAACTATACAAATAATTGAAGTTGTATACGTACCCTGACGTGAAGTGTTGGACAATCACAACCTAAGTAGCTAACCACCTAGAGAGCAAAATGATAAAATGTAGATAGTACTCAGTAGAAGCCTATAAAGAGAGGAGGTGATGATCGATCTTGTATCCATCTAATCTGAATTTCCCGATTCATATGCAAACCGGAGGTGACTATGGCCCCAATGATTGTTCCCAAAATGTTAAGGAACTGAACCACAAGCTGGATCCGAGGTGTGAAATTAATTGTTGGACAGCTCGTCCGGTCTGGTCTCATCTGGTTCAGGTCTGGTAAGTATGGCAAGGTTCAGAGAAGACATGGAAGAATCTGGTGCGCATGCATATGAAGCTAAACCTAAAGCGTCCAATGCAATAATCGAATCCAAAAGAGAAGAAAGCTGAAAGCCATTAACGCCTACATATAACTAGTCTGCATGCACAATCGATCGGCCTGAGGACTTAGGGCATGCCTAGGGAGAATGGTTTACACGAACAAGGAGAGGTGGAGATTGGAGTGGTGAAAATGGCTTTATTTCTAGTTTGGGAAACCTGATGGGAATCGTCCCATCAACTCAAAAAAGGGCGCCAAAGTAATTGAGCTACGCACAACCCTTACCCATGTCCTGGCTTTGGCCCCTTTGAGAGGGTTAGTGACCTGTGATTTAAGGACGTGTCCCTTTCGGGTTACCATGTATGGCATTGCACCCACAAAAGAAGGAAGGGAGGACAGGACCTATATTTCTCTTCCATCTTCACTGCCATGCACTAAGCTATTATACTACCATCTTTTTCGAAATTTCTCTTTCAGTTTCATTCACTCCTGGCTAGCTCGTTCAACCTCGACTTTTTACTATTCATTTCATATCATTCAGTTCCTTCGATTCTAGGCAAGCCGGTTCATTTCTAGTTGGATCCAAACCCCAATGTCATTCATGGTATTTTGATATTTAAAACAAAGAGAAATACATTTAGCACAAAGCTGGTCGTCATGATGGTCTGCTCGAATTGCTCAAGCAACTTTACACATACATTTGTACCTGGCATATATAACTAGCTAGTGATTTTTACTAATTATATTGTTTGGGATAAAGAAAAAAATGCAACCAAGTATACATGCAAAGCTTCAAAGGCACATACTATACACATGCACATGAGAAAGATACATAAATCCAAACACCAAACTTGATCTCCCAACGAGCTTTTGCTTTTGTGAATTGTCCTCGAGTCCTAGAGGATGCCTATAAGCAATAGGATATCACACGAATTGGCTAATTATTGTTTTTTGAATTGTTTTCTATAGTACTTATTGTAAATTTTGATGGGACATATCATGTATCAGATGATAACTGTATTTTTTTCTCCCCTCGAATTGTTATCTTAGATTGGTGGAGATACTTTGAATTATATGTAATTCAAATATATTTCATAAAAAATGAAGTATAATATGTCCTAAAAGAAACTTACGGTTCCTAACGTGAAACCAATTTACTATGAAGCTAACTTGAGTTGGTTAAGTGTGATATTACGATACAATCATATACATAACTATGCGAAATTTATAGATAAAGTATGCCCCATAATAAGCGTTTTTCATAATTTTATCATTGCAATGATGAGGGTGAAAACTTTAGCTCTGTACTTGCGGGCTAAAATGTAAACACTAAACGATGATATCGTTGGTATGAACAATTGGTTTAACAAGTTAATATGCTCCTTCAAAGGTTTGGAAGAAGCTTCATAACTATGATAATGAAATATCTATAAATTAGGCTAACTCGTCCGATAACCATCTTTTCATTCACTGAAGTGTCCATTTTGTCTGGCTAAGAATCACCTAATAGATTTTAGAATGATCAATCAAGGAAAAAAGAAAGAAGCAAACCGGATTTGATTACTAATTGAGTGATCTTGATCAACTTTGAAGTACATGTACCCAACTTATAAGGCAACCGAGAGACCAAAATCTCTTCCCTAATGCCATGGTTAAGATCGGCATGGCCTGATAGCAATATGAGTGAATATATTCTAGTGAAAATGGTTAGATGATTGATCTCGGTCAAAAGTTTATGCAAGCTAAGTCTGGACCTCTGCTGAACCAGTTGTACTATCACTAAAGACATAGTTGTTTTAGATTTTCTTTTTGACGCTTAGCTTTAGCTTTGCTACTTCAAGCTACTATAATAACAAGCCCCCTCGACCACTTCTCTCATTCATCACAACCCCCAACACTTGCATAACGTTAGCCAGGAGAGATAGTAAACCACCTCGATCTTCTTCTTCTCATCTTTGAGTGGCTTTAGCACTCTTTCACGATGAACCTGGATGACAAGGTCACCATGGACTTGGTTCAACCATCTGAGCATCTTTGCTACGTTCGATGCAACTTCTGCAACACCGTTCTTGCTGTGAGTTCTCAATCAACTTAATTTTCCTATACATGTAGAAGCATACACAGATATTTTCCAAGTTTAGCTTTGTCCCTCTATTCTCTCATAAATTGATGAAACCATGATCCTCTATTCCTCTTCTCTCTCTCTCTCTCTCTCTCTCTCTATCTCTGTATCCCATCAACAAGTCAGTTTTCTCAGAATCATCATACCCTTATATGGATAAACCTAGCTAGCTACAATACTGGCTTATTACAACAGTAAGCTAAACCCATCGATCGGTCCTTCTTATAAGAAATGTATTTTGTTTTAGATCAAACAGATCGATATTCGATCTTCTATCTGCTCGCTGTGTTGTGTTGAATTGTTAATGTTCATGTTATGTAACTGTACCATAGGTTGGGCTTCCATTAAAGAGGATGATGGACACAGTGACAGTGAAATGTGGTCATTGCAGTAACCTCTCCTTTCTCACCACCAGACCTAATAATCCAATCCAAATCCAACCTGCACCTCATCAGTGCCAGATCAATGATTACCCTACAACCTTGACTCTTCATCAGGTTAGTACTTAAAATCTTACTTGTACTTGTATTTGAATTCAAGATACCTGTATATTCTGCATAAGAAAGAAAACCCTAGCTAGTAACTATCTATAATATATATATATATATATACTAGCTAGCTGATAACTAATTGATAGAGGTGCGTCACTAATTTGAATATTGATATGAAAAATATTCTTGCAGAGCTTTTCCACTGATTCAAGAAGGGGTACTTCCTCCTCATCATCGCCACCCACATCTCTGGAGAGTCCATCATCCCCAAAAGCTCCCTTTGTTTGTAAACGTATGTAGCTAACCTGATGATCGCCAGTTTTAAGCTAGTTGATTACTTGAACTTTGACATGAAATATGAACTTACATTTTGTATATCTGGGTTTTATAATATGAGTGTTATTTTTTTTACTTGCAGCACCTGAGAAGAAACATAGGGTTCCATCTGCTTACAACCGCTTCATGAAGTAAGAGGATCCAATTTTTACGTTTGGCATTCACATCGTTCATAATATATTATCACATCATTCTAAGCACCTTAGTTTTCTATTGTATAGGGAGGAGATCCAGCGGATCAAAGCAGTGAACCCTGAGATTCCACACCGTGAAGCTTTTAGTGCTGCTGCCAAAAATGTATGGTTGCTTTAAGCCTTTGCAGTTAATTAGGGTTCAGTATTCACGTATTGTTGCATATACTTTTCTGGTAGACCTACGTGGCCTAACTATTTAACTGTCGATATTACAGTGGGCGAGGTACCCTAGCCCTTCTTCATCTGCTGCATCTGCTTCTGGCAGCAGCAAGAAACTGAAGGTAAGAAATTGACACTGTTCAACTTTAATGACTCGTTCAAAGTTCTGATACGTATTTTGATGGTAACAAGGTCCCAGATTTTGCAGGACTAAGTAGTACGTTGTTCTATTATGCTAGGCTACCCAGAACTGGCATTTATGATCGACATGGAGGAGAGACGTAGAACTGGGGAGGGATCGATGTAGCAGTACTAGTCTGGTTCAGCTTAATTATCTAGGTCTAGATATGATGCATCTATAAGTAATTGAATCGTTTTATGTTGGTCTTGTTTGATTCAAATTAGAACTTTTAACTCTGTCCCTGTAGTTTGTTTCTTAATTAGCCATGATCATGATGACACATGGCATTAAGATTTAAGAGTTACATGAATGTGTGTATTAATCAATGATGATTATGATCATTTCCATTTCTGTAACTTGGTTGGTTGGTTATGAACATCTGTTATATTATAACTATTTTTCTTCTTATTGATTTACTCTATATATAGTGGTGTATTATGCATAAACTAAATTTTATTAAGAAAAAAAATCACAATCAAATTACTTCCGAAATTAATACGTCACATTAAGACCCTAATTGCCATTTTCCACCTCCCTCTTAATAGAAAAGAGCCACAGTTATGTTCATGTCTGAGAGAGCTCCTTCTGGTTCTCTTTTTTAGAAAATTAACCCCATGAAAATCTCACTGGCTGTTCGTCAAAAAAGGGCTTCCACGGATTTACAAATAATCTACCTCTGAGATACTTTTCTCTCCCAAAAACCAACCTTTTTGATTCAACATTGAATTTTGTTTAGAAATTATTGCAGCATTGCAGCACTAATTAAAACCCAGTATTCGGGTTTTAACAGTGCTGGCCTTTGCGGGATCTTATTAATTTTCAGGAGATGACGAAGAAGGAGGATCAAACAAGGTTTCTATTTTGGATATCACTGTCTGACAGGCCGGTTTGGCAACAATTCCTCATTTGTTCTTCAGGATTCTTCTTCGGTTACCTTGTCAATGGCATTTGCGAGGAGTACGTATACAATCGTCTCCAATTCAGCTATGGATGGTACTTCACCTTTGTACAAGGATTTGTGTACCTTGGCTTCATATACCTTCAAGGTTTCACCACCAAGAAGATGGTGAACCCATGGAGAACATACGTGAAGCTCTCCGCAGTTCTGATGGGTTCTCATGGATTGACCAAGGGATCCTTGGCTTGGCTCAATTATCCTGCACAAATTATGTTCAAATCCACAAAGGTTCTGCCTGTGATGGTAATGGGGGCATTTATTCCTGGTCTGAGAAGGAAATACCCAATTCATGAGTACATATCCGCAATCCTCCTAGTTATTGGTTTGATCATTTTCACATTAGCGGATGCTAATACATCCCCCAATTTCAGCATATTGGGTGTGGTGATGATATCCGGCGCGCTGATTATGGATGCCTTCATGGGGAATGTGCAAGAAGCAATCTTTACACTCAACCCTGACACCACACAGACAGAGATGTTGTTCTGCTCAACGGTAGTTGGGCTGCCAATGTTGCTTCCACCAATGATTCTCACCGGAGAACTGTTTAAGGCCTGGAATTCTTGCGCCGAGCATCCTTATGTTTATGGTGTCTTGGTGTTTGAAGCCATGGCCACATATGTAGGACAAGTATCTGTGCTATCCCTCATTGCGCTTTTCGGAGCTGCCACTACTGCGATGATAACAACGGCTAGGAAGGCGGTGACATTGTTGCTGTCATACCTGATATTTACAAAGCCATTGACAGAACAACATGGAACAGGGCTAGTGCTCATAGCCGCAGGAATCATGCTGAAGATGGTGCCAGAAAATCAGTTTGCCAAACATGCAAAGTCTATCAAAGACGCCGTATTAATGATGAGCCCAAACGCAAATGAAATAGGATTAGAAGTAGATGAAGTGAACAAGCCCTTGGTGTGACTAATTACATGAGGGCCACAGCAATATTGTTGTTGTTCACTTTGCTTTTCCCTTTCAATTTTCCTTGGTTTTTTTTCTAGCTTGTTATTTTTTTCTCATTACAATTTTGGTTACTCTGATGGATAGGGCTTCTGCCCGTTTGGTTTGGTGAGGCTTGTCCTCACTCCATTATTTTCTGGTGATACAATTAGACATAATGACATTGAATGTGTGCTTTGAACCATGCTGGTGCGCACAAAGGCTTTCTTTTGTTTATGTCCAAGTTGCTCAAGTGTAACATGAATAGAATAAGCAAAGTTCAACTATTCAAATGGCATCTGATGGCTGCAATTTTGTAAGTTTCGAAATGGTATTATTCCACAGCGCATTGCATCATATACCGAAATTGCCACCAGTATTTGCTACCTTCTATTGGCTGCTGGTTTCAACTTTCATGGGTGATGAGGTATCCAACCTTTTGCTTTGATCGCAAAGACGCAAACTGATTCAGGCTCACATGAATACCTTATATGATTTCCTAATATAGTAAACTATCCTTCCCAATGAGAGGAGGATAATCTATATAAATATAGTGGACATAAAAATAATCATTCACTAAGTCATCATGTTCCCACGCCTGAGGAAATCTATTAGTCATTCATTCAATCATGCTTCAGCAAAACTTTATCAACTATAAAAAGCTTCTACATATCTAACAGTCACCAGACCAAGTTTCAAGGATCAATTTCTTTTGTTTTTCATGATGGTTTGTGCCTTCAACATTATATATGCCAAAAAAATGCGCAGTTGGAAAACAACCCTTGTTCAACTAATCCTTGCATGAGCATAATCTAAGTGGAGAAATAGAACAAAGGTGTCTAAAGCAACTTACAGTATAAAGTCTAAAGAACTCTGCACGCCTTTTTTCGTTGTCTACTTCTACCATCCTCTGAAATACACCAATGCAGTTGGAATGTCCGTGATCAAGCGAATCCAAACTTCTTCCAACAAGCTGCAGTCTGCAGAGGCATCAAATCATGAATAACATTTATAAAGTTATATAGATGAGTTGACAGATCAGTAATTTCATGGTCTTTTAATGTCATCTCTAATATCTGGAACATCTATCTCTGTAATGTCATGAAGTAGACCAAGTATGCAAGACATATTTTGATTGTCCTGACTTCAATTCTAGATTTTGGATGCCCGTTAAAGAAAATTTTGAAAATGGTGCTGCACAGTTCTGATAGAAAATTACATGAACAGAATTTTAGAGTGGAAACACTCACATTGCTCTTAAAGGCCACTTAAGATTGTGGGAAACAGTAGAAATTCCCCTGTTCCTGTTTGACTTGAAGAAAGTTTCGCTCTTGCTCCACTCTTTGAAAATGTGAAGACAATTGGAGCAAATCAAAAGTTGGTCCATTTTCAGGAGAAATATGACACTTGTGACTGAAGCAAGCCAACCCCTGGACCCTATCTGAGTGACGTTGGAAGTCAACAGCATGACTAGAATCAGAAATCATTACCGAATCCATCTGGTCAGTTCCCATGGAGTTCATCATGCATGGGAAGGACCCATTTCGTCCACATTTTCCCAAGGCTTTTACTGTAGAAGGCCATTCATTATTTTGACCAGCACCATGATGGGTTCTCTGCACTTGCAGAGGGGTAGCCACTTGATTTCTTGCTGAATGAATTGAGCTCTGTGATTGAGCTGACAGAAGAGAGAGAACACCCTGGTAGGTTGACGCCCCAGATGCTTTCTGAGCATATGTTGCAGTATCAAAAACCGAGTATTCATTTCCTGATAAAGGAACTCCTGAAGCATGTTGCTTTGCGAGGCCTTGCAGATGGAGGAGAGAGTTTGGAATTGATTGCCTGTTCGATGTGGTTGTCACATATTGACTGTAAGTTAATTCATCTACAGTTTTAATTTGTCCATACTTGTTAGATTCTTCTGGATATAGAACGCCACCTGGAAGTATATCTGAAAAGACAAATGGTGTTCTCTTTGGCAGGAAAGTTCCAAGATATCCAACGCCTGCAAACACATACAAAATCTAACAGTAAATATCATAGCTTATGAAGTTATCTTACCCCACAGTTACTTCCATGAATTTTAAACGCACATTAAATATATCTTAAGTTGAAGGTATTATAGTTTATCTTCTTCCTAAACCAAGAAAATGTATGATTAGACAGACAAATTGTATACATCTACACAACATTATCTTTGCTGGTATCAAATGCTATAAGGGGTAAAATGTTTGCACCATTTAATCATTGTTACATTAGAAGCTCCCAAAATGAACTTTATACAAAACTAAAAGGAACACCAATGGTGGCTGATGTGGCCACCTTTTAGCTTTAATGGATGGAATTCTTATTAAAAGTGACAAAAAACAGCCTGGTCAAAAGATTCAAATGTAGTGGGCTGAAGAATAGCATATAGTTATCTTGCTCTTACCAGGAAATCCTAGCCATAAAGGTCTGTTCCATCAAACATTATAAAACTTTATGCAGCATGTATATGGCCATAGAATTTTGCGAACTTAAAAAACTTATGCCACTTGCCTCTATTATCTTTGATCTCTCATAGAGAAATTACTACAGAAAATGTTCTAACAAGAATGTTATATCAGTAAAGGGATGAGGCACATCATACCTTGATATGACTGAAGCAAGTTATGTGATTTACAATCAAAGGTATCTAGTTGAGGCTTCCGTCGGCGTTGATTGTGGCCAGCTAAGTGTCTACGACAACTGCGCTTGACATCATCGAATTCAGCCAGCAGATGAAACCTAATGACAGAAAAGATATCAATTGGTCATACCAGTGAACAAATTTGAAGCAGTATACTAAACCTTGGGTGTATATTGATCCTCAATTCTATATGGAGATGAGAAGTAGAAATGGACATTCTATATCCATCATCAGATATTAAAGTAACCGAATATTGCAAGTCAAAACCTAATTTAAGAATGTTACTTAACAAAAAGGCTTACAGAAATTAAGCTCAAAGAGATTCAAATAAGGAGAAAATAATATCACTGTCCAAGTCAACTTGAACTTTATTCGACTTCTACTAAACCAAAGAAAACAAAAAACAAAAAACAAAAAAAACAAGGAATCTTATGAGTATTTTAAAATATGAGGTAAAAATATCACAAACCATGGAATTTTTCATTCCTAACCATGCATATGAGATCCTAATCTGTGCCAAATTCTAGGAGCAAATAATGAAGTTGAGTGCTGAATCTGCAAAATAACTTTCCTTTGAGGTGCGTGTGAAAATGCAGATGCACCTACAGGCACTTATGTGGCTTTCAGCACTTCATGTGCATGGGATGCCTCTTAGTATTTCACCTTTCTTCCATGCCATTTTTGTTCCTCATCTTTTGATAATTAGACGCAGTTGATATAAAACCAAAATTAAAAAAAAACCAAGAACATGCAAAGCAAAAGCATAACAGATATATAGGGACAAGAAAAGAAGCACCAACCTGCTACATTGTTGACAAAACCTCTGTTCAATGCCATTAACAATAACTATTGCAGTCTTTGAGTGAGCATCACAAACTCTATGCCTCTTATGGTACTCCTTTGAAGAGCTAAGATCCATGTTACAACCATAAACCTGGCAGGTGATAGTCTGATAGTATGAACCCTTCGTGCGAGCTCTCTTTGACCTCTCTTTCAGATGTTGACTATCCTTTCCATATTTGCTATCAGCCAACCTCCCTAGCTTCAAAGCAATTAATGACGAATCCTGGCTACTAGACTCACAGACTGGGCTAGAAAATTTGGAGCCAGATTCTCCGTCACCCCCAGATGAACTTGAAGGCATCAAACAAGTAGGAGAAGCTATTGTAATGTTACTAGAATCATTACAGCCCACACCATTAAATATATCCACTACTTGGTTACCATGAAAAGGCTCCTTCATTGTATCAGGCAATCCCAAATCCATGAAATCCATGCTCTCAACTGATTCTTTATCGAAATTAAAGCTAGTTTTGTTATCCCATTCTGAAAATTCTTTTGTACTTTTCGCAAATGCATCAATTGGTATATCCATCTCATCAGCAAATAAAAACCCCTTCCCTTCTGAACCGAAACTCCAAGGCTCCATATGCCTACCGAAAACCACAAAAGTAAAGTAAATTTCAATATGCGAAGGAGCAGAAATTGCAACTAACTGTATACTTGCATAATGCAAGCAAAGAAGCACACATGAATAAGTGTACAAAATCAATAGCCATTGTCACAACAGAACCACTCCTATATGAAACAAACCCATCTACCATCTAACATAAAGATTAGAATTTGAGCTCTAATGACAAAGTAGCCCAATAAACCATACTTTATTTGGTTTATGATAAGAGGAAAATACAAGAAAAACAAGGCCAACTTGAATTTCTCTGGTTCTTGATCCGTTAGTAGAACAAAAAAGAATAAGAAGAAAACGAAGCAAAGATAAATACATAGCATTTGTTTTCCTCACCAAGAGCCTTTGTTCTAAAGTTCATTGACCATAAACATTATTTAGTATAAACAGAGAAGCATTCAAAGCTTAAACTAACATATACCCAGATAACAAAACCACTTATTCCACTGATTTCAACACTCAAAACTTCATAAATGAGATTGAAATGTATTAAAAAGCTCAAATAAGAAGAAGAAAGCAGATAAAGATTAAAACTTTAAAAGAAGCAAAAACAAACCAATACCCATAAAAGCTATGAGCAAAAATGGCCATTGAACAGTTATGGAGGGAAGTAGCCGAAAAAAGTCAAAAACATACCCAATTCTCGCTTGCTCGTTTTCTGGGAAACCAAAACCCAATAACTCCCAATGGTTAACGACAGCTGAGAAAGAAACAAAGAGAATGACTTGATGAAAATGAAGAAGAAAGACTGAAACTTTTTTTTTGGTGATGAACAAGTCCAAGAAGACAGAGAGAGTGATGAATAAGTTGGGAAGATTTTTCCACAACGACGACTGCTCGAAAAAGCAAGTTGAGGTCTTTGTTTTGTAACTTTTGAGATGGCAGAGTCGAATTTACATTTCTGTACACATGTTCTGCGTTTTATTACAGGGACAACGTAGTTTGGAGGGCTCTTGTTTTCATCGGTTTTCCACTTTTCCCTAAACAAATGAATTGAATTTAGAAAGGTAAAGGGCTCAGTTACTTGATTTGTCACCTTAAGCACTTGTGTTGGGGAATTACTTGTGTTATAATCATCATTTACATTCATAAGCACTTTTTATAATTTACGTATCGATAAAGTAGTATAGTTATGATGCTGACATTGTTGATTTGTGTGACTGAAAATACCCTTAAGACATGAAGAAACGTTACATAAGTAACATGTTTTTGGATAATGATCAAATAATGAGTACTTCTAGACACTATACAAACTCATTTAATAGTCTAATTTTTTTTGTAGGATGCGCCAAATCTTATTGTAGTGCAATGCAAAGATGACTTATGTGAGCCCAATAACAAGCTATTGTAATAAACTCACGATTTAGTAGTCTAATGTAATTTGATGGAATAATAGGCATTGCTTGTGGGATGTGGCGTTTTTGGTTCCATGTACGAGTTTGTGCAGCAATAGAGATGTTCTAATGATGACCTCTAAGTTGAGGACTTTTGAATTAATTACTTATTAGACTAACTTTTAAATCAAAATGTGACATCTTAACCTTTAAAGTTGTAGATTTATATAAGTAGATCAATCATATAAAATTTTAGCCAAATTGGTGATTGTTAAGTACTAGTTTTAGATTAAATCAATGGACGAACCAAATCTGTTAAACATGAACCGTTCAAGTTCATAATTGGTAAATCACACTTATGAATTGTTTAACGATTTTCAATTTAGTTGAAAATTCACAGAAATGATCTACTCATAAATATTTATAAAATGAACGGTTAAGATGTGGATATAAAATCGAAAAGCGGAATAAACCGAAAAGTCCTCAACTTAGAGATACTCACCAGAAGGGCTCCTTGTGCACCAAAACATGTCTTGCTATTTGTATGCAAATGTTTATTTTGACAAGTTGTTTGCATGCAAATGTTGGACACATCTTAATTAGTGGGTGTTAAGAATCGGAGCAAAACATTCATTTCCTCCTCTCATGGATGTTTGCAGTTTACATATGCCCCCTGGTTTTCATTTTAACACAAACCATTGCTAGCTAGCTTCCAAGTTCCAACCATGGCCTGTCAGTGGCGAACTTAAGATTTTAACTATGTGGGGGCAAGATTTTCAGCTAATAACAGATGTGAAAGTAAAAACGTACTGAGAATATATGTATACTAGTTATATATTAATAACACTCCTATCAAAGGAAAAAAAACCTTCAAGCTGTCACATTTTGGACTGATTTTATCAATATGATATTAATTAAGGATTGGATTTGGTGGATAGATAACATGTCTATTTTTGTATTAGCTGAAAATTGGTGAGCTGTGTGGGCGATATTTAAGAAGGAAGACTAAAATTTTGTCTGTTAGTTAATATATCAGTCAACAATTACACTGCGATTTAAAACTCAGTGGACGCATTATACCACACCTGCCACTAGCTGGGTCTGCCGGTGTGGCCTGTGGGAAGTGAGCGACAAGAGGAGAACCCAGACAAACCCAGTTTGCCACTTGTGTTGGTGGGTGGAGCGACACGTCTCCCATGGAGTAGTATGCAGAAATTGGACAAGGGGAGGGGGACGGTTGTGCTCCGGCAGCAGTGCTCTGCCACTTGTTGATATGGATGGATGGAGCCAATTGCTAGCTTGCTACGATTGATTGATGGATGTGACGCAACAAAACTAGATAAATATATTTGGAATCCATAAAACTTGACCCGAATCTTTAAAGTTAGGTTGACTTGAATTTACAAGTCAGATTTTTTTCTCGAATACACCATGATTAAGGTAAACTCAAAAGAGTTTTTATAAAGATGAAAGATATCAAATACAACTGATAGATGCTTCATATATAAGAGCAAAAAACTATATGGCTACTAACAAGGAAACCTAAAAACTCAAGGATTAAAATAAATTTGAACCAAAAAAAAACTAATAAAAATAAATCTCAAAAATAAGAAAATCAGGCTTTTGAAGCCCTAAACGAAATCAGAATGCCTAAAAAACCTATATGAGCCACACGTTTGACTCGTAGGGTCGTGCTGCTTCCAGACATATATTATAATAGTCAATCGGATACCGAACGTCAAATCTGCACTACATCGAGTTTGGACTTGCTACAATCAAGTTGTTCTTTTGTTTTCTTTGTCATATGTTCTACATCAGGATGGGTACTGACATTTTCGTTCACTGAGCTTTTCACACACCACAATCCACAAGGATATGCACGGCCATTCATACAGGTAGTTGTCCACACACATGAAGTGTGAATAATTAGGTTTTGGAAGAATAAACGACCCGAAAGTTTTCATGGTGTTTTGGATTGTGTATGGTGATTTAGATTATAAGGTACTAATGAAGTGTGTAAACGAATAGTGATAATGAACATTACGAATGTGTGATATGAGCATGTGTGTTAATGTATGATATGAGTGTGCGTGTTCTGTGTCTTCTTACTCGATGGCCACTCATATCAGCCCGCAACAAAAAAGGAGTGCCAACAAAGATCAAATTGAAGTGACAAACCATTCTTTGATAAAGGTGCTCAATCATAGAAGATTTTGAAAACTAGTTGTGTTTTCTCAACTTTTTCCTCCTGTTTTGTCAAAATTTGGATTATAAACCAATATTATGAATCGAAATTATATGTTAGTGTTGCATGCTCGCAATTAAGTAGTTTTTTTGACTAACTATTGTATAGTCCTTTTAGTTTGAGATAGTAATTTATTTAGTCCATATGGTTTCATTTTAATCTGTATGGTCTTTAAAGTCCTCATTTTTTGTCCAAAAGGTATTTCCATCAATTTGCTTTGTTTTATCCCTGACGTGGTCGTTAAGAACTGACACGTTATGTTCCAAGTCACTTTAAAATGGTTCTAACTAACTTATATGCCTTTGGTTCATTTCCTCCATTTATTCATCAAAAACTACATATAAACATCAAATTAACACTCAACTCTCCAATATCAACACTTCAAAAGTCACATTTCATAATCATTATCATATAAAACACAATCTCAACACTTACATAAACATCATAATCCACAACTCTAATACTGTCTCATTCATAATAGAATATAAGCAGAAATATTTTCAATAAAGTGTAGGTTAAAAAAACGACCACCGAATCATTACATGCATCATAAACTATAACGACATGTTTGAAATTTAGCTCTAATAATCTTAACAAAATATTAGAGCTACCAACTAAAGTACATAGCACCTAGTTGCACAAAAAGGATATAAATACTATTGCTACTACTTCTTATCTCATTTAATTGACCTATCTTTGATTGTCTAGATGCTCTTGTAGAAGATTGACTTTGGCTTGACCTTGAACTTGATATTTTGGCATTTTGGGATGGCATTAAAATTGGGACAGCTGAAGTTTGGGATGGCCTTGAAGTTGCTGGTCTGGTTCTTGGTGCTCCACTTTGTGTTGGCACTGAGCTTGTTGGCCTTGTTGTGGATGAAGCATGCCTATTTGCTGCTAGCTTTGCAGCTTTGGCAACAACATACTTGTTCACTACCAGAAAAAAGCCTTTAGCCGACGAAATATCTAAAAACAGGCCAACGAATTTTTTTTTCGTCGGCTAAACTAATATTTTTGTGGCTATAGTTAAATTTTAGCCGACAAAAAAAATTTTCGTCGGCTAAATTGATTGTTTCGTCGGCTATAGTATGTGAACTTTAGCCGACGAAATATGAAAAGTTTAGCCGACGAAATTAGGGTATTTCGTCTGCTAAAGTAACTTTTAGTTACAAAATTGCACTACGAATATTTCGGTGTCCGATTGACTATTGTGATACCAATCTGGAAGCAGAACGGCTCTACGAGTAAAACTCATCGCTAATGCCATGACATACAGGCTTTTTTGGCCATCCAAGTTCGTTTAAAGCTTCAAAATGAAGTTTTTCTAAACTCTTAACACACGAAAATGTCCATATCTACACCTATATGAGATATTTTGGTCGAACCTTCAACACAACAAACACTTACCATAATGAGACGCAACTGTCCATCTAAAAATTTTGAGACATTTACCCCTCGATGATAGGACTCCCCATATAGATAAATAATGGTAAATAGTAGGCATGTTGTGATTCCAGTCATCAAAATTCACAAACAAAAATACGACCGTCAGATATCATCAATATGTTGAAATATATCTCTGGTCAAAAATTCAACTTTATCCGATAAATTTAAGGACTTCATCTAGATGGTCAATCTCGAAAGTCAAACCCCTAAATTGTATTGACTGCAACTATCGGCACCGAGACTTTACCGTAGACGTATTTCACCATTCCGGTCATATCTTATTTCACAACTTTTTTGCGTTTGAAGTTTCTACGTAGAGTTTGTTTTAGAAACGAAACATTTACTTAAAACTTAGTAAACAAGTTATACAACATTAGTACGCATGTTGTGATTCCGATGATCAAAGTTGAGAAACAAAATTCCGACCATCTAATATAATCATTATGTTGAAATATGTATATAGGAAAAAATTTAACTTAATCTGACAACGTTAAGGGCTCGATCCTTACGGTCAATCACGTAAGTCAAACCCCGGCCTTAACACAGGAAAACGGTCATTTGACTGTCTAAATTACGTATTTTGCCCGGACCTTCAACTGAAAATAGTTTCAAATCGATGAGACGCAACCAGTGATATAAAATTTTTATGAAAAATAACTACCGGAGATAGGGCTACCTCTAGGGAGAAAGAATGAAAAATTGAGTTAACCGCAATTATCGGTACCGAGACTTTACCGAAATTACGTGATTTTTCAACCATAAACGTATTTCACCATTTCGGTCATATCTTATTTCACGACTTTTTTTCGTTTGAAGCTTCTACGTATAGGGTTTTAGGGTTTAGGGTTTTAGCCGACGAAATTAGGGTAATTCGTCGGCTAAAGTTAAATAAATAAATATAATAAATAACTATAGCCGACGAAATTAGGGTAAGGTTAATTAAATAAATAACTATAGCAGACGAATTACTCTAATTTCGTCGGCTAAAGTTAAATAAATAAATATAGCCGACGAAATTCGTCGGCTAAAGTTAATTAAAAATTCAAATTTTTTGGCGGGGATTTTTAAAATTTTGAAATTTTTCGACTAAAATTTTGAACTTTAGCCGACGAAATTTCGTTGGCTAAAGTTTAAAATTTTCTATATTTTTCATTTTTCTCCTCCTCCTCCTCCTACTCCAGTGGCAACAACACACTCCTCATCCTACCTCCTCTCCTCCTCATTCTCCTCCTCCTCTAAATCTTTCTCCTCTAAATCCGTCTCCTTCCTCCTCCTCCAAATTCTTCTCCTCCTCCTTCCTTCCTCCTTTTCCTCTCCTAACCTTCTCCTCCTTCTAGCCTTGCTCCTATCATCTTCTCCTCCTCTTGTCCTTCTCCACCACCGGTGTAAAAACGAAAAAGAAGTAAAAAATTTTAATCAAAAATACAAGAAATTAAAAAAGAACAAAATATGAAAAAAAAAAAATAACTATAGCCGACGAATTTAAAATTCGTCGGCTAAAGTTAAAAAAAAAGAAAAAAATAACTATAGCCGACGAATTACCCTAAAATTCGTCGGCTAAAGTTTAAAAAAGAAAAAAATTAAAAAAAAAACTTTAGCCGACGAATTTTAGGGTAATTCGTCGGCTATAGTTAAATAAATAAATAAATAAAAATAAAAGCTCTACACCAATGTCTTGGAGGTCTATCATTATCTACAAAACCATAATTTTTGTTAAACGATATAGTTCGGTCTATAAGTACAAAAATAAAGAAGATAGAGATTTACTTACGTGTCATCCAGTCATAGGCATTCTTATGAAGAGCGTACATCTCCTCCATGTCTGCAAGATAATAAGGCATTGTAGTATCCTTGGCACAGTTCCACATTTGATCCTTCATAACTTTTCCTGGAATTAGTTTCGTAAAGTTGGTCCACATATGCCTCACACAAAACCTAATATGTGCACTTGGGAGTACCACTTGAAATGCAGGAATGAGACCTTTCTGCTTGTCACTTATGAAAAGCTCCAGAAAACCCATCCATGCCACCACCATCCTCCTTGATGTCTAAGTCCTTGTACAAAAGCTCCAGAAACCATATCCAAGAGTCCTTACTCTCATTTTCAACCATGACATAGGCTATAACCCAACTGCAGTTGTTTGCATCCACACCAACAGCAGTCAAAAGCTGCCCTCCAAAACAACTCTTTAAGAATGCACCATCTAATCCTATCACACTTCTACAAACGGGCTTCATTCCATTATTCAATGCTCCCAAACAGATATATCCTTTTAAAAACCACATCCTTATTGGGGTTGCTAAAATCACACCTTATATCTATTGTAGTTTCAGGATCGACCCTCTTCAACTCATTCTCATAGTCTTTCAACCTTTGAAACTGATCTTTTATGGAACCCTCAATCTCTAAAAAAACAGCTACTTTGACCTTGTAAGCCATTTACGTTGAAACTTTTGCCCTAATTTTTTTTGAAATTGTCGTCGCTAATGATTCTATGAAAAGGGAAAAACAAATGTTATGATTTTGTTGTGGTTTAAAAGCAAACTTGTCATAAGAAAATGACCTAAAAAAAGTACAATATTACCTGGAGCCCAATTTGGATTATCTGCGATCCTTTCCTTGAACCTCTTCACTATCAATCTCTGCCTCACCAGCTATTGTTGTATATTCGAGTGCAGTTGTGTTGTGGAATCCATTTCTGAATCTTTATAGTATCCTCAAGTTGCATTTTAGAAGCGAACAAATGAAAAGGGCCCTCATCCTGCTTGAATATGGCTCTGAGTCTGATCTTGTCATTTTTCACATATTGATACTCCCAGCCCCTTTGTATAGCCATCTCCCTGAGAGCATCCCTTAATATCTCTATACTCCCAAACATCATATTCAATTGAAATCTAGGTCTAAGCATGTCAGTTTTGGAGTTGAAGTATAACCCTTGATCTTCCCTCTCACCATCAGAGTTTATAATGTAGTTGAGAGGTTCTTCGTCACTATCTCCTCCTCCAAACATGTCCTCATTGTCGAAAAAATCATCCTCTACCAATTGTTGATTTGCTTCAGCAATTGGTCTAAAATGTGCATTGACAAGAGACCTTCTGTGTTGCACTTTTTCTTCCTTGGTTTCATCCATAATATAGTCATCAGCATCATCGTCGTACTTGTCATAGTCATCATTGTCTGGTAGAGACTCGTAATCAGAATCTTGGTTATCTGAGTCCTCACTATCTTCATCTTCAAGCTGTTGTTGTAGCCCACCATTTGAACCTAGCTCATGAATATAGTCCTCCCTTCCACCTTCTATGTCAACATCATTTATCCCACTTCCAACACCACTTGAATCTTGCCCAGAATTTGAACCTTGCTTATTATACCCATGCCAACCTGATTGTTTAATCTTCTTAATTGGAAAACCGACATCCAACTTCTTCCCTTTTTCTTTTGGATCAATTAGACATGCAATACTATGCTGTGTACGAACATCCTCTTGAACATCATTTATCACTATTTCCCTGCCTCCATAAAGAGGTATAAGGCAAAGAAGAAAGAGACAAATGAATTGGTATAAGAAGACAACATTACCAATACAGAGCCTAAACAATATTAAACCCCACACTAGCAATTACTTACAATCATACTCTAAACATTTCAATGACAACTTTTAGTAATTGAAGCCATTGCTAATTCAAACCATAACCTTTAAATCCAGCAGCAACCATAAAAACACATAAATCAAATATAAATTTTTAAACACCCAAATATATCGATACCCAAAAACTCTAGATTTGGAAACCCAAACCAAATTTTGATTCACAATCACTATAAGATGGGATTGCCTCTATCTTCTTATTGTCGAGGAACCCAAACATCGATTCGCTGCTCCACCATTGTTAATGGTGCATGCCCAGTTTGAATTCAAATGAGATTTGAAACGAAATGGGTTATCGCGAGATCAGATTACGACGTCGAATTACGGTGTCGGATTACGGGCTCATTTATGGAAACTGAACGGGGTTCTCTTCCAATTTCAATTGGGTTAGGGTTTCGGGTAAGGTTTGAGAAGAAGAGAAAGTGAGATTTGAGATTTTACGTTTATTTTGGAGAGATTAGATACAAATAAAGTGTTATAGCTGCTGGGGTAGTTCTGTCATTTTGCCAAAAAATTCCACCACATTTATCTGAGAGATGAGGGTTTGGTGGCCATATCATTGGACTAACAGCCACATCATTAAACTAACGATGGAATGAGTGAAATGGATCGATTGGATTGAAAATTTGAAGGTGAAGGACTAATTAGATGAAAATAAAACAACATAGACTAAATGAATGACAAGTTAAAAGTACAGGGACTAAACAAATTTTAGCTCTTTTTTTGTAGGGAATCAATTAAGCCGCCTCAAGCAAAGCCAAAAGGTTGAAGAACTACATCATAAAGTCCAATTGACAAGTCAATTGCAAACTTGGGCCAGAAAATAAGCCCAACACCTTTCACAAACCCTAGTAGTCCACCCACGCTGTCACCTCGAAGAGGTCACCAATCAACCTCCCGAGAAAGGATGACCGCCGGAGAGAGAACAACATGGATAAGTACGATGACGCTCCATTGCCACAGAAATCCCAAATAAGAGACCATATAACACTCATGTTTCCAGAAGAGTAGATCCCACAAAACAACACCAATCTTTTCACTATGCTTCTCAAGAAAGAAACATTGCTGCCAAGTCGTAACCAAGAACCAGAACCTAGAACAATAACAAGGACGATACCGATGGAAATGGGGGGTGTTAAACCCATGCATGAGCACCCATAAATCCTGTGGATAAGTGACTTGCACTTTATACTTGTAGCCAAACGAATCTTCTTGGAGATGATGAGTAGAGAGAGTCGATCTGTTGAGAGATTGAGTAATCATATATCTGGAAGCATATGAGACTGGTGACAAAGAAAATTCGAGGAACAAGGTCCTCCTGATCTGAACATCAGCCAGAGAAATACCATAAAACTGGTAAAATGACACCATAGAAGGGTGAGAAAGACACCACATAAGGGTGAGAAAAGATAACTGATAAAGCTAGAAGAAGGAGATGGCCTAAAGATCTCCACCCCCAACTCTCAGTCTTCGATCGAGACCTAGAAGGATCTAGGGTTGGGTTTGGGAGAGCTTATAAGCTCCTTTACTTTTAAGCACCAAAGGTTTTGGTGTTTGGTAAGTCTAAAAGTAAGCTACTTTTAAAAAAAGTATAAGGTGTTTTGAGGGAAAAAGGAGAAGCTGCAATGTCACATCCCGATCCTAGAATTATTTTACGGTTGGTTACTTTGGTCTTTTACCATTTAAAGTAACTGTTTAACCGTACAATAATGGTAAAGTTGACTTTTTGGTAAGTCAAGAATTTGGGAAAACTTCCTTCTTGAAAGTTGTAGAGGCCGTCGTTATGAGTTCGTGGACACGTAGCACGCTCAAATCAGAGTTCGTATGAGAAAGTTATGAACAAAAGTATAAAGTTACTGTGCGGTAAAACGGCTATATATAGGAGTTACCGGGGTGAAAAATCAGATTTTTCACCCGGCTCTCTCTCCTCTCCCCCGACGGGAAACGCTGCCGGATTTTGCGCGCGCCACAGCGCCGCCGTCCGGCCACCAATCGCCGCCGAACCGGTCCCAAAAGCTCGGCCTCCGAGTCTACTTCATTCCTAGGTAAGTTTTCCGACCTAACTCGCCGTAAATCGGGAGAAATTCCGACTTGTTCTTCATGTGTACAGTAGAATTTCGGGATCGAATTTCTCCCTCCCTAGATCACCATTTGATGAGTTCTTTATATGTTTAGGATGGGTTTTAGGAGTACTATAATCCCCTAGAATTTTGTAGCTTGATTCGAAGTGTGTAGGAAGAATTGAGGATTTGAAGTTTTGGATTGAAATTATTTCGGGTTTACTGTTCATCGAGTGTTTGACCTAGTTAGAGGCCGAATTGGCCTTCGAGTTGAACTAGAAAGTTGTCCCAAATGATGAGACGAAGCTACTGGCAAAATTTGGTGGCGATCGGAGGTCGCCGGAATTTTGGCCGGAATTTCTGCCGGCGGCCGCTGTCGGCGGCGGTGCCGCCACTTTTTGGGCAGTTTTTCATGCCCATTAAGTAGTACATATTGTGAGGAGTCTATGGTTAAAATTTGGTAATTTTTGGAGGAGTTTTGGTTAGGTTTTGGAATTTTTCTAGTTTAGTATTATTGGCGGATAATTAAATATTATCCCGACCATCGATTATTGTCGATTAAGGTTTAAGGATTATTTTAAGGACTCCTAAGGTATTAGTGAAGTGGTTGAATGGGTGTCAATAGTAATTCCACAAATTACTATGTGTGAATCTAATGTCAAGTGAATTATTAGAGAAAGTCGGTGTTACGGTTGGGTAATCGGAAATGAATCTATTTGTTGAAAAGTTGTTAAAAAGAAAGGAACTTGGTCAACACGTGGTCAAATAGGATTTCCTGGTCAAACTAGGAAAAGACCAAGTCAACGATGGAATGACTAATATAATGGTTTGTTTGTACAGTCTCTGGTCGAACGTGAGACGGGCTCGACTACGTGGTTAGTCCGAGGGTTTCGCTCGAGGAGCTTTCCGAGCGGGAAGAAGGTCGCAATAGTACTGTGAGTGGACATTTGTTTTAAATTAAATTGCATGCTATATACTTTATTTGATTTCTCCTGCATATAGGATTTCCTCTATTTATATGTTTTATGGTGATTTGGGAAAATGAGATTTAAGGATTTTAAAGGCAAACAAGCCGGGAAAGAGGTTCATACCTTTCCCGTGATTTTAAAGGATTTTCCCGGGATATGGTTTTAATGATTATCACCGTTTTGGGATTATGGAGGGGGATGGTTTTAAAAGGAGAAACTTGGCTCACGGATTTAAAGGGGTTTTCGATTTATTATTATTCCCACGAGGTTTTACAGGTTTTAAAGGGATTTTAAAAAGGGGAAAGGATATAAGGATTGTATGCTAGCATGGACCCTCTCCGGTGGAGCTGGTCAATAGACCCTCCCGGATAGTAGCAGGTCGGGACCCTCTTCGGTAGCTGGTCAATAGACCCTCCCGGATAGTAGCAGGTCGGGACCCTCTTCGGTAGTAGCTGGTCAATAGACCCTCCCGAATAGAGCATGTCGGATTTCTCGTGGATGAGGTTAACACCCCACATAATGGTTTATATTTGAGCCAAGGCATTATTTATGATTTGTTGCATGCAGATTTTCTGAGAAAACTCTAAGGGAGAGCATTAGAGGAAAGTAGAGTTTTTATATTTGATTTTCGTCCATTCACTCTAACGGTTTTCAATGTTTCTCCCCTGGGCCCTTCGTTTTCAAATGCCCAGTGGTGCAGGGTTCTGTGGAGGAGGTCGAGCGCGTACAAGAGTCGAGGCATAGTCGATCAATCTGTTGCTGCCGCAATTTCTTAGGGTAATCATCTTTGTAGACTGCTCTGACTAACCCAGTTTAGCTAGTTAAGTAGGTTAGGGAGCAGAATGCCTTCATGAGTTAGGGTTTGTTGTTAGATGCTCATGGAAGTGCTGAGTTGGAATGTAGGAAGGGTTGGCCATTTCAAGGGGGTTTCGGTAAGAAGTTCCCTTGAGGTGGTCCCCGCAGGATTTACTTCGGGTTAAAGGGATTTAACTCGGGGTGGGTCCTGACATGCAAACACCCACCTTCTGCTTATAAGCTAAAAGTCAGCTTATATCTTATAAGCCCAGCTGCACCAAACCCACCCTAGATCTAGGCAAAAGAGAAGGGAGAGGAGAATGAACTCTCAGATCTATTTTCTCTCTCTAGCTTAGAGAGATATGCTCTCGAAACTCGATGAAATTTCAAGTTTCAACCTAGTACATGTGTCATTGCTTCACAATACATACCTATCCTAAGCTACTAAACCACATTCTAAATCTGGTTTCATTTATAAGTTCATGTACTGCAATCAAAACTCGCATCTCAGAAGCATTCTTCAATTTTCTTATTACTACACAAGGCATGGATAAGTGAATTTGGGCTCGGATCCGGCCAAATACGTATCCGTAAATAAATCAGATATGTGGAGACTTTTAACTTTTACCCTAAAAGAAGTCTCATTTTTATGAACTTTATTAACTACACCATTTTCTCACTTTAGAGCAAGGTTCTAAAAGGGGTCGCCTAAGCTGTAGGCGATTTCCTTCTGGATGTTTAAGTTAGGCGATAGGCGCCTAGAGACAGCTTAGGCGGTCTGGGCGTGGACTAGGCAGAGAAGGAGAAGACTAGGCGAACTTAGCCTTGGCGGGTAGGAGGGAAAATGACCCATATTATTTCTCTCATCTCTCACCTGTGACAACGCTCTCTCTTTCTGCCAACCATCATCTCAGTTTAATGACCCAGCTCTATTGATCTTCTCTCATCTCTCACATATCTTCGTCCTTAATTGATCTTCACTCCCCTCAATGTTGACATGGTTACTAGTTTTGTTGAGCAGAGTTGAGTCTGTGGAGCAGAGGTGTGTTCCCAGGTGATGATAGACTTCTTCAAGATAAAGGAGAAGTAGGGATGACAATTGGTAGGGTAGGGTAGAATCAGGGGATAAAAATATCATTTTCATACTAGCTTGAATCATAAACTCGCAAGCATATGAGTGTCAAGTAAAGGAAATATTAAGACCTTAATTATCGTATCACGAGGATTAGGTTTGACCTAACCGAGGTAATCCGCTCTAGGACTACTAAAAGGCACACAAGAAACAAAAATAAAAATAACCAAAACTATAAACAATTAAAACATCAAGCCTTGATAATGCTCGGCCTAGCTCGCACTAAGCCTATTCAAAACCACTACTTGTACCCTTAAGGTGGATATGTATAAATGAGTCGATAGTTGAAAAAAAATTGAATTTGGAATTAACTAAATTAATGCAACTATAATGAAAGTAACCAACTAACTAACAACTTATAAAGTAAATTTGGTTTTTCAAATCAATGGGGACATGAGAGTGTCGGGTGATCCACACTAACCCTCTTGTAAACAATGGCATTAATCTCACAAATATGCATTCCCTAATGTGTCAAGTCTCGTATCTAATACCGGTTAAAGCTACTAGACCAATTATCCTTACGTTGTATTGACTATGCCGGTTAAGGTTACTATCAACTCTCCAATTTAGACACTACGTCGGTTAAGACCGTAATATCTAAATTAGAGGTCTAGAGTGCAAGATAGCAGAGACCTAAACAAACTTAGTTACAATTAAGCTAGCTAATGGTTACCATGCTCAAATCATAGATGTCACAAGACTAACAGGTAGTCAACTTATTAATCTAACTATCAAAATTGCACATAACATAATTTCAAATGGTGACTAAACCTAGAAACATGTTTTCAAGGACCAAGATATTCGGATTTAAAGCATACACAATAGAAATTGAATTTATTATAATTAAAGTATTAATGTCATTACAAGATGAGTTAGGGCTTCACAACTCTAACTCTCAAAATCAAACTATTCACTACCTATGAACAAAAACATCATTCAATACATAAAAAATTGAGATAAGGATAGAGAAAAAATGAACATAAGCTAGATTCACAAATTACTATAAGTAGTCATGAACACATTTGAAATTAAGTTTTCATTCTTTACTAAAATTAAAATTCTTAAGTTGAAGAAGCCTTGATGATGTTGGTAAGAGCTCTTTGAGAAGAATAGTCAAACAAATAGAAAAATAGAATGTGGATGAGAATGAATGAAGGCCGTGTCGGCCAGATGAGTGAAGAGGAAGACCGAATGAGATGAAGACCCCCTCTCGAGAATCAATGAATAATTGAGGCCGGTCTCTTCCTTTTCAAGAGAGAATAGGCTGCTCCTTTGGTCACGTGCATCTGGTCTTGAACTTGAGAGTCAAACTGCCATGTGGCAATATGTGATTGGAGGAAGTGAATAACAAAAGGTTTATTTTGACTTGCCCGTGACTAGCACCACATTCTAGCATAAGAGCATAATTATCTCCCCATCGTGCATTTAATTAAGAGTACCATTAATCAATCATAAATTACGTCGTTGATGGGCGATGACAATTCCAATACTGCCTTGAAATGTTCATTTTCCTTCAATCTTACAACATTTTCGCTTAAAATTCACCTTTTTGTTTATTTTCTACGAACAAATAAAAATATATTAATTACATATTAATTAAAGTAATGAGTAAGGCGCTAAAGTTTTTATGTTTGAGTAATAATTACGTGTATAAAAAATGCACGTAATCACATACCCTATTCATTCTCCAAATATGTATCTGTCTAAATCTTCGTAATTTAATGGGGAATCTTCATACTCGTATTCTTTGGAAATCAAATTCTCATATTCATCTCTTTATCAGTTAACAATTATATAATAAATTAATTTAATTATGAATTATGAAATCAAATATCAAAATAAATAAGTTCCTTAATTCAATCCAAAAAAATTAAAACAATTTTCATTGAAAAAGGAAGTTTTTATAAATATCCATTAAAAGAATAAAGGAAAAAAAATTAATACAAGAGTTTGCATAAAAAGCTGCTATTTATGAATTATAGATATATTACAAATATATATAATAATATTTTCACCCTATATGGGTGGGGATATGGGCGAATATCAAAATATCATACCCGTCTCGTACCTTATTTAAGAATCTAAATACTGATGATCTACATACCCATTACCATTTTATCCCCGTACAATTCTCATGTTAAGATCGAATACCCGTATGTACCCTACCAGTTAGAAATTATTGTCATCCCTATCACTAATATTTTCTAGTTAATGGTAACTTGAAGATATAGAGAAACTTTAAAATGATAATTGTTACTATACAAAAGCATGATTGGGATCACAAACATGAGCACCGACTTACAATTGCTCTAACCCAAATTCAAATTATACTTACGAGATATCGTCTTTACAACAACACTCTTTGTATTGTGCCTTTGAGCTGATCATTGCTTCTTTGAACTTCAAAGCTTTCTTGTGCAACTTATTAGGTAGCATTCTACGAGTGTTGTAAAGATTACTCTCAGATGTTGAAATTGTAAACCATTTGAGAACTTCACCATTCTTCAACAAATAGTTTACCACATTAAAATCATCATCAAATCCCTTAAAACTAATGATGGAAATGGTCTTGACGTGGGAGGAAACATACGCAAGAACATCCTCTGGTGGATTGAAGGGCCGGATCTCATGTATGTAATGTTTATCCATCCATGTCCAAGGGCAAATATCAAAGAACAATATCTTCTAGAATTGGTGATCTCTTCAACAGCTCCATTAAATATTCCTAGTAAGAGCATGGCTTAATTTTAATTTCTAGTATGAATATAATTTCGATTTCTTCCCTTGTTCATTTTTTCTCAATCCAAATTTTCAAATGATTCAATCAATAATTCAATATATATGTATATAATTTATTTCTTAGTAGTTACAGCCAAATGATGGAATCATTCAATCACTTTATCAATATATAATTATATATCACTACAAGTAAAAACACACATTAAACGACGGAAACTATCAAGTCAAAACAGATTATGTCGTTTTAGTTAGCACTTAAGCAACGAAAAACAAATTCGTCTCCCAAGTGGCTACTTAAGTGACGGATATGAATTTCCATTACTTAAGTGCACACTTAAGCGAGGAATCATTAAAGCGACGAATTCAATTATTCCTCGTTTAAGTTGAAACTCTTAGACAACGGAAAATCATGTTTTGTTGCCTAAGTGCTCAAAATTTCAATTGATCCACTTTTTAAAATTTCAAACTCCTCCACTGAACTGCACTACTTGAACACCATCACCATCACCCTCACTTGAACACCACCATCCTTTCACCATCACCGACGCCTAATTGACGCCGACGTATCTCCGCCTCCTCCTCCCTCCTCCGAATCAATGCCGCCGCATCTTCGCTTTCCAGCCAAAGCTGCGCTCGTGGATGGTACGTTTGGATTCCTCTCATCGAGCCTGTCATCTTTGTGGTCTCAAAACACACATGCCTTATGGTCCTAGCAAAATCTCGATTTGACATCGAAACTTTCCGGCGAGATTTCTTCGGTCTCCGGCCACTATTTACTTTGTGTGTGGTAAGATTCTTAGTCTCCCTGACGCGTTTTATAAGCTTGTATGATTAGTTTATCTGATCGGTGACGTTTTAAAAATTATGGGTTAGAGCCGAGTTTCCTGATTTTCGGATACCGACTCCGGCAATGACCTATAATCTATAAATGGCATCTGGGCTTCGCATTGTTTGGGGTCAAGTGTGAGGAGACTTGGTTGAGTTAGAACAATGGAGGTGGTGTTGATGATGAAGAAAAAAGAGTGAAAAAATAGTGGCCGAATTCTTTTATTTTTTTGTGAAAAGCTAAACACTTAAGCGACGGAAGCCTTTGGTCACGACGAATATATTCCGTTGCATAACAACATGGCTTATGCGACAAATTTTACCTTTTCTGTCGCTTAAGCCTTAAGCGACTGCGCTTAGGCGATGGACCTTCCGTCGGTTAAGCACTTATGCCACAGAAAATCGGTTTTAAGCGATGTTTTACTTCCATCGTTTAAGATCGTTTTTCTACTACAAGAATGCATCAAGAAAACTGTCAGACGCATGAACTCAGAATTTATTTGCCGCTCCCTCCTCGTTGGCCTTTCGTTCGTTGTGCTCATTGTATGTGTATAGACATATTGTTAGTGTTAGTATGTTAGTGTTGGGCTGACTTACAGATATTGTGATATACTGTTAGTGTTATTGTTAGCGGGTCGACTTACTGCTTCTCTCACTGTTTCAACACTTCACCTACTTGTCAATTTCTTCACTAATATAGTCATGTGTAAGTATGTTTGTACTAATATAGTGATACTGACTTATTGAGACGTATTGACATATTGTTAATCTATTACACACTTATAGAAACTTAGAAACATGCAAAATGTGATTTTAGTTGGTTTGTTTCCTGTTAGGGAATGGCAGGTACATGTATTACATCTGCAGCGTCGAGTAAAATATTTTTGTAAGATGAGTTGCTCGGAAATGATTATTACTCAAGTTGAGCAAGTATAATTTGGTTATTATCGAATTTGTTTAAGACCTTCGATTTTTTTTGTTAAGGTCTCTACTATCTTATTAAGGTCTCGTTCCTACACTTAGAATAACACTAAGGCATTAATTTAGAAAGTGGACCGTTGCAGGAAACGACGGGTGCCTAACTTAAGAAGCCTCAGCTTGGCAATTAACACTACTTATCACCTGGATGTTTGGTTTACATTAAATGCATGGATCATTTCATTTTCTTAAGAGATCCATTTCATTGGAATATTTAATTTTCTATTATTATTTAGAAATTTTATTTGATTTGAAGAATTACCGAAAATGAGATTTTCGGTAAAGATTATGTGATCATCGAAAATTAGATTTTCGATAGAGCTTTGTGTGATCTTATGTATAAATATATATTATATTCTTACAGAGAATACATTATGTCATAATATTATATTATATTATATGGTCACCATTATGGTGTGACGTGAGCGTGAGATGCGAGTGTCGTAGCCATGTATGAGTATACATATATATATATATAGTTATAAAATCATGATTATATATTATATTTTCACTGGGAGCATGTTCCGCCATAATGATGTAGCCCATATTTACCACCTATATGGTGTGACGTGAGCGTAAGATGTAAGCGTCGTAGCCCGGTGTGGGTATACTTATGAAATTATGTACTGGAGTTTGAGAGACAACATATTTTATTATATTTGACTAGTTCGCTAGTCGTGTATCTGATTATTTTATTATTTTCTATAATCGGCAAGGTTCGATGCCGATGATATTTTCTATATTTTTTTTGGTCAAACAAGGCTAGTGTTCGGTGGTTATCAACTTTTAATCTAGAGTCGGTAATTTTATCATTTGAGCATGCATCACGTATTTTTACTAAGAAATTATTTGGGAAAGCATTGTATATAATTTATTTACTTGTTCTTTTGATATTTTATTTTGTCCACTCACTTTAATGTTTTCAAATGCTTTCCCATGAGCCTTTCGATTTTTAAATGCCCAGTTTACATGCTAGCTTAGTGAAGGTTAGGCGTACATGGGGTCGAAGATAGTCGATAATATAATAATTTTCGTTTACATGAATATCTTTGTTTTTATTTCTTAATTATTAGAGTTGCTCTGAACCATTGATTGTTGTATAATTCGTAATTGGGTGGTGTTGTGGATTTGGGGAGCACGCAGGCTCAAAGAGATATAAGGTTGGAGTTTGATTGTAGAAGTGTTTGCAGGTTATACTTTGAAGGGTTGTTCATTTTTAACGGAGGTTTTGTCCATTTTTAAATAATATATTACATTATATATATTTTAAATAATTTAATATAAAATAAGTGAATTACCTAATCTCGGTTTAGTCTCTGTCTAGATTTTCAAGACGTTAGGCTATAAATTACCGTCCGTTTAGTGTCTTTTAGACCATTACTTCAGAGAAGTCGGTATATATATCTAGTTTAATTATTAAAAATAAAAATAAAAAACTCAAAAGTATCAAGGTAGGAGCAATGAAAAAAACAAGGTAGGAGTTAGGCCAATAATCCAAACACACCGGCCCAAACTAAGAAAACAGCCCAACAACAGCAGAAAGTGAACAACTACATCAAATCCCACAGCAGCAACCCTAGTATCAAATGCCTTAATTACTAAATGAATCTAGTGTTGAAAATTCACTCTTCAATGCAAAATGGTGGTTTAATATCACTGATCAGAATCCACTCAGGTAAAAATCCACTAAGCCAATTTGTTAATGTCGTTTATTTGATGCTATCCCAGGTGTTTGTGTTTGATCTTATTACTAACTTGACCATATGTATATTAAAGTCTCTATCACTACATGAATCATCTCCCAATGGTGTTACTGAATTCAGGTTATACTTGGTTGTCATTGATCTTACTATATATATATATATATATATATATATATATATATATATATATATATCATACCTGATATGAAATTTATTTTGCATTGCCAATTGCCAAGTTTCACACCCCTGGAAGGGGGTCAGATTCCTGCTCTTGTTCCCCAAATGAGGATCAACTATAAAACTTGTTTGATCCTTAATTGCTTATGATCTGGTTCAAAAATGTGGTTACATTTATATCAAAGACATATATGGTTGTCTCGAGTGTGATGGGAACTATGGAAGAACCTCCCACATGTTGGAATAAATTAAAGAAGGCTGTAGTGTCTCTGCTTTCGTTTACCAGAAGTTATGGCAGATGAACACAAAGTCGATCGAGAAGTCCAAAAGGTATATATGCACATTCAGCTTTCCACTCGACTGACTCGAGAATATTTTTAGTTGTTGCTAGGGTTATTTGGCAGAGATAATGGTTGGTTTTCTGCTTGATCGGGTGTCCATACTTTGTTCCTGCCCGTTTTGATTAGTCTGCTACTGTGCTTTGCTGTTAGGCGCGCTGCAGGTTTCTTTCGGTTTTGAATAAGTACTGGTTTGCTAGTTTGCTTTATGTCGAAATAGCTTGATCTACAATAATGCCCTCCTCTTACTGATGATTCATTGTCTAAGATTGCATCAAAGTTACACGTCGCCAACTTCTTTGGGAAAGTGTAAGGTTAATTGATGCATAGTATGCACCAATTATTTTAAAATAATATAAAAAAATGAATAACTTGTCGTATAGGTAAACATGTCATCAAATACTATTGTGACACGTGTAAAAAATTACAACTTAACAACCTTTTAATTAGGTTATACATGAATTGTTCAAAAATTTGTAACAAGGCTAGTAAATGTTGTAATTTGTAACATGGTTTACCATTGTAATTACCACTAAATCTATTAAATGTAGTATTTGTAGTAAAGATATCATGAATGGTGTAAATTACTTAAAAAATGACCACAATTACAATAAAAATAACTATTTTACAAGATTAACGACTTGAGGGTAGTAACTGTTGTGATTACATGGTTTATCACTGTAATTGTCACTAAATACATTAAATGTGGTATTTGTAGTAAAGATATCATGAATTGTGTAATTTACTTAGAAAATGACCATAATTACAATAAAAGGAACTATTTTATAAGATTAACAACTTTAAGTACTTTAGATATGATTATTAATAATTTACAACATTCGCTGTCACTAGAGATAAATTTATCATTCTTTTCGTAAAAATGATTGTATTTCAAGTAATATAAAGAATACAACTATATTGACTAGTTATACCTCTGTTGTTGTAATTTATAGTAAAAGACATTGTATTACATGTAATTATCTCAATTACAATAAAATTTACATAAAGTAACATATAATTACAAGATAAAGGATTTTATTACAGAAACAGCTTATTTACAATATGAACGTCAGTTTTACCATTATTACAACAATTTATCATTAGACTAGTAAAATTATTCTCGAACTTGTAATTGAAAATATTGCTACAAATATAAGCTTGATTACTACTTTTTCAACAATTCATCAAGTTATGAATTAAATGGTTCTCACACATAGAATTACTATGAAATCGACATTAATTACTACGCTCATCTCAGTTATTGACAAACTTCGTAAAACGTCGTCACTTTATTAAAAACTTCTTAAATGTCATGATTTACAACATAAATGTCCTCATTACATAATAAGGGTCTCAACGACGATTTACTCATTTTACTAACATTTTATTTGTATAACAACAAATTCGTCGTTTTATAGGTATACGTCATATTTGTTTAATTTATGAGATGAAATTTACATTGTAAAAAATATAAGATGAAATTTGACACTTTATATTTCTAGGTTTTCTTCCTTAAAGAAAATCCAATTGGATTGCCCACCGATATATTTTTTTTCTCTATGTTCTTCCTCAATTCTATCAAAAAAACTTGTCTGCCCGCCCAGTTTTCTTCACTTCTCCTATGCAAATTCAAGCTTCATCTCATCATCCCATAGTGGGGGTTGTTTTTAACCTGCATGCTCTTATGTTTCGGTGTAAAGCAGTCCAAGAGCATTCGAGTTCTATATTGATCCAAGAGATCAGAGCTTGCATGATATCGACATTTTTTTACTTACGTTGGAAGAGGAAGTTGATCTATTATAACCCTAAGCTTGCAAACCGATTTCGTTTTCTAAAGTAGCAAAATCCGTCTACTAAGTACTAGGTAGTTGATCTATTATAACCCTAAGACATATACCTAGTTGTGAAACATATATCATACCAAGGACGTATTATATATAAATATATATATATATATATATAAATATATATATATATATATATATATTCATAAACTGTAAATCATAAACCCTAAACTCAAAACATTTACTACTGGATAGCTACGTACTGATAGCTATTAGATAGTTTTCCGATAGCTACCTGATAGCTACTGGATAGTTTCTTGATAGCTAATTGATAGCTACTGGATAGTTTCTCGATAGCTACTGCACATGAATAGCTGATTTTTGATCGTAATTGATGCACATAGTTTTTGATGGCCTTATTTATATGTTTGTACTCTAGACAATAGATTTTGCAGACTAAATGATGATTTATTGCCTTTAATAGATCTCTCAGATTCTAATGTCTTGAGTAGATCTCAGATTCTAATACCTGATAGCTATTGTACAGTTAACTGATATCTACTGGATAGTTTCTTGATAGCTAACTGATAGCTACTGGATAGTTTCCTGATAGCTACTGCACAAGAATAGCTGATTTTTTATCATAATTGAGGAACATTCACAAAATGACATAAAGTCTGCATCTACACCCATACAAATTCATATACAATACACCCCAATTAGTTCAAATGTTTTGTTGTCAATTTTGCTTGCATGTTTGTTTCTGTACTCGACAGACGATAGTTTTGCACCTTCATTCCTGACTTGATCCCTTTTCTAATGTGTAACCTGGAATGACTTGTGTAAATTGCAGTGTGTGGTGATATCCGTTTTTGTAGTTATTTTAGTGTGAATGTTTTAAATGGTCCACAGTCATTGGGGACAATTCATTTGCCATGCTCCAGATTACTAGAAAATGTCTCTAAGACAATATATGGTGCACATAACTTATTTGTGCAAGAACTTCAACTGGTATTTAGCTATCGGTAAGATCTTCAACACAATAAACTAGCCAGCAAAATTATATAATAAATAGCTAGCCTTTCAGTTAATATAAGAAACATAAATAGAACAAACTTCTATCTAACGAAGGTAACATATAAGACTGAACTACATGGAATAAACTAGCTGAGCACTGATTCTTTAGATAACAGATACACATATCCTACTTTTGTAAGAAAAACTGGACAAGCTCTTAACTGTACCACAAACAAAATCATCTCACACCAAACAGCTTCGGCAAATATAATAAATCTATCCAAACGGGTATTTTATTGCATCTAGATGGGATGCATTGGAATAAAACTTTCATACGATGTTAATTAAGTTCAGTTATTATGGATAAATTGCACTCTGCACTCTTTGAGGCTTTATAGGAAAACAGTGCAAGTTATGCAATATTTTTGTCAACTTTACAAATTTGTTTGTATTACCATGTACGCCACTACTGTTAAATCATCAATGATTAAATCCAGAATCCCTCCAATCACAATTCGTGTACTTTATCATTATCCCTTTGTGCTATGAAATCAACAATAACATATGCATCAATTTTGTTAAGATACCTCACTCTGAATAAGCATGGACAATTGAACTTGTCTCTTTCTTTGGCCTGTGAACTCTTTTCTTGTTTCTCATGTGCTCGACATCTATTTGTCCCTAAGCAAACAAACCAACCTCAACAAAGTGACTTTGGCAAGACGTAGTCTAGAATCACTCAGGAGCGTAAGACTGTCTTTTATATGAAAGGATGTCTTTGAGCTGCAATAAAATAAAAATATTAAAACGACACCTTGAAGTAGAGTATTTTTCTCGATTTTGCCCGATTATAGCCTTTTTTACATTGGTTGCCTACAACCGAACTTACATATTTCAAGGTAAATTATAAAACTCAGTCTAGGCACTTGCCTAGACTAGCCTATGAATGCATCCGCCCCGGCTTTCAGTTTGATATGTGATATGGTTTCATCTAAAGTTCTCACCTACAAATCAAGTCTAAATCTTTCCCTTTTATCATCACAATTCATGGTCTTCTTGCTATCCATTATCACGTTGGTAACATGTGATAATAATCTAATAGGTGGAAAATGTGATGGATTCCTCTATATCAAATCGATCATAATTGTAATCGAAACAAGAAAAATATGATAATCAAGTTCATAGCCCATCCCTATCCAGCTAATTAATAAACCATTACCATTCAAATCCAACTCCAACTCCAACTCCAATTACTTCTAAGTTTAAATTGCACCCAGAACAATCAGTCTATCAAGCCTTCATGATGTAGTAGCAACAACACATACACAACTCAAGCAAGAAAATAAGATACGAGATCGATCGAGATATAGCACCAGGTTCTTAACTGCCACAACAAACTTATGACGCACTTTCATCCGGCATAGATATGTACACCACAAAACAAATAGTACTTACAGGAAGAACACCAGTACTTTTATGTAGCGACCATACAGTATGAATCTATTGAATCAGCGAAATTAATCTATGCAAACAAATATTTTAATTTAAGGTTTGAATGACCATAGATCTTTTAATTCAAAACACTGCGAAAATCAAAACCCAAACTGATGAAACCCTAAAACTAAGACAAAACAATCAGAAACGAGGAGGGAGACTGTAGAATCTAATCCTGGTCGGGAAAGAATAGGAACTTACCTACTCGGCAGACGACCAACCTCTTTCCCCTTCCTTTCCTCTCCTCTTCTCTTCCTTCACTTTAGGGTTTTATATGCTTGGTAGAAATTGGTAGAGGAACGACATAGGAGAGAAAAGACGTTATTCATCGATTTGTTCTTACTTTATTCTGTTTTTGTTTTTAATTATATTTTTCATATATAAGTTATGAAATTACATGTTACCTGGTAAACAAGTTAACAATATTGAATAATCTAGGTCGTTAGATATATTCAAATGAATTATTATATCCAACGGTTAAAATTATTTAAAATAATAGCATGCATCAACTCACCCTAAAATTTAACTTCTTTCCCGCGAAGGGGGAATGCTTATCTATCTATACGTGGTTACCTAAGTTAGAGACTCGATTTCGTTAGAAACACAAGTAGCAAAGGGACTAGTGAATGTGATGGGAATAGTTTTTTTTATCTAATTTTGGTATGTTGAAGAGGTTGAGCCTACAGGGTGGATTTGATAATTGGGATAGTGCCATTATAGTGAAAATTAAAGAGGGTTAACGGGAGCTGGTGATCTACCTTTTATAAAAGGAAGGAGATCATATTTGATTTTGCACAGAGAAAAGCAGTTCACTTCTTTCTCGTTGAGTTACAGTTCAGGGAGTGTGGGGTTAAACCTTAGTAATCAATACCATCAACATCGATTAGTAATAAGTTAACTTGGACCCCCAACACCACCCATATTGGTAGTTACAGAACTTAAATCCATACTTGTGTCTGTTTGCATCATTGCTCGGTTTCAGTAGGATATTCAAAACCAAAAGGATCACGATTCATGATTGTTGACATTCAAGTAAGTTTTATACTTCCTTTTTCTATATACGTAGCAACTTTGCATATATACAAGTAACTGATGCAGCTTTCAGAAGTGGAAATTTGATGTGGTTCAATTCCTATTTCCTTGTGTTAGGAACTGCAGCCACATCAATCAATTGATCGAGTTTGTTTTTCAGACCACAGCAGTTTGTTTTTAGTGTAAGATTGATGATATAGACCAGTCTAGCTAGTGAAAGATTCATGATATAGACCAGTCATTCCTATAGCGACAAGGATTGCTCACCCAACTTGATATCATTTTCACCACCTCTATGGCTGAGGTTACATGTTTGTAAACAATTTTGGCCATTGGGGCTTTCAATTCTGTGGATGATTAATTTGCATCATTTCCAAAAGAATATAGGAACTACGGAACTACCTTTTTTGGCCCGAATAAGTCTTGATTCATGGTTTTCAGAGTTAGGAGATCAAGTAGCTAGTTTGGGAAAAAACTTTCGTCCGACCCAGACCGGATGTACTCATCCAGACTTTTTTATGTAGTCTAATCTCAGTCTGTCACGTGTGTCATTTTTATTTGTTTTTATTTTCTTTTTCTTTTACAGATTACAACATTCTCAAACAAAAAAAAATTATTATTTTTTAATCAAAAATAAATAAAAATAATAATGATGATTTCATCTCTAGGAAACATGAAAAACAAAAACAAAAACAAAAAAATTGAGAGAGAGGAACCAAGGGGATTTGTTCAAAAAAGAGATGAGAAACCAAGTTGATAAACTTAATGGCTTTTATTTGTAGATTCAGAAACGCGAAAACTTGATTACATTTTTCTTTGCCTCAATTCAAAAGAACCTACAAATTGGAATGCTAAACCATTAGAAATTATGTTCATATACTTCTCTTTGATCAGTCGCAGAACCGCGAAAACAACGATCTGAACGTTAAGCTGTTAACATATAGTTGAAGGATATTAGAAAGCATCCAAGCTTCCAACATCTTGCGAGCAGGCTGAAAACTTGATTGTTCCCAATCTGTACATATCCTCTCACTCAATATTTTTCACATTCAGATAGAATTAATCCCTAAAGATGATTTTTTTGTTTTGTTGTTTTATTTTTGTGTTTGAGAATGTAGTAATTTTTAAAAGAAAAGAAAAAAGAAAATAAAAACAAAACAAAATAGCACACGTGGCAGACTGAGATTAGACCATATAGGTGAGTCCGGATGAGTACGTCTAGCCTAGGTCGGAGACAAGTTTTTTCAGCTAGTTTGTCATACCAGGCTACCAGCTATTTGCTTGATTTGCAAAGAGTAACTGATTAGTTTGGCTTTGTGTAGAATCGAGAGAGATTGTTTCTAATAGTAATCAGTTTGTGGAATAATGCTTGATTGCCTTTTTGTTCTAGTTCGTTTTGATTAGACATGGTTTGTGTTTAAAAACATGATTAATGGCTAAATGTTTTAGTTTTGCGTGACAGAAAAGTAGCAGAGGTAAGGTTGCCATTACGGAGCTTAAACTTTTATGCTTTTCCCATGCATTATATGGAATCAAAGCAGATTAGCAAGTCATGGATCCCCTGCATATTCAGACCAAAGGAAAAAGAAAAATCCCTTACATGTCTGCTTCCCACTACACAAGCCATAACCCATTTTATGTTGTATATGGCAGATCTAGAGTGGAGAGTACTCGAAAAAAACCCTACTTATTAGCTTCACTCATTTGGGTCTATGTGATTGAACCGTTTTCTCTAAAATGATTATATCGGCAGAAAAAATAAACCAATTGCAGAAAGGTCTTCTAGGATAGATCCTGTGTGTTAAACAGCTGAGAAATCTACTATTTGTCCAATTTTTATAAGAGAGGAGTTTACCTAAGGGATTGACTGAGAATACGTGAAACGCCGGAAAATGGAGTTTCCGTGCAACATAGGTCACGACTGTTCAACGATATAACACCACCGTTCGAACAGCCAATGCATTTAGGTGGTGATTTGCAGTGCCGGCCTCCGACCTATAATATTAGTCTGATGACTATAAACACACATGTTTAATGGAAAAATTGATCGACATGATTATGTCCAAACTCATGATCGGAAAAGTAAAACACATTGCAGGTCACATGGTATGATATGATAATCGTGCATGCCACACTTCTCCAAAAAAAGTATAGTTCAATGGAAGATTCAGGGATCATATCAAAGGGAATACATGCCTATCAATTACGTGTACTCAAGCCAATCCACCACACTGGTGGTCTAGAACTGCAAATTCTGATTATACAGCTCAAACTAGCTACTAGTAAAAAAACAAAAGACAAACAAACATTCCCAACTGTGTATACAGAGAAAAGCACCGCTAGAACTTTCCTAGAAAAAAAACAAAAGAAGAAGAAGAAGCAAAGTCAGGAAATGCAATTCAGTTCCTTGTGGACCACAATATCCATGCATGCATCTAACATAAATTTATATGATCATATCCCTTGCTGCAAATTAACAATGAAATAATATAGTACTGAAAGTTTATGTGAATATGATCTAGTCTATGAGGCATTTGCAATCGGAGTTCCTCTGATATTCTTGATGCTATCCACGTTGGTAGTTTCATACACAGGCAAACCGCTTGAGTAGTATCCCCCCAAGTCATAGTTCTGCAACTCGAAAAGATCGGAGCTCGAATCACTTTCTGCACCATCGTCATCATCAACATCAACCCCCTCACTCAGCCTCTTCAACAAAAATCCTTTGTTGTGATCCTGATCTGTTGAACACTTGTACTTATTTTCCGACAACGACAGCCGGTTATTGTATTTCAACTTGTTGTCCAACCAGTTTAACTCTTTGTTTGATGAAACTTTCTCATCCGAGACTTGAGATTTTGCATGTGACAGAACATTGTGTTTGGACAAATTGGACACAACTTGCTGCTGCGGCTTGTGATCTGAGTGACTTATTCTCCACTCTTTGTGGCTCTTGGCGGTTGCGATTTGTGCACTGTAAGGAGGAGCTGTTCTGAAGCCAGAGCTTGAAGATGAGTATATGGACTTGGCATCAGTAGTAGCAGTAGAACTGCTCGGGCTTCGAAAATGGCTAATGCTGCTTCTTCTTCGTCTCCTTCCACCTGAACTCTCCTCCTCATCTTTCATAGACTGCAAGGATTTTGGTTTCTTCTTCTTGGAACTAGATTGGTTGAAAAGCGAATTCAAGAAGCTGGCTAGTCTCCCACCTGGAGAGCTCGGCTGCTTGTACTTGATCTTTTCATTCATATTCTGCATATTCTGTTTCTGATCCACCGCATTGTGATGGTGATGATGATGAAGAAGCTGTTGATCCAGTACGTTTCGGATTGGCATATCAAGACTAATTCTGCCTCCTCTCCATGACGATCTCTCTTCCTTCATCATCATCGTGGGAACAGCTTCGTTGTAGCCGGAGAAATACCGTGCAGCTTCGAAAACGTCCAGCTCGCCGGAGTCGTTCCTGCGGTGGAAGGATTTCTTGTGTGCCTTCTCAGCTGCAGGGTCTGTAAGTCCTGCAATGGATGACATGGTTCAACAATGACCTTGATCAATGAAGTAATGTCTCAATGGGGATGAAGGGTTTTTATGGGAGAGATGAATAGAACATAACAGGAGGGTTTTGTGAGATTGTGGAGAGATTGATGGGTTTGAACTTTGAAATGATTGTGAGTAGTGGGAAACTGGGAACTTTGCTTTAAAACAATCAAGTATCATGAAGGTTTTTTCCCATGGAAGAGTCACAATTTGCTTTGATGTGGATATGTGTGCTTTAGTACTGATAAAAAAGATGAGTGGGGTGCGCTACTAATACCACAAGGGAAACAAAGCTTTATGGCTTTATGGATATATAAATAAGCTGTATCTATATTTACACATCCTTCAGTCAGTTATATTTTTGCCAAACTAATGAGAAATTACACTAGAGCATGGTAGAGGTTGATCAGTGAGATGAAAATGGTGGTGGGGAAGAGAAGGGAGCTATGTTGCTTTGGATTCTAGGGCTTCTAGTGCTTGAAGAATTGAAGGTGGGAATCAGCTCTCAAGTGGGGTGCTGGCTATGGGGCTGTGGGCATGTACTGCTTGCTGACTTTTATCAACAGATATCATCATATGGATCTGGATAATTTGCATTGGTGGATGCTATACCCACCTAAATGAGCTTTGAAGTCACTCAATAAAAAAATAAAATTGAAAACCTAAATGAAAGGTATATTTTGGCCAAGTGATTTCTGACTTGCTTGGATTGGATATGGCCTAGTAATATCTGCCTCCTTAATTTTGGGAAGAAATTTTACTTCCAACTCTCTAGATTCAACCACAAATAGAATGATCTGATCATAGAATGGTTTTACCTTTACTGCTACAAGTTGACATCAATCATATAGATGTAGCAAACTTAGTGATCAGATTCGATATATGAATGAACTGAACTGTCACTATCAAAGCTCTAAAGAGTTAAGGGCTTTGTTGTTGCATATATATCATAGTGCAGAACTGAGAAATAACTTAGCTGCATCATTACGATAAAGACTCCTAAATCTGTTTCATGCACTTGGAAAATGTGTTCAACGATATTGAAACATGAACAACTGCATTGTTTTTTTGTTGAAGAAGACCAACATACTAAGTCAAGCTCAGAGAAATCCGGAAACTACTCTAATTACGTTTTACAATCCAAAGAAACTAAAGCAAAGAAGCAAAAACACAATCAAGGAAAATGCTTACAGAAACTAGACTCAAAATGCAGTGCGGTGTGTAATCTATTGTCAAAGTCCCACAAGGAGAAAATAAAGTAGTAATGTGGAGTAGCCTTTTGATACGTAAAGAGTTAGACATGAGTCACATGAACAGCTTGCATATGTTTTTCCTTTCTCCTTTTGAATTCCTTCGGTTTTAGTCTATTGATTTGGCCCATACAAAAACTGCACAACCGCAATCCCCCATTCCTTGATGTTTGCTTGTTTGGGGGGTACCCAGCAGTACGTACGTGCGGTTGGTTGGGAACACTCGTGTGAAGGTTTATACTGTTCATGTGCGTGATCTCAGTAACCATCATTTACTTCGATTTATCGATTACCGAAGAAGGTTTTCAACATTCCTAAGATGATCCTGATGTGTAGCAGAAATAGGGCAATGGTTTGTGGTTTACCATCCATGCAATTGCAGTTTTGTTTTTGTATTTATAGGCCGAAATAAATAAGTAATTAGGCAATAATAGTTCTTCATTAATCGTTTTCGTTAATCATTAACGCTAGTTCAATTATCCGTAGAAAAATTTTGTACGCGTCAAGATGAAAATGAACCAAGTATTTATTAAAAAAATCTTAACCGTTGATAATTATACTTGATTTTTATTTAAAAATAAATAAATAGTGTCATAAATACAATCTAATCGTTCATTTAAGTTGGTTTAAGTGCACCATGATGCACCCAAAACGCTCTGTATAAAAGCCGGCACATACAAACTTATGGGGGCTATTGCATTTAGATATGAATTCTTGAATATCGAATGACCAAATAGAGAAACTTTTTTTTGGAGGAAAAAAACGAGGAATTTCAACTAATTTGTGAATAAATCTGCAATCTGATGTCCTGTTGGTATATAGGCTGTTCTGATTTCTCCTCTTTGGATCCTCTCACGAACTGTGTGGCAATTTATTTTAATATATTTTGTCCACTTGTGGTACACTGGATTGGCAACAATGTGTAAGGCTGTTTGGTTGTCACAAAACAATCTTGATGGTTGAGGATGTGGAACTTGTAGGTTTTTCAATAAATATCTCAACCAAGTGAGCTCACAAGCAACTGCAACCAATGAGCGATATTTGGCTTCTACTGATGATCTTGAGATGATTGCTTGCTTCTTACTCTTCCATGACATAAGTGACGCGTCAAGAAAAGTGCAATAACTTGTTACTGATCGGTGTGTGATTGGGCATCTTGCCCAGTCAGCATCACAGAATCCAATCAAGTGAAGTGGGCTATCTGAAGGGAATAATAGACCTTGTCTTGGGGCTGCTTTCAAGTATTGGAGGAGTCGATTAACGATCTTGAGATGGTGCACCTTTGGGTTATGCATAAACTGACTAAGTGCGTTTATGACACATGTGATTTATGGCCGGCTGATTGTGAGATAAATCAATTTTCTAACTAGTCCTCAATATCTTGTAGGATCTTTGAGGGCTTCACTTCCTTCATCTACCAATACTAAGTCAAATTTCATAGGTACATTTACCGATTTTTCTCCAAGCATGTCTGCTTCTTCCAAAATGTCTAATGCATACTTTCGTTGGCACACCATTATTCCAGCTTTAGACCGTGTTACCTCAATGTCAAGAAAGTATTTGAGTGGTCCAAGGTATTTAATCTTAAAACAACGGTTAAGAAACTTTTTGAGATCACAGATAGTCTTCTCATCATTGCCTGTTATATCCATATCATCAACATAAAATAACACAATAGTAATAGAATTCTCATGGACATGCGTGAACAATGAGTAATCAGGCGGGACTGTTGGAACCCAAAATCTAGAATAGCATGAGAGAAGAGTTGGAACCAAATGCTAGACGCTTGCTTCAGGCCATAAAGGGATTTGTAGATTCGACAAACTACATTCTCCATCTATCGACGATAACCTGGAGGAGGATGCATGTATACTTCTTCACTCAGTTCTCCATGTAAAAATGCATTCTGCACATCCATCTAGTGTAACGGCCAATTTCAAACTGACACAACTGCTAGCAAACAACGGACATTAATGAGCGTCGCAACCGGGGTGAAAGTATTTTTGTAGTCGATGTTTCACGTTGAGTGAACCCTTTGGCAACCAGTCAAGATTTGTAATGCTTGACGCCTCCGTCCACATGGTACTTGATCTTGAAGACTCATTTGCAACCGATAAGTCGTTGGCCAAGAGGTAAAGGAACCATGGACCATGTGTTATTGTCCTCCAGAGCCTGTATTTCAGAATTCATTGTTGCAACCCATTGAGGGTGATGCTTAGCTTGTTCATAATTTGAAGGTTCAACCAAATTGGATGTATCGTGCACAAATGAACGATATGCATTAGACAACCCAGAGTAAGAAACATATTGATGTAAGGGATAGCATGTACCAGACCCGGAGGAAGAGGCTTCAAGGCCTTGGAGACCAGCATAGTGCATCTTGTAATCTCGAAGATATGGTGGAGGCAGATAGGGCAGAGAAGAGCATCTAGGTTCTAGAATAATGGTATCTATCTGGATTGGTGGTGCATTTGGGATAAGTGGTGGTGGAGGGTTCGGGATCGGGTTCGATGTGGTAGGATTCGATGGCGGTGGTTGTGGGTTCGGGGATCAGATTGAATCCTGAATCGACGGCGGTGTTAGGTTTGGGGTCGAGAGTAGGGAGCCTTGGACCGGTGGTGGTGGTTGTGATGGTGGTGGTGGGTTCGAGGCTAGTGATAGTGAGGTCAAGTCAGGTGGTGAAGGACCGTTCGCTGGGAAAAAGAGCAGAGAGAAAGAGCCATCAATGGTGGTGGCGTCGGTGGTTGTAGTGTGACAGGAATATACTTTGAGTGGTAGTGGTGAGGTTGAAGGTTGTGGAGGCGAGTGGAACGCCGATGTGGGGTCAGGGATGACTGATGACGTCGTCTGGAGGGGCGTCGATGGAGAAGACGGTGACTGGTGCGTCGGTGAAGCAGATGGCGAGGTGGGGAGAGGGTTTGGATGGATAGAAATTGAGGTGGGTAGGGTAGAGGTAGACTTTAGTGATAAAGTGATAGAAAGAGATGGAGTAGGTTGATGTGGGTTGGGTCCAACATAATTGGGTTGGCCTGGATGGATGGATCAATATAATTTGGTAGAATCAAGTAGTCATCTTGATGCTCAGGTGGAAGATGAGTTAGATGGAAGATGTGTTCACAAAATGTGACATCTCGGGAAGAAAAAACTCTTGTTATCAAGATCATAAACACAACAACCTTTTTGCCCAAGATGATAGCACATGAAAATGCATCGACGTGCCCGAACATCAAATTTTTTTTGGTGTGAGATTTATGGCATAACATAAACTACCGAAAAACTCAAAGATCTGAATAATTCGTCAATTTGTTGTGCAAGAGTTCATATGGAGATTTAAGAGAAATGAGTGGTATGGGTAGACGGTTAATAAGATAACATGCTATTTGGACACTTTCCCCCTAAAAAACGTAATTGTAAATTGGCTTGAAATTGTAAGACAAGAGCAACATTTAAAAGATGACGGTGTTTATGCTACACAACCTTGTTTTGTTGGGGGGTATGAGCACATGTGTGTTGAAAGATAGTGCCACGTTTTTTAAGGAAATAAAGTATGGACTTTGATGTGAGTTCACCCTATTACCGACATGTAAAATCTTAATGTCTCGTTCAAATTGAGTTTTGACCCAAGCAAAGAAAGATTTTAATAAAGATTGAGTGTATAATCATCAATGATGGTTAGAAAATATTGACCCCTATAATGTGTATGAGTTTTATACGGTCCCCAAATGTCACAATGAATTAAATTGAATTGTGCATTTGTTTTATGGAACTTTGAGGGAAGGATAAACAAGTTTGTTTTGCTAAAGGACACACCTCATAATTATGTTTGGATTTGAAAATAATTTCAAGAAAGAATTGGGATAAGACATGAAGGAGTGTGTCTAATGGATGCCCAAGGCGTTGGTGCCAGAGATCAGAAGTACGGTTCATATAGTTGGCAAGGCAGGGATTTTGGGTTGCTGTGAGATAATAGAGACCATTGTAATGCTTCCCTAGGCCAATCAACCTCCTTATATCCATGTCTTGCACAACAACAAAAATCCAGATACAATATCACTATACACTGTAAAGCTCGAATCAATTTACTCACGGATATCAAGCTGACACGAAAATTAGGTACATGTAGAACACCGTCCAAAGGTAAATCTTGTGATAACTTAAAAGTTCTAATGCTTTCAATATGAGATTTTCATCCATTAGGCAGACCGAAAAACCATGAGATCCATTAAGCTTGTTGTGTTCTGGGGCAGATGAGAAACATGATTTGTGGCTCCACTATCCACAAACCAGTACAATGTTGAATGCAGATCATGATGTGTAACATTATGAGTGGGCGTAACTGTTGCATGTGCAAGTGGTTTGATGTCACTCTTCTGTTTTTTCAACAAGACCTTGACTTGGTAATACTCCTCCATTGAAAGGGTTATGTTGGCCATGGTATTGTGTTTTTGTTTTGATTGCTCTGGATTTTCAACTGTGTTAACAAGTTGATTGGTGTGATGGTGTTTTTGATTTTGTTGTGGTGAAAGGTGTTGAATTAGAGACACCAAGATTGTTGCTTTGATACCATAAACAAAATGATAGTGTAGATGATTTCTGTATATTGCAATGATCAAATTTGTACAAGTAGCTGATGCACATACAATGCATACAAATCTGTTATAGGAATCAATGACTAATATTACGATCCTACAATCACTCTACATAAATATTGATTGATACATGATCCACGATTAACTCTATCACATATTCTAACATCAATGCATAATATCTTGACTGATATGCTTTCCTTTAATACCATGCATGACCGAACTTGCCCCAAGATGTTTACCCTGATAAAATTAATGGTCCCAAAAGTATAAGGCAATGACAATAAATCATGGCCCCAATGAATAAAAGGATAAGGAACTCCTCTGCTTGTTCTTTCTTATCTTGTTGGAAGTAGCTTCATCACCTTGATGCATCTATTAATATAAGGGGGTATTGACAATTTCATACAAATTAGAAGAAAAAATATTCATTCCAACTAAAAGAGTTTTACATTGATCATTCCAACCTTTTGTAAAAAAATTACAAATTTATCCATGTTTTATTATTAACTCCTCCCCACCCCCACCATTCATCCTAATCTACTTTTTATTCTTCTTCTTCGTCTCTCTCTCTCTGTTTCTCTCTATCTCTCTCTTTCTCTGCACTGTCGCTCAGACAGTGTGTCTTCGCCAGCAAGCCAGGAAGCTCTGACTGTGGTGACCCGCGCTCTTCCACGCCTATTTCAGTTCTGCAATCTCATCGACAATACTGAAGCACAAGCTTGAGCAGGACGACTTCGCCACCGGCGGTGGATTCGCCGCCATAGAGGTCAACTAGGAGACCAAGATGAAGATCATGTAGATATGGTGCAGGAGATCAACAATTTCATGCTCGAGGACACCCCTTCGATCTGCATCTGACGATGTCAATATGCTGCTGATGACGGCGCGTCTGAGACCGCCGAGACTGTAGATTTGTTAAGGTTTGAATCCTTTCTCTTTATCTCTCTCTCTCAGTGGGATTTTATTGGGGGAAATAAAGTTGGTTGTGGCGATATAAGTGTGGTTTAGGGGTTCAATAAGAGTTATTAGAGGGTAGTAAAGTTGGTTGTGCAATAGGAATGTGGTTTAGGGGTTCAGTGAGACTTTATTAGGAGGTAATAAAGTTTGTGTGACAATATGAATGCGGTTTTAGGGGTTCAGTGAGAGCTTATTAGGGGGTGGTAAAATTGAATGTGCAATAGGAATGCGATTTGGGAGTTTAGTGAGAGTTTATTAGGGGTAATAGAGTTGGCTGTACAATAGGAATGTGGTTTAGGTGTTCAGTGGGAGTTTATTAGGGGGTAGTAAAGTTGGTTGTGACAATATGAATGTTGTTTAGGAGTTCAATGAGAGTTTAATATGTGGTAGTAAAGTTGGTTGTGCAATAGAAATGCGGTTTTGGGATTCAGTAGTGAGAGTTTATTAGGAATAGTAAAGTTGGTTGTGACAATAAAATGTGGTTTAGGGGTTCAGTGAGAGTTTATTATGGGCTAGTAAAGTTGGTTGTGCAATAGAATGTGGTTTAGTGGTTCAGTTGGAGTTTATTAGGGGTAATAAACTTAATTCCAGATTCTGATGATCGGAGCCGGTGAGGTGTCAGCCATGTCTCCTATATGTTCCATTTTCTTTCTCTAAGTATGTTTTAATGGGTGGGGGTAGAATGAGTATTGAAATATTATAGGTTGTATACAGTTGTTGTGAGTTTTGTTAGAATGGACACAAACTTTTTAACAAAAATCGAAATTATCAATGTTTTTAAAAACTATTGAAATGAGAAATGAGGTCCAAAAATTTGTAGTAAATGTAGATTTTTCTCTTAATCTAATTAAGAAGAGAAAATGTCACAAATTGTGTCTCAACTTTCCCTCATTATTAACATTAGTATCTCAAATTTTAAAACTATCAGATTAGTATTTCAACTTTTAACCCCGACCCAAGATACATACCTAGAATCAATCACGCCGTTAACAAAGTTAAGTATTCATGGGCAAACTTGTCCTTTCAATATCAGTCATAAATATATTTTTCATAGTCAAAATTAGAGCAGTGGCGCCGCTTGAGCTCGTTGGCTAAGGTCATGTCAGACACATCAAAGTCATGGTCTACGGTGTTGAAAAAGTCGAGGTCTGCGAGCTTGTTCTCTCAGATGACATCGTCGTTGTCGAAGATCTCCAAGGCGTGGATGCCGTCAATGTCATGGCCTAGCCATGGTGGATTCATGGTCATCCATGTCTCCTGAGGAAGTCAATCATCGTTATCGCAGTAGAAGTATTCTTTATCCCTCCATTTATTTTGAAGGGTTCTCTTTACTTTCTCATTCAATCTCTACTTCTCAATGCTCACGGTATCCAAATTCAAGTACCCAACTCATTCTCAACTATGGAAAACTCAATCCCCAGACAAGGTTGAAGGAATGGAGGGAACCACTTGCACAAGTTTGCATCTGGTTGGGGTAGTGTTCAAAACCAAGCGAATGTCTGATGAAATACATCATCAATCACAACATGAGTGTTAAACAAATGCTCATCATCAGACCTTTTCACTTGAAATCCTCCGAGTGACAACCAAATCCCAGATTCTCATTCCCTAAAATCCAAAACACTAATGCATACTAGCTATACTGTTTTCACCTGAATCACTCTCCAAAACCCATAAAGTTTTCATCTTTTTACCATACCTCACAAGTGAGCAGTACTGCGGGGAACCCTATTACGGACCATGGACCCAAAGGCTTAGCTATTCAGAAACTATCCCCATCTTTAGCACCTATAAAGGAGAAGCTTTCAAGGAAGCAAATGATCAATTTTGCTCCACTAGCATTTGCCTCCAAATTTCACAAACGGGTCATTAAATTTTTACATCAAAAATTCAAAGATCAAATTTGTATATGTATTTTGGATCTGTGTTAGAAGTTGAGATACCAATTAGATAGTTTTGAAATATGAGACACTAATGTTAATATTAAAGAAAGTTGGGACTCGGTTTGTGACATTTTCTCAATTAAAAATGTACTACATGCCCTATATATCAATCATTATTATTTGCCAAAACAACCACAAGTTAACCAGGGCAAATATATATGTTACATAAACGAGGATCAAAATCACAGACAAATTTCCAGATGATCGAACTTGAATCCATACACTGCCCCATATCTTAGGATGAGAATTGTGGTGCCTCAACTGGATCATATATGTCTAGAACGATAAATATGTCTACATATGCTTGTCGCCACTGACTCACATTTTGCCAAAGGATTGCTGCGTCTGCATAATCTCTTAGCTCATCCTGTATAATCATATTAGATTTATGTTCAACATGTTCAGTTGCTTTCTTTCGTTCTACACCATGCATTCCAAAAGTTACCTTCCATGGTCTTCGTTTTCCCATCAGTCCCATCTCTCATCTTGCCCTACCACAATTTCGTTAATTTCGTCCATGTCTTTCCGATTTAGCTAATTGATAAATTTCTGCCGATTAGATTGTCAAAATGTCTAATTAACGGTGAACATTAGTCGCATCATCAGATTTTTCCTCTATCTTAATGATAAACCTTCAATAATGATAGTTATGTAATTTCTCCAATAGATTAGCTTAGGGTTTAGGGTTTAAAGTTTAAGAATTCTGTTAGATTGACAAATTCGATCGATCTTGTGTTCATTTTTGTTAATTAACACTAATTGAAGGAAATTAAAGACTAGGATCGATCGGTGACGATGATCGGATCGACTAACTTGTTGGAAAGCTAAACTATGTGATAAACAGTATCAGATCTTCAACAATAAGTAAACAGTTGATGTGAACTATGTGAAGTTTATGCATGCATCAAATTGAAGAACCCTAGCTAATCCCGTGTAGGATCTCTTAAGAATTAAGATAAACCCCTCGGCGGCTCAGCCTATGAAACTGGGGGAACAACGGCCCCAACTTTTTCTGTGATTGCGAAGACAGTACGGGACAGGACCCTAAGATGTCCCCCAGCTAAGTCTCACCCCAAAATAATGGCCACAATGTCGAGCTAAATGAGTGTACCAAATTGCTGCTGACAAGAAATATCCTCAGTCGTCCTCGAGTATATATCTGGGTGGGGGTGTTGTCAACTCAATCAATGATCTGGGTTTACCAGCTATATATTCTCCGCTAAAGAGAAGCAAAAATGCGATCTAGATAACTAGATAAGATAAGAGTGGATATACATGCTTTGTTTTTCCATTGAATCCTACTGTAGAGGAATGAACATTTAACTTATAATATGATCAATGAGAAATTGCGAACGAAAGCTAAGTTAATTATTATCGACCAAATGCTAGCAACCTTTTGAGTTTTTTTATTCTTTGTCTGGCATGGGCTTTTGAATTCCATGGAACCAATCAAAGTATATGATTAGACGTGGCTATATTAGCTACACTTATAGTGCTCGATCCTTTAGCTATCACATAAAATTGCTGTATATCGCATTCATATATGTTTTTCAAGCTACATGGAAGTCTTTGCTTCGCTGCAGTAGTTCCAAAAGAGCACAACTCTGGTCTCCTCCTTGTTTTGGGTCCTCATCGTGTGTTTTCGTGAAAATTATAAACATTTTCTTATATAGGCATTGTAATTTTCAAAACCTCATCCTTTCGATGAAAAGACTACCACATCTCATCCGTCAATTATCGAATAGAACATTTGACTAAAGTGATTGTCGACTAGACCATTATGAGTGGTTTTGTTGCACACTAGATACGTGAAAACGTCGATCCAGAATCGTTAAAAGAAACAAGAGCACTAACCTAACTTAGCTCATAAAATTTTCTCGCAAAATGAAAGGAAAGAGCTCAAATTAATATTCTATAATTCCATAGCATGAGTTCGTGACAAAATTATGCAAGAAAAGGAAGCAGGCGGCAAGTAGAAACGAACGTTTGAATTTAGGGTTTTTGTTGGGCCTAGGCCCAATTTAAACGAGCGACAGTGTTTTTCTCGGATTCTATAAACGAAGCGTTCAGCAGTGGACACGTACCCAGCGTAGTCTCATTAATCGTGTATTGACTATTGACGCGACAACCAATAGATTCTAGACACGCAAGCTTCTTTACCTACCAACCAATCACGTCACAAGCTTCTTACCGGCGGTCATATACCCGACGCGAACAAGTCCGTACACACTTCCATACTTATACGTATGCATGCGTAGTATCCAGAAGCAACACAGTACGTAAACTCCATCTTAATTTCCATTTGATATATACATGGAGTCATGGAGATCTCATTAGTAGTAGCAATTGGACTATAAACAAAGGACCTTTTTTTTAGAAGAAACGAGAAGAACACAGAACCTGTTTTTTACATGGTGGTCTTTTGGGATGAAACCCAGATCGTACGTCGAGGACAACTGGCCGGGAAAGGTAGCTAGTACCACACTGATTCCATTGTTTTACACTGCACTATACCACCGCATTGATTTGTCCTACATATGTCGGACAGGTTTACCTAAGCTAAACTCGTACATTTACTCACCGGAGCAACGATATATATTTATGTACCAAGTAATTTCGTCCAAGATATTATCCTCATTCTCACTTCTAAACGTACAAGCGACTCAATACATATGTACCCACCAAAAGAATCACAACCAACTGAAAGATTGGAAAAGCGTATATGTTTCTACTCTTTCGTATTTACAGTTAAAATTCAGATGTTGGAAAACAATATTGGACTCTATGTTATTTTTGTCTAAATAAATAGTTTTTTGATAACTTGAATATAATTAGTAGAAACATATATTTAAACCTTATCTTATTATCTATTGAGATGTATGTCTCTCATTAGAAGTTGGAGACTTATCAAGTTGATTAACCTAATCAACATTAAGTTTTTGAGATAAACCTAAAGACTTGTATTTGATAAACATTAAGTAAAACTTGGACTCCTTATGGGATGAGGACGAGTTTGTTTTCTAGGCCTCTATATATACCAGTAGAAAGTCCCTATGCTAGCTACGCACTTTTCATTGAGATCAAGCAGTCCCATTCTGTGAGAAAAAGTAGCATAGAATAGAAGATTTTCCTTGGTACTGTGTTTAGTGAAATTGCAGATTATGTTGCTGTGTTGCTCTCAAGGATGATTACTGTGAATGGTATTCCCAACGATCCCAGTAGATATGGTAATCATATGTTGACTATGAACTCTTATATAGTTTTGGTTTTATACAGTATTGTATTTGTGATTTATTATGAAACTATCTTAATTTCATTTATTATGCATTTCAGTCTTCAGACATATTTAATATGAGAGCTATGAGTTATGACAGGTAAAGGAGCTTCAGGCTTAAACTGTAAACATTTAGGTGCAAAATCGTCTGGATACACAAACAACAGTACCTACACCAAGGTCCCGAGCTTCACCAATGCTATGTTTGATCGACACGTAAAAACCCTAAAGCTGAGACAGTACATTCGGAGTTGACATCGCTGTTGCAAACAATAATGAATCGTTTTAAGAAGACTGAAAAAGAGAGAATAAAAGTGACCAATCTTCCCCAGTATTGAACCAGAAGAGAAAATTGGGAGCTCGTATAATACGATTGCAGATCGAGTTTAGAATCGTTAGATTGCAAGTTGTTGATAACGTGCCGAGCAGAAGACCGTAGATTCTCAGGTGAAAACCGTACGTACGTATTCCACGTCGTATTCTTCTCCGTATTATCTTAACCCCAGAGAAGAGGAATAAAGCGACAACTAAAACCTAGCTAGTACCATGTCAGAGTATTTTATATAATAAAATACTAGAAGAGCTAAATAGCAGCAGCTGTTGATGATCGAGCGAGATGGGAAGAGGGAAGGTGGAGCTGAAGAGGATCGAGAACAAGATAAATCGGCAAGTAACATTTGCAAAGAGAAGGAACGGGATGCTGAAGAAGGCGTATGAGCTCTCCGTTCTCTGTGATGCAGAAATTGCTCTCATCATCTTCTCCAGCCGTGGCAAGCTCTATGAGTTCTGCAGCGGCCCCAGGTAATACCTTTCACAGTTTAATCTGTAAGTACATACTTACATCTGTGGATTAATATTAATCTAGCTATCTCTTCGTCCTTAATCGTTTTCTTTTATTGGAGATGGCTTTTTCATTTTACATGGGATGTATGTATGATTCATAGGTGAAGTTTTTCAATTTCCTCTGCTGTTCCCAAGAAGAAATTCAGCATATTTATTTAGGGAAATGTAAGTTTGAGTCATATGTCAAGGTTTTCAATTTCCCTTGCTGTACCCAAGTAGAAATTCAGTATATTTATTTAGGCAAATGGATTCTGATCGATTTGGTCACCATATCATACACCTACTTTAATTAATCTCTCTTTTCTTTTTACCTGATATGAGATTAGCCCAGTGGTAGACGCATACTACACATATACGAACACCATGTACAAAACTAGAATTATAATTAGTAAAATAAACTAAACTCATCATATGCAAGTTCTTGACTCCTGGTTACTTACTGCAAAAACAAGCTAGCTAGCTATGGACTATGGTACTTCTGTTGCGACTTGTGAGAGTTGTCAGACTATATAATACAGATACATTTTTCTATACTGGCATGGCACTACTGGCAAGGATATGCTGCAATTGGTTTAGTACATGTAACTTTCCACTTTGATATCTGGGGACTGGGGTATTCCAATGTGTCTAGAGTTGTTTACTTAACATGGGTGCAGATCCTTGTTTGCAAATCTAGCTAATGTTGGATTTTAACTTAGAACTTGATCAAAATTTTGAATTATTAATATTTATAGCTTTAGTTATACATGAACTGATTATATTATGTGTAAACTAACCTTCAAATACTAGTATCCATCATACTTTTTAAACCAACAATGAGAGAATGCTAACATTATATAATGTCAACTCTTAGACATTCTCTCTGTAAGATCACTAAGACTATAATCATATTTAATTATTTGAATGTGAGTATATCCATCTTTAAGATAGAACAATGATAGGTGAATTTTATACCTTAAGTACTTTTCTCTTTAAAGGTTTTCCTATGATCATTTTTCCGTCTCATATATCTCAACACATAGGCTATCAAGTTTTGAATGTTCAATATATAAGAAACTAAGAAATATATTCTGTCTATATATACAGTTTTTATATTCAAATCTTGTTGATTTCTTTATCATATATATATATATATATATATATATATATATATATATATATATATCTTATCAAATTTACAACAAATTAAGCACAATGATTCAATGATTTGAGCAATTTATTAGTTAATCTACTTTCCTGCACCCCCTCATTCTAATTTCATTTGTTGGTGGGTTACTTACTTAATTTCATTTCAGCATGGAGAAGACACTTGAGAAATATCAGAGATACACTTATGCAGAACTGAAAGCAGGTCAACCTGCTCAGGATACACAGGTTAATAAGCACTTACCTAACGAATCTAAAACCTCGATCTCTTTCTCCTACGTATACGTAGCATGTTAGTAATGCAATTTTCCTCCAAGAACCAAGTCATCCTATTTTACGCCCTTGTTGATTTTTGATAGAACTGCTTTCGTGTTTTCCAGCAGAGCAGATATGAAGAATATGAGAACCTAAAAGCAAAAGTAGAGCTCCTACAACGCACGCAGAGGTAGATTCTGTCAACAGAATGTGAAACTGGATCACTCTTCATGAAGTACATAAATATGCACCGTATTGATATATATGTACCAAATTAATTAAGTAATAGATCAAATGAAAAAAATAAAAAATACCAGGCATGAATACTCATATGTGGATTATGCAACTTAGACGTCTTCATGGGGAAAATTTGGAACATTTAGACACAACGGAGCTTCAGCAGCTTGAGGATGAACTAGATTTGTCGTTGAAGCGAGTTCGGTCAAGACAGGTATCCACTTTTGTTTCCTAACTAAGGGATATAGTAGTTGTGTGGATGGGTAATCTATAGTTTTAGCAGTTACATATTTTTGTGAAACCATTTAACCATCATTTTAAGACACTACTGTACATCTAGCTAATTACTTAATCAAATTTACGTACCCATATTTGTTTGCAGAGCCAACACATACTTGAACAGCTTTCCGATCTTCAAAAGAAGGTATATTGATCTTAACCTTTTGCATAATATATGTACTAGCTAGATGATGAGCTATATTCATAAACTCAATTTCATCTATAGGTGGCAGCTAATGTATTCATCATATCAAAGTATTTCATTTATGATGTTGTCACATAAGGTAGAATTTTAATGGAATCGATAATTATGATTCACGTAACACTACTGCAGTATATACGTTATCAACGATTGATGCATCTAGGTATGAGCGTATGACTGTTGTGTTACTAATATAAGTCTTTCAAGAATTGCATCTGCAGGAAATGATGCTGCTGGAAGCAAACAATGAATTGAGAAGGAAGGTATATATTTACATCACATATACACATACCAATATGCCATCTTCTATTCTTTTTTAATTACTTGAATCTAGTGATTCTAGTCCTTCCCCGGCCCTCAATCGAGTTATCAAACTATTTGGCCAGAACCATATACTTGAATGTAGATTTATTTATGTATTTTGGTTCTGAATCTGCTTCATGTTGGTAACAGTTGGAAGATAGTAATGAAGGTCTTCAACGTTCAAGGAAAACAAATCAGGCAAGAATTCCAAATGACCACCCATCTACTGCTCAATCAGATGAAGATTTCTTTGAGCGTTTACAATGCAGCAACAACTAAACACTACAGATAATAATAAGGTTAATTATCCGGTTTCAAAATCAAGAATGATATATCAAACTACTAGATCAATTTACCCAATTGATATTTGTGTTCCATTTGGATTTACAGCTATACATTCGAAATTACTCGAACAAGGGATGAGGAAAATGTAGCAAACTCAGCCTAGACCGATCGATCAAACACAAGTGAACTATATTGCTGTTTTGTTCAATTGAATACGATTATATACTGTGCCAAAGAGAGGAACTCCCACTTCTGTTCACTGAATTGTACCAATTTATACCAAGAAAACAAAGATATTTATCATCCTTCCAGATTTCAAAAAGAAATATCTTATTCTCATATACAAGCTACCATGCCAAATCATAGGAAACAAATTAAATCAATGCATTTTTTCATTCTTTCTCCCTAGAGGTAGCCCTATCTCTGATGGATATTTTTCATAAAATTTTTATACCACTGGTCTCGCCTTATCAATTTGAAACTATTTACAGTTGAAGGTCCGGGCAAAATACGTAATTTAGACGGTCAAATTATCATTTCTTTGCGTTTAGGGGTTTGACTTACAAAATTGACCGTCCGGATCGAGTCCTTAACGTTGTCGGATCTTGATGAAAATTCACCCATACACATAGTTTAACATAACAATGATATCTGAAGGTCAGATTTTTGTTTAAACACATAAATTGGAAATTAATTAAATAAATATAAAAGGACTATAGCCGACGAAGTTATTAAAAATTCGTCAGCTATAGTTAAATAAATAAATAAAAAGATAAGTAAACACATAAATTGGAAATAAATATAATAAGGATTATAGCCGACGAATTTTCAATAAAATCGTCGGCTATAGGTAAATAAATATAGCTGACGAGTTTCTTATGTCGTCGGCTAAAGTCCAGTCTATTTATCCAAAACCCAGTCTCGAACGAAATGGTTGAAACTCTAATTGAAAAAAAAACTCTCCTCCTCGCCTCTACCTCTCAAACCCCCTTCTCCTTCGCCTCCACAGCCTCCTCCTCACCTCCACAGCCTCCTCCTCGTCTCCACACCCTCCTCCTCGCCTCCACGGCCGCCTCCTCGCCTCGACAACCTCCTCCTTAGCTCTTCCTCTGCTCCACAACCTCTTCCTCGCCTCCACACACGCCTCCTTCTCAAGTACATGTTTCGATCTCTCTCTAATATATATTGAATTATTAATAATTATTTTGAATTATTATTGATGTATATATTGGTTTTTATGTAAATGTTGTTGTATATGTATATGTTGAATTATTAATATTATGGATTATTATTACTATTGAAATTGACAATATTGTTGTAGATTTAGATTTGAGTTTTGTAGAAATTGAAATTGATATTAGAAATTGAAATTAAAAATGTTTAAATTAAATTGGGGGTTTTAACAGTTTTAATTGAAATTGAAATTAAAATTTTTGAAATTAAAAATTGAAATTAAAATTAAAATATTAATTGTTATTAATTGCAGAAATTCTATGAATTGTTATTAATTGTTCCTATATATATGCATATAATTTTTTTAATATATTGATAACAAGTGTTAATTAAAATATTAAAAATTACAATTAAAATAAAAATTCAAATAATTTAATAAGTTAATATTTTAAACAGGATAAAAGGCTTGTTCGGTAAAACAAAAGGTTCAAAGTGCCAAAAGTCTGAATCGTCTGAGGAAAAATCTAGCAACCCCCAAGCGTCATTTTAGGGCCTCATGACAGCCCGACGTGCGTCCCTTCTAGAGTCTCATGAGGTAAAAATTTGATCCAATAAAATTAAGAGCTCGATCCGGACGGTCAATCCTGTAAGTCAAACCCCTAAACGCAAGGAAACGGTCATTTGACCGTCTAAGTTACGTATTTTCGCCGGACATTCAACATAAAATAGTTTTAAATCGATGAGACCCAACCATTGGTATAAAAATTTACTGAAAAATAACCCCCACAGATAGAGCTACCCGTAAGAAGAAAGAATGGTAAATTACGTTGACCACAACTAGCGGCACCGAGACTTTACCGAAATTACGTGATTTTTCAACCGTTGACGTATTTCACCATTCCGGTTATATCTTATTTCACGACTTTTACGAAAAGTTTGTTTCCTATGTAAAGTTCTAAAGAAAAAACTTATGGCTGACTTGCTACTATATTTTTAATTTTAGTCGACGAAATATAGTTTTTTTGTTGGCTAAAAAAGCTCTTAGTTGACGGAAATATTCATATTCTATTGGCTAGCTAAGACCTAAGAGCCTAGCTGACAGAATATGAATATTTTCGTCGACTAAGAGCTTTCTTAGCCGACAGAAACAGTCAGGAACACAAATCCGTCAGTTAAGAAGGGCATAGTCGACGAAAATTTCCGACGGCCTTATTCCGTCAACTAAGAAGTGTTTAGTAGACGAATTATTTCTTCTAGCTGACAGACGTAGTTCTGTCGGTTAAGAAAATCATAACCCACTAGTAGGATCTAAGACTTATGAGACGAAACTATTTCGTCGTATAGAAGCACATATTCGTCGCATAATAACCTACGCGACGAAAACGTCGTCGCATACTTACCATAGCACTAGGACCTATGCTACGAAAATGAAGTATTCGTCGCAACAGAACAATCTTATGCGTCGAAAAATGTTTCGTCACTATAGTCTTAAGAGACGAAATTGCTCAACTTAAGTGACCAAATATTTCGTCGCTTTAATATTTCAATATTTCAAAAAAAAAATCGCCAGCCAAAATTTTTTAAAATTTTTTCACTGCAATTTTTTCACCCACCACCACCACCACTGCTCCATCACAGCCACCATCACCACCATAACCACAGACCTCCACCCACCAAAACACCACCACGCGTCGCTGACACAAAAACCTACCACCAACCTCCACCCACCAAAACAACCACTATCGACACACAAACATTTACAATTCCCTCCACAACTCCCAATTTCATTCACCCCTCCCATAGTTCTAATTCAGCCCCTTCTCCACCTTCCTACGCCGCCACGTACCACCACATCGACGAAACCGATCCAACCCGCTGCGAAAACAAATACACTGGTACTCATACAAATTTACACTACATACATAGATTCAATGTGAGGAAGCAAGCACGGATTCGTACAATACCTCGCTCGTCGACGACTTCGGGAGTAGAGAGCGATTTGGTTCGACTCTAGGAGGCGGCGGCGCCGAGGTGAAGGAGTTAGACAAAGAGCAGGGTTGGATTCAGGCCAGATCTGGTGGAGAGGAAGAAGAGGAGAGGTGGTTGAGGCTGGGTTATGAGGAAGAAGAACTGAGGGGAGAACGATGGAGAGAAAGAAGAGGAGAGAACAAGGAACAAAAGAATATGGAGGAAGAAGAACTGATGAGAGAGAGAGAGTTTATAAAGTGGGGTTTGAAAATTTTCAAAATATTTGATTTGAAAATTTCCTAAAATTTTGGCAGAACAGGTCGTAAATATTTGGACATATGCGACGAAATTGGTACCTTACGTCGCCTAACTAAAAAATACTAATTATATATTTTTTAAATTAAAACATTAATTACCTTATAAATCTAGATCACTTAAATCTCGCAAATTAATTGGCCTTGATTACCATTGAATATGAATGAGATTACTGATTGATATTTACTTACATTAAAGTACATTTAACTTACAAAATTGCACTATGGATATTTTGGTGTCCAATAAATAATGGTAAGTAGTAGACATGTTGTGATTCCGCTCATCAAAATTCACAAACAAAAATCCGACCGTCAGATATCATCAATATGTTGAAATATGCCTATGGTAAAAAATTCAACTTGATCTAATAAACTTAAGGGTTTCATCCAGACGATCAATCCCGTAAATCAAACCCTTAAATTGTATTGATTGCAACTATCAGCACCGAGACTTTACCGGAATTATGTGATTTTTCAAACATAGACGTATTTCACCATTCTTATCATATCTTATTTCACGACTTTTTTACGTTTGAAGTTTCTATATAGAGTTTGTTTTTGAAACGAAACATTTACTTAAAGCTTAGTAAACAAGTTATACAACATTAGTCGGCATGTTATGATTCCGATGATCAAACTTGAAAAACAAAAATCCAACCATCTGATATGATCATTATGTCGAAAAATATGTTTATAGAAAAAAATTCAACTTGATCTGACAACGTTAAAGGCTCGATCCTTACGGTCAATCTCGTAAGTCAAACTCCTTAACACACGAAAACGGTCATTTGACCGTCTAAATTACGTATTTTGTCCGGACCGTCAACTGAAAATAGTTTCAAATCAATGAGACGCAACCAGTGGTATAAAAATTTTATGAAAAATAACCACCGGAGATAGGGCTACCTCTAGGAAAAAAGAATAGAAAATTGCATTGACCGCAACTATCGGTAACGAGACATTACCGAAATTACGTGATTTTTCAACCGTAGACGTATTTCACTATTCCAATCATATCTTATTTAACGACTTTTTTGCGTTTGAAGTTTCTCCGTAGAGTTTGTTTTTGAAACGGAACATTTACTTAAAACTTAGTAAACAAGTTATACAACATTAGTCGGCATGTTATGATTTCGATGATCAAACTTGAGAAACAAAAATCCGACCGTCTGATATGATCATTATGTCGAAATATGTCTATAGGAAAAAATTCAACTTGATCCGACAACGTTAAGGGCTCGATCCTTACGGTCAATCTCGTAAGTCAAACCCCTTAACGCACGGAAACAGTCATTTGACCGTCTAAATTACGTATTTTACCTGGACCTTCAACTGAAAATAGTTTCAAATCGATGAGACGCAACTAGTGGTACATAAATTTTATAAAAATAACCACCGGAGATAGGGCTACCTTTAGGGAGAACGAATGGAAAATTTCTGAATTTTTTTTTCAAATTTTTGAAACTTATGCGGCAAAATTATGTTTTCGTCGTATAAGTTTCAAAACTTATGAGACGAAATTATATTTTCGCCGCATAAGATTTATACTTATGCAACGAAAACATAATTTTCGTTGCATAACTTATTTTTTGTCGTTTAGGTTTTGGATTCGTCGCATAGATTCCAACTGAAGTGACGAAACCTTGTTTTCGACTCATAAGTTATAATTTTGGCGATGAAATTGTTTTCGTGGCATAACTTGAAACTTATGAGACGAAATTGTTTTATTTCATCGCATAGATCTCGGATTCTACTAATGACCGATGGAACAATGTAGATTCTGTCGGCTAAGAGTGATAATCCACTAATGTTAAGCGACGAAGACTAGTTTCCATCGATTATGTCCTGCTCAAAATTTCAAAATCTAACTCAATACTTCAATCGAAAATTTCAAAATTTTCAGTATATATTTAGGGCACAGAGCTAGCAATTTCAATATTCTCAATTTTTAAATAACCTTTCTTAAACCCCCATCCTTCCCTAGATCTAGTTTTTTCTCAAACCTTCTTCCAAAAATCTCAAACTTCTTTGCCGACCAATCCCCTCACTCGAACACCAGCACCCTCTCCTCCTTCCTCGGCTCTCACCATCACCCTCGTGCTCTTCCTCGGCCATAACCTCCTCTCTGTACCAAAATCGACGCCGCCGTATCTCCGTCTCCGAATTGTCGCCTTCGTATCTCTGTTTTTCGGCCACAGCTGCACGCGTGGCTGATACGTTTGGATTCATCTCGTCGAACTCGTCATCTCTATGGTCTCACAACACACATGCATTAAGGTCATCTCAAAAACCTGATGTGGCATCGAAACTTTCCGAGGAGATTTCTTAGGTTTTCAGCCACCGTTTTCTCTGTGTGTGGTAAGATTTTTAGTTTACTCGTGACCAATCTTAGAAGTAATCATGATTTTGGAAATTGTTATTTCAATGAATATATTAAAAAATGAAAATGATTGTTTTCTTCAATATAATGGAAAAAAAATCAGAATCTCATAACATATATAATGATAACAAGCACGACATACGCATATTTTGTGAGACATATGAAAAATTACACAAGGTAGCGTAGCATACGAATATGTAGCCAGTTGAAATACGAAAAATGACACAACACGTACACATGTCCTTTGAAGGCTAGAAAATTGAAATTTGGTCGCTAAATTTTACAATTCACACCTTTGCTTTTTTATTTTTGTTAATTATGTCTTTTATGAAAAGACAAAACACATGTTACCAAAGAGGCAAAGACAAAATTTAACTTACTAAGAAAAAAATCAGGAATATGGATTGTAAAATAGAAAATACACATTTTAATTTCCTACGTACTCTAATGTAATTTAATTAAGGAGAATGTTAGTCTCACACTCATTATAAGTGTGGATGAGCGTTATGCACACTCACCCTCAAACCATAAAAAATATAATTTATAATGAAAATATTCAAAAATATTTTTTATGGTTTTAAACATAAGTGTAGCTCATGCACAACTCATATTCAATCGATATCAAACATCATAGTTTAATGTTAAAATTAGTGAAAAATGGAATTAGAAATTTCACATCACACAACATCACCAAAATCATTTTATATGCACCCGTAGTAGAAACGACCCATCTCCTAACATTCAATAGTAGTACAAACAGTATATGCAACAAATTAACTAATCAGATTGATCATTTAAATCCTTCTATGGCCTTACTGTAATAATTACCTTTACTGTACGTAAATTAGTTAACCAAGCATCGACGTACACAGCAATAACAAGCAAGCGTCCGTCTGTACTGATGTGCGAGTTGTCAAAATCACAGTACATACAGCCAATGGGGAGTCGACAGCATCCTTAAAAACCACACCGGTTTTTTCATTTACCACCAAAACCACCTGTACCCTCTCAAAACCGCATTAAGCTAAATAAAAAAATCCTAAATTCCCCTCTATATTTTTCCTTTTCCATATATACACTCTGCACTTGTGACTTTTTTTTCCTCAGACAGACCTCTCAGACATGGCTAAGCTAGAAGAAGAAACAACCCATTAAATTTTTACCTCGATCACCATCCCTTTTGCTTTGATACTCTGAGTTTCAGGTTGTCTTTCTTTTTTTGGGGGCTTTACCTTGTTTGGGAGTTTATCTGAAAGATCGAAATAGAAAAAGGAAAGTCACATTGATTCCGAAGGTAGATATAGATATTTATCATCAATATGGGAAGGGGTAGGGTTCAGCTGAAGAGGATAGAGAACAAGATCAACAGGCAGGTGACGTTTTCGAAACGAAGAACTGGGTTGCTGAAGAAGGCGCATGAGATCTCTGTCTTGTGCGATGCTCAGGTTGCTTTGATTGTCTTCTCTAACAAAGGGAAGCACTTTGAATACGCAACTGATTCATGGTACTACTGATCTCTCATACCCTAGCTAGCCACCCTCGATCTTCTTCTTCTTCATCGATCTTCATCATCTTCTCCTCCTGCTCCTTTTTTAGTTGTTATATTTTTCTCATCTGTCATTTTAAATCTCAGCTTAGAGATTAATATTATGCAATTTTTTTGGTCCTTAATAAGAGTCTATTGTTCAACAAACAAGGAAAAACATTAAGACGAATTATCATGTGGATGCAAACTAGCTGGGATCGATTTGATGGCCAACAGTACTTGATTTGATATAAAGTAGGGCTCAAGCTTAATGACCTAGTTAAAAAATCATGTGAAATTTATCAGTACTTCATCTGCTTTTGGGGATACTTAAGCAATAATAAGCATATATGACCTGGGTTTGGGGCTTTGGGTTGATGTGCAGCATCCTGTGATAAATCTACTAATTTAGATCTTATAAACTTTATTAACTATGGAGTTGATTCCGGAGCAGATTTTAAATGTTCTGAACATCAGATATTATAATATGAAAATTAAGAAAAAAAATTGAAATCTTTTCTAGCAATGAAGAAGTGCAGAAGAGGTGTAGAAAACCTGGATGGAATATTCCATCATCACACATGTCTGTAAGAGAAGAGGACAGCACAGTCAAAAGTTTTAAAAATGATGCAATTTAAATTTCCTGGACTTTTTGGTGTACAAATATAAAGCTCATCCAATTAAAGTTCTATAATTTACTGATATTTGTAATTTTTGTAACGTTTTTCTGAGTTTGTATAAGTAAAATTTAAAGAACAAAAAGTATGCAACACTAATACTTCAGTACTTAACTTCCATCGTTAGTCCAACTGAAAACATGTAATTTAGTAGCTATGGCAATGTTTTGATTGTTTTTGTCAAACAAATAAAGACACGAGAAGCCTAATTCTGTTTGCATTATTCAGTTTTTAGTCTTCAAACAAGCAAAGCTCAAATATCTCTCAAGAAACTGTGCGTGATTAATGTACCTTTAATATCCTCATAAATGTGTAGAGAAACTCCTCCTATCCTTAATACGGTTTAAGTACAGATAGACACTGATGATTTAGCTCTCTTTTTTGCATCTATAAGTTAAGTGCTTGTTAGATGTATTGGTCACGCTCCTGTTTGGCTGTGCAGCATGGCGAATATACTGGAACGCTATGAGAGGTACTCATATGCAGAGAGACAGCTAGCGGAACCTGATTTTGATTCACAGGTACTGCCATTTTGCCGTCACTTGACTGTGGTTCATTTATTCTATGCTAGATTGATTAGATCTCTTGGTACTTAATATTGCAGGGTAACTGGACCTTTGAACATGCTAGACTGAAGGTGAAAGTTGAGCTTCTGCAGAGAAACCTTAGGTATATATATGTGGTTAATTCACTACTCTCTAGTAATAACTTGTCCTCGATTGATTCTGTCCTAAATTGATTAATTACTCTTGGTTATTTACTTAAAACAATTAAAACGCAGGCACTATTTGGGAGAAGATCTGGATTCATTGAGTATCAAACAGATCCAAAGTTTGGAACAACAGCTTGACACTTCTCTTAAGAAAATTCGATCAAGAAAAGTATGCTGGCTGGTTTGATTAGTGATAGCTAGTCTGCAGCTAGTTTGATTTAGTGCTAATATATTTTGATTTTATGCAGAACCAACTCATGCATGAGTCGATCTCTGAGCTACAGCGAAAGGTTTGGCCATGGTCATTTTGCACTCTAACTAACTATAATAAAACATACTGAACTTTATAATAAGCAAATGTTTGTTTTGTCACTTTGTGTGAAGTTCTTGGTAACTAGTTCAGAGATTTGATTCGTAAAAGTCAATAATTATAGTAGAGTTTTGGTTTGTCTGTGAAAAGAGAGATCATGCAATTATATGAGAAATTCTTGTATGCACGGCCTTGAAAATTCTTGTATGCACGGCCGTGTACACGGCGTAGTCTTAACCATTCATAATAATTTATATGTTTGACCACCAATATATAAATATTATATCATCTGATCTCAACCGTTCATATTGTTGTGCACATACACGACCGTGTATTGAAGATACTCCGATAATTATACTTGCCTTTTAAGTTGTACACGTGTGTGTATCCATTTCATTGAACTTTTGCAGCTAGTCTCAAAGTCTGATCAAAACTTTCTTTATGTTCCTCACTGTGACAGGAGAAGGCAATCCGGGAGCAGAACAACTTGCTTTCAAAGAAGGTCTAGCAATGTCTTTTCTAATTCTAGTAATTCATGTGATAATGCACAACTCTTCTTCTCATTAGGTTATGGTTTCATAATCAATCTACATTATTAATATAGATTAAGGAGCACGAGAAGAATGTAGTAGAAGCTCAGGAGGTTCATGAGTGGGAGCAGCAGCAGCAAAACCATGGCCTTAACCTGCTAGCACAGGCTCCAATTCCATGTTTGAACATGGGGTAATATACTATAACCATTCTTCATACTTAAATCTTAAAATACTTGGGTATAATACGGTATATGGTCATGAACTTATGATATATATATATATATATATATATATATATATATATATATATATATATATGCAGGGGCACTCAGCAAAATGATCAGTTCCTTCAGGTGAGGAGGAACCAGCTCGACCTTACTCTCGAGCCATCGTTGTATTCATGCCACCTTGGATGCTTTGCTTCATAAATATCATCACCAAGTAATAGTATTAAGCCCTAAGTGCACTAGTAGCATGAGGCTAAGGTTATATACTCGCTCTATGATTAATAGGCTGATATAGTAGTGTACTTCAGATATTGTGCTATAATGTAAGCTTTGCTTAATTGTAAGCTTAATTAAGACATCCAATGTGATAGATCAGGCTGCTGAAGAGTGAAGATTTTTGGGGTTTGCTACAATTCTCTACTTCTCTAGCTCTCTTGATGTTTCTAATTAAGTAATTAGTAATCAAATTATTATATATTGTCAGACTTTTATGCGGCTTGAAAATAGAATTCACAGTATCTTATTTAGTGAACTTGATGGAAATTTGCTATATATTTACATACATTATGCAGTGACATTCAGAAAATTGTTTCATTAGAGTGCTTGTAGATTTGTGAGACAGTCTTCCTGTTTATTTAAGCAAAATGATTTCTACTATATATTTAAGGTGTATACCTAGAGTTGTCTGAATTGGCAAAAGGAAAGAAATGCACACAAGTTATTATCATGAAAGAAAGACTAGAAAAACAAAATCGCTTACGAGATGTGGAATTTGGATGGGATTGCCATGCATTTATATATGGAATTGGTGTATGATTCCCTCTGAAACATAAATTTAAGCCCAGAATTATTGCATTTACAGCTTCACTCTTGAAGAACTGAAGCAATACATTACAGATCCTTTAACGGGCTTTTCAATCCTTGGAATCTAATTCGATTGCTTGACTAATATCCTCTTCTGCGTTTATATAGGACTGTTTATACTTTGCCAGCTAGCTGCTGCAGTTGTATGATCTCAGAGATCATTAAACGACATTACCTAGAAAATCAATTTGAAGTTGGTCAAGTTCAAGGCAAGTACTAAATATATATTCTTGTAGCTATTTTATTACAACACACCCCAACTATTTTCTCCCAGTACATTGGCTAATACTCTATCTGTCAATTAATTTCAAATCTCCATGTATGTTCTTATTTGGAATCCTTTTCAAATCTCTATTTAGTATGTGATAAGACCAGAGTTTCATGATTCAATTTTCTCCTTTAGGTTGAGCCATGTAAAATTTCATGTAGTAATCAATTCGAAGTTCTATAGATATCATGTTATAAACAGTATGAAGCTAGCTAGAGAAATTAGTTACCTGGCTGCAAACTGGACAAGTTTGCTTTCTCTCCAACCATTCATATATGCAAGCAAGGTGGAAATGGTGACAACACTTTGTTGTTATCTTTGGATTATCAGGTGTGTATTCTGCAGATCGAAAGTTTGAATCAAGGAGCCTCAGCATACATTCAGCGTTGCAAAATTAGAAAACCAATTCAAAGTGAAAATGTATCACTATAGACAATTCTTAAGAGCAATACTCACCTTCAAGACATGTAGGGCATTCTTCCTCGTCTATGGAGGAAGGATAAAGGTAACGGTGTCCTCCGATCTCCTTTTCGATAAGCAAGGGCCCAGCATCCCTGCCAGTCTCACATTGTAAATTTGCAAGAGCTACCTCGTTCACCGTCGCAATCTGCTTAACCTCAACAACTTATAGGGTTATCACACACTCATATATAGTCGATCATACTTAACAAGAGCAACAATATATCTGAAAAGAAAAGCAACGGAAATTCTAAAACATGTAAGTACCTTGTTGTACAAGTTAGGGATGATGATCCGGTTACCATCGTTGGCATTGTTAGCATTCTGCGTGTTGTCCAAAGGATCGTTCACATCAAAGCAAGAAAAAAAACAACCCATCAAGAAAATCGCCTCAACTAGCTTCTATTTGAATTTTCAGTCACACCTTGCACATTTCATTAAAAAAGGTTAACAGGAAAACATATAGAGATAGAATCAATGATCAAATATCACATAAACCCTTATTCTAATCATATGTATACATGATCATTCTTGGAACTAGAAAAGTCTGAAGACTAAAAAACCTAATATAGACTGAAAGGAATACAAATCACAATACATATATAGGTGGAGCTAGAGATTTAGGAAACATACAGTATATCGATCGTGCAGATTGTGATGGCCTCCTCTTGACTGCAAGAATCCCAGAAATATTTGGCGATGGGAAACGCTATAGAAGAGAGTAAATAAGGGTTGAATATATATGAGTCAATTAAGATTCGGAAATCGTATCTTTTTGTGAAATCCTTTCTTGAGTTGCGTAGGGATTTACGCCGAAATTAAGGTGTTAATCTCCTACTTCTCCTATTGCAAATTGGATTCTCCACAAACGTTTTTTACATGATCCTCTTGCAACTTGGATTTTCCAAAACGGTTTTTTAAACGAGGGAGTGAAATTTTCACTCTTTAAATTGCAAACCACACTCTATTTTTGTTTTTTAATATTATTCAGCTTTTTGTGGCAAGTAAATTTCCATTATTACCCTCTGACAACCGAGAACTGATTTTCATCCCTAGAAAACCAGACGAGTGACACACCCCGCCACAACTGAGTTCACATCGAGTTGAACGCATCTGATTCTATGTCTTCTCTAAATCGCAATACATGTTCGATTCCTCCAAGCTCATCCTTTTTACAAATCGAGAACCGAAAAACATTTATTTTCGTCCTGATCGACATTGCCATCACCGTCGTCTAGTTCTAGTTCATTCCCAGGGTGTGGCTGTCTGTCTGTGAATGAGAGAGAGAGGAGAACCAGGCAATTTTGGTAAGGAAAATATGTCACCTACAAAATATTAATATAACAATGAATGTGAGTGTAATTTGCAATTTGGGGAGTGCAAATTTCACTCCTCTTTACATACTTAAAAATGGACCCTTTTAGTGAAAGTCTCTCTCTCGGATGACAATAATTTTCAGCGGATAGAGTATTCACGGGTATTTGACCCTAACAAGGAAATATACGAGGATAAAGGAGTAATGGGTATGAGGATCCCTATTCGAATTTTTAAATCAGGTACCGGATGAGTATGGTATTTTGATATTCGTTCCTATCCCCGCCCATTTAGGATGTAAATATATATATATATATATATATATATATATATGTATATAAATATATACACACACACATGACCCTTCCACTGAGGGATCCCGTTTTCTGACATATATGAGGGATTGATTCTTAATCCAACTTTTTGTTTACATATCAACGTCTCCACCGTTCAATATTTAGATGCATATATATAGATCATTTATGCAAAATTTCATCCAATTTGGTGGTCGTTAAGGCTTTGAACTAACTAAAATAATTTGACATATTAAATCTGTCAAAGTTGAATAATTCATGTTTATAATTCTAAATCGCAGTTTTGAAGACCTTAACGATAACCAAATTAGATGAAAATTTTCAACAATGATCTATACACTATGAATAACAAATTGAATGGTGGAGATATACAAATATGATCGAAAAGTTAATGATTGAAAGTTAATGATATATAAGTTAAAAAATAGATCCCTTAATGAAAGAGCCCTATATATATAAAATTTATTACATGTATTTTCTCTATATATAATTTATAAATAGATATTTATGTAATCTATATTAATAAGCCAGCAAGATTTTGGGAATGATTAAATTTTTAAAGTACCTAAAATATCCTTAATTAATTAAAATTTAAAACTTAAAGATTTCAGTAACAATGTGTAAAATTGTAATTGATACTCAACGTGAGAATCAGATTTCTTTTTCTTGAAAGAAAATAAGGTGGAGATGGAAATCAGAATGAGAGAAACTTTAAATATTATTAAATAAATAGAATATTAAAATATTAATTACATTTTTTTTTATAAAAACAGAAAAACAAATTAACACGCATATTGTGCGGGTCAAGATGCTAGTCAATATTTAAGGAGACTTTTTTTTACTGTTATTATTGTTCTTTTTAAATGAGACTTGTATTTGTTTTTATTGTATTGAAGAATGAAACTTATTTATTTTGGTATTTGATTTTAATTTTATACTATTATATATATATATATATATTTAAAAATAATAATTTAATACATAATTATTAACGGGAATCAAAACGAATATGAGAACGTAACCCCTAAAGGATACTGGTTAAAATAATCTTCATTTATCTAATTACAAGTATGGAGCGCGGGATGAGAAATGTTAAAAGGGAATATGTATAGATAAATGAATCGATATTCGTCAAAGTGTGATTCCAACTTTCACATGCAAACAAAGGGAGGTTGACCCTGACTAGATGGTTTGAGCCTGAAGGACAGACCTTGTGACTTATCTAGGGTATGATATTTTGATCTACTGATCATATCATATTCATTTTAATCCCTACTCTCTCTCTCGTTGTGAAGGAAAAGTAAAAGATCTCATTTCGTCTAACCAAAATCACCAAATTACGCAAGAATAATGATACACTATGGTTTTTTTATAACTTCTATTTAAATGTGACTTTGTAAGATTAAAGTACTTATAAGCTATAACTAGCTTCTTCTTTTTTTTGGTAAGAGATATAACTAGCTTTTTTGTTTATGTATGTGTATTATGTACAACAGAATTATTTTTGAACAAGATGAAAGGGACACTACAAATTGTGTTACTAACAAGTCATATGCATTCTAACTATTTGCAACTTTTGGCCGGTCAAGAAGTGAAGAAACTACAAAGCACCCTTAATATATTTGTATAATTCTTGCAACAACTTCTTCCGAGATGTATCACACAGTCAATTACTAAACTCAAATGTTTAGGTTAACGTACTACTCGCGTTCTTATTGAGAAGATTCTCGTACAGGGCGTTCGGCTTTCCATTACAGTAATTCCAGCTCCAAAAATGGACCCTTTTAGTGAAAGTCTCTCTCTCGGATGACAATAATTTTCAGCGGATAGAGTATTCACGGGTATTTGACCCTAACAAGGAAATATACGAGGATAAAGGAGTAATGGGTATGAGGATCCCTATTCGAATTTTTAAATCAGGTACCGGATGAGTATGGTATTTTGATATTCGTTCCTATCCCCGCCCATTTAGGATGTAAATATATATATATATATATATATATATATATATGTATATAAATATATACACACACACATGACCCTTCCACTGAGGGATCCCGTTTTCTGACATATATGAGGGATTGATTCTTAATCCAACTTTTTGTTTACATATCAACGTCTCCACCGTTCAATATTTAGATGCATATATATAGATCATTTATGCAAAATTTCATCCAATTTGGTGGTCGTTAAGGCTTTGAACTAACTAAAATAATTTGACATATTAAATCTGTCAAAGTTGAATAATTCATGTTTATAATTCTAAATCGCAGTTTTGAAGACCTTAACGATAACCAAATTAGATGAAAATTTTCAACAATGATCTATACACTATGAATAACAAATTGAATGGTGGAGATATACAAATATGATCGAAAAGTTAATGATTGAAAGTTAATGATATATAAGTTAAAAAATAGATCCCTTAATGAAAGAGCCCTATATATATAAAATTTATTACATGTATTTTCTCTATATATAATTTATAAATAGATATTTATGTAATCTATATTAATAAGCCAGCAAGATTTTGGGAATGATTAAATTTTTAAAGTACCTAAAATATCCTTAATTAATTAAAATTTAAAACTTAAAGATTTCAGTAACAATGTGTAAAATTGTAATTGATACTCAACGTGAGAATCAGATTTCTTTTTCTTGAAAGAAAATAAGGTGGAGATGGAAATCAGAATGAGAGAAACTTTAAATATTATTAAATAAATAGAATATTAAAATATTAATTACATTTTTTTTTATAAAAACAGAAAAACAAATTAACACGCATATTGTGCGGGTCAAGATGCTAGTCAATATTTAAGGAGACTTTTTTTTACTGTTATTATTGTTCTTTTTAAATGAGACTTGTATTTGTTTTTATTGTATTGAAGAATGAAACTTATTTATTTTGGTATTTGATTTTAATTTTATACTATTATATATATATATATATATTTAAAAATAATAATTTAATACATAATTATTAACGGGAATCAAAACGAATATGAGAACGTAACCCCTAAAGGATACTGGTTAAAATAATCTTCATTTATCTAATTACAAGTATGGAGCGCGGGATGAGAAATGTTAAAAGGGAATATGTATAGATAAATGAATCGATATTCGTCAAAGTGTGATTCCAACTTTCACATGCAAACAAAGGGAGGTTGACCCTGACTAGATGGTTTGAGCCTGAAGGACAGACCTTGTGACTTATCTAGGGTATGATATTTTGATCTACTGATCATATCATATTCATTTTAATCCCTACTCTCTCTCTCGTTGTGAAGGAAAAGTAAAAGATCTCATTTCGTCTAACCAAAATCACCAAATTACGCAAGAATAATGATACACTATGGTTTTTTTATAACTTCTATTTAAATGTGACTTTGTAAGATTAAAGTACTTATAAGCTATAACTAGCTTCTTCTTTTTTTTGGTAAGAGATATAACTAGCTTTTTTGTTTATGTATGTGTATTATGTACAACAGAATTATTTTTGAACAAGATGAAAGGGACACTACAAATTGTGTTACTAACAAGTCATATGCATTCTAACTATTTGCAACTTTTGGCCGGTCAAGAAGTGAAGAAACTACAAAGCACCCTTAATATATTTGTATAATTCTTGCAACAACTTCTTCCGAGATGTATCACACAGTCAATTACTAAACTCAAATGTTTAGGTTAACGTACTACTCGCGTTCTTATTGAGAAGATTCTCGTACAGGGCGTTCGGCTTTCCATTACAGTAATTCCAGCTCCAACATTGCTGTAATTCGTTTCTCCAGCCGTCTCCTTCATCTTCATCCTCCTCCGACGTCCCCCATCATCTGTGGTCTTGTTGACACGGGCATAGTTTCTTCATCATCTAATTCGGGATCGTTCTTAGGACCACAACAACAAACAGAACCCATCTCATCACTTTCACCAAGAACCCAAGCGCAAAACTATGGTATACGGGCCTTTGTCCACAACCACAAAGCCTGCTCTATTGGAAAACGGGTCCATTTGCAAGTCCAATAGTTTTTTTTGTTTACAAAGAAATAAATAAATTAATAATACATAAATATATGATTGACGATACTAGTTCAATCGCATCTCTATGATTGTCCATAGACAGTGAATTGTTGGTTAGTTAGATCAATAACACACTAAATGTTATAATTAAGGCCAAATCTCATTGACATTGTAAGAGTGATGAGTTAAAAAAAAATTTGTGGATTGATTAACATGAGAGAACTTCTAAAGATGAAAACCGTATAATGAGGACGAAGTGAAGATTTTCAAATGAACGGTTAGATCAATATTTTGACTTTTAATTGATATATTTTTTTAAATTTTCATATGTATATCATCTAACTATTTATTTGAAAGTTCTCACTAGATCCTCATTATAAGGTTGTCATTAACGACTCTCCCTAATTCATATTATTCAAATATGTACGGTATACGCACCATTGTCAACTTCGAAGAGATATACTCGGAGGTTTTAGCAGTGTGGGACGTGATCATGGTACGGTTGGGTAATTTGTTATCATAAGACATGCAAATCATGCCTTATCGTTCTCAAATGGCTTTGCTTTTTGAGATTGGAAGTCAAAATGGAGGTTGGCACGTCCCTTTTTGGTGCAAATAATGAACAAAAAAACTTGTTTCCGAGGAGATAGAAGCATCAAATTTGTATGTCTCAATTAATTCTACCTCAATATATGTCTCAGTTTTGATTTGAGAAGCAGATGCAACAGTAGTCAGATAGAAAACGGTGATCCATATACAGGCAAACCCAATTACGTACGATAAACTATTTGGTCGTATCAAATTGCAGTTGATCTTTATGGTCAATCATTTACATATTTTTTAGGTGGTAGACAAACATGATTAATTAGATTTCTGTATTCTCGTTGAGGTGATTGCTGTTAAAATGATAACTTTGGTTGCGTTTGAGCGAAGCTACTTCTTTATAAAATGCTAATCGAGCTAGCCTTTGCAAAGTTCCAAATTACATGCATGATCCAAATTTCAATCATACAGCACTAATAATTGCCCCAAGAGGATGCCAGCACAATTAGGCTTACTGATTCTAATATAATCTCAGCTAGAAGGAGTAAAGGGCCCTGGAGCTGAATTTTAAACGTTTAGGATAGTTGTGTTGCTTAATTAAGATCTATATATATAAACTTGATGCAGAATGTTCCAAACTGCAATGCTGTCATGAAAACTAATACGAATATGTTTTAGATGTTCACTAATTTCTCATCAAGAAGAAGAAAAGTTTAAGTAGGTGCGATCAAGAAACGAAAGCATATATATGATTGTTTTTGCTGTGAAAAATATTAAGAACTGATTGCACTAACATGCCAGATTACTATCTGAAGTGAACTGCTGCTCCTGAAATGACCCTACAGCTTCATGACAACCACGTTCATAGCCCCATCCCACGCAGAAAAGAAAAAATACAAAGGAAACAAAGACCCTAGCTAACATGATTACTGCAAAATAAAAAGAAAAGAAGCAAAGCAAAATATAACCATGCATGGCCCATAGAAGCTTGTCTAGAATAAATTTCAGACCTTGTTCAACCTTCCTCTTTATATCAATTTCTGGTCCTCTCAGTCTCACTCAAGGTAGCTAGTGTGTAGCGTCTATCATCTTTATCTGAGGACCAATGGGGAAGATAGGCACAAAGTTGCCAAATTTCTGCCTGAACAGGATTAGGCCTCATGTTCGAGTTCGTTCTCCACCTATACAGTCAAAACCAGATACTGCAGATATCACTAAAAATGGAGGGAAAGTTGAGAATTGTGGCAATGGTGAAGAAGAGAAAGTTAAAGATGGAGATGGGGCTAAAAAACCAGGTGTGATTTTAGCGAGGAAGATCATGATTGTCGTTGATTCCAGCATTGAAACCAAGGGAGCTTTGCAATGGGCTCTCTCTCACACTGTTCAGAACCAGGACAGGCTTGTACTGCTACTTGTGACCAAACCTTCAACTTCAAAACAAGGTTTGGGAACTTCTAAGTTTTAACTTCTTTTTTCTTCTAATTAACTTTGTGTTTAGAAAACTGGGGTTTGAATATGATCGATCATTTTGTTCCAATTACAGGTGAGGATATTATAGCTCCAAGAGCTTATGAGCTTGTCCATTCTCTGAGGAATATGTGCCAGCTGAAGAGACCTGAGGTGTGTATATTGCTTTGAGCTCATCGATTGCCGCATGCACAAGTTTTAACTTATATTTTTACCCTGCACACCAAGTTTTACCTGGAACAACCAAAGATTAACTAGACTTCTTTCCTGGAACAACTTAAGTACATTTCATCTGGGTAAGCAATATGTATCTATCTCTGTACGCAGAGTATAACAGAGGTTGAAGAATATTGCTTCTTTCATTTAGAAAATTAGAATACTACTTTGTTAAAGGGGTAGTTGAGGACATCATTGACAATTTGACAAGTATAATGTTGGGTCACTTGGGTGCCTTAATAGGCATATTGAACTCCCTGCTTGTCTTTATGATAATTTCCAGTTTAGTCTTGTGTATTCATAATGATGAGAAAATTCTTATAAGGTGATTAATTATGATTATATACATGGAATTATAGAAAATACAGTAATAACTTAAGGTTCTTTGCTTTTATAATGGAAATTTGTGATATTGATTAGTGTTGGTGATAGGTACAAACTGAGGTTGCCGTGGTGGTATTAGGGAAAAAGGAGAAAGGGCCAACAATAGTGGAAGAGGCCAAAAAGCAAGGGGTGTCACTGCTGGTTTTGGGGCAGAAGAAGAGGTCCACGACGTGGCGGCTGCTGATGATGTGGGCGGGGAGCAACCGTGTCGGTGGCGGTGGAGGCGGGGTGGTGGAGTACTGTATACAGAATTCTAGTTGTATGGCAATTGCAGTGAGGAGGAAAAGCAAGAAGGTTGGAGGGTACTTGATCACTACAAAGCGCCAGAAAGATTTCTGGCTATTGGCCTAGTAAAACCAGCACTAATCAAGCAGACGTAGACTTATGAGCAATATTTGTATGATAGTCTAATTGGTTTTGTATAAAAGGCAATTGAACAGTGAATAAGAAGGTGTGAATGGAAAAGTGTTACTCATATTAGTCATATATGTCATGTCATTATTCAGGCCATTCCCCTTTGGTGGCTATTATTATTGCTTTAAGAGACATTGGGGTCCTTGATTATGATCATGCATGATCTTCTTTAGACGCTGTACCCTGGTAGTTCTGTGTAAAGGCAAATGGTACTAACCCATAACCTAAAACCCAACCTTAGTATATGTTTCTGGGACATGACCCCTTAGTTAGGAGGACAATGTGGGGACTTTATAGCAATCTCAACATCTAATCATGCAAGTGAAATGTATGCTGATTTCCAACTCACTAACCATGCTAATCTAACTAGTGATGACTTATTCTCAACATCTAGTCAAAATCTTTATGTAAACTCCACCCTCATGGTTTTAATTGAGGCCGGATTGTCAAAAAGAATCCTCAAGCCTCTAAGGGATACTTTAAGATTGTTGCAGTTTTTTTTTTAAATTCCTGTTGTATTGTAAATATAATCAGTTATGAATTAAAATAATAAATTGTTTCGTAAATTGTACTTTTAAAACTGCTCTCAAGATATAAAAAGTATTTTTTGTGTTTTTATAGACATCTGCCTCTAAAAATAACCTGAAGGCTGCTTCTATTGGCTTGCAATTTTTTTATCAAAAAAAATCTTTTATTTGATTTACCAAACTCATTTAAATTTAAAAGTTCAAATAAAAACTGATTTTTTAAAAAGTGAAATTGTACCAAACTAGACCTAAGTAATACATGTAATGACATTCGTAAGTCAATTTTGATAATTTAAATTGTTCAATTTTACACTTGTAAGTGTAAGATTAGATTTTCTTACAATAGGAAGACCGATTAAGGATTAGTTTGGTACTGTTGCCATTTTTTTTAAGGAATTGCTTCTGTTGTATCTCGAATATAATAAGTTGTGAATTAAAACAGTAATCTGTTTGATAAATTGTACTTTTAAAAGTGTTCACTAGTGTATTATGGCTCTTAGCTGACGGAACAATTCCGTCTACTAAGAGTTTTTTTCGTCTCCTAGATCTTAGCCGACATTAATTTCGTCGACTAAGATCCGTCGGTAAAGACGCGTCGGTTAAGACCCTAGCTGACGGAATAAATTTTTTCGTCGACCAAGAAACAACCTAGTCGACGGAAATTCCGTCGACTAAGGTCTGTCTCCTAGCCGAAGGAACGATTCCGTCTCCTAGGATCTTAGTAGACGAAATTATTTTAAAATAAAAATAAATTAATAATCATCTTAGTTGACGAAATTTTAAAATATTTCATCTCCTAAGTGTGTCTTAGCTGACAGAATTTAGTATATTTTGTCTCCTAAGTGTGTCTTACCCGACGAAATTTCAGTCTCCTAAGATCTTAGCCGACAAAATTATTTTAAAATAAAAACATAAAAATTCTCTTAGCCAACGAAATATTCCGTCGGTAAACCGAAAAAAATTAAAAAAAACGGAGATCGATCTCTGGAAATCCACCGCTGGTGATCGATCTCCGACAATACACATCCGACCATTCCAAACCCACCACCACACACCACACACCACACCACACACCACACACCACAAACTGCCACACACCATCACCACCACCACACACCATCACCAAAAATCACCACCACTACACACCAGCACGTATCACTACACACCACCACCACCACCACACACCACCACACATCACCACGATTTGGAGAAGAGAGGAGAGGGAGAGGAGAGAAGAGAATAGAGAGTAGAGGGAAGATTTAAAGAAGAATTTTTGGATTTTAAAAAAAATTCTGAAATTTTACATGGGGAAATGAATTTTGAAATTTTTAAATCTTAGACGACGGAATTCAATCTTTCTGTCGGCTAAGTTATAAATAATTTTTCTAAAATTTTGGTATGAAATTTTACAAGGGAAAATTGTTATGAAATTTTTAGCCCTTAGCCGACGGAATTCAATTATTTCGTCGGCTAAGTGATACCGTAGGAGACAGAATTCAATATTTTCGTTGACTACGTGATAAATATTTTTTTTCTGAAATTTTGTTCTGAAATCCGACCGTTGATATGACCATTATAATAAAATACACGTATGGGAAAAAAATTCAACTTAAGAGTTTGATCTCGATGGTCAATCTCGTAAGTCAAACCCCTAAACGCACAAAAACGGTCATTTGACTGTCTAAATTACGTATTTTGGCCGGACCTTCAACACAAAATAGTTACAAATCGATGAAACGCAACCATTGGTATAAAAATGTACTAAAAACAACCCTTGAAAATAGAGCTAGCTACCAATAGAGAGAAAAATGGTAAATTGCGTTGACCGCAACTTTACCGGAAGTACGTGATTTTTCAACCGTAGATCTATTTCATCATTCCGGTCATATCTTATTTCATGAATTTTTTAAGTTTGAAGGTTATAGGTAGAGATTGTTTTTGAAACGGACATTTACTTAAAACTTAGTAAACAAGTTATACAACATTAGTTGCATGTTGTGATTCTGATGATCAAACTTGACAAACAAAAATTTGACCGTCAGATATGATCATTATGTAGAAATATGTCCATGTTAAAAAATTCAACTTAATCCGATAATGTTAAGGGCTTGATCCGGACGATCAATCTCGTAAGTCAAACCCCTACACGCACAGAAACAATCATTTGACCATTTGAATTACGTATTTTGGCTGGACCGTCAACTGAAAATAGTTTCAAATCGATAGGACTCAACCAGTGGTATAAAAATTTACTGAAAAATAACCTTCAAAGATAGGGATACCCATATGGAGAAAGAATTGTAAATTACGTTAACCACAACTATTGACACCGAGACTTTACCGACTTGAACTAAATCTTCTACCGCAAACTTAAAAACTAAATCTTCTACCGCAACTAACTTGAACGCTATCAAACAGTAAGACAAAGACAGAACATACTACAACAGTAGAGATTTATGCCGATGCCATATTCACTAAAACATCGGGTAAGCAATTTAATCCTCTCCAAACATGAGTGAACTAAATGGAACTGAGCTAGCTAGAAAAAGTTTCACATCTTGGACAAGGATTCGCCAAGAGAGATTGATCTTGTCATTTAAGCGATCTATCAATATTTTTTTATTGAAAAGAAACTTCATCGAAATAAACTAAATACATCAAGTTGAGGATATATATATCTATATATATATAAGCGGATGAGTAGTTACTATTTATGTGAATAGTAATGAGTGAATAGTAAAAAGATGAAATTGTCCTTTTTATCTTTTTTACAATCAAACCATCCATACATGAATTTACAGATTTGCCTTCAGTTTTAATATTTTTACAGTTTTACCACTCATTTTAAAAAATAATTATATTAATTATAATAATAATAATTATTATTGCAATTTCTATGTACATTTACCCAAACATTTTACAGTACACTAGTCTTCGGGCACACACAATAGTAACGAGTGAATAGTAAAAAGATGAAATTGCCCCCTTTTTTTTTTCTTCTCTTTTTTACAATCAAACTATCCATACATGAATTTACAGATTTTTCCTCATTTTAAATATTTTTACAGTTTTTCCACTCATTTTAAAAAATAACAATAATAATAGGTTGATATGTATGTTGATAACAAATACCGGGTGTTGTTAATAGGATCTCCATAATAATAATATTCATAACAATAATAATAATAATAGAAAGGAAATTGAATCAGTTCTAAAACAAAATAATTGTGTTGAGTGTATTTAAACCGATTAATAATTGTATCGATTGTTCAGAGTTTATATTCATTTATATCACTTTTTTAAAATATTAATTTTGACGATGCATCTATATATATAAGCGGATGATGTAGTACTATTCATGTGAATAGTAAAAAAGATGAAATTGCCCTATTTTCCTTTTTTACAATCAAACCATCCATATATAAATTGATAAATTTGCTCTTAATTTTAATGTTTTTACAGTTTTGTCACTCATTTTAAAAATAACAATATTAATTATGATAATATATATATATATATATATATAAACGGATGGGGATATACTATTCACATGAATAGTAATGGGTGAATAGTAAAAAGATGAATTTGCCATTTTTTCTCTCTTTTTACAATCAAACCATCCATACATGAATTGATAGATTTACCCTCAATTTAAATATTTTTACAGTTTTGTCACTCATTTTAAAAAGAACAATATTAATTATAATTATAATAATAATATAAAGAAAATTGAATCAGCTCTAAAACTAAATAATTGTGTTGAGTGTATTTTAACCGATTAATAATTGTATCGATTGTTCTAAGTTTATATTCATTTATATCACTTTTTCAAAATATTAATTTTGATGATGCATCTGAATGTTGACATGCGACTTTAGGGTTCGATTTTTCAGTGTTTATATTCATTTATATCAATTATTTAAAATATTAATTTTGTCGATGCATATGAATGTTGATATGTGAGTTTAATGTTTAGGACAACAATTAATTTCTTTATTGATTAAGTTTATCAGTTCAGCTTATGACATGAACTGATGGATGTCCCTTACTTGCAATTCTAGATATATATTTTGCTCGTTAATATAAATTCAGTGTTAACGCCATCTCAATCAATTGTGTAATTTTTATTAGAGTTTCAGATAATTGTTACATAATATTGATCTAACTACAAAATTCACGTGTATAGTGTATCGATTTATTATTCAAATTATATGCATCTCAATGTAGATATATAATTAATATGATTAGTAAGTCTTAAGGTTGAGATACATTATCTACTAAGAGTTATAGACAGTGACATAGTAATTTTACAAGCGCGAACAAAGTCCTTCTGCACGCGCTAAAAACATGTTTGAAGACTAATATATATATATATATATATATATATATATATATATATATATATTCAATAGAGAAATCAAGGTGGGGATATATATACTCGATAGAGACCCCAAACTACAAACTAGCTAGGCATCATAAACTAATTCAAGAGGCCACTAAAGGCCAATTTTTTTTACAATTAATACATAGTTTGTGACAAAGTTAGAGCAGATCTAGCAATACTATGAGCCACATTATTCAACATTTTCCTGACATGCTTCCATGAGAACAACACAAAATCTCTTCTCATATTTTTGACTGCATCAAGAACTCTAATTTCGCTATAATCCCAACCATGAACATCAAGGCTCAATACATTAAGAGCATCACCCTAACTGTCTGCAATAATTCAACCCGTGCTAGAGTACAAGAACTTCAGTAGCTGTTGGTGATAAAGGAAAATCTAGTGAGATGGAAAGAGCACCTAATAAACTTCCTCACATATTGAAAAAACATTGCACCCAAGCCAATTCTGTTGTTCTGTTTATCAACTGCGCCATTAAAATATAGAACTGTACAAATATTATCAGCAATATATGCTTCCAGGCTCTCCTCTCTTGTCGCAGCAACACCATGTAAGGTATTACAAATTGAAACTCTTGAAAACTCCAATTGCCAATCTACACAGCGTTGTACAATTTGCATAGGTTCCAGACCTTGTTTTCCATAAAGAACATAATTTTTATTTTTCCAAATCCACCAACAAATCATACCAAACAATTCCAATTCTTTGTTAGTCGCTGCTTCAGCCACTCGATGAACAATATCAATAAAAGAATGCATTTTCCAAATCTTGACAATACCTCCAAGCCATGTATACTTCCAGACCTTCCTTTCTTTATAACATTCCCACAAGTTATGAATAACATTATTCTCCACACATGTCACAAATATTTAAAAGCACACCTTATGTTTAACCAAACGCTCGATACATGGTAAGAATGCACGACAAACTCTCCATAAAAACTTGACTTTGTTAGGAACCGTTAGATCCAAAATAATACCACATAATTTTTGAGTTTGAATCATCATTCCCATCACTAGAGCTCTTTCCCAAATAGTAGTGGGAATGATGTTGCTATTTGGCACTATACTAAAGATGGAATCATCAGTCTTTTACTAAACGTGGAAAATAAGGGTTTTTGAATACAGTATAGACTGTATATATAGTACGTTCTTTGATACTGGGTAGTGTGGTGGGTATATGTACTCCGAAGTCCGAACACGTTTGGAGCTTTGGGCTCAAAACGAGTCAAACCAAACCCGAATCGACCCGACCCAACTCCCAAAATCAGAAATCTCACTGTAAAACCCTACCCCTTTCTTTCTTTCTTCATCCATAAACCCAACGGCCACCGCTACCACGTTGGCAACTTCTATCAGCCATGGCGAAGACCAAGTCCGGCCCACACGCCGCAGCCATGAAGCGCCAGTCCCCAAAACCCAACCCTTTCGCCGGAAAATTACCAAAGCTCAGCCGCTCCGACGACAACGCCACCTCGAAGGAGACGAAGAAGAAGAAGAAAAGTAAGCTAGGACCGAAGGCAGTGGCTATGAAGGCCCAGCCGCCAAAGCCCAACCCCTTCGAGACAATTTGGTCCCGGCGGAAATTCGACGTCCTCGGTAAAAAGCGCAAAGGCGAAGAGCGCCGTGTCGGCCTCGCTCGCTCTCAGGCCATCGAAAGGGTAATCACTTCTTCATCCCTAATTTTCATTGAAGCTCTGATTTTTGTGTGTGTGAATTAATTTTCATTAATCTGGTTTTGGTGAAACAGAGGAAGAAGACATTGCTCAAGGAGTATGAGAGGAGCGGTAAATCTTCGGTGTTTTTGGATAAACGAATCGGAGAGGGAAATGATGAGCTTGATGAGTTTGATAAGGCCATTAAGCGTACGCAGCGCGAGCGTCAAGTGAGTTTGAGTTTTGATTTTGATCAATGTGGATGTTAGTGATGATCTCCAATGTGACTAATTTTGTCTGTATTTACTGTATTTTTTTGATAGTTGAAGCAAAGCAAGAAGAGCGAGTATAACTTATCAGATGGAGAAGAAGACGAGTTTGAGTTTCAGAGTCTGGGTGCATTGTCTCAGAGGGATGATTTCGAGGATGATATGCCCCTGGAAGATGAAGATGATGACGGTGGAGCAACTGCTAAAAGTAAGTTTGCGATGCCTAGTTGGCTACCAAAACTGCTTATGAATTGGTTAGTTGTTGTTTTAATCTATGTTAATGTGATTAATGGTACATGTGTTTTTTGCTCTGCAGAAAGTTATCAATTTAATTCAGATGATAAGGATGGGGATCTAAGTGACGGAAATGAAAATGTGAGAAATTTTAAGCTATCTCAATTGCGGTGCATTATGTTTAAATACTGGATTATTTTAGGTTAATATGTCAGTAATGTGGTTTCCTTCAGTAGATTATTGATTTATGGGTAGAAACTTAAGAGCACTAAAAATGGTAATGCTTGTGATTGGTTTCGTTGTTTTTGTTCCAGAGGCATAAAAGTGACAAGGAAAGATATGCTGAGATGATATTGAAGTCCAAAAGTTATAAGGTTAGTATTCTTACTTCTTTATGGCTTGTGATGGTGGCTACATCAACTTCCTAAGTCTTTGTATTAGTTATGGATTCCTTCCTTATTCTTCTCATCTGTTCCCAGTTTGAAAAGTCGAAGGAGAAGGACGAAAACAAGGATTTGATGGAAGAATTGGACAAAAAGTTTACCTCTGTAATTGCCTCGAAAGCTCTTATAGACAAAAGCATTAAGCATGAGGTTTCTGCTACTCAGATCTTTCGAACTTCTGAGCAGGTATGATTTGACTGTTAAGTACAGCTGTACTAAACATGTTAAACTTGCATAAATTTGAGACGTGGGTAAGTAAATTAGTTTCCTGGCTCTGGCAGGAGAAATCTGACGCTTATGATAAACTTGAAAGAGAATTGGCAATGGAAAGGCGTGCTCAACCCTCGAGTAGGACCAAGACGCCTGAAGAGATAGCACAAGAAGAAAGGGAGCAACTGGAACGATTGGAGGTATCTAATTCAGTTATATGCATGCTTGAATGCAAGTTTCATGTGCAGATCCAACAGTCTTTTCTAGAAGCTTGTTACTAGTAGGCTGCAGTAGCTTCACCCACTAAATATGAAATTCCCTTTGTCATGCAGCTATGTATTAGTGGATATTATTGAACTTCCTTATAGTATTAGAATACGTATTGGTAAATTGGCAAGTGCAGTGTGCATAAATTGGTGCACCAAGAACTGTCTTCAATGGTCTAATAAGCTATATGGGTATATGTCCCTGTTTAAGCTCCAAAAGGTTGCCATCTTTGGTTTCAATTTGGTTTATTTATCATTTACTTGAGTCCAATATGGTACATAGTGACATGTCATTTCAGGATAGATGTTTTGTTTATTTATTTATTTATTTATTTTTAACTTGGGATTCCATGTCATTAAAGCTGATAAATTTGATGAGCTGAATGTTTGACTCGCTTGTAATTTTTATTTTTAAGTTTTTAACATAACTGCTTACAAGTTTCACAATTCAGGAAGAAAGGCAGAAAAGGATGCATCCCGCTGATGACTATAGTGATGAGGACAATGAAGATGCTGAGAAACCATCTACCCTGAGGCCTAGAGCTATATCTGGAGATGATCTTGGTGATTCTTTCTCGCTTGAGGAAGAACCAAGGAATAAAAAGGGTTGGGTTGATGAGATTCTTGAACGAAGAGATGCTAGTGATTCTGATTCTGAAAGCGAAGGAGATGATTCTGATTCTTCTGAGGGTTCAGAAAGTCCTGAAGATGATGGTGTTGAGGGATCTGATGAAGATGATGGTGAAGAGGAAAGAGATCTATTGAATAAGGACTGGGAACAAAGTGATGATGATAATCTTGACTTAGACTTATATGATGAAGACTCTGGCGAACATGAATATGGTGATGATGATGCTAATCAAAAAGAGCCAGAACAAAGAGATTTGAAAAAGTTGAAAAGAAATGATGCTGTTCAAGCTAGTAAAAGTGATGGTAAATCTTTAGATGCCAACAAATTGCCAACCAATAAACAATCTTCGACTCAGTCAGACCTCCCATACCTAATTGAAGCTCCAAAAAGCATGGAAGAGTTGTATGCATTACTGGATAATCTTTCTAATGCTGACATTGCCTTGATAATCCATCGAATCCGGGCAAGCAATGCAATCAAGCTTGCGGCCGAAAATAAGAAGAAAATGCAAGTATGTAACTTTTGCCAGATCTATTTTGTGTCAATGAATGTTTGACTGCATTTTGTGTGAAACATGTGTTATTTATTATCCCTTTCTAGTTAAATAGCTTGACTTGAATTTAACATTTGTAAGGAGAAGTGAACTAACTTGGGATATACTTCATCTGTTGTGATTGCATCTCTGATCTCTCTTTTAATTTGGATGAAAGATTGCATCTTGGTACTCATTCTTATTTATTTCATTTTCCAGGTATTTTATGGTTTACTTTTGCAATATTTTGCTACCTTGGCAAATAAAAAACCACTAAATTTGGAATTACTGAATTTGCTGGTTAAGCCCCTGATGGAGATGAGCATGGAGACTCCGTATTTTGCTTCAATCTGTGCTCGTGAGAGAATACTGCGCACCAGAACAAAATTTTGTGAGACTGTGAAGAACCCAGGTAGTCCACAATGGAATGATATAGTTTTATTTTCTGCGAAGTTACAATTTGGTTGTGCTAAACTTTGCTAATTCATGCTCCTCTTGTTTCACATAAGCAGAAAGTAGTTGTTGGCCTGCTTCAAAGACATTGTTTCTCCTGAGGCTTTGGTCCCTGATATTTCCATGTTCAGACTTCCGTCATGTGGTCATGACTCCGGCAATATTTTTAATGTGTGAATATCTGACGCGTTGTCCCATCTTGTCTGGTCGTGATGTTGCAGTCGGCTCGTTCTTATGTTCTCTGCTTCTCTCTGTAAGTATATTTACAATAACCTTTTTCTATCCTTTATTCGCTCTTCAAGTGGAGGCTTCTGTCACATGAGGCGTCTCCTTTGTCTTTCTTACATGTTCATAATCCTTGTATTTGAACACGTGATACAAGTTGCTTGAGTGACTGCTATATGAATATAATAAATTAATCTAAACCTGTCTCCTTCAATTGTTTTGAACTGTTCCACGTCTGTGTTTCCTTGCATCTGTTGTAATTTTTCGCAGGATGTTTAATTAGTGTATTATAATGTAGATCACTAAACAATCTCGGAAGTTCTGTCCTGAAGCAGTCACTTTTCTTCAAACAATGTTAATGGCGGCCAAAGAGAGAAAGCCAAAGTCTACTCAAGATTCTGAGGTAAGAACTCGCCTCAACACTCTTTTTAGTAGAGAACCCTTGTGGGGTTGTCCAGTTTATGGTTGCTTGATGAATTAACTGTACTCTCTTTATATTTTGGCAGATTGATCATCTTATGGAATTAAAAGCACCCAGACCCCTTCTACTTATACATGAACGTATAAATCAGATCGATCCACTTAATTTTCTCACAATTATAGACCTGCCAGAAGACTCATTATTTTTCACCTCCGACAATTTCAGGTTTGGAGTTTTTCAGTACTTGATTATATGTTATGATAATAAGTGCCTACGTGATACATTAACACTGAGATGTGGTGCTTCTGAAAAACACATATCTTTGACGATGCCACCATCTAATGATTGCATTTTAAAGTAGTGGCAATACTGTAGATTTTTGCATAAATATTTTTACCCGGTCATTTTGTCTTGTCATATGGCTAGGTAGATTATTATTGCTTTGAATTTTCATATGCCATTTATTGTTTGTATTACTTCTCAAGTTTGTTTGTTACATCTTTTATGTCAAATTTAAAATTTTCAGGGCTAGTATGCTGGTGACTGTAATTGAAACTCTATGTGGATATGTCAGTATCTACGAAGGATTCAGTTCTTTCCCCGAAATCTTTTTGCCGATTTCAACTTTAGTTCTTGAATTGTCGGAACAAGGAAATATGCCAAGTGCATTAACTGAAAAGTTTAAAGAGGTTGCTCAACTGATTAAGACAAAAGCAGATAAATACTGCATGCAGCGGCAACCACTTCAGATGCGGAAGCAAAAGCCAGTGGCTATCAAAATGCTCAATCCAAAATTTGAAGAGAAGTAATTTAATTTAAGCCCTGTTCCCTCTAGTGTCTTACTATATGTGTTTGAATGGCTAGACTAACCATTTGATGGTTTGTTGTTCCCTGCAGCTTTGTCAAGGGCAGAGACTACGATCCAGACCGTGAACGGGTTGAGAGAAAGAAGTTGAAGAAGCGTTTGACACAAGAAGCTAAAGGTGCTGTTCGTGAACTGCGTAAAGATAATTATTTCTTACAGGAGGTGAAATCGAAGGAGAAGGCTTTAATGGAACAAGAAAGAGCTGAGAAATATGGAAAAGCAAGACTTTTCCTTCAAGAACAAGAACATGCTATGAAATCTGGGCAATTAGGAAAGGGCAAGGGGAAGAGAAGAAGATGAGCTCAACTCTTGTTATGTTGTCTGCCTATCACCTTGTGGTTCTCATCTAAGGAATCAAGGTCCATACAAACGCAATACTAGTAATCTGATCTTTGTTGCCTTTTGAGCTCGGTCTCACTCTCACTCATACAGATATCTATTCAGATAAAGCCAATTTTTTTCGGGATTTTGATTTATTAATGCATGTAATCCTTGTATTGAGAATCTGAGAAGCATCAATAAAACTCTAAAATTGTCATCGAACAAATAGAGCTCCGTAAATTTATTCACATTTCTCGATCAAGCGGTACAATCATGTCACAATGTTAACACCGGACCAAATCCCATGTTCATAAACATCTGAATTGAGCGATGTCTGATTCAGTGATTTCGATGCCAATGGAACACACGAGCAAACTGTATTTGCTATCAAGAACGTTGGCATGGAAGCAGGGATATCATCAACTGTTACTTGATACAATCCAGTAAAGAATGTACGTGTCATATTTTTACCTAATTGAATGTTGATTATGAAACATCTTCATTTTGCATTTAGTGATCGAAGACAGGAAGTTAAAACGAAAGATATGGACTCTGCAAAAACAGGTATAGATCCAACACGACTAGGCAATCATTGAAAACAAGAACAGAGATAAAACATAAAGATAACTGGTACATGAACACAGATAAGGATAATACATGAAAAGGGTTTGCATGAACTGAGAAGAAGCACGAACTAGTTAACTAGTAGTACTGGTACTTTCACTTGCGCAAGTCTCTGAAATAGGAAGCAGGGTCATGCTCAAAGTCATCCCTGTAAATCCTCTGGTTTCGTCCGGGCGCTTTCATGGTTTTTCTCTCCTCTCCAGATGATGAGGAATCGGCAAGGAGTCGGACCACGCCATAAGTCACAGCGGCGAGTACGGCGATAGCGCCAGCGGCGGCTGCTCCTTCCTGTCGAGAGCCTTCCCTGCGTTTGCTTTCACTAGCTCCCATTTCTTCCTGTTTTCTTTCAAAGCGAATGCTATTGATTTGGTGAAGGATATGCACTCGGCCGGTGGTTCTTTATATTAATGGTAGCGTTGGATCAAAGCTAGAGCAGTACCATTGGTGTTTTATCTTTAATCTTTAGCTTTGATAAAGCTGCTTTAGCTTTAATTTAGAATTGTGATACTAGAGCAGTACCATTGGTGTTTTATCTTTAATCTTTAGAATTGTGAAGTAAATGATCTGTGAAGTCCGTTCAACAACTTTCTTGATGAAAACAAAAGGAGGTCCTCCGCCACAACTTCCAATGTATGAGCTTCATTATGAATACAATTTGTTTTCAAACGGATCAGCAAACGCTGGTTACCACGTGGAAATTCCGTCTAAGGATTACTTAAGAGACGGAATATTAAATATTTTATCGGTTAAAATGATTATTAATTTGTTTTTATTTTTAAATATGTCCGTCTCCTAGGAACTTAACCGACGAAATTATTTCGTCGGTTAAGATCCTAGTAGACGGATCTTAGCCGACGGAAATTCCGTCGATTAGATTGTTTTTTAATCGACGGAATAAAATTTTCCGTCTGCTAGGGTCTTCACTGACACGTCTTAGCCGACGGATCTTAGTCGACGGAAAAATACTCTTAGGAGACAGAATTGTTCCATCGGCTAAGAGTGCAAATCCACTAGTGATTGAATGTTGCATTTGATAGCCCCAAATTTGTCATCTTGTCAGCTACCATATTTCATAATTCTCTAAATATATATATGAGTGAAACGGAAGTGCATTTGACAGATTATAGAGAGATTTGAGACCATAGAGAGATTTGTTCAATTTACACACAAAATTTGGATGCTGAGCATTCACAAAACCTCCAGGCTGAATCATGTAGACTTCTTCACTCAATAGACCATGCAGAAAAACATTTTTGACATCCATTTGATGCAAATTCTAATTGTAATATGCAGCTAGACAAAGGATTAACCTGACTGTTGTATGTCTGACAACAGGAGAAAAAGTCTCTTCATAATCAACCCCATATTCTTGGCTAAAACCTCGAGCTACCAGTCTTGCTTTGTATCTAGCAACTGAACCATCTGCATTTCTCTTCACTTTAAAAAGTCATTTGCAAGAAACAAGATTCTTGTTGTCAGGTAGAGGAACAAGAGTCCAAGTATTTTGTTGCATTAAAGCATTATACTCTTCATCCATGGCTGCCTTCCATTCTGGTATTTTTAATGCATCCTTGTAATTCTTAGGCGCAAAGACACAAGGATCTGAATGAACATTAGCTAGAAGAGCACTGAAGCATTTTTTCTTGAATATTCCTCTTTTAGCTCTTATAAGCATGGAGTGATCGTTAACAGGAGCACTGAACATTCCATCAATAGGATGAAGAATATTTGATTCTGAAATTTGAGTAGATGGATTATGCTGGTTTTCTGAATATAAAATAACAGAAATAGAGCCATGACCAGGAGTGGAAGAAAGAGACAACACCATCCGACTCTTTGAATTGAACTGTTGTATCAGCTTGTGGATTAAAAAATGGTATGTTGAATTGAATTGTCAATGGTGAGAGTTCCATTATCAGAGGTATAAACAATCACATGATCATTGTCAGCAAAATCACAACGTTGACCAACAACAGGAGATTCAGAAACATGTTGGCTATCATTATTGTCAGAAGAAGAATTCTGATCTGGATTATGAGAAGAAAAGCTCTGACCTGAATTAGCATTTGAGTTGAAGGTTGTGATGATGTGGACAGGTGAAGGTAAGTTTTGGGACTGAGTTGGGAGTAAGCATGAAGAAGAAGCACTGGTCTTGCTAGTCTGAGCAAGGTTCATACAAACGCGACTAGTAATCTGATCTTTGTTGTTGCATTTTGAGCTTGGTCTCACTCATACAGATATCTATTCAGAAGTTAAGAATATGGTCTTGTGTTGGGGCCTTGGCCAGAGAAAGAGAAGCACAGGAAGCAAATTTTTGTCACGATTTTGTTCTTTGTGATGGACTCGGGTTCTCTCTTCACCAAAATATGGCATTGTTACTGTTTACCTAACTGAATGTTGATTATGAAACATCTTCATTTTGCATTCTTAGTGATCGAAGACTGGAAATTAAAACGAAAGATACGGACACTCTGCATAAACAGGTATAGATCCAACACGACAAAGGCAATCATAGACTCTAATTAATCACAATAACATAGATAAAGCAAAAAGATTACAGGTACAACAACACAGATAAGCTGGGATAATGCATGAAGCTGAATAGGGTTTGCATGAACAAGGAAGGAGCATATATATATGAACTAGTGATCTACTACTAGTACTACTTACGCAAGTTTTTGAAATAGTTAGCAGGGTCACGCTCAAAGTCCTTCCTTTTAATCCTCTGGTTATTTTGTCCGGGTGCTTTCATGGTTTTTCTCTCCCTTCCTGATGAAAGGAGTCGGGCTACGACCCAAACCACAGCGGCGAGTACGACGATAGCGGCAGCGGCGAGTCCGGTGATACCTCTAACATTTTCACCTCCTCCCTGTTTAGAGCTTTCCCTGCTTTCACTAGCTCCCATTTCTTCCTATTTTCTTTCAGAGCGCGAATGCTATTGATTTGGTAAAGGATATGTACTCGGACGGTGGTGCTTTATATTAATGGTAGCGTTGGATCAAAGCCAGAGCAACAGTGCTGTTTTGTCTTTAACATAAAAATAAAGGTAAAGGTGCTTTAGCTTTATTTTAGAAGTGTGATACAAGATTCCAAGTTGTTGTGAGTGAAGTAAATATTTATTAAAAAATTGTTAATAATTACTTTTAGTTTTTATTTTAAAAAATAAATAGTATTATAAATACAATCGAATCACTATTTAAATGAAAATAAATTTGTTGTGCTCAAAAACCCAATGTCAACCTTGTGCCACAAACCAAAATGTAACATGTGTCTTTCTACTTAACTGAGTCTCACACTGTTAACTTTTTATTTATCAGTTTAATCTTCTAATAAAAAAACAATAATTGACTATATAGTACTAAATATAGGGATTGATTGTCCATTTTTCAATGAAAACAGATTTGACCTGCCCAATCCAATTAATCTTATTGAGATTATCTTTTTGCCCCTAACCTACTCTATCTACCCATCTTCTCCGCCACTCATTCCAGTTCGAACTCTTCTCTTTCTCTCATCTCTCACTTTTCTCTCTCGTCTCGTCTCTCTCTCTCTTGGCCAATGCTGACGCAACGCAGGCTTGACAACGCCGACCACAATAGCTCTCCTCTGTCTGCAAAGCCGGATCTCTTCCACTTAGATTTGACCGCACTAGCTCTTCTCTGCATGCAAAGCCGTCGAGTGCACTATCATCCCCTCCATCGCGTTGCGTCATATGTCCTCACTCTCAATCACAGATCTGGTTTGAGCTTTCTCTCTCATCTTCAACGCATGACCGATGCAGACGCCACAAAGGTTCAACGTCGGGATGCTGGAGTGAAAGAGCACGAAAAAGGCGCTGATGACAGCGAGGGAGTGGTCGCCGTGGCCGAGGAACTCTGGGCTGAAGACTTAAGCCCAGTAAAAGTTTTCTAAAGATAGTAAACTTTATTTTTTGCATGTAAGTTGATTTTTCACTATTTTTAATGTGTATAATGGGCATTGGAGATACTGTTTTGTAAGTTTACTACCTCTGGTACAAGTTTATTAGGGGTAGTAAACTTATGATTTACTACTAATGCCTCAAGTTTGTTCATCTGCTCAAATTTACTACCCTAGTAAAAGTTTACTAAGGGTAGTAAACTTTATTTTTTTGCATCTAAATTGATTTTTCACTATTTTAATGTATATAATGAGCTTTAGAGATATTGCTTTGCAAGTTTACTATCTTTGGTATAAGTTTATTAGAGGTTGTAAACTTAGGATTTACTATCAATGCCTTGAGTTTGTTCATCTGCTCGAGTTGACTACCCTAGTAAAAGTTTACTAAAGGTATTAAACTTTATTAATCACATCTAAGTTGATTTTTCTCTTCTGATTTCTTCTCTCTCTAACTGTCACACTTCCAGAAAAAAGCCTTTAGCCGACGAAATATCTAAAAACAGGCCGATGAAATTTTTTTCCGTCGGCTAAAGTGATCACTCACAAATCATTTATCTCCACCATCTCCGACGACCTCATCCTCACCTCCATCATCTCTGACGAGCTCATCCTCTCCTCCATCTAATCTCCGCCTCGTCCTCGCCAGTTGTTGCAACACTGAGTCCGAAGAGCAGCCTCAAATCCAGATCTGGTCATGTCGTCTACATATCAGCGTTAGGAAACGTCTATACTGGGGTTAGTAGACTTAGATTTGATGAAATACTGAGATTAGTAGACTTGGTTTTGAAGTATACTGAGGTTAGTAAACTTGGTTTTAATGTATATAATGGATTATTAGACTTTATTTGGAGTATACTGGGGTTAGTAGATTTGGTTTTGTAGTACACTAGGGTTATTAGACTTAAATTTAGAGTATAAGGGGTTAGTAGACTTGGATTTGATGTAGATGTAGCCTCAGTAAATTACTTTCAGTAAGATTGCCCTTAGTAGAAAAAAAATCCGGCGAAATTCCGGTTTTCAGAAATTTTACTGCGTCCGGTGAGCGAAGTCCGGCGGTTGGTGACCGGAAACCGGAGATGCTCCGGCAAAATATTATCTCTCTCATTTTTTCTCTCTAAATGTGTATAAGAAACAAGGGTAAAATTGTCTCAAAAATATTATTTTATTATGAATTTAATAAAGATTTGTGTATTTAGACATTAGTAAGTACACATTTTATTAGAATGAGCATTTAACTTTTTAATTCATTAATTTAAGGTTTGTCTTTTTTTGTGTAAATGATCTGAATTCATAAAAAAAATTATGGATAATATGCTCTGAATTCATGTCCACCACTTCATTTCTTCGTTCATAAAATCCCTACCCTTTTATGTATTTGTGTTCTTCTCTTTTTCAATCTGTAAACCTCTGCAACGAACAAACCCTACAAACCACTTCATTTCTTTCTGCTCTTATATGTGGAGTTTTCTTGTTCTTCCTCTTTGATTTTAAAGGCAAATCCAATTTAAACTCAATATTCATCAATGTTTCCTCAATCCAGATCCATTATAGCTAGACCTGTAAATGGATCAGATCTAGACCGGATCCACCTAGATTCGAATCCGGATCCGTAATAGAAACTTTAGATCCGGATCCGACCCGTTACCCGCTGGATCTTTAATAGCTCGATCCAAATCCGGATCCGGCGAGTTAACGGATACCCGACCCGTCAATCCGATCTGTTGATAATAATAAATATATCAAATTTTAATAATAATTTCATAGTTTTATTATAAAACATCTATGAAATTTTATAAGAAAATAAATTTTACATCAAAAGTTGAATTACATGTCTAATATTTGACCTCCAATGTTTTTAATATAAATATATAGACATTAACAACCTTCAACTTCATCAAATCATATTTTAGAAGCAATTTAAAAATGAATGTTTAGATTATCTAGATAATTATCATATTATTTAATATTTATTAATAATATTATATTTTATATAAATATTATTTAATTATTTTTAAACATATCCGGGTCTTTAACGGATCGGATCAACCAAGATTCGGATCCGATCCGTTTAGTAAACGGGTTAACAGGATCCGGGCCTTTAACAGATCAACGAGTCAAATTTTAGATCCAAACCCATTTAAAAACCACGAATCCGGAGCGGGTGGATAAGATCCGATCTATTTACAGGTCTAATTATAACTGTCATAATCCTCAAATAGGGTTTATTAGATAATTGAGGATTATAAATGCAAAGTTGAAAGAATTTCTCTAAACCCAATATCACTTGCGTCGGTGACGGATCATAGAACAATTTTCACTTTCTCCATTCATTCAGGAAGTGGTGGAGAGGAAACTGCCTCTCTCCCTCACTAGCATCGAGGCCTTTGTTTAGATCGAAGATGATGAATCAAAAGGGATTAAGCCATTTAAGAAGAACCCAGAAGAAAATAATGATGAATCGAAGATGTAATTCTTCTTCGCTTGGCGGGTGACTTGATCCCGCACTTCTTGAAACGCCGCTCTAATTGCCGCCACCGCCATGACTACTTGCTAGCTAGTCTTCTATCTGACTATCTTCTCTGTATCTCTCCGATCGATGTATATTTATAGGCCTAATGGATTTCCTATTCCAAACAAATATAGGAGCTTGGCCAAACCTGAATTTTTTTTCAATTAAGTTCAGAACCCCAAACCTGATTTCAATTAAGATCATAGGAAAGTTGCAAAACCCCAAACCTGATTTTTTTTCAATTAAGTTCTAGCATTATGTCAAGCTACTGATGCCTAATGAGAACATGAAAATACGAAATGATCAAAGGTTCAAAACTGTGATAACAAATAAAAGCACATGGTTTATATACCAAACTGATAACAATAAAAAATAACGTGAGATGGGGTTTAATTATGTGATGTGTTAACGAAATGTTAATTAAAACTTAATGATGTTTAGGGTTTAATTCTATCTAATATTGTTATCCGGTTGTCACTTGTATGTGTGAGGAATATTTTTCTTTTGTATAATAAGAGCTGTACTCTATATAAGTACATAGAAGTTTTATCTTTTTAATAACTTTTGAATATTTTAAAATTAATACAATTCAGTATTTGCTTCTGTTTCTTTTTCTCTCTCATCATCTTCATCTTCTCCAAACTTCTTTTTCTCTCTCATCATCTTCATCTTCATCTTCTCCAAACTTTAATCCTGAGTAATGACTCCTATGTTATTAATATGGTGGCAGGGATCGATTGTGGTTCCTATTTGACTCATCCATTCCCAAATTTTTGACTTGAAATCCAACTTTTAATTTGTAATGATATACATGCATATATAAATTAATTTCATAATGTGTACGTACTATATGATGGATGTAACCACACATATGGTAGAGAAAAGAAGCCATTAAAATGAAGATCCAAGAACAAGATACTAAGTGCTATATCAATCAACAATATATAGGATCCAAGATAAGGGGTTCCATTATCAGAATACATAATAATAATGTTCTTAATCGGTGTATATAACATTCATATGCATCCCCAGGGCATCAACGACGTCCCAAAGCGCTTGCGATTCCCTCAAGCTCACGAATGCTGGGACAGCTGGGTGGCTTTTCATTGTCTTATGCTCCGAAGATGAAACCGATGATGAAACAAGCACTTGACTTCCAGATTCAGAATCTCCGGAGAAACCCCACACCAACAGTGCAACGGCGCCAATGGCGCCCAATGCAAGTGCAACAACCTTTGCAGCTTCCATATTAATATTTTGTACCTATCTGTATATCCAAGGTGATGTCTGCTGACTAGCTAACCCCGGATGATATTGTATTTGTACTTGGAGGGTGCTTATATAATATTGAGGGTAAAAGTTGACTCATACCCCCAGTAATGCTAATATAAAGAGTCTGCAATCTGCATTGGTTAATAGCATTATTGCAGGTAGCTAGACGTGATTTACTCAACTTGGCTTTTCCTATTATTACCTGACATGAAAGCTTTCATTTTCGATTCAACAAATGTAAAAACCGTTTCAAAGGAAATAATGAAAAAGAAGAGGAAAATACAAAACGTTTTGTGCAAACTTCTGCATGTTCGATTAAGATCCACGATATTGTTGTAGAAATTGAAGGAAATTGAAAATTGAACGCGTTCGTAATCAACAGCGCTAATGTGTTTAGTCATCATCATCGACTTGATTGTTGTTCATAGTTGTCTTTAGACAGTCCCTCGATCTGCAACCCTAGTACGTGCTGGTCGGTTTGCGCCTCAACTACAGTGTACGCGTCTATCGTCAATATAATTCATCATTTCTATCAGTTCTTACTACGTTCTTATTACTACGGTTATAGTTCTTGAATGCAAGACTCGTCTATGAGAATACGAAAGACGGCCAAGAGAACATAAGCAAGAGCACGTACCAGACATACGTGCTCCTTTTTATTTTTCATACATATACACTACACATACAAATGCCATAGAACAAAAGCAAGCTAAAATACGACGTACTGGTACCAGCTAGTAGTCCTGTACTTCACTGCTACTTATTTCTATATATGTTACACATACATACTACGTACGTACGCCAAGGACCTACTACTGTTTGTTACCAGAGTGGAGGCCTTGAAAGTAGCCCTGAGGGTTACTCACGAAAGCCGGCCTGGATATTATTGCGCCTGATCCTCCAGGTGCCTTCATAGTTTCACCCGAACTGGAACCCGAGGACGCTCTGCCCTCTCCTCCTCCGCCACCAGCTTTGGCACCACCGCCACCTCCACCTTTCGCCGCTCCTCCGCTTCCGCCGCCTTTACCACCTCCTCCGCTTCCGCCGCCTTTGGCACCTCCCATGTTCACAGTTCTCTCACACTTCAGTCTGCAACTGATCAAGAAAGCTGTGAAGATAGAGCGGCCAACAAAAGGGCTTCGTTAAATATATATAAACGGACTATATATATAGCTGCTGCAAGTCGGTGTCCAAATTAATTAATTCATGCATGGATTAGTGTTGTCCAGGGCCGTCCATTTACCTGCTTCGTGTGATTTGAAGTTTTGAACATCTACCATGACTGACTTGGCTCGTCTCGACGATAAAGATAAGCACATAAGCTAACAAAATTATCTTGTTACTGTACATGGTTCTTATCCCCTCCTGTATCGGCTTAGCACGACTTAACATATGCATGAGTCGTTGTCCAAATTAATCAATTCATGCATGGATTAGGGTTGTCCAGGGCCGTCTATTTACCTGCTTCGTGTCATTTGACTGGCTTGGCTCGGCTCGTCTCGTCTCGTCTCGATGATAAAGATAAGCACATAAGCTAACAAAATTATCTTGTTACTGTACATAGTTCTTATCCCCTCCGGTATCGTCTTAGCACGACTTCGGATCGATATCGATCGAGACTGTCAAAAATATTGCTTCTTTACTCTCCTGGTTATGTCACTGTAATATCGACGGGTCGTTTAGGTAGTTCCTCGTGTTGCTTATTAGATCAAACTCATCTGATTGTATAGTCAGGATAGTGTGTTGCAACTATATGCATTGGTTCAGGAAATTCGAAAAGAGTTTGTAGTTAGAGTTTTCAACATTTTTCTTACATGTCTTATAAGTTCCAATCAAAACGTACGTGCATATACATACCATGTATGGATCATTACCATAAGCACTTCATATAGCGAGCGTCCATCAATATGGATAGTAATTATTCATTTATCCGTAATATCACGTGATACTGTCATTTGGTATTCCCAGTTAATTATATCATTCAGATTCATGTGGGAGCCAACAGAGGGTGAAAAAAATATATAAAAGTAATTAAATACACCAATCACAGATAAAGACAAAACAGTTGGACCAATAAAATTAAAGGGAACCATATGCCACGTGGTGTCCGGGTACAAAAAATAATTTCTCCAATATGGGGGTGTAAAATTTTAGCTTGGCCCCTACCTATTAAACTGAGTCAATAGTCAAAGTCCAAGATGAACAACATTTAGATAAAACAAACGACCTGAAACATGATTGTTCATTGAGAACATGCTTCTTTCACTAATCACACTACATCGTGAAGTGAGGATCAAGAAATCAAGGCTCTATAAATTCACACGCTCATAAAAAGAGAAGAGGATCACAGATAACAACGGTAACTAGTATCGAACCGATTTGTTTTATTGTACCTGCTTGAATCAATTCTTACTTAAGTGTAGGAGTGTGTTTTTGTTTTGCAAGTACTTTGTCCTCATGATCGATTACAAAATGAATATTTCTAAGGCTTCTCAAGGATCGAAGGAGTGAGATTATTATTAGTAAATCTCTCTACCAAATTTTTATGATCCAACCATCAACTATATATCATCTTTTTTTTTAAATTAACCGAGAAACTTTTATTAACAAGAACGAAAAACTTACATGAGGCCATCCTGAATGAATTCAGGAGCCTGAACAAACCAGTCTCTAGTTACAGAGTCTTCAAAGCTGAAACTAGCAAGTCTATGAGCTACTCTATTGGCTTGTCTTAGAGCAAAAGCCACTTTACAATCCTGAAAACAATTCTCTAGACTTCTAATAACAAGAACTAATGCACATAGAGGAGATATTTATTTATTTATTATTTTTTTTTTATCATTTTCATCGTGAATCGGATATGAATATATGATAGAGAAAACTAGCAAGACATTAAAATTAATGAAAAGAACACTGCTCGGAGCAATCGCATGTGAATATATGATAGAGAAAAAATAAGACATTAAAATTAATGAAAAGAACACTCGGAATATATTTAGGATCCAAGATAATAAGGCGCATTATAGTTAGGAGAAAGCAGAGGAACATGTATTAAAACTTTATATATGAACGCATGCCATGGCATCATTTCAAAAGGCTAGCTTATTCATCATGTACTCTCATACTCGGTGACTTCTTTGTTCTTGTTTGACCCGCAGACGAGCCCGATGCAACAGCTACTTCAGATTCAGCAGTGTCCACAGATCCACACTACAAATGCTAAAACAAAGGCACTAGCAAGTACCCACATGCAGCAGCAGCAGCAGACCCCATATTTGGACCTAAGATATACCAGTGAATTGTGCTGACTAGCCCCAATCGATGATGTAGCTTTCTGCTAGCTTTGGAGGGTGCTTAATATATCGATTGATCATAGGGTCAGATATAATGCACAGATGCGTGCACTTTTGGTTATTGTGAATTTGAAAAGTCTGTAAAAGCCTTAAGGAAGAAGAAAACTATTTCAAAGAAATATAATTGTGATCCAGAATAATCGACAAAGCTGTTACAACACAACATTATATAGGATGGAGCACCGCAGAATAGAGCCACATGTTCCTTATCCATTGCTCATTATAAGCTGTAAACCAAGACTGATTAAGTCCTAAGCTGAATTACTGATAATACAACTAGATATTTAACTGTAAATCTTAACACCCTCCCTCAGATTGATGATGATTCTTAAGCAGCAATCTGGAGCAAAAGAAGGTATGTTGAGGAGAGCATAGACCTTTAGTAAACAAGTCTGCAAGTTGGAATTTTAAGGATACAAACTGCAGCTTGGGATGACCAACCTTGACCTGATTGCGAGTAAAATGCACATCTACTTCGATGTGTTTTAGCTTGGAGTGATACACAGGATTTGTTGCCAATGCCAAAGCTGAAATATTGTCACAGTGCAGAACTGGAACATCTGAGAGCTGAATATGTAGATCATGAAAGAGATGCATAAGCCACATGAGCTCTGAGGTTGTATCAGTCATACTCCTATATTCAGCTTCAGTGGATGATCTTGAAACAGCAGTTTGCTTTTTACTGCACCAGGATTTAGGAATATTGTTCAACAGAATAACAAAACCAGTGGTTGACTTTCGATCATCGGGGTCTCCTGCCCAATCAGCATCACAGTAGGCAGTTAGAGCAAGAGAACTACGAGAAAACTTGTCCTTGTTATTTCCCTTTCTGAAAAAGACTCCATGTGTCATAGTACCTTTGATGTAACTCAAAATTCTCTGAGCAGCTTGCAAATGAACACGAGTAGGAGAATGAAGAAACTGACAGACTGAATTTACAACATATGTAATGTCAGGTCAAGTAAATGTCAGATATTGCAAGCAACCCACTAGACTCCTATACTGTGTAATTCCATGAGCCTAAAGAGGAATACCAATATTTCTTACAAGTTTCGATCCTGACTTGCAAGAGGTAGTATGAATAGAACAGTCATCCAATCCTGACTTGTGAACAAGGTCCTGAGCATATTTTCTCTGAGAGACAGAAATACCATCCGAGTGATATTGAATCTCTAAACCAAGAAAATAATGTAGGCTGCCCAAATGTTTCATATCAAACTCATGCTGAAGAGCCTGTTTAACCGAGGTAACAAGAGTATCACTTGTCCCTGTAATGATTATGTTATCAACATACAGAAGAAGGAACACATAATCATTTGAAGATGTTTTGATAACAAGCTAGGATCAGCATAGGAAGCAATGAAACCAATGGATGGTAAGTAAGCAGTAAATCTCTCATTCCAAGCTTGAGGAGCTTGTTTAAGACCATAGAGAGATTTGTTCAATTTACACACAAAATTTGGATGCTGAGCATTCAAAAAACCCCCAGGCTGAATCATGTAGACTTCTTCACTCAATAGACCATGCAGAAAAACATTTTTGACATCCATTTGATGCAAATTCTAATTGTAATATGCAGCTAGACAAAGGATTAACCTGACTGTTGTATGTCTGACAACAGGAGAAAAAGTCTCTTCATAATCAACCCTATATTCTTGGCTAAAACCTCGAGCTACCAGTCTTGCTTTGTATCTAGCCAGGGCCGGTCCTGACCTTTTTGGTGCCCAGGGCGGAAAATGGTTTTGGTGCCCATTGTATCTTACATTGTATCTTCAATTTTTTAGCTAATTTGGTGATTATTAAGACATTCCAAACTAAGATTTAGTGTTGAAAGAACGTACGGTTCCGGATGAACAGATTTGGTTCATTCATGGATTGAACACATTTTCGATACCTTAATGACAACCAAAATTAATTGAAATTTTGCAGAGATAATCTACTTATATATACATAGATATTGAATGGTTAAGATAAGAAAATGTGATAAAAAAGTGGCTCAAATGTGGAAATCTATACCTTAACTAAGATACCTACGTCCGCACCTGAAACGGATTGTGTGTGTGTGTGTGTGTATATATATATATATATATATATATATGAACTTCACTCATGTTTTTCAATGAGTATGGAATGAGTGAGAAAAACAAAATGGAAGAAACAGGGTGGTATGCAACTGTGTTTGGAAGAGTGAGGAATGAGGTTTCATGTGCTATAACTATATGAGAGTAGAGATCCAGAAGTTAATCATGCATATTGTAGATTTTTAAGAAAAAAATATATGCATATTGCTATTTGCTAAATGCTCTCTACATGTCAAATGATCATTAGCTATTTAACTTTTAATAGTTAGAGTAGCACCACACATAATCATATATTAGAGTCGCATGCATTTAAAAATTTATGCCCCTCTCTTTATGGTGCCCCGTGCCATTGCCCGCTTCGCCCGTAGGCAAGGCCGGCCCTGTATCTAGCAACTAAACCATCTGCATTTCTCTTCACTTTAAAAAGTCATTTGCAAGAAACAAGATTCTTGTTGTCAGGTAGAGGAACAAGAGTCCAAGTATTTTGTTGCATTAAAGCATTATACTCTTCATCCATGGCTGCCTTCCATCCTTGTAATTCTTAGGCGCAAAGACACAAGGATCTGAATGAACATTAGCTAGAAGAGCACTGAAGCATTTTTTCTTGAATATTCCTCTTTTAGCTCTTGTAAGCATGGAGTGATCGTTAACAGGAGCACTGGACATTCCATCTGTTGTAACGGATGGAAGAAAGAACACAGATTTACGTGGTTCACTAACAATATGTTAGCTACGTCCACAGCAGAAGGAGAACAGTTTTATTGATCTGGAGAATGAACCCAGAATACAGAATACAGAGTGCGGCGCTAAGCTCTACAGAGTATTAGATACAATTAGGTTTAGGACGTTTATATACTAAACGTCCGCGACCGAAACTGTCCGCGAGCGAAACTGTCCCCGCGAGCGAAACTGTCCCCGCGAGCGACTGTCCCCGCGAGCGAAACTGTCCCCGCGAGCGAAACTGACCCCGCGAATAGACAATCTCGCGAGCAGCAGTCGCGCGAGCGAGACTGTTCAACCAACTGAACCCAGCATAACAGACAACAGGTTTCGTGGGCTTCGGGGGCGTTGCCCCCGAACCCCCAAACCAGGGCGCGTCGCCCCTGGACCCCGACTCGCTGACCGGGCAGCGAGATCCCCGAATAGCTGGTTCAAGGCATATATTATAGGATGAAGAATATTTGATTCTGAAATTTGAGTAGATGAATTATGCTGGTTTTCTGAATGTAAAATAACAGAAATGGAGCCATGACGAGGAGTGGAAGAAAGAGACAAAACACCATCTGACTCTTTGAATTGAACTGTTGTGTCAGCTTGTGGATTAAAAATGGTATGTTGAATTGAATTGTCAATGGTGAGAGTTCCATTATCAGAGGTATAAACAATCACATGATCACTGTCAGCAAAATCACAACGTTGACTAACAACAGGAGATTCAGAAACATGTTGGCTATCATTATTGTCAGAAGAAGAATTCTGACCTGGATTATCAGAAGAAGAGCTCTGACCTGAATTAGCATTTGAGTTGAAGGTTGTGATGATGTGGACAGGTGAAGGTAAGTGTGATGATGTGAGCTCTGACCTGAATTCACAGTAAATGTCTTTGATGTATCTACAACATAAGGGAAAGTCTCTTCATCAAAAAAAACATGTCTTGATACAATATATTTTCTGCTAGTTGGATTGTAACAGATGAATTCTTTGTAACCAGCAGCAAAGCAAATAAACACACATTTCAAGGTCTTAGGTTGCAGCTTGTTTGATCTGTAAGGAGCCAAAAGTGGAAAGCATGTATAACCAAATACTCTGAGCATATCAACCTTAGGAATTGCATTGTGTAGACATTCAAAGGGAGATTTCTGATGAAGCACAGTAGAAGGCATTCTGTTGATCAAGAAAGTAGCAGTAGCATATGCATGATACCAAAATTGATTAGGTAAGGAGGCATTTTGTAACAATGTCACTGCCGTTTCTCTAATGTGTCTAATTTTTCTTTCTGAGACTTCATTTTGTTCTGGAGTGTATGGACAAGACACCTGATGTAAAATACTTTTTTTTTTCTGCTAAAAATGATTGAAACTTCAAACTCTTATATTCTCCACCTCCATCAGTTCGGAGAGTCTTAATAGACTTATTAAACTGAGTTGAGGCAATAACACACAAATATTTAAAGTATGAAAATACCTCATCTTTCTTTTTCATTGGGAACATCCATGTAAATCGAGTACAATCATCAATGAAGATAACAAAATATCTATATCCATCTATAGAAAAATATGGAGAATGCCCCCTAACATCAAAGTGTACAAGATCAAAAGAAGAACAACTTCTAGTTTGAGAACTAGGAAAAGGCAGCTTGTGGAATTTTCCTAAAAGGCATGATTCACAAATGGCATCATCAACTTCTGTAGAAGAAGGTATACTGGCTTTATCAAGCATAAGCTTTACCACTTCATTTGTTGGGTGTCCAAATCTTTTGTGCCATAAAGAATTTCTGGCTTTTTGTCCAACAAAAGCTGAAGAAGAAGACATAGCTGAACCTTTATATTGAAACTGAAAATTATGAGTTGCACAAAGTTAAGTGGAGGATGACCGTGCTATCCTTGACTTATTGAGAATTGGCAGATCAAAAGGGATAGGATATAAACCATGCTTACTCAGTCCCTTGAACAAAACCTTGCCCTTCACCTTGTCCTAGGCCTGTATCACACACATGAACTCATCAAACCAAACCGAGCAATTATTTTGTTTGCACAGTTGATATATGGAAAGTAAATGAGCAGCAAGTTCTGGAATATATAGAACATTATTAAGCTTTAACATTCCAAGCTTTGCATCACCAGAATGAGTGATTGCAAGCTGTTTACCATTTCCAACTTAAACTGCATCATTGAGAGGATAGTTAGTGACATTGTGAAGAAGTTGTAAGTCATTTGTCATATGAATAGTGGCGCCTGTGTCAGCAAGCCAGAACTGAGAAGCAAGATTAGTTGAAGCCACCATTGCTGCATGTTCTTCAGCTTGATTTTGTTGACCAGGAAAGCCAATTATAAAGAAGCAGCCACTAGCAGTATGACCATAACCATTGCAGTATTGACATTTCTCTAGAGTTTGATCAGTCACAGCATTGCCTTGCTTGAAATTTGATAGTGAGTTGCAGGTCTTAGCTCCATGACCAGTCTTGTTACACAGTTGGCACACCAGTTGAGTTCCATTGGTATTTCTAGAGCTAGAAGCACCAAAATTGCCTCTTCCACCACCATTGCCACTGCCTGCACCTCTTCCAAAACTTCCATGTCCACCACCTTTACCAAAATTGCCTATTCCACTACCATTACCTTCTCTACCTCGAGAGTAATTTCCAATACCCCTGCCAGCAAACATTCCAGTAACTGGTGTAGAATAGGATGGCATTTGATAAGCATATGGAGCTGCAAAAATAGGACTATAAGTTGGAAGTGATAAAGGATAGGGAGGCATATAGAAGGAGGTAAAGCTCTGAGGAAAGATGGAATTCTGAGACACAATTGGAATAGGAACTTGAGAGGATGATGGTTGTGAGGAAAAACTAGGTTGAATTGGAAAACCAGGAGGAATCGCAGGAGCAGCTGAAGGCAAGGACTGAGATGGAACATTAGGTAGCACAGACGTAGATGGAACTGAGCTGGAAGCTACTATGGGCACAACATAACCTGAATTAGAGGAGATTAATCCATTTTGCATCTGTGTCATAGAACTTGACACCTGAGAATTCATATTGAAACTAGCTAACATAGCAGTCAACAAACTTCTAACACTTTGAGTCTCATCATTAATCTCCATTTCTGCTGCTTTAAGAAGAGTCTTCAACTGACTCAAATGACTACAGGTATACTGAACACGAATGACAGTCTTTATAGCAGCATATTCAAATGGAAGACCATTAAGTACAGCTAACACAACATCCTCATCATCAATTGACACACCAACAGTATCCAAAGCATCCTTTGTAGCTTTAATTTTATCAAGAAAAGTCTCAATATCATCAGAACCTTTCTTCACACTCTGTAGATAAGCCTTAAGTTGAAGAATATTCTGTTTATTTGAGTCTGCAAATTTAGACTTGAGCCTAGTCCACATCTCATGAGCTGACTTACTCCCTACACACAATTTCTAGCTACAGGACTTAGAGTTTGTCCAATCTGCTAGCTTTGGAGGGTGCTTAATATATCGATTGATCATAGGGTCAGATATAATGCACAAATGCGTGCACTTTTGGTTATTGCGAATTTGAAGTCTGTATCCTGTAATTTGTATTGATTATTAGCGGACATGCAGTTATGATTAATTACATGGCTTTTCCTATTACCTATGAAGCTTAGGGTTTCGTTTCAACTTCATTGTGTATGATGGCTCATGGCTCTTCCTTTTGTTTCTGAATGCACACTGAGGAAAAAAACTATACATTTCTGCGTAAAAAGAAAAAAGACCTAAAAATGAAAAAAACGCCGTTGCCGGGGATCGAACCCGGGTCACCCGCGTGACAGGCGGGAATACTTACCACTATACTACAACGACTTTGATGACAATTATGTCAGAGTATTCATAATTAAGTGAGGAGCATCAGAGAAGTATATAGGCAAACGATTGAAACAAATAGGCGAGATCAGTAAAAGCCAGAGAGCTTCTTCAGCTCACACAGTTGGGAAGGTGAAGCTTTACCCCAAATATGGAAGACCCACTTAAACCCAGGAAGAAAAGAAAGAAAGGGCTTTGTTTCCGTCCCCCTCTGTCAGCTGTAAGATCCAATTTGAAAATTTTCATCTGCTTAATACTGATGCTTACTCATATTTTTTATTTCGTCAGCTAAAGTTATAACCAACGACATTTTTTCGACGACATTATAGCTGAATGAACCCTCGTCGGTTATAACTATAATCGATGAAATTTTATAACAGACCGACGAAAAAATTTCGTCAGCTATATTAGTTGTTCTGCCCCTATAGCTGTTCTGGTAGTGCAGATTCATGGAACGTTTGGTGGAGCTTTTCAAAGCTCGGTAGGCAGAGTAATATAGCCAATCAAAGAATAAAGTTCTTCCGCATTTGACCCAAAACCGTGCACTAAACAACGCAGTACAACAGAGACCGAATTCTAATCTTTGGATTTTTAATTAGTCAATAAAAAATAAATTTCTAAGGAGTGGTTCATTATGTGCTTCATGACTGAGCAGACTAAATGAATGGTTCTGGCTCAGACATAAATCCAAAAGCAAAAAAGAAATGTCTTCTTTGGATGGCCTGGTAATCACTGGTTCAATCTGTTTGTGTTTTCTGGTAGCCCTGATCTTCAAGATCTTTCACAAAATATGGTGGACTCCGCTTCGCATACAGAAACTGATGGCTTCACAGGGAATCAGAGGACCTCCTTACAGACTTATTGATGGAAACGCCAAGGAAATCACCAACATGGTTAAGGAAGTCATGAGCAGGCCCTTAGATTTGTCACACAACATACTACCAGTAGTTCTACCTCATGTTCATGCCTGGACCCAAATCTATGGTATGTAACTATGTATGTACAAATTCTTGAGTCAACTATACTTTTGAAGTATGAGAATATAATTAGACTATGGTGTTGCAACAGGGAAGACCTATCTTCAGTGGCATGGTACTCAGCCTCAGCTGGTGGTGACGGAAGTTGAGTTGTGCAAGGAGATATTTACCAATAAAGATGGAGTTTATCTGAAACCCAAGTTCAAAGCTTTTGCAAAAAAGATATTTGGGAATGGCCTTCCGGCATCAGGAGGTGAAGGATGGGTGAGATCACGAAAGCTGGCCACCCATGCTTTCCATGGCGGGAGCTTAAAAGTAAGTTGTTACATTAGTTGTTATATATATATATATATCATTCCTTCAAGAATAAGAGAAAAAAATGAAAGAATTACACTACCCATGACTTGTGACATAGCCAGTCTTTCTTTTCCCTAGCCTGCATTGTGGGTTATGTTGATTTGGAATGATGGTGTGGTGTTGTTTTGTTTTACTAGAATATGATTCCAGACATGATAGCTAGTGCTGAGACAATGCTAGACAGGTGGAAAAGCCATGATGAAGGGAACGAAATGGAAGTGCATGAAGAATTCAGATTATTAACTGCAGAAGTGATATCTAGGACAGCATTTGGCAGCAGCTATGTACAAGGGAAGAACATTTTTGATATGTTGATGAAGTTTAGCTTATTACTCAAGAATGATTTCAAACTCAGGTTTTTCAGGTTAGCATATCCATATTCCAATTCTCCACTACAATCATGTACTTGCAAGTCAATTGTCACTTCTAAGATTCGTGTCTTTCACTTAACATGGCAGCAAGCTTTACAAAAACAAAGATGATATCGAATCAAAAAAGCTTGAGAAAGGAATACGCGACTCCATAATGGGGATTGTTAAGAAAAGAGAAGACAAGGCAATGAGTGGGGAAGAAAAGAGTTTTGGGAGTGATTTTCTTGGTTTACTTCTAAACGCTCATCATGATACCAATGACATTCATAGGATATCTATGGACGATTTGGTTGATGAGTGCAAGTCGTTTTACATGGTTGGACAAGAGACCACTAACACTTTACTGTCCTGGACTCTGTTACTTCTGGCACTCCATACTGATTGGCAAGAGGAAGCAAGAAAAGAAGTACTACAATTATTTGGGAAACAGACTCTGAATCCTGATGGCCTTGCCAAACTCAAAACGGTAAGGAAAGCCATGAACTCAATCAATATTCAATACAGTACTGTTTGCCTAGTTTGGACTACTCTTGATTCATTTCCATGTTTGCATGTAGATAAGTATGATCTTCAATGAGTCCCTAAGGCTATATTCTCCAGCTGTTAACGTCACAAGGAGAGTCGAAAAGGATGTTAGACTGGGAAAGCTCATTGTTCCTGCTAATACTCATTTGCTCATGCCATATCTGGCTGTTCATCATGATCATGACTTCTGGGGACAAGATGCCCAACTTTTCAAACCAGAACGATTCTCTGAAGGAGTTGCTAAAGCTACAAACAACAACATAGCTACATTCTTACCCTTTGGAATGGGGCCTAGAGTATGCGTGGGACTCAACTTCGCCACCATTGAAGCCAAGATTGCTCTATCAATGATCCTACAACGCTACTCCTTTACCCTTTCACCTGGTTATGTTCACTCACCGTTGAGGGGTGTGTCACTTCTCCCAGAGCATGGAGTTCAAGTAATGCTACACTCACTATGACGTCTGAACTATGAAGACTGAAGTCTGAAGATTACAGTTCCCAGTAATTCTAGTTACTAGGATAATTGGGGCCCACTTGGTAATGTGACTAGGTTAATTGGCTTCTCAACTATATCTATGGGATCTAGGTGGATAAAATTGTGTCAGTAATAGAATTATAAGTGAGAATCAAATACCACCTCAACTCTATGTCTGGTGTATAAATCGTAGCGGAAGAGTGTAAAAGTAATTCTGACATGAGATACTACTTGTACCTATCTTTCGATTTGTTTAACGTTATTACCAAACTTCTTTTTGGGATGACAATTACATAAGACCAATTACTTCCAACGTTCTTCGAACGTCTCTCAACCCTTCAGAATCCAAACGCCTACGAACCTGTTTCTGATCTCCTTTCAATATGTCGCGGATCGTAATAAGGTTTTGAAGGGAGATGTTTGGTGTTATGATAGAGCGTCTGTCTATCTAACGATGTCTAACGACATCCGTCCTTTCTAGGAGGTGCTTATGAAGCATGTTCGTCTATGGACTCGAATTACCGGTATTCCACCAATGTTTGAAGAAGTGGACAACCTCAAATTGATTGGTAATCTGCTGGGAGGTTATGTTGATTTCGACAGAAAGGAATTTTACCATGGTAAAATGCAAATTCTTTTTAACCATGATCTATCTAATCCTTTGTTGTTGAAAAGACGTATTGTTCTCCCAAAGAGGGTTGAACCCTTGTTGGAATATGATTTTGAAAGACTGTAAGTGCAAGGTTGTTGCCCTATTTGCAACCTTATAACACATGCATGGATATATTGGTTGCGAGGAAGTTCCGGCTACTAGCCAAGTAAACCGATCACTAAACTTCTCATCCATGGTCCCTCCTCCGGGATTTGCTTTCTCGGGTAAGAATCAGAGCTCTTTGGCCGCCACAGCAGGGATTGCGGCCTCATAAGCTAAGAAAAGAAAGCCGGTTATCAGGCATCTTGAGGCAACAGAGCCAGCCATACCTATCTTGGAAACTAATCAAGAGAATGTAAATTTGGTGGAGGGCGGTTCAATCCTGCATGACAGCTCCACTGATATGGTTGTCTCGGCCACTGCCAACGTCAAGGTTGCACTGATTCCGATATAAAAACTGACTCTCTTAAGGCATCCATGAAACGGGAATTTCAAGGACTTTGCTCCCTGTCTCCTAAGAAATTGAAAACTATTCTTGGAGAGCCTGTTCCAGTGCTTCAAGTCGATTCCTTGGGCTTGTTGGAAACTGACAATGATGCGACTTTGTTATCTCTGAAGAAGAAGGTTAGTAGGAAGTTGGGCAAAAGAACAAGGTGCCTCGACCATCAAAGTTTCCAACGGATCCTCCGTTACGTATATCTACTACAAAATTTGTTAGGGGTATGGCGGACCCTTCAGATTAAGGCAAGAAGAGTGATCTTCTTGCTCTCTCTAGACAAAGGACTGATGTCTATTCTTATTTAGATCTCTATTGCATTATGTTGTACACCAATTGAGGTCCGCAAACCAGAGGTATGATTGCTACATGATAGATAGGTAGGACTACATAGTTGGATTCTTTTGTACTAACTTTTATATGAGCTCATTCTATAATGAAGACTCACTATCATTTTGTTAGTTCTTGTCGCCATCTAGATTGAGATCATGAGTAGACAATTTGATATATGTCTTCTGACTGTTGTTAAAGCAATGAAATTATTATTTTCCTAAAAAAAAGAAATACATAAGACCAAGTACTAATGTAAAGTTTTCACAGCAATGTAAAAAGAAAACTTTACTCTGGTATTCCCTGTAGTTGACTCGGGTCCCTTTTCCTATAACCAACATGATCCTAATCTTTTGCTTCCTCAGTTTCTATTTGCAGCCACCATGCCAAACAAAACCCAGCCACCAATGTTCTGAGTGAAGACTACCAATGCTGCAAAGGACCGCATTAATCGGAATTCACTTAACATTAAGATGAAGACAGATGGTTGATCTTAGCGTGCTAGCCGCTTCATTCCTTATAGTAATGACATTTTCTCTTCTCTTCACTTTCAAAGAGACAAAATATGACTTCCTCGGAAGAAATTGTAACAAGTCCTTCAATAACTAATCTACTTCTCTTCTCTCTTGTACTTCTGATCTTCAACATCTTTCGGAAAATATGGTGGAATCCTACTAGCCTTCAGAGTTTTATGGCCTCGCAAGGAATCAAAGGTCCTTCTTATACACTCATCCATGGAAACACCAAACAAGTCGCCAACATGTACAGGGAAGCCATGAGCAAGCCCTTGTTAGATTTTTCGCACGACATAGTACCTGTAGTTCTACCTCATGTCCATGCATGGAGCAGCATCTATGGTATTTGTAGACTCGTGAGTTCATGACTAGTTTTCAACCACTCTTTGGTTTCATGCTGTTGAAGTAATCATACTAATGGAGCTGTGTTTAGTCCCTTCTGTATTTTAGGAGGAAGAGATGATCAGTGTTCAATCTCTTCCTCATCAGTGTTTAGTCTGTTCACTGATGCCTTCATCAGCAAGCAAGGGTGGAGTGTTTTGTGCCCTTCTCTCGGATCAAGATGTGTACATTTCCATGTAATTGTAGATTTCAGTTTAGCCATTAGGTTTTCCTAAGTCAACTAGGGATATTGTTTTGAACCAATAGGTTTTAGTGTTGTCTGTTTTTTCTTTATAAATCTGTACATGGCTACTGGAAATTTATGAAAATCAGCTTTACACATTCATCTTCATCTTGTTCATCTTCTTCATGGTATCAGAGCAGTGATCCTTATAGGACCTGCTTCTGCTTCATATTATCATATCCTGCTCATTATATCTTCATCTCTAATTCATCTTCAGAATGTCTGAAACTACTAGGGGAGGGGCTTCCGGAATCAAACCTGAAATGGTTGATTCTAATCCTAACCAACGTCTTAGCTCAGTTCTCCTCAATGAGTTTAATTATCTTCCATGGACAAGAGCCATTACTCTTGCACTTGGAGGTAAATCTAAGCTCAACTTCATCAGTGAAGATAACAAACAGCCGTCATCATCTTCAGCAGAATTTGAAACATGGCTATCTCAAGATCAACTAGTCATGTCTTGGCTTCTGAATTCCATGGAGCCTAAGCTGGCAGAGATTTTCAGCTATTTGGAATCTGCTTCACACCTATGGAAGGCTCTCAAAGATATGTATGGTGATATGAACAATGCAGCAAGAGTTTTTCAGCTAAAAAAGGAACTGGCAGAATTGCAACAAGGTAATCTTTCATTTGTCCAGCATCTTGGTAATCTGAAAACCAAGTGGAATGAGTTGGATTTATATAGGCCTCACACAACCGATTCAGCTGTGCTACTAAAACGAGCAGAAGAGGACAAAGTGTTTCAACTTCTGACAAGCCTTGGAGCAGAATATGAGGATCTTAAGAGTCACCTACTAATGACACCTGAGCTACCTTCCTTTCAAATGGTATGTAACACAGTTCAACGAGAAGAAGTGAGGAAGAGGGTAATGAATGCTGATATAGGTGTTGGAGAATCAGATACAAAGATCTTAGAGTCTAGAGTTTTTTCAAGCAACCACAGACCCTATAAAGGAAGAAGGCCAGATCTCAAGTGCACTCACTGTGAACGTATTAGACGTTCTGATATTGGTCATCTCAAGGAAACCTGCTGGATTCTTCATCCTGATCTCAAGCCAAAGTTTTCTGATGACCAGAAGCTTGCACGAGGCAAAGCAAAGTTCTCATACAATTCCAAAGCCAACAGTGTTGATGGTAGTGGCAGTTGCAGCTCCTCAGAAGATTTGATGGCATTTACATCCAATCCTCTTACTCTCATCAATGAATTTGCATCTTTCCTGCAACAAAAACAAGGAAATTCAAAGAATGAGAGCACAACTGCCAAGATTGGTAAGTTTGCTGGATTTCTTGCAAATGCAAACTTGGTTCCACAAGAAGAGATTTCAGGTATCATCTGTGCTGTTTCCACTGCATTAGATTTAAGCAAACATCATGATCTTTGGATTGTAGATTCGGGTGCATCTGACCACATGACAAATGATGCATCTTTCTTAAAGGATTTTCATTTTTAAAAAAAACCTTCACATGTGTCTGTAGCTAATGGGAAGAGAGTTCCTATTCTAGGAAAATGAAAGCTCAACAATTTCTCAAACAATACAGAGTCATCTGTTATGTTTGTGCCCTCTTTTCCTTTTAAGTTGTTGTCTGTGGGAAGATTAACACGTGTGTTGAGTTGTTCAGCCATTTTCTCAGATTGTGGTGTCATTTTTCAGGATCAAGTTTCGAAGAGGAAGATTGGTGAAGGATTTTATCTCAATGGTCTCTATTATATATCAACATCTTCCAGTCTCTCAAAAAGTTTTCTTGTAGCCAGTATTCCCTCCATTAAACAGCAAATTTGGCACATGCATCTAGCTCATCCATCCCCTCAAGTCATGTCCTTTTTATTTCCAGATCTTTGTAAAACACATCAAGAATGTGAAGCCTGTCATAAATCTAAATCCACTAGATTACCATTTCCCATTTCCAGTTCTAGAGCTACAAAACCTTTTGAATTAATACATTCTGATGTATGGGGACCTGCAAGTGTGGATTCTTATGATGGTTATAAATATTATGTAACATTTATTGATGATTTCTCAAGAACTACCTTTGTGTATCTGTTGAAGTTCAAGAATGAAGTCCAAAAATGTTTTGAAAATTTTCATAATCTGGTTAAAAACCATTTTTCTTCAAACATCAGTATGTTAAGGTCAGATAATGGAACCGAATATACATCAAAGATCATGAATAGCTATCTAAGTGCTCAAGGCATACTTCATCAAACTAGCTGTGTTGGCACTCCTCAACAGAATGGGATCTCTGAAAGAAAGAATAGAGATTTGCTTGAAAAAACCAGAGCCCTAATGTTGCAAGCACATGTTCCTAAGCAATACTGGTCACATGCCATTCAAACTGCTGCATATATCATTAATAGACTGCCTAGCAGGATTCTGAATTTTAAATCTCCCTTTGAAGTGCTAAAAGACAGGATGGATGAGTAGCATTGAACATTTGAAAGTATTCGGTTGTATTTGTTTTGTTCATGTTCAAGCTCCACACAGAGACAAACTTGATCCTAGAGCTATCAAGTGTGTGTTTTTGGGATACTCATCATCACAGAAAGGATATAAATGCTATGATCCAAGAACTAAGAAGTTGTTTGTGTCTAGAGATGTTCGATTTGATGAGACTCACTATTTCTTTCAGAAAAATGAAGATATTTTTCAGGGGGAGTTATTTGAGCAACCTGCATTGATACCAGTACTTAAGCCTGAACCAGTTACTGATGTGCCTACTGATCAGCCACAATCTGAAGCTGGACCTGCTCCTGCTATTGATGTTGTTGATCCGAGTCCAGAGGAAGCAGAAGAAGCATTAGAGAACACTGAACCAGGTCAAGATGACTTAGCTCATCAATTGTCACCTCAGGCTTCCCAAAATTCTCAGCAGCCAAAGCGGTATCCTACTCGGACTAGGAAACCACCAGCAAGACTCGATAATTTCAAAATTTATCTTCCCAAGCATCCTCTTGGTAATGCTGCGCAACTTAACAAGGTAACTCCTGCTCACTTTGTCTTTCTTACTAAGATGTGTGAGACAACTGAGCCCAAATCTTTTGAAGAAGCAAGTCAATCTCCAATTTGGAAAAAGGCAATGCAAGATGAGTTACAGGCCCTCAGTGAGAATAAGACATGGAGTGTTGTACCTCTTCCAAAAGGGCAGAAGGTAGTGGGAGCTAGGTGGATTTACAAGACAAAATTCCATTCGAATGGAACTGTGGAACGACACAAAGCTAGGCTTGTTGCTCGTGGATTTACTCAGACATTTGGAGTTGATTATAAGGAGACTTTTGCTCCAGTTGCAAAGATGAACACTGTTAGAGTTCTATTATCAGTAGCAGTCAACAATGGCTGGAAGTTGCACCAAATGGATGTCAAAAACGCATTTCTACATGGAGACTTAGAAGAAGATGTCTACATGAGATTACCACCTGGTCATTCTCAAGAAAAAGAACCAGGTATGGTATGTAAGTTGCACAAAGCAATCTATGGTCTCAAACAGTCTCCAAGAGCCTGGTACTTTAAACTCAGCTCAGTGTTGTTTGCTTCAGGATTTACAAGGAGTGTTGCTGATTCTTCAATGTTTGTAAGATCTGGGAAAATTGGGAGACTCATTGTTTTAGTGTATGTAGATGATTTGATCATTACTGGAGATGATGATGATGAGATCAAATCACTCAAGCTTTCACTACAAACTGAGTTTGCTATGAAAGACCTTGGACAACTCAGGTACTTTCTTGGAATTGAAGTGGATGGATCATCTTCTGGTTTGTTTCTAAACCAAAGAAAATACATCATTGATATTTTGAATGAAGCAAATATGATAAACATCAAGCCTGTCAAGTCTCCACTCCCAAGTCAAATTACACTTAAAGCTGCAGGAGAGCCTATTTCAGATATCTCAGTATACCAAAGAATTGTGGGGAAGCTCATTTACCTTACAATTACTCGTCCTGATATCACTTATGCAGTAAGTTTGGTTAGTCAATTAATGCATGCTCCTACTACCTATCATCAACACCTTGTGAAAGGGATCCTTCGTTATCTCAAGGGCTCAGTAACTAGAGGCATCCTCATAAAAACAATGGTGATTTTACATTAGAAGGCTATTCAGACTCTGACTGGGCAGGTAACACAATTGACAGAAAATCTACAACTGGTTTTTGTACTTTGGTTGGAGGAAATTTGGTTACATGGAGGAGCAAGAAGCAAACTGTGGTGGTCAGGTCTAGTGCAGAGGCTGAATATCGAGCCATGGCCTCTGCTGCTTGTGAGTTGATTTGGTTAAGTACATTGTTGAATGATTTAGGGATAAAGTGTCAAAAGCCTATCATTCTGCATTGTGACAACCAGGCTGCAATGCACATCGCTGCCAATCATGTGTTTCATGAACGAACTAAACACATTGAAGTTGATTGCCACTTCATCAGAGATCAAGTCCAATCTAAAGTCCTAGCCACTGCATATGTTCGATCTGGTGATCAGCTGGCAGATGTATTCACCAAAGTTCTTCCTACTGCTCAGTTTGATCGACTATTATCCAAGCTAGGATCAAGCCTCTCTCTTGATCCAGCTTGAGGAGGAGTGTTGAAGTAATCATACTAATGGAGCTGTGTTTAGTCCCTTCTGTATTTTAGGAGGAAGAGATGATCAGTGTTCAATCTCTTCCTCATCAGTGTTTAGTCTGTTCACTGATGCCTTCATCAGCAAGCAAGGGTGGAGTGTTTTGTGCCCTTCTCTCGGATCAAGATGTGTACATTTCCATGTAATTGTAGATTTCAGTTTAGCCATTAGGTTTTCCTAAGTCAACTAGGGATATTGTTTTGAACCAATAGGTTTTAGCTAGTGTTGTCTGTTTTTCTTTATAAATCTGTACATGGCTACTGGAAATTTATGAAAATCAGCTTTACACATTCATCTTCATCTTGTTCATCTTCTTCACATGCATAATTAGATTTTGGTCGTGCAAACAGGGAAGAACTTTCTTCTGTGGCAAGGTACTCAAGCTCAGTTGGTCGTGACGGAACCTGAATTGTGCAAGGAGATTTTCAATAACAAAGATGGAGCTTATCCAAAACCTACGTCGGAAATACCAAAAATGCTACTTGGGAATGGTCTTCCATTGTTGGAAGGTGAGAAATGGGTGAAATCGCGAAAGCTAGCTAACCATACCTTCAATGGAGAGAGCATAAAAGTAAGTTACTGTTGTTACTATTGGAGAACACCATTGAAGATCTCTACTGATTTGTAAGAAAAGAATCAGTTGACCTTGTTGATATATTGTATGAAGCATGTTCTTGTTTTTGTTTCACTAGAACATGATTCCACAAATGATAGTCAGTGCTGAGGCAATGGTAGAAAGATGGAAAAATCATGTAGGCCAAGAGATTGAGGTGTTTCACGAATTTAGATTGTTGACAGCAGAAGTGATTTCTAGGACAGCATTTGGCAGCAGTTATTTGCAAGGACAGCAAATATTTGATATGTTTATGAAGTTAATGTCCTTAATTTCCACCTTTGATCTCAGACTCAAGCTTCCAATCATCAGGTTGATAGCTCTACACTATTAACAATGTGTTATATAATAATAACCAAGACGACTTCATATATATACACTATGATGATATTACATATGTACGTACGTACTGCAGCTATTCTCATAGATGTAATCTTTCATTTAATATTGCAGCAAGTTTTTTAAGAACTGCGATGAGGTCGAAGCAGAGAAGCTTCAGAAAGGAATCCGAAACTCTGTAATGGAAATTGTTAAGGAAAGAGAAGAGAAGGCAACGATTGGGGGAGAAGAGAGCTTTGGGAGTGATTTCCTCGGCTCACTGTTAAAGGCTTATCATGATACCAATGACAAGCAGAGGTTTTCGATAGATGATACAGTTGATGAGTGCAAGTCATTTTACTTTGCTGGACAAGAGACTGTCAATACTTTGCTTACATGGACTGTGTTTCTTCTGGCACACGATACCGATTGGCAAGAGGAAGCGAGAAAAGAAGTCCTGGAAATATTTGGGAAAGAAACTCCAAATCCTAATGACCTCTCCAAACTAAAAACAGTAATCCTTGAACTCTTTTAATTACTTCTCTAAGCTAGGAAAAGAAATGTTGGTTGTTCCTTGCGACTCATTCATTTTCATATATTCATGCAGATGAGTATGATCATCAATGAAGCATTGAGGCTATATTCTCCCATTCTTTACGTTACAAGGAACATTGAAAGGACAGTTAAACTCGGAAAGCTCGTTGTTCCTGCCGATGTTGAGTTACTCATCCCATTTCTAACAATACACCATGACCTTCAATTCTGGGGAGAAGAAGTGCATCTTTTCAAACCAGAACGATTCTCAAAAGGAGTTGCTAAAGCTACTAACTACGCTGCACGGACACGGTGACACGGTAAAACCTAAAAACTGTATATCTGCCACGGCTTCGACACGGCAAATAGAATACTATATTTATATATTTTTAATACATCAAAATATACTAAAATATGAAATAAAACAATTATATTATCAAAATAATGTTCTGAATCCATTTCATTGCATAATTCTAACAAATAACATTAAAGAGAATTAACAAATGTGCCCAAAGCTGGGCAGTCCTCTAACACAAAAACTGGGCAGAAACTAGTTTAATTAAGTCTAAATGTGTATAACATATACTTTAATAAAATTATGACTTCACAGTTCACACAATCAAACATTTCCCAGATTCTAGATTTTGGAACAATAATTATGAAAGAGGATGAGATAAAGTGAATCAAGTGATGAACTTACGGGAAGAGTTTTCACATATCAGAGAAGTTTTTGGAGACAGAGCTCGGAGGTTGGAGATTGGCCGCCGGAATTGGGTGTCAGAGAGTTGAGGTCGAAGGTCTCACCTGGCCGTTAGAACTTCAAGGTTGGCCGCCGGAGTTAGGCGTCAGAGCGCGGAGGTCGAAGCTTGGCGTCAGAACTTGCCTCCCTCTTTGCGTTTCTCTATTTGTGTTTTAGGTGAGATGTGGTGTAGTGACTTACTGTCGAAGGTCTCGCCTGACCGTCCCAACTCGAAGATTGGCCGCCAGAGCTGACGCGTCAGAGCGCGGAGGTCAAAGTTGGACGTCAGAACTCGCCGCCCTCTCTGTGTTTCTCTATTTGTGTTTTAGGTGAGGTGCGGCTTAGTGGCTTACTACCCTTTACGATTTAGGTTTTGATTTTTTTGGGTGAAAATTCTCAAATCGACGTCGTGGCGTGTCAACAATGACGTGACGTGTTGTCAACATGTCAGAGAAGTGTCGAAAATGTAAAATTTTTCTGACACGTCACGTGACGTGTCGGGCCGTGTCGGCGTGTCAGGAAGTGTCTGACACTCTGACACTCCTTCAACAGACTTGTCCGTGCTTCAGAGGCTACTAACAATAACATGGCGACATTCTTACCATTTGGAATGGGACCTAGGAATTGTGTGGGACTTCACTTTGGCACCACTGAAGCCAAGATTGCTCTTTCAATGATTCTACAACGCTACTCTTTTACCCTTTCCCCCGGTTATGTTCACGCGCCTTCGAGGCTGCTGTCACTGCGCCCACGGCATGGAGTTCAAGTAATGCTTCACTCGCTCTAGCTGAACTGTGCGGTTTGGAGAGTACTAGAGAATTGTTTTACTATCTTTCTTTTTTTGTATGATAATGAAGGGAATAAGTCCTACACAATACAGCTATGATTTCTGTAGAATCATTCCGGACTTCCGGTATATTATGCCAATAAGCCAACATTAACTAGCAAGCAAATTTCAAAGACTAATAGACCCTTCATTGAGACTGATATATTTTAAGGATACATATGAATACTGTGAAGAAGCATTCATCCATTTCCGGAGTTAGTTTCCAGCATCAGCTTTGCATGAAGATCACTTCCACTGCGCTCTGTTCTGTAGACAAATAATCAAAATTTGTACTCGGATGAAAAATAATGTTCTGACTATTCTGAGACAGTGAGATGGTCAATAATGGCAACTAGCTTGGGTCAAGAATGCCCTATTCAAAGTTTCAAACGTGCTATGTTCTACAAAGAGATCCCAAATTTAAGAGAAAACAAACAATCAGAAGAAAATTATGAGTTGGATGACAGACACAGTACTAACTCTTCCCACTGCTCTGTTTACCTTCCTGCTTCTGGTGGCTCTGATCTTGATCAAGATCTTTCACAAACTATGGTGGATTCCAACTCGTACACAGAAATTCCTGGCTGCTCAAGGAATCAGAGGTCCAACTTACAAATTCATCCATGGAAACGACAAAGAAATCAGGAACATGCTAATGGAGGCCATGAGCAGGCCCATACTGAACTTATCACATGAAGTACTATCTGCAGTTCAGCCTCACGTTCACTCATGGACCAAGATCTATGGTAATTAGCCAACTCTGAACTCAAAAATGTTTACTTGTTATTTGTTAAGTCTTACTTCAAAGATTTGATCTTTTTTATGGTTACTGTCTTCTGCAGGGAAGAATTATCTACAATGGTATGGTCTTCAACCAGTTTTGGTCATTACAGAAGCCGATTTAGTAAAGGCAATACTCAACAACAAAGATGGGGTTTTTACAAAACAGAAGCCTAGTATCTATGTGAAGAAGCTATTGGGAGACAGCATTTCCATGGCAGAAGGTGAAAAATGGTCAAAACTGAGAAAGCTTTCCAACCATGCCTTCCATGGAGACAGCTTAAAAGTAAGTTCCCTTTATTGCATGTATCTCTGACTGAAAACCAAGTTTTAATTTGTGAATAAATGGTACTACTTACTGGTGACCCTTGCAAAGATTAGTGTAGTAGTAAACTATTAGGTAGTTATCTCAGTTGTTTATAAGACATGCACAAATTGTAGGACAATTTGCTAATTGAATTGGGGTACTGTTGGGTTTTGCTAGAGTATGATTCCAGACATGATAGCTAGTGCTGAGACAATGCTCGAAGGGTGGAAGAATCATGAAGAAAAAGAGATTGATGTGTATGAACATTTTACGAGGTTCACTTCAGAAGTGATTTCTAGGACAGCATTTGGTAGCAGCTATTTAGAAGGGAAGGATATTTTTGACATGTTGATGAGGCTAGGCTCCTTAATATTTAGAAACTCTCACAAACTCAGACTTCATGGCATCAGGTACCCTTCACATAAATTGAACAATTGATGTTCGTAGTTATTTTGAATATATTTTTATATGATGTGTTACTTCTTATAATTATTGTTGAACTCAAATTGCAGCAAGTTCTATAAAACCAGTGATGAGAAAGAATCAGAGAAGCTTGAGAAAGGAATACGTGACACTATTGTAGAAATTGTAAAGAAAAGAGAAAGGGAGGCAGTGACTGGAGAAGAAGGCAGTTTTGGGACTGATTTTCTTGGATTACTTTTGAAGGCTCACCATGGTGCCAATGACAAGCAGAGGATTTCAGTGAATGAATTGGTCGAGGAGTGCAAGACGTTTTACTTTGCTGGACAAGATACCACTAACTCTTTGCTTGTTTGGACTATCTTTCTTCTGGCTCTCCATCCGGATTGGCAAGAGGAAGCGAGAAGGGAGGTCCTGCAAATATTTGGCAAACAACCCCCAAGTCCTGATGGCCTTGCTAAACTGAAAACAGTAAGAAAGCATAAAAACTATTTCCTCATTTATATGTTTGTTTAAATAGGAGAAAGCACTTTATGTTTAATTTTTCATGCAGATGAGTATGATCATCAATGAGTCTCTGAGGCTATATCCTCCTGTTATACCCCTCGTACGAAATGTGGATAAGGAAGTTAGACTGGGAAACCTTACTGTCCCTCCTAATGTGGAAATTCTTGTCCCAAATCTGGCACTTCATCATGAACCTCAGTTCTGGGGACACGATGTTAAAGTTTTTAAACCGGAGAGATTCTCCGAGGGTGTTGCTTGTGCTACTAACAACAATATGGCTGCATTCTTACCATTTGGGATGGGGCCTCGAACTTGTGTTGGTTTCAACTTTGCCACCATAGAAGCAAAGATTGCTCTTGCAATGATTCTGCAACGCTACTCTTTCACGCTTTCCCCAGCTTATGTCCACTCGCCCTTTCAATTTCTCACAGTTCGTCCACAGCATGGACTTCAAGTTATTCTTCACTCACTCTGAGTGGCAAAGACCAGAATTTCCCCATAAAATCTTTCATTCCATCTATAACATATTGTAGCCTATAAAATAAACAAAACCGTTTGTATTTAACTTTCACACCAGTGGGTGGCTTTTGTACCAGTTCATACTATAGCTCAGTTTCTTACCTCTTTATGGTTGGAGAATCGAGTGGATTTCTTACTTGCATAACGCCATAATGAACTACCTGAGGTACTTGCTCCAGGGCATACTATTTCATATTCATGGTATAGTCCCTTGTCTGCCAAATATAAAGTCAGCAATAATTTTCAAATAATACTCAAATATCGGACTGAGCTGGAAAAAAATGACATGAAAGATGATCATACTTCACCTGCCGAATACAAAGTCAACAATAATTTCAATTAATACCAGAAAACTTAAATAGCAGACTGCGCTGGAAGAACAATGACAGAAACGATTATCATGATGTTAAGGTTTCTGTGTCTGTTTCTTCTTCTCTTAGCTCTAATCAAGCTGTTTCACAAACTATGGTGGACTCCAATTCGCATTCAGAAATTGATGAGTCTGAGGGGAATCAAAGTCCTCCTTACAGATTTCTGTATGGAAACGGCAAAGAAATCATCAACATGCAAAAGGAAGCTGTGGTCATGTCCATAAACTTTTCCCATGATATATTTCCTCGACTTCATCCTCATATTCACTCTTGGACCAAGATATATGGTATCATGAACTCTTAGATACTTAACTAAATATAGTGTATTATCAAACTCTGATCAATGTTTTTATTTGATCCAAGAGCTGTGTTACACAGGGAAGAATTTTGTTCTGTGGTATGGTGTTAGACCAGTTTTGGTTGTTACTGAACCTGAGTTTTGCAAAGAGATCCTCAATAACAAAGACAGAGTTTATGTAAAGCCGGAGCCTTCTATCGTTGTGAAGAAGCTATTTGGAGATAGTGTTGCCATGACAGATGGTGACAAATGGGCCAAGTTGAGAAAGCTGTCCAACCATGCCTTTCATGGAGAGAGCTTAAGAGTAAGTTGGCCCTTCAGTCTCAGCTTTAGAAGGAAATGTTTATTACAAAATAATTTTATACTTTATAATAGCTGCTGAGGGATGGCATGGTATTCTGTTTCTAGAATATGTTCCCAGACATGATAGCTAGTGCTGAGGCGATGGTAGAAAGGTGGAAACATCATGAAGGAAAAGAAATTGAGGTGCTAGAAGAATTTAGGTTGCTGACTTCCGAAGTGATTTCCAGGACAGCATTTGGCAGCAGCAACTTAGAAGGAACGAAGATTTTTGAAATGTAGATGAGGTTATCCTCCATAATAGTCAGAAATATTTTCGGCATCAGGTTTCCCGGCATGAGGTAGCTAGTGCGAGTCGGTCTTTCTTTTTCAGTTGTCTTTTATTGGTTGTTGTATCACTTGTATGTTAGATGTTGCTTCTCATGTTTACTCTATCATGGAAAATTGCAGTAAGCTTTTTAGAACTAGCGATGATATTGAATCAGAAAAGCTTGAGAAGGGAATACGCAACTCCACAATGGAGATTGTTACAAAAAGAGAAAAGGAGGCAAAGGCAGGAGAAGAAGATAGTTTTGGAAAAGATTTTCTAGGAATGCTTTTAAAGGCTCATCATGCTACAAATGACAAGCAGAGGATTTCGGTGGACGAATTGCTTGAGGAATGCAAGACGTTTACTTTGCTGGACAAGAGACCACTAACAATTTGCTTGCTTGGACTACTCTTCTTCTGGCACTCCACCCTGAATGGCATTGCCAAACTAGAAAGGAGGTCCTGCAGTTATTTGGTAAAGAACCTCCAACATATGATGGCATTGCCAAACTAAAAACAGTAAGATCCTTGTAACATTTGATGATTTAAAACGTTCAAGTAAGTTTAAAACTAATTTTTGTTGCTAATTTTCTTTCTTTTGATACAAACAGATGAGTATGATCATCAACGAGACTCTAAGGTTATATCCTCCAGCTATTTTGTTTGCAAGGAAAGTTTCAGGGAAGTTAGACTGGGAAAAATATTGGTTCCACCTAATGTTGAATTGCTCGTCCCAACTCTGGCACTTCACCATGAACCTCAGTTATGGGGAGAAGAAGTAGAATTGTTCAAACCAGAGCGATTCTCTGAAGGGATTGCTAAAGCTACTAATGATAACATGGCCGCCTTCATGCCCTTTGGATTGGGACCTCGAATTTGTGTAGGATTCAACTTTGCCGCCCTTGAAGCAAAAATAGCCATGTCAGTGATTCTACAACGCTACTCATTTACCCTTTCCCCGGGTTATGTACACTCGCCTTTCCAGTATGTTACTGTCCGGCCTCAGAATGGAGTTCAAGTAATTGTACACCGACATTGAGCTGTGAAGACCAGAACTTACCTTATAATCTATACATGTTATGCTAGCTTATGACAGCAATTGTTAAACTGATTGTCAAGAATCAAAGTGGTGCTTAAACACCACCTCCAATAAATAAAACGTCACATCTGTGAACTAATATATGCAATCCAGTAGTAGTGCCATTGTCAATACTACATGATTAACATTTCGTAGCCTTTTAGTTCCAAGGCAAGGTTGGATATTTGTTCTTATCGAATTGAAACTTCCAAGTGTGAAGCACATTACAAGTAACTAAATTACACTACAGAAGCATACCAATTCTGGATAGGGGAGATTCTAACTTTGATGCCTAGAAATGATACGTGAATGACTATACAAATTCATCCAAGTACAGCAACAAAAATTCTGCATTCCAACTGCAGAAGGAAAACAATAAGGTAGTTCATTGGGCAAATGTGGTTCGTACCAAAACTCGTTAAGGCTTATTCAATGCGTTATATTACTATTCAGTTAAGTGGCTAAGAGATAACTATTTACAAGTTTGTGATGGGATCATGTCAACACCAATTAGAAATATTCCTTGGGAGGCCTACTGTTGATTCTTTTTCAAGCTCTCTGTGTTTTCCTAGCTACCCCAAATGAAAACAATTCTCAGCCGACTTGCTCGAAACTATGACAAAAACAAAAGATTAAGAATTCATCAAGTTAAAAGGTCACCCTATGTTTCTTTCTCTTGGCATTGTCGTTAGACAATAATATACTTATTTAGGATCAGCTACAACTATGTGGACAACAGGCACTTGTTTGTCTTATAGTTCTTTGCCTGCATTGAGTATCATAGATAAAAATTATAAATGAGGAGTAACAATGTTAAGAAGTGGAGAAGTGGATTGAGCCAGAGAAAAAGAAAACCTTACAACTACAATCATGATTTTAAGCTTACTGTCTGTGCTGCTTCTCTTAGCTCTGATCAAGGCCTTTCAGAAACTATGGTGGACTCCAACTCGCATTCAGAATCTGATGGCTCGGCAGGGGATCAAAGGTCCTTCTTATAGACTTTTCTATGGGAACGGCAAAGAGATCTTAAACATGCAAAAGGAAGCAATGAGTAGGCCCATAAATCTATCACATGATATATTTCGTAGAGTTCAACCTCATGTTCACTCCTGGATCCATACCTATGGTATTCACAAACTTCTGTTCATAGGTTTTTGAACAATAAAAAACTCAACTATATTTTATATTAAACTTTGTCCAATGTTCTGATTAATTTGGGCATTGCTACACAGGGAAGAATTTTCTTCAGTGGTATGGTCCTAAACCAGTTTTGGTTATTACAGAACCTGAGTTGTGCAAAGAGATCCTTAATAACAAAGGAGTATATCCAAAATCCAAGCCTAGTGACTTTCTGAAGAAGCTAACAGGAGATAGCATTTCCATGACCGAAGGTGAAAAATGGGCGAAGTTGAGAAAGCTGTCCAACCATGCGTTTCATGGAGAGAGCTTAACAGTGAGTATTGAACACATAGTTCAGTAGACAATGTTTACAAGAAGACAGTATTAAACATGCTGGCTAATAATTTCATGATGGAATTGTGTTACTAGAATATGTTTCCAGATATGATAGCTAGTACTGAGGCAATGGTAGAGAGGTGGAAAAATCATGAGGGAAGAGAAATGGATGTGTATGAAGAATTTAGGTTGTTTACTTCTGAAGTGATATCCAGGACAGCATTTGGCAGCAGCTATTTAGAAGGACAGAACATTTTTGAAATGTTGATGCAGTTTTACCCCTTGCTATACAAAAGCTTTCTAGAGGTCAGGTTTCCTGGAATGAGGTAGATAACTACCTTTATAATTATATATTAAACCCAAAGTAGATCTTCCTCTAATTGTTGAATCAACTTTGATCTGTCAATATATGTTATCCAACCTCATGATCACTTTTCATTGTTTGGCTTTCACTCGAATTTCAGTAAGGTTTGTAGAACCAGTGATGAGATTGAAGCAGACAATCTTGAGAAAGGAATACGCACCTCTATAATGGAGATTGTTAAGAAAAGAGAACAAAAGGCAATTGAAGCGATTGGGGAAAAAGAAAATTTGGGGAGTGATTTTTTGGGACTGCTTTTAAAGGCTCATCATGGTGCCAATGAGAAGCAAGTTATTTCGATGAATGAATTGGTTGAAGAGTGCAGAACATTTTACTTTGCTGGACAAGAAACTACCAATACTTTGCTTGCATGGATTGTCGTTCTTCTAGGACAACATCCTGATTGGCAAGAGGAAGCGAGAAGGGAGGTGCTACAATTATTTGGCAAACAAACTCCAAATCCTGAGGGCATTTCCAAACTCAAAACAGTAAGAACATCTACAACTCAATTACATATGCTTCTGTAAGCCCCATAAATGATCAACTAACAGTGAATGTGTGGAACTAATCTTGGTTTGTTTTCTTTTAAAATATTTTGATTCATGCAGATGAGCATGATAATCAGTGAGACTTTAAGGCTATATCCTCCTGCTAATTTGCTTGTAAGGAGAGTTGCACAGGATGTTAAACTCGGGAAACTCCTAGTTCCTGCTGAAGTTGAATTGCTTATCCCAACTCTAGCATTGCACCATGATCCACAATTATGGGGACAAGATGCGTCACTTTTCAAACCAGAGAGATTCGCTGAAGGGGTTGCTAAAGCTACTAATGAAAACATGGCTGCATTCATGCCATTTGGAATGGGACCTAGAATGTGTGTAGGCTTCAACTTTGCCGCAATTGAAGCTAAGATTGCTTTGTCAATGATTCTACAACGCTACTCATTTACCCTTTCCCCGGGTTATATCCACTCACCTTCTCAGTTTCTCACTATTCGCCCACAGCATGGAGTTCAAGTATTTCTTCACTCACTTTGAGCTAAGAAAACTAGACACATCATGAATCTCAGAGAATTCTAAACATTGCAAGTGCTTGATTGACCATCAAGAATCACAATAACATTGCTGATACTTAAATAAATTAACTATTCTTATTTGGTTGCTTACATCTTTTAACCATTTCATTCCAAGGGCAAAGGGTAGAGTTTTGGGTTTTGCAAAGTGGAAATTTCTTGTATGCACGGTCGTGTATGTACACGACACGATATTAGTCATTCATAACAATTCATATGTTTGACCACCCATGTATTAATATTATATTCTCTAATCTCAACTGTTCACATGTATCGTGTATATACACGGTCGTGTATTGAAGATACTCTATTACAAAGCTGATTCCAGTTCTGTTAGTTTTTAATTTTTTTGTCACTTGCGAATCAGTATTCTACTCTTAGAAAGTGTGAAAATATTTGTAAGGAAGCTCTCTAAAACGCCTAGACCGAGAGACATTACAGAATACTAGGGGTGGCAATTTGATCCCTGTCGAAACCAACCAACCGTACTAAAGAAATTGGTAACCAACAAAGTCGGTTAACATAGAGTTGGTACGGTACTACTGTACCATTTTGTGAAACATAGTTGGTAGGCAGTACTAGATATTGCATACCGAGGGGTTACAAGCACTAGTCTCAAACCACCAATCCACAAACTCTTTTTAATATATGATGTACAAAAGCTAAATATAAACCATCTATACCATAGTCTTCACTTATGTAGTCCTTTTCTAAATACAAAAGTTTTCTTGCTTCTTTTTTCGCTTCCTCAGACGGTTTTGTCAAAAATTTCTGGTAACCGTACAGAGACCAGCCCTACAGAATACCATACCAGTAATACGGTATGATGTGCTGGTTAAACAACACACCAAACCCAATAAACATCACATTTCTGAGTTAATGATCCAATGCAGATTCAACCCTTTTTAATGGGTTGCACAACAACTTTGATCCTTTGGCTGCTAGGAAAGAAAGGAGTTTTTGTTTTCTCTTTCTACCACTCCCTTTTCTCAACAAATAAACAAAAACTTGATAAAACTTAAATTATATTCTAAATAAACTAAACTAATACTTTAAGATGTTACAAACTACCTCCTAAACTAAGGATTAAAATTTCAGTGATTATGGAAATATTGACCCTCTAAAAACTGGAAATTTTGATGAAAATTTTGAAAAAATATCGATAGCAGTAAAAAAATGAGAAAATTGACGGAAATGTAAAGAAAAACAAGAAAATTTTAAATGAAACTTTGAGAGATGTTTGATATCTATTTTATTTATTATATTTTAAAACAAAACTTTGAATCAACATTGATCTATATGGAGTTCTAGTAATGTAAGGTGAAAATAAAAACGCTAAACCGTTGATAATACTTAAAAGTTTACCTTGTAGATCTAATTTTGGTTTTGTTTTTTTTTTAATGTTGGAAACACAAAAGAGACTATGACATCACGCCTTATATACATATATGATATATTGCACATGAAATTACACATGTAATTTAGATACACGTAGAATACCTATGAAAAGCGTAGGTAAACTGTAGTTATAAATTATATGGCTGTTTTGAAAGGTAATTAAATAAAAATTGACATGTTGATAATATTAAATAAGAATTATTAAATGTATGTCAAATGTAGTTATAAGTTAGCTGTAGATTTTTAATTTTCAGATCCGTGAAAAGTAGAATATATATTTCAAAGATGTAAATATGAATAAGTTGAATGTTTGGCAGGCTTGGTTATAATATTAGGCTTGTGTTGAGCCAACTAGGGTTCAACACCTCTTGGCGCTAAACTTTTAGTTCTCTTTGAATTTCAGTTTAGAGGCGAGGTCACGTGCGTGAGGCAAGTTACTAGGACAATGAAGACAAAGCCACGTGTGTGAGATTCCGATAATATCAGAAGATATTCAGATATTTCACGATATTGTCTTGGAAGTGGAAAGATATATCGGTAGGTGATAAAAATAAAATTTTCGATGAAATATGGTCGAAAAAATCGATTTTTAATTCCTTGTCCTAAACACAAATTCGTCCTAAAATTCAAACTTACCCAAAAGTAATATAGTGTTGGATACGTATTGTACACAAAAAATGCATATACGAAAGATTGTAAAATACATGGACAAACAAAGTTCTACACCAGTGTTAAAAATTGAAAGTATACCTTCCACAATGAAAAGATCATATGGATCCTCTTTCCCTTGAAATTGGTTGACTACATCAGCTTCATTTATAGCCTGAACTCCATTCCCACCATAACCCATAGCATCAACTTGACCTTGAGTTGCACGATTCTTCCTTTTAGCTCCAACATATCTAGCTGCAGCGAGTTGACCAGTAAGGCGAGGTGAAGGTTGTTTGACATGTGGTCTAGCACAATTTTCTTGTAGATGACATACTAGTCAACGATCGTCGGAGTCCGGTCATCCGTTGTCGGAACAAGGTTAACGGACACCGGAGTCCAATCAACGACCACCAGAATATGGTCAACGGTCATCGGTGGTCGGAATTCGGTCATAAAATCTTTATTTCATAATAGATTCTTATAATGGTCAATTGTAGTTTATTTAATTCATGAAGGGTATAATTTTCTTTTTGTTGTGTAAGTTGGTTAGTGAAAATTTATAAATCTGATTTTGTTAGATATAGTGGGTATTAACCCATAAAATCCCCATCAATTTATTCCAAAATTTTCGAACACCATAAATCCTAATTGTCGTAACAAATCTCATAAATGTCTCAATCAAAACAAAAATTCAAACTCCCTAAACAAGCATTTTCATAAGGAAAAATGATCATTTGCACAAAATAAGAAAAGTCAAACATCAAACCAATGAATTAAAAAGTCAAATACACATTCCAATATAAGTGTACTTATTAATGTCCAAATACACAAATCTATATTAAATTTATAATAAAATAATATTCTTGAGACAATTTTACTCTTATTCTTTATACACACTTGGAGAAAAGAAAATGAGAGAATATTTTGTCAGAGCCTCTTCAGTCGTCGGACTCCGGTCTCCGGTTACCGGACACTGAAAAATTACAGGCAGCCCAAATTTCACTGAATATTTTTCTACAAGGGGCAATAAACTTTATAAAGTTTACTGGGCTATATCTACATTAAATTCAATTCTACTAAACCCAGTATACTCTAAATCTAAGTCTAATAACCCTAGTATACAACAAAACAAAATCTACTAACCTTAGTATCACTATCAGAAAAAAGACTTTAACCGACGAAATATCTAAAAACAGGCCGACGAAATTTTTTTTCGTCGGCTAAAGTGATTTTTTCGTCGGCTATAGTATGTGAACTTTAGCCGACGAAATTTGAAAAGTTTAGCCGACGAAATTATGGTATTTCGTCGGCTAAAGTAACTTTTAGTTACAAAATTGCATTACGGATATATCAGTGTCCGATTGACTATTGTGATGCCAATCTGGAAGCAAAACGACCCTATGAGTCAATAAAGGCTTTTTTGGCCATCCGAGTTCGTTTAAGGCTTCAAAATGAAGTTTTTCTAAACACTTAACACATGAAAATGTCCATATCTACACATATATGAGGTATTTTGGTCGAACCTTCAACACAACAAACACTCACCATAATGAGACGCAACTGTTCATCTAAAAATTTTGAGACATATACCCCTCGATGATAGGACTCCCCATATAGATAAATAATGGTAAATAGTAGGCATGTTGTGATTCCAGTCATCAAAATTCACAAACAAAAATACGACCGTCAGATATCATAAATATGTTGAAATATATCTCTGGCAAAAAATTCAACTTTATCCGATAAATTTAAAGATTTCATCTAGACGGTCAATCTCGTAAGTCAAACCCCTAAATTGTATTGACTGCAACTATCGGCACCGAGACATTACCGGAATTAAGTGATTTTTCAACCGTAGACGTATTTCACCATTCCAGTCATATCTTATTTCATGACTTTTTTGCGTTTGAAGTTTCTACATAGAGTTTGTTTTAGAAACGGAACATTTACTTAAAGCTTAGTAAACAAGTTATACAACATTAGTAGGCATGTTGTGATTCCGATGATTAAAGTTGAGACACAAAATTCCGACAGTCTAATATGATCATTATGTTGAAATATTTCTATAGAAAAAAACTCAACTTAATCTGACAACGTTAAGGGCTCGATCCTTAAGGTCAATCCAGTAAGTCAAACCCCTTAACGCACGGAAACGGTCATTTACCGTCTAAATTACGTATTTTGCCCGGACCTTCAACTGAAAATAGTTTCAAATCGATGAGACGCAACCAGTGGTATAAAAATTTTATGAAAAATAACCACCCCGGATAGGGCTACCGCTAGGGAGAAAAAATGGAAAATTGCGTTACCCGCAACTATCGACACCGAGACTTTACCGGAATTACTTTATTTTTCAACAGCAGACGTATTTCACCATTCCGGTCATATCTTATTTCACGACTTTTTTTCGTTTGAAACTTCTACGTATAGGGTTTAGGGTTTTAGCCGACGAAATTAGGGTAATTCGTTAGCTAAAGTTAAATAAATAAATAAAATAAATAACTATAGCCGACGAAATTAGGGTAATTCGTCAGCTAAGGTTAAATAAATAAATAAAAAACTATAGCTGACAAATTACCCTAATTTCGTCGGCTAAAGTTAAATAAATAACTATAGCCGACGAAATTCGTCGGCTAAAGTTAATTAAAAATTCAAATTTTTTGGCGGGTATTTTTAAAATTTTGAAATTTTTTTGACTAAAATTTTGAACTTTAGCCGACTAAATTTCGTCGGCTAAAGTTCAAAATTTTATATATCTTTTATTTTTCTCCTCTTCCTCCTCCTCCTCCTCCTCCTCCTCTTCATCTTCCTTCCTCCTCCTACTCCGGCGGCAACAACTACTCCTCATCATACGTCCTCTCCTCCTCTAAATCATTCTCCTCCTCCTTCCTCCTCTAAATCCTTCTTCTCTTCCTTCCTCCTCCTCCTTCTCTAAATTCTTCTTCTCCTCCTTCCTCCTCCTCCTTCTCTAAATTCTTCTCCTCCTCCTTCCTCCGCCTCTTCCTCTCCCTCTCCTAACCTTCTCCTCCTCCTAGCCTTGCTCCTATCCTCTTCTCCTCCTCCTCTTGTCCTTCTCCACCACGGTGTAAAAACGAAAAAGAAGTAAAAAGTTTTAATCAAAAATACAAGAAATAAAAAATAGAAAAAAAAATAAAATAACTATAGCCAACGAATTTTAATAAAATTCGTCGGCTAAAGTTAAAATATATATATATATATATATATATATATATATATAATAATAACTATAGCCGATGAATTACCCAAAAATTCGTCGGCTAAAGTCCAGAAATTAAGCGACGAAAAATTTCTTCGTCGGCTAAATATCTGACTTTAGCCGATGATGAACAGTAATTTTGTCGCTAAAGTCTTGGCCGACGGCTTTTTCCCGATGACTTCTTAGCCGACGACGTTTCGTCGACTAAGACTTTTGCCGACGAAATTTTTTCGTCGGCTAAAGTGGTTGTTCTGATAGTGTATACTCCAAAACCAAGTCTACTAACCCCAGTATTTCATCAAATTCAAGTCTACTAACCCCAGTATCGACGTTTCCTAGTGCCAGCGTGTAGACGACATGCCCATATCTAGATTTGACGCTGCTCTTCGGACTCAGTGTTACAACGATCAGCGAGGATGAGACAGAGATTAGGTGGAGGGGAGGATGAGCTCGTCGGAGACGAGAATGAGGTCGTCGAAGATGGTGAAGGCGAAGGATCTGTGAGTGACAGTTAGAGAGAGAGAGGTTTGCAAATCCTTAGTTGGAGAGTCATCATCGTCGAGGCATTAGTCGGCGTCGGTGAGGCGTTGATCGGCGTTGGCATGCTTCGGCATTGGTAGTAAATTTACTACCCCTAATAAACTTTTACAAGAAGTAATAAACTTTACAAGAGGTAGTAAACTTGCAAAACAGTATCTCCAATGCCCATTATACACATTAAAAACAGTGAAAAATCAACTTAGATGTGAAAAATAAAGTTTACTACCCTTAGTAAACTTTTACTGGGGTAGTAAACTCGAGTAGATGAACAAACTCGAGGCATTGGTAGTAAATCATAAGTTTACTACCCCTAATAAACTTGTACTAGAGGTAGTAAACTTGCAAAACAATATCTCCAAGTCCTATTATACGCATTAAAAACCAGTGAAAAATCAACTTGCATGTAATGTTCTAAAAAACGTTAGGCGCTAATCAAGAGGACAACCGGTGATTAGTGCCTAGGCGGGCTAATCGGGGATTAATCGGTTTTCTAGCTCTTTAGGCTGAAACGGTGAAGCACTGCCTAGCGCCTAGGCGGGGATTAATCAGCTCTAGGCGGGGATTTTTAGAACACTGCTTACATGCAAAAAATAAAGTTTACAACCCTTAGTAAACTTTTACTGGGGTCGGAAGGAGCAAAACATCAACATTTTCAAGCATGGTTGTAGTCTGAGAGTTCGAGCTTGACGATACCGAAGACTTGAATGAGGAGATCTAGTAAAACACTCGAGGGAGGAGGAGATCTGGTAAGAGACTTGAGAGATGAGAAGATCTGGTACGAGACATGAGTGAGGAGGATATTTGGTAAGAGTCTTGAGGGAGGAGGAGATTTGGTCGAGGGAGGAAGAGACTCCGACGCGAAATCGGAGAGGGAGGAGGAGATCTGGTCGGTTAGATCGAAAGATGACGATGACTGACGTGAGGGATCTAACCTCGTCGGTAACGAGACCTCGTCAACGATGCCTTCGCATAATCATGCTTCACCAGCGAGAGGATTCACGTCTTTGAGAGAGAGATGATCAGTGTTGGGGAGAAAAGAGAGATATGAGAGGGAGTAAATAGAGAATGAGAGGCAGATGAGAGGATGGAGATATTTAAGTTAGGGGTAAAAGTGTAATTATATTAAAATTAATTAGAATGGACAGAACAAATATGTTTTTATTAGAATGAACAATTAATCCTCATAATTAGTACTATATGGTCATTTATTATTTTTCTAAAATGAAAAGAAATAAAAAACAAATAAGAAAAACAAAATAATTGTCATTACAATATAACTTCTTTTACTTTTGCGTTTCCTCTTGATTTGGAAGAGAATGTCGAAAACACACCATGGAAAACTCAAGAAATGGTCTCTTGCCATACCCTTGTCGTAGCGATCCCAGTAACTATGATGATATGTAACATGGTACCATGCTGATGCTTTTGCTGCATACAAACTGATGTCAGTTCTGATATCTGATGGATCATCACTAGTTGGGTTCTCCATAAACCATGTCAATGCTTCCTTCTTCAATGACTTCACAGCATAGTTAATCGACTCCAGGTCCTTTCTCTTCTTGAAGAACTTCGATACATTGCTGATGTTTCCACTCAGTATTTCAGCTTCAGTGGGAATACCATAATAGTCCATCAGCCTTCGCAGCTTGTAGTCATACTCACTTTTGTATCTGATGGCATCGTCGATGTAATCTTCAAATCCATCTACCTCCATGTCAGGGTCATAAAACCTCCTAGCCACATCCCTGGTGGAGTTAAAAGAGTGTGAATTTGACCCTAGCTCAATATTTTTCACCTGTCGGTAAAGCTTCCCAAGCACACTCATGGACTCGTAGGTTGGTCTGCCGGTCCTTTCCATGAAATCTGGGTATGATTTTACACGCAGATAGTGCGGCACTTTCACTATCACACCAGTTTTAGGAGAGTCAACAGCACGAGAATGGAGCTTGGCGAGCTCAATACTTTTATAACTCCTAGCCTTAAGTGGTTCAATATCTGAAGTGACAAGATGTGCACTTGAAATGATGCCCAAGTTGTCATTTACAATGTAGTCGGTAAAAGATTCGGCAACTTCCTGAAATGTAACACAGCAGAACAAAGTAACAACTATCAAATCATGCATGTCATGTTTGAGTATACATTCCGACTACAAATAAACCTGATATTGTAAAAATTACAATACCTCAAATGTAACGTCGTGATCCAATTCCACAGGTGCTGCAGTATAGTTCATCGGATTATATTGCCGAGGAGGAATCAGTTCATGATCCCAGCTAACAAAGTAATCATCTCCATCTAAATCACTGCCTGAGCATTCATCAGGATGAGGCCTATTTAGTGGAAAAAGAAAATTTGCAATCAGTATATATCAGTTTTGCAGTATATATAGTCAATATAGTGAAGGCAACAAATTAATATCAATCTGAAAGTTACCTCTTTCCTTTTTGTGGGAACACAACACAATCCACCATGTGGTGTAGCGCCGGCACGTCCACAGCCATAAGAACACGCACGTCTCCAGGGTGTAAACAGGGGTTTTTACCAACAATTACTTTACCCTCAACAGGAAAATTGCCTTGGCTTGCGGTTGAGGTTGTGTTGTTGCCAGTGAAGATAGCATGGTGAGAACATTTCACAAATACCTGACCATATTTTAATGTCCCAGTTTCATCCAGACATCCCATCAGAGATCTTCCTTTTTGAACAAAAATCCGTGTTTTGGTCCGAAGTTCGGCAAGTTTTGAAGCACATAATGACTGCAACATCAACGAGAGAAACGGCTCGGCATTTGGCTTGTAAAATTTCAGCATTTCCTTCAAAAGTTTGGTGGCCTCTCCCTGAAAGATAAATCGCAGTGCCTCCTGTGCTTTCAGTGGATCAGTCAGAACCCCCTCCAACTGATTCATTGCCTCCTTCTGCTTCTTCTCAAAAACATGATCCGGAACTCCAAGGGTGGACAAAAGTGTAATCAGTTGACGATTCAGGAAACAAGGCTTGTACTTGGTCCATGTTATGACATCTAGTGTTGTGTTGAGTGATTTGAACTTGCACATGCTCTTTCTCAATGCCAGCTTCTTTGTCAATGTTGGGTCAATTGCCACAACACCTTTGTAGCCACCATAGCGGATTTGAAAGGCGGATGGAGTATAATATTTCCCACATTTTCTTGCCACTCTTGCAGCAAAGTCAGGGGATATCTTCCCAATTCCATCAGAGAAGCAATATTTGCTTCCACCTCTTTCAATTTCAACATCAGGAATGACTTCAACTTCATCTGATCCAACACTAAAAGTCTCCCAGGATGAGCTGAAAGACTGACCAAGCCTGGCACCATATTTAGACACATTTTTTATGTGACTAAAATCTCCCATCCATTCTCTAATTCCTTGTGCAGTAAGGCCCCTTCTGGAAGCATACATCCATGCAGAATTTTCTCTCAACTGACTACTCGAAAATGCTAGAAGCTCAAACTTCTTCTCACCAATCACTATTCCATCTCTTAAAACAGAAAGTATCCTTTCATAAATTCTAGTTCTTCTTTCCTCTATTGCCCAACTTGTCTGCAAACACAAATCTATAGACCTCATCTTCCCCAAGTCTTCATCAACGAAAGAAACCCGAAGAAAATTGTCAGTATCTTCAGGATAATTTCTTAAAACACGGTTGGAGAGATTTATCTCTGGACCACAGAAGTATACTTTAGTTGGTGTAATCAGAACTCTGTGTACGTAGACAAAGCCTTCATCTAAAGAAATAGCTGGTGACTGAGGAATCCGATTGCGTGCCTTGTACATGGCGTACTGCTCGTGTAGCCAGCTCACTGGTTCATAGCAGCACTCCTTGGAGTTAAACAGTTTGTCCAGAGCAGACTCTATATATTCAATTCTTATACTAGAAGGATCAACTAGATTATAAAAATTGACATCAAGAGCTTCCCCGGGAACACAGCCATGCTGAACCAATGAATTTATCTTGAACAAGATTTTGTATGGCAAGGCAATCCCAAGGGGTGGAGCTAGAATAGGAACAAGAGCTGAGATGCTGGAAAAAGTGTTACCTCTCTCCAGCACAAACTCTCCTTTATTCTCTATATAGTAGTGAACGAAACTCTTGCCAAGGTCTGGAACTACACAGCTCAATGGAAGCTCCAAACATAAAGAAGAGGATTGCCCAATGCAACATGATGGAGTGAAATCAATTTCACGAATCCAGTTATTGGCGGAGGCCAAAGTTGCATCTTTCTTATAAATCTGAGGGGCTCCACGTAACTGGAAAGAACAGGAGAAAATATAAGAAATTTCCCACAAGTGACACAGCCTTGCAATGACCAGCATTCTTTGGCAAATATGTTTTTGAAAGGAAGCTAAATAGGCACATTTCATTTCTCAAGCTAGCAGGGCAACGGATTCATGTCTTCCCCACCGAATCTAGGATAGGTTATAGATTTAGCATGCTAGCACCACTCCTTACATTTTCAGTGATCATTTATTTGAAAACATAAATTAAAACAAACTAGCTATATATATATGCACCTATGCATGGCAATTATTTAGAAGTTCATCAGTATTAACAAAACCATAATTCTACACCTTCTCTTTACCCTTATCAGCATTCACTTTGGCAAATATGTGAAGCAGGTAATTGCTTAAATATTCAGATTTCTATTGGAAATTTAGAACTGAAAAGGTGAAAATAGTAGTTAAATTAAACATGACATCACACCTAAGTTTACAAACCATGTTTATGTATATTATCCGACGCTAAAACTCACTGCCTATCATGCAACATGGATGAGGCTGAAACCCTATGAAAGTATCACTTAAAGTTTTAAACACACCCCAGAAATATTCATTACTGGTATATATCTCATAAAAACTGTCTAGCATAGAATATAGGGAAATTTTCATATACACCTAATTTTAAAAAAGTAATTTTAAATAAAACCCACCTAATATCATTTCTGATAAACATCTAAAATGTATCAATTATGATACATATTATGTCCTATTTTTTAAAATTTTTACACAATTGTCACCATTCAACTATAACATATAAACATATATATATGTGGTAGTCTTTGATCAATAGAATTATCTCCTTTAAAGTCAAAAAAACTATAACATATAAACATAGTAAATTAGCTTAATTGACTTTGTCTTAAATACTTGATTATGAGTTTTCTTCTAATACTAAAATTTTTCAATCAATTTGCAAGAATCATGCAGTTTTCTTTATTTTTAAATCATGCAGTTTTCTTTATTTTTATGAAAAATTTTGGTGAAAGCAATTCATACTCTGATCTATACATAAGGTAGAATATAATATAGGAAAATTCTTGGGTCTGATCTAGATCGGACCAAGTTCTTCATTCTATCTCCTGAAAATATATTTTTAACAATATCAATCGTTATCTTAACCGTTCAATAGTTGAATTAACCAATGAAGATCATCTATACAAAAAATCAATGTAAAAAAATATTATTTACTCAGCTGAATGCATCGAACAAAATGGTCAGTTCCTGCGCTTTTATGATAATCCGTTCATTTTGTTCGATGTATTCGGCTGAGCAAACATTCTTTTTTTTACATTGATTATTTGTATAAATGATCTTCATTGGTTAATTCAATTATTGAACTGTTAAGATAACGATTGATATTGTTAAAACTATATTTTCAGAAGATCGATCGAACCAAGTATCTTCCTATATTATAAACAAGATATCTGATTATTAGAGTAAAAAGAAGAAATATTATTGTAGGGCCATGTGGTTGTCTGATGTGGTCATTTATTCCATTCAAATTTTGACATATGGAATTTTATGATAACAAACTATTTTAGTGATTTTGTCAAAAACCTTGATTTTTTAATACCTTGAACTTTAAGCTATATATATATATATATATAACACAACCCCCTTCGAATGAGGGATCCATGTTTTGACATATATGAGAGATCGGGGTTTACACCAACTTTTTGATCACAAAATCACATCTCCACCATTCAATATGTAGTTCTATATGTGTAGATCACTTCTTTAAAATTTAATCCAAATTGGTAATCATTAAGGTGCTCAAAACTGCGAATTAAAAGTTAAAGCATGAACAGTTCAGGTTTGGTAGATTTGATCCGTCAATTGTTTTCAGTTAGTTTAAAACCTTAACGATCACCAAATTAGATGAAATTTAATTTGCAGAACTACACATATATATATATACATATACACACACAGGCCGTATCTGAAGCGCACATCCGTATTTTATTAAAGTGTGCACGGTCCGCGTGTCGCCATCTGCGCTGTCCGCTTCCACTCATTTTCTCTTCCCGCTACACGGAGATGGAGACACGTGTCCGTCCGCACTTTAATAAAATGTGCACGGTGCATTCTGGATCCGGGCTATATATATATACTAGGATTTAAATACAAGTATATGAAGAGCAGCAATATAGGAGAATCAAGCGGTAAGAACTTTGACAAACCTTGATGAGAAGAAACTTTATAAAACGATCACATGGACAATGCAGATCAATCCTGCAAATAGTGTCAGTTGCGAGCTCAAGCTTGTATTCTACACCATCGTTGGAGAAAGTCAAGTGCACATTTTTCAGTTTCATTCCAAAGGTCACCGAAACATCTGATTTTGTCCAAAGCACCGAAAACTTCTGCTCAGATTTCATGCATCCAAAGTGAAGTGTCACAAGTTCCTCCAAGACTGTTGATGTCTTCCATTCTCGAGCGTTCAAATAAGACTCTCCATACCACAGGGTTTGATTATTGGCTGATGCTATTATTTTTTCAGCGCATTCTGCAGTTTTGAATTGAACTATGGCAGATGATCTTGATGCGCCATCTTTTGTAGGAAGAACATTCACAGAGAGAACAGTTCCTTCTCCAGTATACTCCTCCAGAAATTTCGTCACTTCTTCTGAAGACTCCATAGTGGGAAATCCATACAAGAACACTGTCTTGACCATGGTGACTAGCTAGTTGATAATGGCAATCTCTGTTTCAAAGAAAATAAAAATAAGGGAACGCCGAGCATAGCAAAAGCTTTGGAAGCAAATGCAATGACACAACACTACAATCTCATTAGGCAAGAAGATAAATAAAAGAGCTAAAAGAATGTAATGAAAAGCTCACATTGACTTTGGAATATAAGCTCAGAGGGATCAATGCTGCTTGCTGTGGATGAAGCAAAGCTCATGAAGCCAGAGTATTTATAGGAAAGAAAAGAATATTTCTTATCATGGCAGTGTAATTAACTTATAATGGCAGTTCTTTTTTTTCTTTTCTTCTTTGGCATAACTTGTCATGGCAGCAATGACTTTCTGAAAATTATTCGGTGCACCGTCACCAGCGGTGACCTGTCCAATCTACACCGGCTGATCATCTTCTCACCGTCAGATGTATGTATTGTTCACTTTTGTTTTTCTGTTTTTGTATTTTACTAGTGTATGGAATGCTCTCTCAGTATAATGCTAAAGTACTAAATGCTTAATTTTATCCAATTAAGATTGTTGGTTGATAATAATGTTATTAACAAAAATATGGTACACACTAGGATTATTTGAATTCCCTTCGTCCAGTTTATTTTGTTTGTTTAGTTGATGTTGAAAGTGAACATTTTGGTTCTGGAAGTTAAGGGACCGACGCGCCCCAATGCCTTAAGTCCTTTACCCTTGAGAACTTTCGGGCCATCAATCTTCTAGAATCTCACCAAAGGGGGAAAAGTACATTGGGTATGTCATCAACAAATTCCATCTGAGAAAGAGGGAAGATTTGAAGGAAAAGAAGAGAAAGAAACAAACGTAGCTTAAAGACGACTACTTGTAGACCATTTGATTTGAACAAGCCACATGTCTTGATCTGCTTCAAAGCTTAGGAAGCTAGGTTAGGCAAAAACAAAGCTTAGAACAGGATCCCGATTCGTTCCCCATGATGATGAACAAGGTATAGACCAGTGAAAATAAATTGAGAAAATGGCCGAGACAATATCCAAACCTTTTTTACTATTAATTTTGGTATCTCAACTTTGACAACTATTAAAACGGTGTCTCAAATATTGAATCATTCTCAACTTTGGTATCTTGAAATCTAATTCAACAAACAGTCCAGAACCACACCACACCACACCACACCACACCAGTAATATAGTTTGATGCTAGAAATGAAAAGTGGAATGAATATGAAGAGTGGGAACCCAAAGTAAGACGGTTTTGTTTTTGGAGAATTATGATATTTTTCCAAGCCTAATTAAGTTAAAGAACAAACTACAACAAAAATATGAAAGTGATACATACCAAAAGTGAGAGGCTCAAGTGAGAAGAATAAATTTGCCAAGCATTCATTTATTGTCTGCACCAGCATCTCACCAACTACAAAATAATAATATATTAAGGGGCCAAAAATGAATGTTTATCATAAAAATCAAAGTATGATGGAATCGATCATGTCCACAAGATATGGTCAAAAGTGGCATCTTTGTGCCGTGTGTCGGTGAAGAAAATTGTAGTATACATATACATATACATATACATATACATATACATATATTTACAGACTGTGAACTGTAAACCAAACTTTCTGATTATCTTTTTAAATTACATATATGTAGGAGACAACCCACCTCATGAACTATAATATAAACATCAAGAAATCTTAAGCTACTCACTAATATTGAAAAAGAAAACACTGTTGATTCTGGTTCTGAGATGAGTTCTCTGGGAGGGCTAGTATTCATTATTTCAAGCTTTCTGTTTTTGTTCCTTCTCTTGGCTCTGATTAAGATCCTTCACAGACTATGGTGGAAGCCGACTCATATACAGAAGCTGATGAATTTGCAAGGAATCAAAGGTCCTGCCTACATATTTATCGATGGAAATTCCAAAGAAATCTCCAGCATGCAAAAGGAAGCCATGAGCAAGCCCAAAAGCTTGACACATGATATATTTTCTTATGTACAACCTCATTTCTACTTATGGAGCAAGGCATATGGTAACCAATTGATCTTTAATTTCTAATCTTCATTCCTGGTTTATATATCTAAAAGCTCAGTCACTTATACTGCAGGGAAAAATTTTCTTCAATGGCATGGCTCTCGAGCTCAGTTGATCATTACAGAACCTGAGTTGTGCAAAGAGGTACTAAATAACAAAGACAGAACTTTTGTGAAAACCGATATCCCAATTTTTATAAAAAAGCTATTGGGAGATGGACTTGTTACAACTGAAGGTGAAAAATGGGGAAGATTGCGAAAGCTGGCCAACTCTGCCTTCCATGGAGAGAGCTTAAAGGTAAGTACTTACAGCCTTACAGGTTACTATTCAAGTGTGGCAGTTGTATCAGTTTCTATAAATAATTACAAAAAAGGAAAGGAATAGAAGTACACTTGCTAGTGGTATGATGTTATTGTCTTACTTCTACTAGAGTCTGATTCCCGCAACTATAGCTAGTACTGAATTGATGCTAGAGAGGTGGAAAAATCTTGAAGAAGGGAAAGAGATTGAGATGTTTGAAGAATTCAGGGTTTTAACATCTGAAGTGATTTCAAGAACAGCATTTGGCAGCAGCTACTCAGAAGGGAAGAACATTTTTGACATGTTGATGAAGTTAAGCTTCTTAACATTCAAAAATTCTTTCAAAGCTAGGATTCCTATCATCAGGTTATTTCTTTTCAATATAATCATATAATGAGAGGAAAAACATGCGCACTTTCATTTGGTTGAATAGCATCTGCTGATAACTATTTACCTCATAATTTTTGCTGTAACATTTTCAAAACCAGCGATGATATTGAAGCAGAGGATCTTGAGAAAGGAGTACGAGACTCCATACTAGAGATGGTCAAGAAAAGAGAAGAGAAAGCAATGACTATGAGCAAGGAAGAAAAACGTTTTGGGACTGATTTTCTTGGATTACTTGTGAAGGCTCATCACGATGTCGATGTTAACCAGATGATCACAGTGGATGATTTAGTCGATGAATGCAAAACATTTTACTTTGCTGGACAAGAAACCACCAACAGTATGCTAGCCTGGACTGTGTTACTTCTAGCACTCAATACAGACTGGCAAGAGAAAGCAAGGAAAGAAGTCCTGCAACTATTCGGCAAACAAACTCCGAACCCTGATGGCATTTCTAAATTAAAAATAGTAAGGAAAGTTAAAAATTTGATCATTTCCTTGTCACACTAGGAGAAATGTTGTTACCTCTTACCTTATGAGGGGTTGTTTTCAGTTCTGAATCCTTTTTTTGTTGCAGATGGGTATGATCATCAATGAGTCTCTAAGGCTGTATCCTCCTGTTGTGTCCATTGAAAGGAAAGTGGCACGAGAAGCTAGACTCGGAAAGCTCCTTGTTCCAGCTGATCTTGAAATCCTTATTCCAGCTTTGGCCTTCCAGCATGATCCACAATGCTGGGGACAAGATGCGGCATTGTTCAAACCAGAGAGATTCTCAGAAGGAGTTGCTAAAGCTACCAACAATAACATGGTCACATACTTACCATTTGGAATGGGACCTAGAAATTGTGTGGGATACAACTTTGCGATCACTGAAGCCAAGATTGCTCTGGCGATGATTCTACAACGCCACACCTTCACACTTTCCCCGAGTTATGTTCACTCACCCTTTCGGCTTCTTACGGTTCGGCCACAACATGGTGTTCAAATAACGCTACACTCGCTATGAGCTGCCGGCGAGGTAGGCGATGGGCCTCAATGATTGGGCCTTTTGGGCTGTTGCTTGGTTAGCTAGTGCGAAAGTGGGCATTTTGTTGGGTAGCCCAACTGTATGAAATTACTTAAAGGTTAATGCACATTAGTCCTAAATTTAAGATTTTTCTAACAAAATCAGATTTATAAATTCTCACTACCTAACTTACACAATATAAAGACAATTATACCTTTTATGAATTAAATAAACTACAATAGATTATTATAAAAATCTATTATGAAATAAAGATTTTATAATCAGATTCTAACAACCGATGACCGTTGAGCGGACTCCGGGTCCTACTGGGGCAGTAGAACCTGGAGTTATTAGGACCTCCTATTGGGGTCAGTAAAACCTCTTATTGGGTCCTACTGATTGCAGTAGATCCTCATACTGGAGGCAGTAGGTTCTGGGTACTTGTCACAGAGTATGTCATATTAGCAGTATGATCTCCTACTGGGGGACAGGGCCTCCAGCATGTCGCCTACTACCTCTAACCCAGTATGTTGCTGACATATCATGTTATATGGTCAATAAGAACCCGTGTACAAATCTGGGAACGTTAAACATAAAAGGTTCTACTAGCGGTAATAGACAACCTAGAAGGGTAACATATGACTTGGACAACAAAAATTTAAGCGTTTGAAAGAGTAATGGATATTCATTTCACAAACTGAGATAACAATAGAATTGTTGAACATAACTACACCGTGAAAACAAGAATTACACTAGTTTGAAGAAACTACTGCATTCAAGGCATAAAAGGAATTACAAACCCTCTATTAATCTCCTTAATCCACAGCATATAAGCATGAACCGAGTCGCTCCCTTTGGTGATTCTCTCCAAGTCGGAGATATAATTAGTGATGTTGAAGTTCAATAGAGACGAGTAATTCTCCTCCACCTTCAGCCGGAGGTCTTGTGTCCTGTCACAACCGATGATGTGGGAGAGAGAGCCCTGTTGGAGATCATGGATTAGCACCTGCACACCGGCGTCGCGCGCCAGGCAGGTCTCGAAAAATCCAAGGTAATGCTAATACAATCAATAGGTAAAAACAGCCACAATCAGACTTCAAAGGCCTTCGAAAATTTTCTCGATGAATAGAATCTAAAGCAGTTCAACTTGAGAGTGAGAGATCGTACCAATTGGAAGTGCAGGAGCGAACGCCGATCGAGACGATGTGATAATCGAAACTCAGAGATGATGCGTTGGAGTTGCAGGCATCGTTGTTTGAATCGGAGATGCAGGCATCGCGGAAATATGAGATGCAGGCGTTGACAAAATTGGAGTTGCATGCATCGTCGTTAAAATCGGAGATGCAAGCATCACGAAAATGTGAGATGCAGATGCAGTCAGGTCGAGTCAGAGTTCCGTCGAGTTGTAGCCGGAGGTTGAAGAGAGAGAGAGAGATCTAAAATTTTGAAGATGAGAGAGAAGAGATGTTGAGAGGGGGTATTTTGGACAACAAAAACAGCATTTGACAGCAGCTATTTAGAAGGGCAGAACATTTTTGAGATGATGAAAATATTCAGAAACTTTTTCAAAGTCAAGGTTCCAGTCATCAGGGACCTTCTTAGAATTTGTTATGTTTTGCTTGCAAAAGATTCCCAAAAAATCTTTTTTTAGTTGTTCTGCAAGGATGAGATTGGCAACAGATATACATGGTAGATTTTTGAATTAAATTCAGTTACCCATTGCAGTTTAGGAGCAATTTCATGTTAGTTCTTAAATTTTCAATTTCATCAAAATGTCACTTAAGCTTTTTAAATTTAATCAGTCGTACCCAATTTAACAAACTATATCCAAATTGGACGTTAAGTATATTAATATGACCCACTGAAAGGACTAGAAGGGTCATTTTATTTCTAAAGAAAAAAACACACACGACAATGTTTTTTCTTCTTCGATCATCTCCCATAAAATCTCCATAAATTACTCTCAATGACATCTAAGCAATCTTCATCATCCTTCCCTTAATTTCAAATGTTATAAAATTCATTCTCCTCTTAAAAATTACCTCTCTCACCAGCCCCCCACACTATTAAAGCTATTAGATAAGAAAATCACACAGACAAGTTGGACGGTGTCTGTTAAATTGGACATGACTAATTGAATTTGAAAAGCTTAAGGAGTATTCTGATGAAACTGAAAGTTTAAGGACTAGTTACTCATAAACTTTATAGGATTAAACTAAATTTAATTCTAGATTTTTTGTTTTCACTTCTCAATAATGTTTCGTTTGATTTGTAGCAAGTTTTTTAAGTTGCCAGATGAACTTAAAGCACTGAAGCTTGAGAAAGTAATACACAACTGTATCAATGAAATCATTGAGAAAAGAGAAAAGAAGGCACTGACTGGGGAGGAAGACTTAAATAGCTTTGGGAGTGACTTTCTTGGATTACTTTTAAAAGCTCATCATATCCTGATGAAAACCAGAGAATTTCAGTGGATGATTTAGATGATGAATGCAAGACATTCTACTTTGCTGGACAAGAGACCACTAATGTTCAACTTGGGTGGACCGTCTTTCTCCTGGCACACCACACGGTTTGGCAAGACGAAGCAAGGAAGGAGGTCCTGCAATTATTTAGCATTGAAACACCAAACCCTGATGGCACTGGCAAACTAAAAACAGTAAGAAATTCAAGAACTCAATCAAATGTAAGGATCGTTACAAGTATATTGATGTGTTCTCTATTTTTCATTTCCTTACAGATGAGAATAATCATCAATGAGTGTCTGAGGTTATATCCTCCAATCATATCCCTTGTAAGAAAAGTTCAAAGACAGGTTAGACTTGGAAATCTCTCATCATTCCTGCTAATATTGAATTGCACATACCAACTCTAGCGCTGCACCATGGACCATAGTTTTGGGGACAAAAAGTGGAACTATTCCAACCTGAGCGATTTGCTGAAGGGGTTGTTAAAGCTACTAACAACAAAATATGCACATTCTTACCCTTTGGAACAGGACCTCGGAATTGTGTAGGCTTCCATTATGCAACCACTGAAGCATATCAATGTGAACACGAAACAGTGATGGAAGAATGACCTGAATTTCTGAAGTTTGCAGTAAAAATTATTCCCAAAGTGCAAAGGTAAGTTTTAAAATCATAGGGACTTGTCCTTGGTTAGTCCATTTCTATCTCTATATATAAAAGGGATGGGGGTTCTACTGTTCACATAAACAGTACCCCTTATGCCACCAATGTTTTAAAACTCGGTCGAGTACTAGCTATTCGGCTGCTTGTCGAGCTGAATTTCGCCTACTCAGTGTCTCTAGTTGTCCAAAAGACAATCGGCTGAGTACTCGGTGCAACTCGGTCCAACTCAGTGAACTCAGTCAGCTCGAAAAAGAAAAAAAGAAGAAAAGCAAACGAAGTTGATTTGTTCAAACCTAATTCTCTAACTCTGTCTCTCGCTCTCTTCTCTCAGTCTCTCATACTTTGCAGCTCTCTAACTCACACAGTCGCACTACCTAGGATTGTCAAATTGGATTTTGATACGTAACCATGTGTTCTTGTTCAGTTGTTCTATTGTTCTATGTCACAAATATAGATGATATGAGTTTTAAATTTGAGTCAGATTCAAAAGGAGTACTAGATGGATGTGGAGAAGAAGAATTTGAGGCATAGTTACAAATGATATGCTTGGGATTGTTTGCAAGAATTGAATTTGGTATTTTCTTTTATTACTTAGAACTTATTGAGTTATTGTAATTGTTGTTTTTACTTTTCAGACATTATTATCTCTTGAATATGGTAATGTTTTTGACAATTTTTTTTATTATTTTGAACATTATATATTTTAAAAATAATAAATTAATCCAAGAATTAAAAACCGAGTACTCTCTGAGTACTCCCCCGAGTACTCATCTACTAGCTGCTCCCCGGTCGACCGACTAGCGAGTTTTAGAACCTTGCATGCCACTTTTTTTCAATTCAGTTTTTTTTTTCAGGTCTAGCCTTCAATTTTTCCTTTTATATATAGATTCAGTTTTGCCCCTTAATTTAATTTGTGATTAAATCTAATAGGTTTCAAAGACATATTAACAAATATATTACCAAATCTCAAACACATTGGATTTAAGGTTTAAGGGTTAGGGATTTAGGATTTAGGAGTTCAGATTTAAGATTTATGCATATTAACAAATATATGACCAAATCTCAAACACATTGAATTTAAGGTTTAGGGGTTATGGATTTAGGGTTTATGGGTTTAGAGTTAGGAGTTCGGATTTAAGGTTTAGGGGTTATGCTATTTTATTTGGATTTCAGAGAGTTGTTGTACAATATTAACTGAACTAGCAAAAACGCACTTCGGCTAGACAACCAATATTAGGGCTAACTTCATCTCAATTAAATGCTTTTATTTTTATTTGAGTTTTCATAAAGTTGTTACACAATATTGATCGAACTACCGAAAATTTCATAATAATACATTTGTCTGATAAAAACGCACTTCGGCATGGGCGCAGCGCATGAGTGAAGGCTAGTAATAAGAAAATACAGTGTTGAGCTGAAGTAGAGTTGTAGAGTAATGTATCTTATGGAAACTTATTTCAGATTACTCAACATATTGATCGGTTACACTTTCAATTACAAGTTACATTATTCAGTACATTCTATCAAGTTTTAATCCTTGTTTTCATTTTCTTGCGTGCAGATGAGTATGATCAGTAATGAGTCTCTGAGGTTATATGTTCCTGTTCTTGCCATTGTTAAAAGAAAGAGAAAAATGCACCAACAATGTCCGAAGACTTGGTGGACTATCAATATGATACCCAGATTTTCAAATGTATCAAAACGGTACCCGAACTTGCATTTTTGTATTGACGTCGTACCTATGGATGTTTTCCGTCACCTCTCCGTCAGTTCATGTCACAAGTGAAGTACGTGACCCCAAAAGTCAAAAATGACTTTCTCTCCATACAACCCTATTTTACTGAACGATTCCCTCCAGTCTATCAAGTCGATCAAACAGAGAAAATTCACTCCGAAGCTCTTGTTCCCAAACCACAACTTGTTCCCAAACCACAACTTGTTCCCAAGCCACAACTTGAAGCTGCTTGGTCTTGCTCAAAATGCTATAGGAGGGGAGTTACCCAAGGAGATTGGGATGCTTGGGAGCATGATAGATCTGATTCTGTGGGATAATCAGATTTCGGGGTTTATTCCTAAGGGGATTGGAAACTGCAGTAGTCTTGAGACGATTGCTTTGTATCAGAACAATCTGGTGGGGGATATACCTCCAGATATTGGGAACCTCAAGTCGTTGAGGAGGTTGTACCTCTATAGGAATGGCTTGAATGGAACCATTCCCAGGGAAATTGGAAATCTTTCATTTGCTGATGAGATTGATTTTTCTGAAAACTATTTGATGGGTGAGATACCATATGAGTTAAGTAAGATAAGTGGTCTAAGCTTACTGTACCTTTTTCCAGAACCAGCTCTCGGGTGTGATTCCAAATGAGCTAAGTAACTTGAGGAAATTATCAAAGCTTGACCTTTCAATTAATCAGCTTGAAGGACTTATTCCGTATGGGTTTCAGGATTTAACCGAGTTGAGCCAGTTACAGTTGTTCGATAACTCTCTAAGGGGTAGCATACCTCTGTGGCTTGGGCGACACAGCCAACTTTGGGTTGTTGATCTTTCAGATAACTTCCTGACTGGGAGAATACCCCCATACCTTTGTCGGCATTCCAATCTGATCTTGTTGAATCTGGAGTCTAATGATCTTTATGGAAAGATTCCAACTGGAGTTTTGAACAGTGAATCATTGGTACAACTTCGCCTTGTTGGAAACAGGCTTACTGGCAGCTTCCCTTCAGAGTTATGCAATTTGGCAAACCTATCTACGATTGACTTGGACGGGAACAAGTTCACTGGATCGATTCCTCCAGAGATTAAAATTTGCCAAAAGTTGCAAAGGCTTCACATTTCTGACAATTACTTCACATCTGAGTTGCCTAAGGAAATAGGATATCTATCTCAATTGGTAACTTTCAACATATCATTCAATTTTCTAACTGGGCAGGTTCCTCCAGAAATTGTAAACTGCAAGATGCTTCAACGACTTGACCTCAGTCAGAATAGATTCAAAGGCGCTCTGCCAAATGAGCTGGGAACACTTTTGCAGTTGGAAATCTTGAGGCTTGCAGTTGGAACACCAAGCAGCTTCAAGTTGTGGTTTGGGAACAAGAGCTTCGGAGTGAATTTTCTCTGTTTGATCGACTTGATAGACTGGAGGGAATCGTTCAGTAAAATAGGGTTGTATGGAGAGAAAGTCATTTTTGACTTTTGGGGTCACGTGCTTCACTTGTGACATGAACTGACGGAGAGGTGACGGAAAACATCCATAGGTACGACGTCAATACAAAAATGCAAGTTCGGGTACCGTTTTGATACATTTCAAAATCTGGGTATCATATTGATAGTCCACCAAGTCTTCGGACATTGTTGGTGCATTTTTCTCTAAAAGAAAAGGTGAAAAAGAAGTTCGATTGGAAGTTCAATATTGCTGAAGTTTGATCTTTCTTTTCTTCAAGTGAGTTTAAGTAGTGCTACTCAATTTACATGGACTAGTACAGCTATTCTTGTATTCATGTGATAGCACTGAATGAACCATACACCATGTTTACTCACTAGTATATTTTTTGAACATCCAAAGTCTGTCTGTGAGAACAAAACCGAGCTAGTTTTGTGTCTCATACTATTTGAGGAAGTGGTACACAAAATGTTCTTATGTCTAGAATGCACAGCTTATAATGGCTGTAGCATTACTTGGACTCCATGTTGTGGACGAACTGTAGTAAACTGAATGGGGGAGTGAACATAACCCGGCGAAAGGGTGAACGAGTAGCGTTGTAGAATCATGGACAGTGCAATCTTATCTTCAGTGGCTGCAAAGTTCAAGCCCACACAAGTTCGAGGTCCCAAGCCAAAAGGCAGGAAGGCACCTGCATTATTGTTAGTAGCTTTAGCTACCCCTTCTGAAAATCTCTCTGGTTTGAAAAGATGCGCATCTGGTCCCCAGAATTGAGGTTCACGATGAACTGATAGAATTGAGACAACGAGTTCAACATCAGCAGGAACAATGACCTTTCCCAGTGTAACGTCTCTTTCAGCTTTCCTTACAAGGGCAACAACAGGAGGATACAACCTTAGACTCTCATTGATGATCATATTCATCTGCATTTAACAAAGAAACAGAACCAATCAATATCTAGGATTGAACAGAAGTTAATGTTTCCACTTTCACAAGTAAAGCAAGTAGTCAGTTCATTGCGACTTAAATTCATACCGTTTTAAGTTTGGAAATGCCATCAGGATTTGGATTCTGTTTTCCAAATAATTGTAGGACCTCCTTCCTTGCTTCCTCTTGCCAATCTGTATTAAGTGCTAGGAGAAAAACAGTCCAAGAAAGCAAAGTAGTAGTGGTTTCTTGTCCAGCAAAGTAAAACGTCTTGCAATCGTCAACTAAATCATCCACTGAAATTCTCCGGCTCATATTGTCATTATGATGAGCCCTCAAAAGTAATCCAAGGAAATCACTCCCATAGTTGTTGTCTTCACTGCTCATTGCCATCTTTTCTCTTTTCTTCACAATATCTGTTATGGAGTCGTGAATTTCTTTCTCGAGTCTCTCTGCTTCTAACTCATCGCTGCTTTTGGATAACTCGCTGCAATTTTCATGAAAAACTAAACATAAGAACAAGAGTTACCATCCAAAACCATGTTTTAGATAGTTTGTCAAACTGGTAGGTGAGAAAACAATGAAAGAAAAAGAACAAAGAATATCATTTTCTCTTCATGACTATTCTGATTCATAAGCCAAGTCTTGAATCAACGATAATTCATGAAGTTGAGTGTGACTCATTGCTTGTCAGTAAATAAGGCTTAGATTACTTAATATGGTTTCACATAATCTTGCCCAACCAGGATCCTTCAACTAATCCAAACATCATTTGGATACTGAAAATGAGGCTATAAATTTATACTATATACCATGCGATGTCAAGGGCATTTACTGTTCATATTTGAACAGTTTTTTGCTAACCGTTGGAAATCTTATTATATTCATATTTCTATCTTAAATTGACTGTTTTTTCCATATCTCTGTGCTTTAGTTCAATATTTAATTTCACAAACTCCTTTGCTTCTGTTGAGTTCCTGAAATTGCTTTCAAAACAGGCAATCGTCCTTTCATGGTTCGGCACGTTTGGCACTGAGAATCTCTGATCACATATAGTTTTCTTGTTAGTTACTATATAACATAAGAGGAATACTACTATTCACGAATGTGCCGACTGGAATTGTCTTTTTACCCGTTTTTTTAAAAGAATTCGCGAATTGTCCTTGGCTGCTTCACATACGCGTCTTCCACAGCAATTATTGTTCTCAATATATTCATCTGCTTCCTCAGCAATACATGTCATCAATATCTTCTTATGCACGACGGAGTTAGGCCAATAAAGTTGAGTTTGGGTTCGGCTGGGTTTTGGAGGCTAACCGGGGTGGGCTTTCCTCTGGTGTTGTTGTGTGTCAGGTGAGTAGATCGATCTGTCTTTGGGCTGTTTATCTGTGTTTTTGCAATTTATTGAGTTTTTTGTTCATATTAGTATGATCTTAGAATTTAGGTATGTGTTCCAATCCCAGTTAAGAATGAGATTTAATTTGTTTTTTTTTGTTTTCATCTGGCGGAATGGGATTTGATTAGCCGCAGTTAATTTCTGCTTAAAACATACTCATGTCAGATTCCTTCAATGTCAAGTTATAAACAAAGGTGCCCTCTCTTGGTGACTTTACATCGTTAACCATGTGAATTCCTTCAGTTATTTGTCTTATCTTTGTTCATGTGCCTACTGCACAATACCACAGGAAATTTGCATCTCATCTGTAATAGTTCATGATTTGTTGCTACCCAGGAATCTATAAATATCAATTTAAATTTTCTTTAACTGGTATGAAAAGTGAACATAAAAAGGTGTTTCACCAGTTTTATGAAACCAAATAACTGTAGGGTTTAATTTACAGAACAAAATTGGAAGGATAAAAGCTGTGTGTGTAACTAACAAAGTCATTAGCTTGAAGCTGTAACAGTACAGATCAAAAGTTGTGATGCTGCAGTTGTTCCACTTCTACACCTCTGTTTAATTGTCTTATATCTGTGGGTATGTGTTTTTGCAATTTATTGAGTTTTGTTTTGTTTATATTAGTATGATCTGAGAATTTAGGTTGTATCGGTGTTGTGGTTTTGTGGTGGTTTGGGTTCAAATTATTATTTTTTAGTTTCCTTATTGTTTTCTTTTGAATTCGTTTTTATTTTGTGTAAATTGATGTTTTCAGATTTGGGTTTGTGTGACAGAGTGGTGATGTTATTAGATTTGAGTTTTTGTTTCAAATTTGATGTTTTCAGATTAGTTTTGTTCTGAATTGATGGATAATTCATAAATTGATTCATAGATGCAGTTTGTCTGTTTTGCAGAAGTTTCTTTGCTCTTTTTCGACAGTGAACTTCAGTGCCAGGACAGGTATTAACTTATCTATTTTCACTTGCATTTGTTAATGGTCTGGTTTGTATCGAAAGCTTTCAATGATTTCATTTTGTTGGTGAGGTTCACAGTTTACTGCAATGAGAACGAGTTGTTTAAAGAGTTTTTTCCCTTTCTTTTTCATGTTATTTCATGTGTCTGTTTTAAAAATATTGATGTCTATATCACTTTTTTCTTGTTTAAAGAGTTTTTTTCCCTTTCTTTTTCATGTTATTTCATGTGTTTGTTTTAAATTTACGTTTTGGAGATCATCTGATCATTTATTTTGTTTTGAGGATTGTGTATGTTACATTTGGAATTGCAATTATCCATATAAGGACAAATCCTCCCATATGATACAAAATTAAGGACCGATATTATTTATCTATGCAGTATATGTGTGTTATATGAGTTTCAATTCAAACGACAAAGATTCCGATGTAAAATTGCAATTGTTCATGTAATATAAATTAGGAACAAAAAAAAATCTATGTAAGTAGACCAGTTTATAGATCCATGTAAGTGGACCAGTTTAATTCAAAACAAGTTGATAGATCCATGTAGGTAGGACCAGTTTGGACCAGTTTGGGTGTCTATTGATAGCTTTTGTAATGGTCACTTCTGGATGTTCAGTGACAAACATTATTATGACCATTATGAGGATAACATCATGATATGGTGCATTGAGGTGTTAAAAAGAACTTGCTACTTATTTGGTGCATTTGTTTAGTTTGGTTTGGTGTGGGGATACAGATTGATCTTGCCACCTACTGGATTTTAAGCGTTTGAGTTGCCATCTATCTCGAATGAACATAGAACAAACGGTCTATGTGATTTCTAATTTCACAATATGTAAAAAGGAGGTTACCTTATGCCAGGAACCTTGACTGTGAGAGCATTTTTGAATAATAAGAAGGCCAACTTCATCAACGTCTGAAAAATGAGTTCTCCTTCTACATAGCTACTTCCAAAAGCTGTCTTAGCAATCACTTCTGAAGTGAACAACCTAAATTCTTCAAACACCTCAATCTCTTTTCCTTCGTGGAGTTTCCACCTCTCTAACATTGTCTCAGCACTAGCAATCATATCTGGAATCATTGTCTAGTACAAAAAAATACCATCATGCTATTATCAAATCCACTTTTCTAAAACAAAATATCAACTACATGCAGTAGTACTCTGCAAGAAAGCCAAGAAATTACCGGTAAATTGATAAAAACTACGTACTTTTAAGCTTTCTCCATGGAAGGCATGGTTCGCAATCCGTCGCAATTTTGCCCATTTTGTCTGTTCTACTATAGTTACAAGGCCATCCCCTAATAGCTTCTTCAGAAAATATGGAGACTCCCTTTTTGGATAAGCCCTGTGTTTGTTGTTCAGTATCTCTTTGCATAACTCAGGTTCTTGAATCACCAGCTGAGCTCGTGGACCGTGCCATTGAAGATAGGTCTTCCCTGTTGACATAGACAACCAAAGACTTGACTTAAATCTTTGTAACGAAAATTCGAAGGACAAAAGCTTGTGAAGAGCTTAAAATACCATATATGTTGGTCCAAGAGTGCACATGAGGTTGAACATAAGAAAGTATGTCATGGGATAAACCCAATGGCCTACTCCTGGCTTCCTCAAGCATGCTAGAGATCTCCTTGGTGTTCCCATGGATGAGTCTATAACAAGGGCCTTTGATTCCTTGAGAAGCCATCAGCTTCTCTATGCGAGTCGGAATCCACCATAGCTTGTAAATGATCCAGATGAGGCCTAAGACAAGATACACACACAGAAAGCTTGAAACAAGGATAACTACTCCCATCTTGATCAGTATGTTTGTGAATTTGTGACAGGCTTGTATGTCTTATATACGGCTCTCTTTCTTCTTCAACACAAACTCAATGCCGTTCGCCTTTTTGCGGATAGAAGGATCTACCGAAACTTTCTCTTTTTTTGTTTCAAAAGTTTGCTAGACTGTGCTGTGGCCACGCCTATTATCCATCACTCATCACTCAAACTATCTGCTTCGGTCACCAATGACGCTTCTGCACATTATTGCTAGCTATAGGATGAAACCTATTCAAGTTAAAGTGAAATTTCCATTAGTCATGGCAGACAATGTCATTCACCGATGTTTGGGCACTACAGAATCGTGTATGTTCATCTATTTTGTACTTTGTTAGTATCTGATTTAGATAAGGTTGGTTCTGCAGGGATCAATCATGGGTACATTCATATGCGGTAGCCAACAACATAATGAGCCAGACCAGCTTGAAATTGTCTCTATCGTCCATTATTAGTGGGACCCTGTAACAAATGCAGAAGGAAGAAAAGAAAGTAGTGATTTTTAGAGGTACTATATGGCAGAACATTTATCTAAACGAGTGAACAGTTTGAAGTCAGTGGGCGCAGGGCGGCACCTTCTATACAGAGTTATAATATTATATATTTATATATAAAGAATTATAAACTTGGAGAATTACACATAGGATGGTTCACTGATACAGCCTAGGCTAAGAAAACCAACAAGTAAAATGATCAGCTTTTCCCAGGTGATCATTTCAAGCCTTGTGTGTGTGCTCCTTCTCTTAGCTTTCATCAAAATCTTTCACAAACTATGGTGGACTCCGACTTGCATACAGAATCTGATGGCTTTGCAAGGAATCAGAGGCCCTTGTTACAGATTTGTCCATGGAAATACCAGAGAAATCAACAACATGAGAAAGGAAGCTATGAGCACACCCAAGAGTTTATCACACAACATATTTCCTGAAGTCCATCCTCATATACATTCATGGACCAAGAAATATGGTGACACACTACTCTTATGTTTATATGGTTTTCAACTCCTTGTTAAATTATAGTTTTGGACGTCTTTAATGTCAACAGGCAAAACGTTTCTTCAGTGGCATGGTGCTAAAGCACAGTTGGTGACTATGGAACCTGAGCTGTGCAAAGAGATACTCAATGGAGCTTTTCCGAAAACGGAGACAAAACGTTTTGTAAAGAAGCTGTTAGGAGATGGCCTCACACGATCCGAAGGTGAAAAATGGATTAAAATGAGAAAACTGGCCAGCCATGCCTTCCATGGAGAGAACTTAAAGGTCATTAGTTTATACTGTCATAAAGAGAGCTCTACTAATTACCTGTATCTGCTGTACTAATTACCTGTATTCATTTTGTTTTTCATGAATGTAGACCTGTTAATTACATGATACTGATGATGCTATTGTTCTGCTAGACTATGATTCCAGCGATGATTACTAGTGCTGAGACAATGATAGAAAGGTGGACAAGTCATATTGGCAAAGAGATTGAGGTGTTTGAAGAGTTTAGGTTGTTCACTTCAGATGTGATTTCCAGGACAGCATTTGGAAGCAGCTATATAGAAGGAAAACAGATTTTTGAGATGTTGATAAAGATGGGGTTCTTAACATTCAAAAATGCTTTCAACCTCAGGTTTCCTGGCATCAGGTAACTTCCTTTTAACAAAATTAAGCACACATGAACTGGGAATATAACCATATTGATAGCAATGCATAATTAAAATCTAATGCAGTTGTTCTAACGCAAGAGATGTTTTTTAAGTGCAACCTTCTTTTGTTCCTAGTAGAACTATGAAATAGTTTAATATTGTTCTCGCCATTCAACATTGCAGTAAAATCTATAGAACCAGCGATGAGATTGAATCAGACGAGCTTGAAAAAGGTATACGGGACTCCATAATAAAGATTGTTAAGAAACGAGAAGAGAAGGCAATGAGTGGACAAGAAGACTACTTTGGGAGTGATTTTCTTGGAATACTGTTGAAGGCTCATCATGATACCAGTGAGAAGCAGAGGATTTCGATAGATGATTTAGTCGATGAATGCAAGGCGTTTTACTTTGCTGGGCAAGAAACTAGCACTAGTTTGCTTTCTTGGACTGTTTTACTTCTGGCCCTCCATACTGATTGGCAAGAAGAAGCAAGAAATGAAGTCCTACAGGTTTTTGGCAAACAAACACCAAACTCTGATGGCTTTTCCAAACTGAAAACAGTAAGGAATCCAAGAACTAAGAAACTGATTGCTTTAGTTATACAACAGCTTGTTTAGTTTGAAATGCTGACTTGTTTTCTATCAAAACTTTTGAAAACATGCAGATGAGTATGATCATCAATGAATCTCTAAGGTTATATCCTCCTGTTCTTGCCATGGAGAGGAGAGTTGAAAAGGAAGTAATACTGGGAAACCTCGTCATTCCTGCTAATGTTGAACTGCATGTCTCAAGTTTAGCACTTCACCATGAGCCTCAATTCTGGGGACAAGATGTGCAACTTTTCAAGCCAGAGAGATTCTCAGAAGGGGTTGTTAAGGCTACTGGGAATAATATAGTTGCATTCTTACCATTTGGGATGGGGCCTCGAACTTGTGTAGGTTTCAACTTTGCCACCATTGAAGTAAAGATTGCTCTTTCAATGATTCTACAACGCTACTCGTTCACCCTTTCACCCGGTTATGTTCACTCTCCCTTTCATTTTCTTACACTTCGTCCACAGCATGGAGTTCAAGTAATGCTACACTCACTGTGAACTATGAATTGCTCAAAAATCTTGCACTTCCTAGAATTTCTTGTACGTTTGGCTTACACATGTGGTACTGTTCAGAACACCAGAGAAACTCCAAAATGAAGAAAACATATATATTATGAGTAGTCCAATTAATGACTATCACATAACATATTATTTACTGTTCAACCTCATCTTCACTCATTAACCAACATGTATGGTACTAAGTTTCTCTCGAGCTTCCTGTGTGTGTTTCACTTCACTTGACAAGAAACTACTGCTAGTTTGCTTGCTTGGACTATCTTTCTTGTTGCTCTCCATACTGATTGACAAGAGGAAGAAGTCCTAGAGACTAGAGTTATTTGGAAAAATTAAAACACCAAATCCTTATAGCTTATCCAAACTGAAAACCGTAAGTTTAGACTGTTTAGTTCTTAATACACGTTTTTCTTAAGTTACAGAACACAGCTAGCCTGTTAAGTTTTGAAATTCTTACCCCTTTTTTATCATTGCATATTTACATTGCAACGCATGCAGATGAAAATGATCATCCTGAATCTCTAAGGTAGTATCACTCATGTTTTTGTTCCATGGATGGGGCTCTTCCGTTAGACGGCATCTGGGCGGTCTAGGCGGCCTCTAGACAGGTCAAGACGGGTCTAGGCGGCTTCTAGGTGGGTATAAGCGGCCTTTAGGCCGATGTAGGTGGTCTCTAGGCGGGTCTATGCAGCACTCAGGCGGGTCTAGACAGCTTCTAGGTGGGTCTAGGTTGCCTCTAGGCTCGTCTAGTCGGGTCTAATGACGAAAGGAGGATTTGAATGGATGACTTAATTGATGAGTGTAGGACTTTCTACTTTGCAAGACAAGAAACCACTAATAGTATGCTTGCATGGACTGTCTTTCTTCTGGCGCATTATACAGATTGACAAGAAAAGCAAGAAAGGAGGTCATGCAAATATTTGGCAAACAAACTCTGGATCCGGACAGCCCTACCAAGCTGATGAAAACTGCAAGAATGTCTACGAACATCACCTGTATTCTTTGTAGAGAAACTGAATTCCTTGATTTAATTGGTTCTACATTCTCTGCCTCTGCATGTATACTGATTATATATGGACATTCTAGGAAACTAGCTATAACTATACATAAACTGATGATTATACATATATATGGACATTTAGGAAACTAGCTATAATTATACATAAATTGAACGGCTGTAGACGGACAAGTTTGAGACACAATGCATTATAACGGTGCTTGTGGAGAGGCTTGGTAAAGAGGTCAGCTGGTTTGTCACCAGACGGAATGTAACAAATATGATGACTTCCAATGGCCATTTTTTCAAGAACAAAGTGGTAGTCAAGTTCTATGTGCTTAGTTTGGGCATGGAATACATTATGAGAAGCCAAATATGTTGCACTTAGATTGTCACAATGGAGCTGAATGGGAAGACCAATATGCACACCAAACTCATATAATAAATAGCCTAACCAGGTAGTTTCAGCAGAGGCATGAGCAAGAGAATTGTACTCAGCTTCAGCACTAGAACGGGTCTCTGTTAGTTGTTTCTTGAAGCACAATGAGATCAAATTGAAGCCAAGATAGCCGGAGGTGGAGCGTCGTAAATCCAGGCAGTCAGCCCAATCTGCATCAGAGTATGCAGAGAGTGTAACTGGAGGATGTTGAGGGCGAATGACAAGTCCATGATCAAGGATCCCTTGGCAGCTATCAAATGGGTGGTGCGGGGTTGACTCATGAATTGAGCAACAGAGTTGACAGCGAACGAGATATCTGGGCGTGTAATGGTAAGGTATTGAAGAGACCCAACCATTTCACGAAATATTGTCGAATTGTCAAGGAGGTCAATCAATTCAATGTATAGACCAGTGGATGAACGAGAAACCTGCAATTTAAGAAAATAGTGTAGAGGACCCATATCTTTTATATCAAAGTTGCGGCCAAGATCATGGATGAAACTCTTGGGGGTTGATGCATATAAACATCTTCATGGAGAAAACCTTGAAGATAGGCATTGTTGACGTCAAGTTGACAGAGAGACTAGCCTTTAGATACCACAATTGCAAGGATTGTGCGAATGGTCACATGTTTGATCACCAGACTGAATGTTTCTTGATAATCATTGCTTTGTCTCTGATGAAAGCATTGGGCGACAAGACGGGTTTTGTACCAATCCATTGAGCCATCTGGAATATGTTTTATTCAGAAAACCCGCTTGCAACCAACAATATTTTGGTTAGGGAAAGGTGAAACAAGAGTACAAGTTTGGGTTTTCAACAGAACGTTGATTTCGTCAGCCATGGTGGAGCGCCATTCCTTGGACTAGGAAGCATGAGAGTAATAAGTAGGTTTGGAATCAGAAATAACAGAAAGTAGAGCATGAGGAGCGGGGTACCTTATTGTACCATCAGATCAGACTTTAGGCTTTATGATGCTTGTGCGATATCTGGTGAGCATAGGAGGAGGCGATGTTGCAGCTAACGAAGGCGGAGCAGTGCTTGGTGGAGGAGGAGCAGTGGGATTCTATTCCGACAAGGAAGAGAGCTTCGGCGAAGGTTTGGGAGAGGGCAATGGTTGTGGTGCACTAACGTCTGTATGTGTGAATTAGGCTAGGTGGAGGGAGTGGAGGTGGGATTAGGCGGGCTCGACGCTGATATGTTGAGGATTGATGGTGTGGTGGTTGTTGTAGAGGACGCCGGGAAGGTAGAGATAGATGGCGGGTCAAAACATGGTGGTGATAACGGGATCGTGGTGGATTGAGGAACGGAAAATACTTTCATCAATACCGGTATTAATGCATGCATACTCTCTTTTATTTCTATATTTTTACCAATGTAAATCATAATCTTAGCCGTTCAAAGTTTAATTAACCAATCAAGATCACCTCTGTAAAAATTCAATTTGAAAAATAATCATTTGATCAACCAAATGCTACAATAAAATGGACAGTTATAGTGAAAGTTAGCAACCACATGAACGACCGTCCATTTAATTGATGCATTTGGTTGATCAAACAATCTTTTTTCAAATTGATTTTTTGCAGAGGTGATCTTGATTGGTTAATTAAACTTTTAGAATGGCTAAGATTATGATTTACATTGATAAAAATATGTAAATAAAAGAGAGTATGCACGCATGCGTCAATACCGGTATTGACGCAAATATTTTCTTTGAGGAGCTGTTTTATGGTGGAATCATCTTGAGGTACTGAGCTCGGGTTGTGGGCCGGTGAAGTAGCTCGGGTTCTGGAAATATTGCGATATTTTGAAAATATCGAATGAAATATTACGGTAGGTAAGTTGAGATAGTTTCGTTGGTTAAAAAATGACACTTTCGCCGATATTTCGGCGATATTATTAAAATTTAAGACCTTGGGTGGTATGATCATAAAGTCAATCAGGAAGTTAAACTAGGACAAGCCGACGTTGTGAAAATAAACTCAAGGTAATCAAGAAGTATGGTTAACTGTTACTGGTTGTGCTTGTCTGGTTCTTCAATATGGTTGGATCGACTAGTTCCACAAAAAGAAACAGACAGTTGAAACATAGGAGAAAGATGAATTATCCAGTGATTCCAGCGCCTTCAAGCTTTCTGTGTGTTTCTTCTCTCAGCACTCATCAATATTCTTCACAATGGTGGACTCCATTTCGCGTACAAAGTTTGATGGTTATGCAAGCAATCAAAGGCCCTTCTTACATATTTATTCATGGTGAATACCAGATAAATCACTAAAATGAAGAAACATATGTATTATCAGTGGGTTCCTGTGCCTCTTCATAGCTCCACCTCTGCTGACATTGCAATTTGAAAGACTTTTTGACATGTATTCACCTTTCTATCCATGAATATTCATTCTTATTCTTATCGGAGAAGAAAGATCACACATCATAAAAGTGTCAAATAAAATATAACATATATGTGAGTGAATTATTCTTAATTGTATTGAGACTTTTTTGTGATTAAAATCTAACACCTTAAAGGTGGTTAAGTTGTGACACTATCGGTACAATGATGATTAACGGGTCATGTTTGTTGCTCGCGCTTTAACATGATATCACAGCGGGTCCCTCTTCAGTTGTTTCTCCATGAGTTCGGGTGCATTCTTTCAGAGGTCATGACTCTGGTTTGGTTCTTTCAGAGCTCGAAGTTTGAAGTTGTTTAACATGATATCAAAGCGGGTCCATCTCTAGTTGTTTCTCCATGAGTCCGGGTGCATTCTTTTAGAGGTCATGACTCTAGTTTGGTTCTTTCAGAATTTGGAGTTTGAAGTTGTTTCGGAGTTTGGAGTTTGAAGTTGTTTTAGAGTTTGGTTTGGAGTGGTTTCCGAGTTCGGAGTTTGGAATTATTTCGGTTAACCATGGGTCCGGGTTCAGTTTCTTAATTAGTTTCACGTGCAGACCTAAAAACTAGGTTGCATGTGAGAGAGAGTGTTAGAAAAGATAGATCACACATAAAAAAGTGACAAATAAAATATAATATATATATATATATATATGTGGATAGATTATTCTTAATTGTAGCGAGACCTTTTGTAATTAAAATCCAACACTTTAAAGATGATTAAGTTGAGACAATATATATACAATGATAATTCATGGACCGCATTTTAACAATTCTGGCCAAAACTCTAAAGCTAAAGGGTGTTTTAGCTTTGATAAAAGTGCTTTAGCTAAAGATGCACCACGGCTACCATTAAAGATGCTCTAGATTTGATCCAACTCAGCAATTAAGAGGGGTGTATTATATTTAGATTTTTATGGTGTTTTAAAGATTTTTGTGGATTTTTTGAGTTTGAGAGTATTCAATTATGATTTATTAAAGAAGATTTTTAATCTGAAAAAGTTTGAGGGTATTCAATTAGGATTTTTAGTGTATAATTGTGAAAAATCCACAAAAACAGTGACAAAACGCAGGGAAATCTCAATTTAAGAGATTTTGGAGTGAAAAGGGTTCTGATTAGAATTAAAATGTTATTTTTGTTATTGTCCTTTTTTGGTGGGCACATTCTGGCCATGTCAGCAAACAAACAGCTCGATGGCGAAAATTAACATCGAACATTTTCTTGATAGCGAAATTAAAATTTAAAAATCACATTAGTAGTTTTTTAAGCTTACATATGACTTTAACCGTATCAAATGAATTCAGATACTAACACTATATTTTACTTTATATATTATCAGTAGGACCTGTTCCTCTTCATACCTCCACTGCTGACATTGCAATTTATAAGAATTTTTGATATGTTTCACGTTTCTATCTATGAATATTCATTCTGGCCAAAACTATAAAGCTAAAGCTTGCCAAAAAAACTATAAAGCTAAAGCAGTTAAAAGTGCTTTATCTAAAGCTTGCCAAAAGAACTATAAAGCTAAAGCTTGCCAACCAAAATAACTATAAAGCTAAAGCTTGCCAACCAAAATAACTATAAAGCTAAAGCAGTTAAATCTAAATCTACGCTCTAGCTTTAATCCAACTCTGCCATTAAATTAAAGCACCGCCGTCCGAGTACATATCCTTCACCAAATCAATGACATTGGCCTTCAAAGAAAATAGGAAGAAATGGGAGCTAGTGAAAGCAGGGAAAGCTCTAAACAGAAGGGACGACGTGGAAATGCTGCTGCATCGTCCAGAGACTCTGGGTTTCCAAAAGGAGCAGCCGTCGCCGTCGCCGCCGCCGGACTCGCCGCTGTTGCTATTGGCGCAGCCCAACTCCTTTCGGAATCCTCATCATCAGGAGGGGAGAGAAAAACCATGAAAGCGACCGGACGACCAGATGACGAGAGGATTTACAGGGACGACTTTCAGCGTGACCATGCTGCCTATTTCAAAAACAAGTTTTCAAAACCACCACCTCAATCAACACCGGCATCTCACTATTATTCATCTATTAATAAACCGCCGGTCACTTCTTTTATCGGCTCATCTTCTAGTGTAAAGCCATCTTCATCATCCCCTACGAAGCCACCTCAGACAGCATCATCTATTTCTAAGCCAAGTCCATCCTCCCAAAAACCTCCACCGCAATCTTTGTCTCCCAAGGTCAATCCTGTCTATAAGTCAACTCTATCCCCAGTCTCCTCAGATGTTACAAGTCAACGCCAACAAGATGGAAAGAAAACAGCATATGTATGTGTTGAAGAGGATTCTTTACCCGTGTTCATGATTCCTGAGGATATCAAAGCCTTGATGAAGAACGGCATTATGCCCAATATTCTCAATCGCCCTTTGTCTCTTACAACATACAAGGATTACTTTGCTGCTCTCTTATATTCTGAAGATTTCTACTTGGAGGTACCCTAATGATTACATGCATAAATCTTACTGTTGATCTTGTTCTGTGAGTTTCTCCATGTTGCATATCTAATGCTGTCATTTGAAACAGAAATGGACTGATTTCCATTTGGAGGATGTGACATTGGAGTTGGAGACAAGCGAAATTAATAAAAATGGCAAAAAGGAAGATAAAACCTTTGTAGCATTTACGCTTGATTCTGTTCCTCCTGAGGAACGTCCATTCCTCTTATCAAGGGACTCGGTCTTTGCACGGCCAGCGGGTAACAGTACTGTTGAGCCCTTTCAGGTAAACTCTGTCCATTTATGCATTGGTTATCACTTAATTCTACTTCACTAGGTCCTGGCATTTCCGATTTACCATTCATATCATCAAACCTAATGTTATCATGAATCTGCTGCATTTCCTCCGGTAGATATTGTCAAAGAATGGTTATAGGCTTCTAGTAGTTAAATTTCAGTTATATATCCACATTACTGTCATTCTAATCTTAGTTTCACGCATGTCATTTATATAGGGCTTCATCTATAAAGTAGTTAAGAGCAAAAGCGTTCTGGTTGAGTTTAAAGATGGATTTGATTCCAAACATCATTCCAACAAAAAATATGATGTCAGCTTCTCCTTCAATAGAGTTTGTTTGAAAAGAGCCCACCATGCTGTTGAAACTGCATCAGCCTCCTTGTTTCAGAACTTCCTCTTTCCTGATTGTGACTCACAAGCGAGCATTCCTACTGCACCAGCTTTTCTTTCTACTACCTTTCATAAGCTCGATCAAGATCAACGTTCTGCAGTTGAACGTATATTAAGGATTCAGGGCTCACCACCTTATGTAGTAACTGGTCCACAACCTTCAAGAACCGGAGTTGTTAGTGAAGCAGTTTACCAACTATGTCAGAAATCACCGGAGTATCGGATTCTTATCTGTGCGCCTACTAACAGCAGCTGCGATGTACTGATGAGAAGCTTAGCGAAAGTGATTCCAGAGCCAACTATGTTTCGTGCTAATGCTGCATTCCGTGAGAAAGATGAGGTACCTGAGGATATCCTCCGGTCATCCCTCCACAACGAGTCTTGTTTTTATTGTCCTCCAATAGAGAAACTCCGGAAATACAGGGTGATTTTCTCGACTTTCATTAGCAGCTTTCGACTGCATGATAAAGGCATAGCCGTTGGACATTTCAGCCATATTTTCCTGGTGGATGCTTCATCTGTTATTGAGCCAGAAACACTTGTCACCCTGACTAACTTTGCTGACAAGACTACTAGTGTTATAGTTACTGGTAACCATGGAGATAGCCCACGCTGGGTTCGTGCTGACATTGCAAGGAAAAAGGGACTCAAGATTTCCTACTTTGAAAGACTGTGTAAGCGCAGCCCCTATAAAAGCCTCAGCCCAATGTTCATCACGCAATTAGACTTGAACTAAAAGTCGGACTCAGATTACCAAGCCAGAGTCCTTTTTCGGTTGCTTTTGATTGTGTGTGTGTGTTTCAGGACTCATGTGCTGCTATGTATTTCTATAGATATCTGGTATAGATATCACGTAAATGGACAAGGCATTCAGCTGTTTGCTTTTAGTATATATTTCTTTGTTGATGATGATGTAGCGAAAAATAAAGGGATAGGAGATTGAAATCCATCAATCTATTTTTGATCTCAAATACACGAGAGGTTCTGCTATCCATCAGGAATTGAGATAAACTCAAAGGTTTTTTTTATAAATCAAGGTTATCAAATACAACTGATAGAGACTCCTTATATAGGAGTAAATAAACCCTAGGGCAACTAACAATGAAACCTAAAAGTCTATGGATTAAAACAAAATAAAGTCTAAAATAAATTAATTAAAATAAAACAAAACAAAATAATAAAAATAAAACTTCAAAAATAATTAAAACAGTCTTCTAGAAGCCCAACGAACTTGGATGTCTAGAAATAATTTGTTACGATCAAACGGTTCTCCAATCTTTATTTTTCGTCTGAAAGCGACCCCCCTTCGTTCTACATCAGTCTCCTCCACTTCAAAAGAACTCGGCCTCGAGTTCATCTTGAATAAAGAAGAATAATTTGTAGAAAACAAACTCAATAATAAATCCAATAATTGAACATGTGGTGTAGAAACCGGAGACTCTGCAAACTCTGAAGGCACAATCATGAATCCAACACCATATATGAGTTTGTCAAATGCAACTTGAAAGAAGTCTTCATGATTCTCAAAATTGTCTTCTTGAATGGTCATTGGTTCTGGTTCTGGTTCTGAAAAAGTCATATGAGGCGAGGTTTCTTCAATACTGACAACCGAGTCAACATGAGAAAATTCTTCTTTAATCTGCAAAGTGATTTCTTCATCATTCTTTTCACACACTTCAGGCTTTGCAGGCTTGATTGTAATCTTGTTCAACTCTTTTTCATGCATAAATATGTTCCATCTTTACAATAACTACTGTTGACGCTTTCATGTCATGGTTTTCCAAAAAACACATCACTATCAGCCATATCAATGACATGGCAAGTAACCTCATTGTTATAAAATTCTTCTATAGAGATCGGAACTTTACAAATCTCTGTCACAAGTGCACGATCATCAATCCAAAATGGATTGCCCAACTTCACTGTCGGCAACTGAAGAGAATGAACAACCTTGCTTGTAACAAAATTCTCATGCAAATCACTATCAATTATTGTTGACCATACTTTGTTTTTGATGAAACACGTTGTTCTGAAGTCGTCGTAATCTGGGAAGGTAAATATCCAACGTTCCATGCTAGCTTCTCCTTCTTCTCTTTCTCCTTCTTCTCTTTCTTCTTCCTCTTCTTCCTTTCTTCTTCTTCTTCTTCTTCTTCTTCTTCTTCTTCTTCTTTCTCATGTTTTTTTTGTCAGGCCGGGCCGGATCAGCTAAGGGCCGGATCGGGTCGGGTCAGGTCGGGTCGGGTCAATAATTAATGTATAGTAATAGTTATACTGAATATTTGTGAGATGTGATTTTATTGTTTTCATAGTCTATGATTCCTGAAATGATAGCGACTGCAGAAACAATGTTAGAAGGTTGGAAAAGTCATGAAGGAAAAGAGATTGAGGTGTTTTGTCAGGCCGGGCCGGATCAGCTAAGGGCCAGATCGGGTCGGGTCAGGTCGGGTCGATGGTTACAGGGTCGGGTCGGGTCAATAATTAATGTATAGTAATAGTTATACTGAATATTTGTGAGATGTGATTTTATTGTTTTCATAGTCTATGATAGCGACTGCAGAAACAATGTTAGAAGGTTGGAAAAGTCATGAAGGAAAAGAGATTGAGGTGTTCGAGTTGTTTAGGTTTTTCACTTCAGAAGTAATTTCTAGGACCGCCTTTGGCAGCAGCTACTTAGAAGGAGAGAATATTTTTCAGAATATTATGAAGCTATCAGTTTTCTTGGTCAAGAATTCCTTCACAGTAAGATTTCCTGGCTTAAGGTAACATCCCTTTAACTAAATTTACATCATTTATGAAAAAAGTATTCAAAAGGGTCCTGAAAATTGGAACTTTGTTAGTTGTTGAAACTATACTTGATTGATCAATTTATGATGTCACTTCTTATGTAAACTCTATCTATATTGCAGCAAGTTTGTCAAAACGAACGACGAAAATGAGTTAGAAAAGATTGAGAAAGGAATACGCAACTCCATACTAGAGATTATAAAGAAAAGAGAAGAGAAAGTACTAATGAGTAGAGAAGATGAGAGCTTTGGGAATGATTTTCTTGGACTACTTTTAGGGGCTCATCATGGTACCAATGACAGAGAGGATTTCAGTGGGTGGTTTAGTTGATGAGTGCAAGACTTTCTACTTTGCAGGACAAGAAACCACTAATAGTATGCTTGCTTGGACTGTCTTTCTTCTGGCACATTATACATATTGGCAAGAGAAAGCAAGAAAAGAGGTCATGCATATATTTGGCAAGCAAACTCCGGACGGCCTTACCAAGCTGAAAACAGTAAGAATGTCTAAGAACATAACCTACTCTTTGTCTAAGCAGTCACAAATGTTCTCAACTGTTGAAGTTTAAAATATGCCTTATTTCTCTTTTATTATTTGTTCGGTATTGCAGATAAGTATGATCATGAATGAGTCACTAAGATTATATCCTCCTGTTCTGTCCATTGAAAGGAAAGTCAATTGGGAAGTTAAACTAGGAAGGTTCACCATTCCTGCTAATATTGATGTGCACATTCCCACTCTAGCACTGCACCATGAACCTCTATTTTGGGGTCAAGATGCGTACCTTTTCAAGCCAGAACGATTCTCTGAGGGGGTTGCTAAAGCTACTAACAACAATGTAGGTGCCTTCTTGCCCTTTGGAATGGAGCCTAGAATTTGTGCAGGTTTCAACTTTGCAACCATTGAAGCAAAGATTGTTTTGTCGATGATTCTACAGCGCTACAGCTTCACCCTTTCCCCGGGTTATGTGCACTCTCCCCATCAATTTCACACTATCCACCCACAACATGGGGTTCAAGTGTTGCTTTATCCACTGAACTATGAAAAGAACCAGACAGGCGCTACATAGCTACATAAATTTCCTTTTGAATAAATTAGTGCAGTACAACCGCTGTTATTATGTGTTACAGTGCAATATCATCCTGTGGTTTGATTTTGTTCTTCTCTGATTTTTCTTTTGCATTAATCATTGATATGCTAGCTAGTCTGGTTAAATTTTGTTGAGAACATATTTGCATAATACATAGATCTCAAGGTACCAAGAGGCATTGATCAGTTGATCTCAGCAACACCCCATATATTTTGTCTCAGACCATGCTATACAAAATAAGAACAGTAATTGTAAAATTTTATTACAACTATCAATTAACTTTGAGCAATACACTCCTCCCAAAAAGAAAAACAAATCTGCTATCAATAGCAAAAACATTAAAAAGATAAATATTGCTAAATGTGTCACTTAAAAACAAGCCCGTCTAGCTCAGTTGGTAGAGCGCAAGGCTCTTAACCTTGTGGTCGTGGGTTCGAGCCCCACGGTGGGCGTCCACTTTTTTGTCTTGGGGACATACTTTCCTTTTTTGGACGGATTAGACTGAGACCTGAATTATTGCTGCAGTGTTTTTTTGGCGAAATTGCTGCAGTGTTTGCCGAATTAGGCATCTGCTCTGTCTATTAGTGCATTTTCAATATCAATATCATTCATTAATTCTTGTAAGCTTTCTCTGTTTCTGAAGACCAAGAACACAACGAGAGTAAATATATTGATCATTGGCATTGTATAATATTAATTTCAGTTTATCTATCTGAGGTTTGAGGCTAACATTATTTCACCTTCTGTATTCTTAATTTTGAAAGTTTACCTTCACAGGTTTTCAATTTTCATCATTCCTAATTGCTAAAATTTTGAACAATGTAGACGTTAAATGTTAATATGTAGTATATGAAAAAATGTTTTAAAAAACGATTTTTTCTAATAGATAATTATATTTGCTCTTAAAACGACTTAAGTTATAATGAATATCTAAATTACATAAAATTTTAGTAATGGAGTATGATTAATGAAAATTGAAAACTTTATTAGATAAATTTTTAAAATTAAGAATACAGAAAATAAAATGACGTTAGCTCTAAACCTTATTATATATTATCCCCGTCGCAAATGACATTAATAATCTCTGTTAAATTGAAGCAGATTTGGAACTAGTGCATGTTCCACAGACATTATAATAGGCCAAGGGGGCTACTTCAAACACGGATTCGTACATTATATAGTTTTCAACCATAGCAAGAAGCAACTGGCCGCTACTGAATCACCATGAAGATCGCTGCTGCAAGTTCAAGTACCATTCTCTGTGGTACAGGAGTTCTTGTGCTTCTGATGGCGCTCATCTTCAAGGTGCTTGATAGACTATGGTGGACTCCAACACGTTTTCAGAAGCTGATGGCTTCCCAGGGTATCAGAGGCCCTTCTTACAAACTCATCCATGGCAACACCATAGAGATCAACAACATGAAAATACAAGCCATGAGCCTGCCTCGAAATCTGTCCCATGACATAGTATCCACAGTTCATCCTCATATCCACTCATGGACCAGCTTATATGGTACGTCTTTTCTTTGATACTCATTAGTCCGAAATTTTCAAAGATGAACTTCTAGTCATGTAGTGAACTAGTGGTTGAGTTTTTGAATGTATAACAACGCAGGGAAGAACTATCTTCAGTGGCATGGGACTCAGGCTCAGTTGGTGATTACAGAACCAGAGTTGTGTACAGATATACTGAATGACAAAGAAAGAGCCTATCCAAAAATGGAGCCAATACACTTTATCAAGAAGCTATTTGGTGAAGGCCTTGGCACAAGAACCAAATCCGATGAAAAATGGGCACAGCTGAGAAGGATCTCCAACCATGCCTTCCTTGGAGAGAGCAGCTTAAAAGTAACAAGTCCATCCATCTTACACATTAAGTTAATGGTGATTTTTGCAACTAGTAGTCATGAAAAATGAATTGTTTGCTAATTAATTTTGTGATTGATGGATTCATTTTCATCACAAGAACAAGATTCCTGCAACCATAGATAGTGCTGGGACGATGCTCCAAAGGTGGAAAAACCATGAAGGCAAAGAGATTGAGGTGTATGAAGAATTTAGATTGTTGACTGCAGAAGTGATTTCCAGGACAGCATTTGGCAGCAGCTACTTAGAAGGACAGCACATTTTTGATATGTTGATGAAGTTTTACCTCTTAATATCCAAAAACTTATTCACAATCAGGTTGCCTAGCTTCATCAGGTGATTTGCTTCAAAATTTCACTTGATATTAATTGCTCTGTTATCGAATCAAGAAAGGAAGAATTGTTGATCGAGTATGTTAATTCAATATATGCAATTAATCTCATTCCATGTTGGTTGCAGTAAGGTGTACAAGACCAAAGATGAGACTGAAGCTGAGAAGCTTGACCAAGGAATCCGTGATTCCATACTGAAGATTATTAAGGAAAGAGAAGCCAAGGCAATGAAGACTGGAGAAGAAGGCAACTTTGGACATGATTTTCTTGGAATGCTGTTAAAGGCTCATCATGATGACGATATCGATCAGAGGATTACAGTAGAGGAACTGATTGATGAGTGCAAAACGTTGTACTTTGCAGGACAGGATTCCACTGCTAGTTTGCTTGCTTGGACCATCCTTCTTCTGGCACTACACGCGATTGGCAAGACAAAGCACGAAAGGAAGTCTTACAAGTATTTGGCAAACAAAACCAACAAATTGTGATGGAATCGCCAAACTCAAAACAGTAAGAATCTTAAAATCATCTGCTAGTATATCAGTCAATTTGTTCTTCTTTTTTATCAATGATCTTGGCTATTTCCGCGCAGTTGAGTATGATCATCAATGAGTCCCTAAGGTTATATCCTCCTTTTGTTACCGTTAGTGGGAGGACAGCTGATAGAGAAGTTAGAGTGGGAAAGCTGACCATTGATCCGGCAACAAATCTTGAACTGCTCATCAAACCTTTATCATTGCACCATGATGCTGACTTCTGGGGACAGGATGTGCATCTCTTCAAACCAGAGCGATTTGCAGACGGGATTGCGAAAGCTACAAATAATAACCAAGCTGGATTCCTACCCTTTGGAACTGGACGTAGAATGTGTGTGGGATCAGACTTCGCCACCACTGAAGCAAAGGTTGTTATGTCAATGATTCTACTGCGCTACTCCTTCACCCTTTCTCCAACTTATGTACACTCGCCCTATGAGGCGCTTACGCTTTGCCCACAACATGGATGTTGTAACGGATGGAAGAAAGAACACAGATTTACGTGGTTCACTAACAATATGTTAGCTACGTCCACGGCAGAAGGAGAACAGTTTTATTGATTGAGGAAGAACCCAGAATACAGAGTGCGGAATACAGAGATACACAGAGTGCGGCGCTAACAACCCACTACTAAGTATATCGCACTAGATACAATTAGGTTTAGGACGTTTATATACTAAACGTCCGCGACCGAAACTGACCCCGCGAGCGACTACCCCCGCGAGCGAAACTGACCCCGCGAACGAGACTGATGTGCGCGAACGGCTGATGCGCGCGAATGTCATTCGCGCGTGAGTGACTGATGCGCGCGAACGAGGCTGTTCAACAGACTGAACCCCCGAATAGCTGGTTCAAGGCATATATTAACAAATCTCCACCTTGACTTGAATCCTCTCACAAATCTCCACCTGAAGTACCAGATGCACCATAATAGTGCCAGATGTACAAATAACTCCTCTGCCTCAGATGTTACACAGATGTACCAGATGCACCACAATAGTGCCAGATGTACCAGATGGCTCCTCAGGCTCAGATGTTACCCCCATCGGGCAACTAACAGCTTGTAACATTTAGCAAGTCCAAACAATGTTGAAACTTGCTGTGCGGAACCGGCTTGGTGAACATATCAGCGGGATTATCAGCAGTACCCACTTTCTTCACCTTAATTCTGCTCTCACTTCTCAGAAAATGATACCTGACATCAATGTGCTTAGTCCTCTCATGATGGACCTGATCCTTTGCTAAACATATTGCACTCAAACTGTCACAATATACTATAGCCTGATCATGATGCAAACCAAGACTGCTGACCAGTCCCTTCAACCATATTCCTTCCTTTGCAGCTGCTGTCAAAGCCATATACTCTGCTTCAGTAGTAGACAAAGTCACTGTAGGCTGCAAAGTAGCTTTCCAACTAACAACAGAACCACCAAGGGTAAATACGTAACCGGTCATAGATCTCCTAGTATCAACATCTCCAGCATAATCGCTATCTGAATAGCCTGTTACTAAGCATTTTGTATCACCTCCATAAATGAGACCAACATCAGACGTACCTTTGAGGTACCGGAAAATTCTCTTCACAGCTTGCCAATGCTCCTTTCCTGGATCACCCATAAATCTGCTGACAACACTAACAGCATGTGCAAGATCAGGCCTAGTGCAGACCATAGCATACATCAAGCTTCCTACTGCACTTGCATAGGGAACTCGAGACATGTATTCCTTCTCCTCAGCAGATTTAGGTGCAAACGCAGCAGACAGATGAATATTTGCAGCACTTGGAGTATCTATAGATTTTGATGTAGACATACCAAACCTGGATAGAATTTTCTGGATGTAACCTTTCTGTGATAAGAAAAGCTTCTTCTGACTTCTATCCCTGTAAATCTCCATTCCCAAAATCTTCCGAGCTGTTCCCAAATCCTTCATCTCAAACTCTGCACTGAGGAGACCCTTCAACTTCTGTATCTCAGACTTGTTTTCTGCAGCTATCAACATATCATCTACATACAGGACCAGATAAATGAGAGACCCATTTGTGACCTTGTTGTAGTAGACACAACAATCATACGGACTCCTGATGTAGCCTATCTCTATCATATAGCTATCAAACCTCTTGTACCACTGTCTGGGAGACTGCTTTAGTCCATACAAGGACTTCTTCAACTTGCAAACATAGTCTTCCTTTCCAGGAACTTGGAAACCATCTGGCTGAGTCATGTATACCTCTTCTTCCAACTCTCCATGTAGAAAAGCTGTCTTCACATCTAGTTGTTCAAGCTCCAGATTCTGATGTGCTACTATGGCTAGTAACACCCTGATAGAGGTATGTCTGACCACTGGCGAGAAAATCTCATTGTAGTCTACTCCCTCTTTCTGATGGAACCCTCTTGCAACTACTCTAGCTTTATACTTAATGCCCTCAGCAGATGACATCCCTTCTTTCTTCTTGAAGACCCATTTACAAGTAATGATCTTTCTCCCCTGACCAGGTCGTTTGGTCAATTCCCAAGTCTGATTCCTCTGAAGTGATTCCATCTCATCTCCCATTGCAGCAAGCCATTGGGTTGACTCTGGACATGTAACTGCTTCCTTATAGGTGGATGGCTCATGAGGATCCACCTCTTCAGCAACCTGTAGTGCATAAGCCACCATGTCCTCAAACCCATACCTAGTGGGAGCTTTCCCAAAATTTGCTCTCCTAGGTCGCTCATGAGTCAGAATATGCTGATTAACTACCGTTGGTTCTGTGTCTGAAAGTAAGTGTTGATCTTCCTGTTGTGGTTCAAACTCATCTTCAATGACTTGTTGCTCCACCTGTCTCTCAACACTACAATTTTCTGATACTACAGTAGACTTCACAGTAGGGTTAAACATAGAATTTTCATCAAATACTACGTTTCTACTAAGTATAACCCTCTTTTCAGATGGAGACCAGATTCTGAAACCTTTAACCCCATCCCCATAGCCTACAAACACTCCCTTTTTAGCTCTTGGTTCTAACTTACCCTCACTTACATGATAATAAGCAGTACACCCAAAAACCCTCAGATTGGAGTAATCAGCAGACTTACCAGACCACATCTCATAAGGTGTTTTGAGATGTATACCTGTGTGAGGTCCACGATTTATCAGATAACAAGCAGTACTCACCGCTTCTGCCCAGAACCTTCTTTCTAATCCAGCATTAGAGAGCATGCACCTAGCTCTCTCCAGAAGTGTCTGATTCATACGTTCTGCTACACCATTTTGCTGTGGTGTATCCCGGACTGTATGATGCCTTGCAATGCCTTCAGATTTGCAGAGCTCATCAAATTCAGCAGAACAGAATTCCAGACCATTATCAGTTCGCAGCCTCTTGATCTTCTTCCCTGTTTGATTTTCCACTAATGCCTTCCACTGCTTGAAGTTCTTGAAAGCATCACTTTTATGCTTCATCACGAAAACCCAAGTCATTCTTGAGTAGTCATCAATCATAGACACAAAATATCTGTGACCTCCCAAAGAATCAACACGAGAAGGACCCCAACAATCAGAATGGATATAATCAAGCGTGCCTTTAGTTCTATGAACTGCTTTAGGAAACTTTCTGCGATGTAGCTTCCCAAAGATACAGTGTTCACAGAAATCAAGATCCTTGACCTTGTGGCCACCAAGAAGATCATCCTTTGACAGAATTTGCATCCCTCTTTCACTCATATGACCGAGCCTCATGTGCCATAGCTTGGTCATATCATCCTTGTGAAACTCCGATGATGCAACAGCAGCAGAACCTGAAAGCGTAGTACCTTGCAGAAAATACAAAGTACCCCGCTTGACACCTTTCAGTACTACATTAGAACCCTTGTAGACATTTATGACTCCACGTGAGCCTTTATAACTGAACCCTTTGCTGTCTAATAGACCCAAAGAAATCAGATTCTTCGTCATGCGTGGAGCATGCCTAACCTCATTCAATGTACAGAATTTACCATCATGTGTCCGTATTTTTATTGAGCCTATTCCAACCACCTTGCATGAATGACTGTCAGCCATAGAAATATTGCCTCCATCAATCTGCTCATAGGTTGAAAACCACTCTCTACGTGGACATATATGATAAGACGCCCCAGTATCTAAGATCCACACATCCCTGTGATGTGTATGTGCATCTGCAACCAAGGCCAAATCCTCTTCAGAATTGGTGTCAACTTCTGCTATAACAGCAGTACCTGATGCTTTCTCATGCTGCTGCTTCTTCTTTGGACATTCGTTTTTCCAATGTCCCTTTTCTTTACAGTAGTTACAGACATCATTGGATTTGGAACTCTTTGAAACTGGTTTCTTGAATTTCTTCTTCCCCGAGCTTCCCTGTCCCATTCTTCCACTGGCTACCAACCCAGCAGCCTGACTGTCTGAACTTGTACCGGTGGCCTTATGACGCATCTCTCTAGTATGAAGAGATGATCTGACCTCCTCCAGAGTTACAGTATCTCTCCCACCAATAAAAGAATCCACAAAATTCTCATACGACAAAGGTAGAGAGACCAGCAGAATTAAGGCAGCATCCTCATCATCAACCTTAACATCAATATTACGCAACTCTAATAGAATTGTGTTTAACTGATCTAAGTGATCTCTTAGATTCGTGCCTTCTTCCATTCGCAGACTGAACAGACGTCGCTTTAGAAGCAACTTGTTGGTTAAAGACTTCGTCATGTATAGACTCTTAAGCTTCAACCACAGACCAGCCGCAGTTTCCTCCTCTGCGACCTCGGTGATAATATCATCTGCAAGACACAACAAGATTGTAGAGTGTGCCTTCTCCTCCAGACTGGCCATCTCAGCGATTTCTGGATCCCCCGGTTTCTTCACCAGCGGTGCCCACATCCCTTGTTGTTTTAGCAAGGCTCGCATCTTGATCTGCCATAAACTGAAACTGTTTCTCCCCGTGAATTTATCAATCTTCACGTTTAACCCAGACATCTTTCTTCCCAGATTTCGAACCCCTCCTGGGCTCTGATACCAGTTTGTTGTAACGGATGGAAGAAAGAACACAGATTTACGTGGTTCACTAACAATATGTTAGCTACGTCCACGGTAGAAGGAGAACAGTTTTATTGATTGAGGAAGAACCCAGAATACAGAGTGCGGAATACAGAGATACACAGAGTGCGGCGCTAACAACCCACTACTAAGTATATCGCACTAGATACAATTAGGTTTAGGACGTTTATATACTAAACGTCCGCGACCGAAACTGACCCCGCGAGCGACTACCCCCGCGAGCGAAACTGACCCCGCGAACGAGACTGATGTGCGCGAACGGCTGATGCGCGCGAATGTCATTCGCGCGTGAGTGACTGATGCGCGCGAACGAGGCTGTTCAACAGACTGAACCCCCGAATAGCTGGTTCAAGGCATATATTAACAATGGAGTTCAGGTGATGTTGCAGTCACTGGGAAACTATGCTTGTAATGGCAAACTGGGAAGACCAGAATTATCTACAATTACATCCATAACGATATTGCATGTTTTGAAGTGCAAAACCATCGATTAAGTACATTTAGTCGACCATTTACAATTAATTATTCCAAATGGTTATGTCCACTCGCCCAATGAGAATATTACTGTTCGCCCACAGCATGGCGTTCAAGTAATGCTACACTCTGTGAAGTGTGGACAGGAGGTGATAGAACACCAGAAATAATCTTAGACTATACAGACAGTGTTGATCTTGGAAGTTTGGAAATGATAAAATGAGTTATTTCCTGTTCTTGGTGCTTTGCAGCAGTTTTACTTATTTCTGTCTGCATTGCAACCCCAATAGAAGAGATTTTGAGGGCTGAATTTTTATGGAACTTTGTTTCTTAAGGAAATAATATGGCATGCACCAAGACATTTTGCAGGGATATACAATCTTCAGTAACTGGCTGCAAGCTCGTATAGGAGCACCAGAAGTGTTATTTTTCTCTAACCAATAGAAACACCCCCTTGCTAGTTTGCAACTACATGAATTGATTGACTAACAATTACATACAGAATCAAAATCGAACAAGATACTCGTTTTACTTTTTAATTGTAGGAGCACCGATGAGAGATGCACCTGATGGCCTAAAACTGATTTGTTAGAAACAGAAAATATGGTGTACCTGAACTCATTACACGTTATGACTGTGGCAACTGGAATTACGTTAAACCAAAGAATCGAGTTAACATTCTCAAATTTGAATCAATGATTTCCTTTGGCTAACTACAACTGTGTTACAATTGATATTCATCAAACTGGGCTCAAAAATGCCATGTCATACACTGAGGACTTGTCGCAGATGGATCCACAACCATAAAAGAATAAACCTTAATCTCCTGCAGTTAGAAACCAGTAAGTTGAACGAAGATCACAAGTTTGTGTTCAGAACCAGGTAGTTGTTATCAGTCTCTCCTTCGTACGAGATATAAGCTTAAATTTTTCCTCAGCTTCAACCATCTGGCGGATGTCGGTTCTTGATGCTCGGTCAGGGTGAAATTTCAATAATGCCCGTTTATAAGCTGCATGCACCTGAAATAATAATAACACATTCCATTAAGAAAAGGATAAGATATATTCATAATGTACATGCATGATGCATGTGTCTGATTTATGCATTTCTGCCCAACATATACCACTTATTCAATTTACCTCATGTGGCGGAGGATTGACACCTGATGACCCCACTTGTATTCCTAAGCCACGAAGCAAAGAAGACATACTTTTGCATGACGACAATCTGCTAAGTTCCTTCCTTACTTCAGCACGAAATTTGTCTTTCAAGTTCAAATTTTCTTCATCCTGAGCATGACATTTTAATACATCAGGAATTTAAATTGGGTACAATCTTAAACAACTAATAGCAAAGTACTGTACCCAAAAATGAAAAAAGAAGATATGAAGCAAAATGACTTCAGAGAAGCAACGATATGGTGATTGTTGAAGATATGAATCCAAAGTTTCAAACCTTCTTTTGAGTCTCTCTAACTTCTTCCACGCGTTGCTTTTGCCTTTTCTGCATGTCCAATAAGCGCATGCTTTCAGCTTTTTTCCTCTTACGCAATCTCTGTGCCTCTTCTGCCTGAAAGAAAACAAAAAATAAAAAGATTGATATGGTCATTACCAATGTCGGGGGTTCACAAAGGCTACATGATACATACGTGCTATGCATAATATTTACAATAAATACACACCAGACTAGGGATGAACTATGGTCAAGCCTGTATAGATATTCTGTACACAAGAACTATGCATATAACTAAGAGGTGATCTATCCTTTTTTTTGGTCTGGATATTATGGACATTCGTGAATGATTAATACTCAATGAGGAAGAGCAATTAACTACCACCCTATCAGCCAAATTATATGTTAACCCTTTCAAGAAGTGGAAGATCTTGGACTATACACACATGAGGAAAGAGACAGGTGAAGGAAATAGAAAGGGTATTCATGCATATGCATAACCTGAATTTGTAAGACTTGCCGCCTGGATACCATTTCTTCTTCCATTGCTTGCTTGTATTCATCAGTTTCTTTGAGCTTTTCCCGATCAGTGATAATATTGTTTTGAACAAGAGTAACATTACCATCTTGAACATGTAACTGATCCCTTGATTCAGATGAATCCGCCCCCACTTTCTCCTGTGACACATCTTTTCCATTACTAATTTCAGACTTGTCCACGTAGACTCTACTTTCTCTAGGAACAGTTCCAAAGTGATCTTCAGAAAACCCAAAGTCCACATGTGTTTCATCAAGTGGCTCCCCAGGAACTGATTTTACCTTTCCCTCAGAACTAGATCCTTTTTTAAATTCATTTTCCTTGACTCCTGGTTCAACTCTGTCCTGGTTAGTAAGCACTTCACCTGAGTGTTGATTCTTGCAGGAAAGCTCTTCATTCAATACCCCAGGGTTTCTTTGATCATTGTTAAACCTAGGTAAGGAATCAGAAAAACAAGCTTCATTCCTGAGCTTTGGTTCATTATGTATATGTATTTTAGATTGTTTCCCAGCTAATTCTTCCGTGGACCATGAGGAATTTTCTTCAGGATGTTGATCTTGTTCATTCCAAAAACAAGAGATGCCTTCCTTATGAAGAGTTTGTGACTTGCAACTAAGAGGATCTTCTGGGACATGCCGAAAATCATCATTCCTATGTACGCTTTCTGTTTCTTTAACTGACCCAGGTTTCTCACATGGAAAACTATTTTCAGGAACCTTCTGATCGCACTCCACAGTAGTTTTCATTTTGGCCTCAAAAGAATTATCATCAAAGTGGTGATCACGAGTTCCCATGTCTGGAGGGCTCTCTTTTTCACAATCTCCATGGTCTGAACTTGAACAAACTGGAGCCTCTGCATGTTGTCCTGTTCTATTCTCCACATCAACAGTATCACCATGAGATCCAGATCCACTCGCTTGATCCTCTGGACCCGACTGACAATTACGAGAAACATGTTTTCTCTTTTGTGAAGCTTTTTTCCAATGTTCATGGAGCACTGAAGCTTCTATTAACTCACAATCAGAATAATCAGTATCAGAGGAACCGGACTCAGATTCAGAATATAAACCATAACCATATCTACGGTGAGCTGCACTCGAATGGGGTTGCTTTCCTTTTGAACCCTTGGATGGTGTACTCAAATGGGTTTGTTTGCCTTTTGAACCCTTGGATGGTGTACTCGAATGGGTTTGTTTGCCTTTTGAACCCTTGGATGAAAAACCCCTTTCCTGGACAACTTCACATTCATCTCTACCTGAGCGTACGAAATTCCTCCTATAGTTAGGAGAGGGAAACCGACTTTTGTTTGAGGTGGCATCACTGTCCAGGTCCCCAAGATCTTCAACAGAACAAACACTATCGGTGTCACTACCCGCATCATCGTCATCATCTATATCAATGATAGTACTAAATTCTCTGTTTTGTCTCAGTGTACTAGAGCCTCGAGATGGTGGCTGCTCAATATCATCTATGTCAATGACATCGTCGTCGCCATCAAGATCGATGATCTCAACTTTGCTAGCACCCTTATTTACCCTGCAACTTTCTACAGGCTCTTTCCCAGAACATCTTCCGAGACCAGGAAAGACTCTTGTTGATTTTTTCCCTACCATTGTTTCATCCACAACTGCAACAAAATGAATACGTAAACCATAAAAAAAACTAGCAAAAGCTGAGCTTTGACCACATGAATCAGAATCCGAAGTATTAATTAAATGCACTCAACCAAAACCTAGCAAATTAACGCAAACAAACACGCACGCCTGCCACTACTTACTCATTGTATATCTTACCTATTTATGCATTCTACACCGAAAAAAACTACCTCATAAGCCAGTACCGTACCAAAACAAACAATCAATCAATTTCTAGGGTTTGTTTCAATTGAACCTAACATGTCATAACTGAACAAACACACTCATAACCAACAGCTACATCAAATCAACCAACTCTACATAAAACCCTAAATCAACAATTTCATAATGAAATCAAAATCATAAACATTTCCCCCACAAGAAATCAAATTTCAATTGAGCCCTAACCTCAGCCAAGAATCCATTAATTAACCAACATACATAACTGAGAATCGAGAATCAAACCTCACCTGTGATAAAGACGAAGAAGCCCTAGCTCATCGGCACAGTGAAACCCAGAAAGGAGGGAGCTTTATTGGGAGGCTCAATTTGGGGGAGAAGGGTTTTCGAAATTGAAATTGAAAATTGGAAGTAGGAAAAGATTGGAACCAAAACGAAGAGGAAAGGAAAAAAAGGTTTATATACAAAAGAGAAATTATTTATTATTTTTATCTACTAAAAGAAGTTATGTGGGTGTGCGTAGGTGGGTGACGGTAGGGAGGCTCAAAGACAGTGGTGGCTTCACATCCGCGGTTGTGGGGCCATGATAGAAGAAGGTGATTGGTCTGTCATTCACTGTGTGATACTTGCCTTGTGTTGCTATTTTTGTATTGACTAATACGTGGTTGAAGTGTTGTACTATTGCATATATTTTCCCTAAATTTAGAAGATTATGATAATTTTTTTTTCTTGATGAGGTTTTTTCTTTTTCAATGATGATGTAGGTTTCCAAATTTGATTTTCCTTTCTTAAATATGAATACAAAATTTCCAAAAAATAATATGTGAATAAATATAAGAGAAAATTTCAGTTTACCCTCTTAATTTTTTGTGTCAAAATCAATTCAGTCTTGTAACTTTTTTTTAAATCAGTTTGCCCTTAACTTTCGTAAATACATCAGTTGCTTTCAATTTTTGAATTTCTCTAGAACATGACGTCACCAAAGCTGACGAATGACCCATAATTTCCTCGAATGTGACGTCAAAATTGATGGTTATTTTGTACAATTTGTGTGTTATTGTCATAGATTTTGTCTGAATTTTCAAATAATTTTTTTAGAGATTTTTGATGTTACAGACCTATTTTAGGGTCGATTTTGTTGTTAGGATTAGAATATGTAATTTTACCAAATAGACATTTTTTTATCTTTAATAATATTTTGTCAAATTGACTATTTTATCATTTTGAGGATAGATAAAACTGAATTATAAGTCTTTTGTCAGCTTTGGTGACGTCATGTTCTAGAGAAATTCAAAAATTGAAACCAACTGATGTATTTACGAAAGTTATGGGGGCAAACTGATTTTAAAAAAAAAGTTACAGGACTGAACTGATTTTGACACAAAAGATTAGGAGTGTAAACTGAAATTTCTTCTAAATATAAAGTGATCTAAAGATATTAAACTAAGGGGGGTGTATTATATTTAGATTTCTATAATGTTTTAAAGAGTTTTAGGGTATTCAATTAGGATTTTTTAAAGAAGATTTTAAATCCGAAAAAGTTTGAGGGTATTTAATTAGGATTTATAAATGAAGATTTTAAATCCATAAATGTCTGAAGGTCTTTAGTAAACACACGAATTGTTATAGATTTATTAAATGATGGATTTGCACGGATGGTCTAGTGTAAATTGTAAAGAAAACAATCTGACCTCCTAGACACAAGATATGCGTGAATTTATAATTTTTTCTTACTTTACTCATTTATTTCCTTCCTCTCTTATATAAATTTTTACACATCTCATTTCTTTTTGACATTAGCTAATCATCTTTGGTCCTGGGTTTAAGGTTTGGTTGTTCTTTGGATCCTCGCTTTCAGTGAGCAAGAGTTGCAGGGTGGTGGTGCGGGCAGAGTTTGCAGGGATCGATGTCAGAGATAGTTCGTTACCGAGAGGTTCTAAGGAGGGGTGGGATGGATCGGTAGAGGTTTGGTCTGTGCGATGGGAGTGTTTGGTGGCCTGGATTTGGTCAGGTGTGGGCGCTTCCATTGTTCAGATTGGGTGTGGTCAGATCTTGAGGGGTGTTGTCGTCTTTGGATGATGGCAGCGACACGATGGCGACGCCTCGATTCAGGCGGTGGGACGACGATTCGATTCCAGCGATGGGACACGACGTGGTAGGTTTGATGTTGCTGCAACCTTGGGCTGTGAAGATTGGACTCCAAGGGTGTTGGGCCTTCAGCTTATGGGTGGATTGTGTTTATGGACAGAAGGTTTTATAGTTTGTCAATAAAGTCGGCCCCTCTCTATTAAGGTTGGGTGTTTTTCTAAGAGAAGGGTGATCGACTAGGCGGCAGTGACGATTCACTTTGGTTAGTAGTGGGCGGTCCAGATCGCGTTAGGCGACAGCGGGATCTTACGGTCTCTAGATTGTGAATGAGCGTAATGTTTTAATGTAATGGTGTTTGATTGCCTCTTTTTCAGGTGGCTTGTATGATGCCATTTTGACTTTTGTCTATCATTAAAAAAATTATGGTTATATTTCAAAATAAAATTTATTCAGAATAAAATGAGTTTACAAAATAAAACGGCCATTCTTTTTTTTTAAGAGCATCCGCAGCGGAGGCGGATTTGAGCACGAGCAGGCGAGATTTCGGGTGGGCCAGCCGGAAAATAGCACGAGCAACCGAGAATCGAGCGTGCAGCGGGGTAGGTGGAGGCCGGCGACCGATCGTTGACGGGGAGGTCGAGCGCGAGCACGAGCAGTTCTTGCTCGAGCTGCTGCTCGAGCAGTCCCGGTGGAGCCCACACACGTGGGTGACGACGACGGCCACCTGTTGTTAAGAACCAACCACACTGCTTTCCCCCCTCAATTTCGCAACAAGATCAAACTCAAAGGAAATGGAGGGTTCTGTATTGGGTCTTTCGTCTTCAACGCCTACCAAGCCCCCTAAAACCCCAAACCCATCTGCATCAGGTACCTATTTTCGTTTCCCTTCTCTGTTTCTAATCATGGTTTTTTTTATTTTCAAGAATACCCATTTGGTTTCTCAGCAAGAATTGAATTGGGTGTCGGTTAGTTTCCATGAGTGGCTTCCAAGAAGGAATTGAAATCTGGTATTAATAGAGTGAAATTTCGAGGCCTCAATTCCTATTACGAATTACACCTCTCCGAGGCCTCAATTCCTCCGGTACAACCCGAATAGGCGCCGTGAGTTGATTCTTGGCCTAGGAAATAGCAATGCAAAAGGAAATGATGGGTTGAGTTTATTGAGTCTTAGTAGTAGTGGCACATGCTTGCAAATTTTCCTACTTCAAATGTGAGTACACATGAGTTTTTAAAGCCTTCAAAATTATCCGTTTTTCAGTGTCATATGCTTGTAAACAAAAATAACTATGTTTCAAGGATTATTTGATATGTCCCTGCTCATGAACTTCTTTTAATGCGGCCTTGTTGTTCGTTCCATGCCTTGTGCCATTGATTGGCAGGTGTTTGCATTGATAATATGTCTGCTTTGCTTTTGTTAAGAGTTTATATGAAGAATTTTCTTATTTTGATTAAAATTGTTGCATCCTTACTGAAATTTGAACTTTCTTAATCTGTATTAAGTTTTGGCCCTAGATGGTCCCTTCATATTTAATTTGACTGATATTCTCATGTAATCTTCATGTTACCAGTATTTCAAATTGGATCCTGAAAATTATGACAATTATGGTGGGATTGAACACCTAACTTACTGTTTTGAGGTATATTCTTAATCTCCATCTGCATATTGTTTGAATTGTGAATCTATTGTTTTCTTCTGTAGTTATATATCTGGATACTTAGAAAACTTCTGCTCTATTTTTTTTGTTCTTTTTCTTTTGGAATTCTTTGTGCTACCATTTTTCTGTAAGCAACTAGTGCAGCAAATTATGTAAAATTGAATATCATATATCATTTGGGATAAAACTAGTGCCTGCGTATATTTGTTTTACTATTCAGAGTAGAGTGCCAGGATTGAGAACATAATTTGATAGTGGTGCTTTTTTACTTTGTACCATTTCTCTCTTATCTTATATCCTTCAGTTACCTACAAATTGGGACTATGACTTAATCACTTGTAATTCCATTTAAAGCTGACATGATAATGGTACACATCTGTTCCTGCTCTTATTGTTTGATCTAGAATATGTTCATTTGCTATCAATCATATGTTTGACCTGTACTGTCTTTTTTTGGAAGGAAACCAGTACTGTCTAGTCTCTCAGCAATTCTGCATATTTTCCTTTTTCTCGATGGGCAAGAATCATTTGATGTGATGATCAGCCACTAGTTAACATGCTTAGATTTCTCTGCAGCTTTTTCTATTTTCATCTTTCTTGCTTGTTTTTTTTTCTTACAATTTTCTTAAAAGAAGCATGGCGATATTGTTGACAAGGAAATTGACATTTGTGTTCTGTCACTTGAAGCACTATTCCTCTGCTGACAAATGTATGAGTGCTTATAAAGCTCCTCTTGATCCCAGCACTGCATTTGGTGGTTTCTCAGGGAGTAACTATTCTGAGGTAATGAATTCTCTTTTTTCTTCCTGAACGTAAGTTTATTTTAAATCATTTCACATTGAAAGCAAGATTGAGTCTTGGAGTCTTTAATAACATAATGATACTTCCATAACAGGCATCAGCGTTTTTGATTACTTATCCTGTAAATAATGCTATTAATAACAAGGGAAATGAAACTGAAAGAGCAGTTGCGTGGGAGAAGGCTTTTATTGAGTTAGCAAAGGTTTACCTTTCTACCATTCTGTTATACTTTATCGTTTGTATAATTTTGTTTTCCTGCTTGTTCAGTGTGAAAATATATGATTTACTGTTTTGAATTTTTTTTAAAGTCGATGAATAGTAATAGGAGGTGCTATTTTTTCCTATCGCTGCACGAAAACACTGCACTGCACCTCCTATTACTCAAATAGTAATAGGAGGTGCTCAAATAGTGCTTGCTCCTCCTATTTTGAGGAGGAGCAAGCCCTAAAACGGGTGCATATGCTCTAACGGCCATTCTTATACTAACGCAAACGAGTGAGAATTAAAATGTACCCAGCATCATAATCAGGAAGTTACTTCAACTACCTAGGAGAAATATATGTATCTGAAATTGATTGATGAATGTTTCTAAGTTCTAACTATAAATTTTAGGAAATACTCTCTAGATTAGTCTCATTGACTCATTGCATTGCATATACCGATTACTTCTCTACAGTGGGGATCCGATTTTAACCCAGCCTACAGTGATGGTAAGGATTGCTTTACCTTCATCTTGGGCTTGTTGATTACTAGTAGTGCTTTGCATATCAGATAAGAAGGAATTTTATGCATGCATGATCTGTGATTCTGTAGTTACTATAGAACAATCTAGCTAGGAGCAGACATTTTTATGGCTGTAATTTGTTGGCAAACTTATAAAAGGAAAACGTACTAATTTACAGGGTTCATACAAATAGAAGATACAATGTGCCTGAGAATAGAACTTATGATTACATCAACTTGCCACAGAATATAACCTTCTGGAAAAGTTCATCAAGGCTTTGTGTAGCAGCGCACTTAATTTACTTGTTGAGTGCAGCCAGATTCAAGAAAAGAAGGCAACACCAGAGGGGAGAGTAGTGGGATGGGATCTTTACTCTGACAGATGAATGAATTCAAAGAAGAAGAATTTGAGCTGCTCGAGGAACCAGAAGAGCTGGCATTGCTATTGTTAGGCTGCTTAATCAGCTGAAGAGGACAAGGAGCTCTTCGTTGCAACCGGCTCAACCGCCTTGTGAAAATACTGTCATCCTTGTGTGCACAAGTTTGGAAGCCTGGAAACTCAGCAGTTGTATCTTCCATGATGGTTTGTTGCCTCTAGTGTAAGTAATTGGATCTCCCTATGGTTTATGTACTCTTTTAGCTACGTATTAGAGACAGATCTCAAGCATTACTTAATGTAGCTAGCTAGGGAATCATTACACTTGACCATTGACTCCCATATCCAGATAAGCTAGAATCTCCATCTCCATCTCCATGTCGAAAATTCTACCATATCGACAAGTTCTCATTTTTCTTTTAGAGTATGTATATCATTTTCTATATACTGTATAGTAACAAAACCCAGAAGAATCGGCTAATTTCCTAATGAGGGCCCCAAGAGGTTTGCTAGTTACTAAAGAATTGCACATAACATGTGCAATTGTGCAGAATCAGCACTGGAATTGCTGCATAGTTAAATGGGATATGTAATAAAGTATCTCATATGCTCAGCTGAGATTGAGCTTCCATCATGTGAGGGGAGGTTGCTTCCTTGCTGAAGTTCAAAGAAAACTACTTGGCAATCTTGCATTCCCCCAATGCCCACTTTCTTGGTGTCATGTGGTGAGGAATAAGTGCACACATGCACTCAATGGCCATTGCTTTCAGTGACAAAGAAAATGCAGAAGCACATGATTCTTGATAACTTAAAAAATATCTCTGTTAAACATTTCAGTGTTTTTGCAGATGAATATGGGCTTTGATTAGTGACTCATCATCACTGTTAAATCATACTTTTTTATCATCAGTTTGCATGATCATGATTAGGCCATGATTGTTTTTTACTCTTGGTTCATCCATATATAATAGTAATGTTGACTAGTCCACAAAAACAGTAATCTCTGTTCTGCAGTTCAGTGTGATTTTGGTGTTTAATTGTCTACCAATACATGATGATTCATGAATGTATCTAGATTCACAGGTTCACAGTAAACATCTAACTCTTTATAGCAATATATCAGCTATGTAGGGTAATTCTGACATCAGACTTGACGAAGCTCGCAATACATGGAGCCGATCATATTTTCTACTTGATGTATCCATATATTAATGTACCGTATATGAACCAAAATTATAAAGGAATTGCTAAGGGGGAGCAAAGAAAAGGATGAAATTAGTGTCGAAATCCAAGTGGTAATAATGGTGCCAATGGCAAAGGCCAGTGGGGAAGTCATATCATAGAAGTATTTGGCTACAAAAAAGAAGGCGCATTTTCCCTCTGCCTTTTGTTCTCTTTTCATATATCTGTTGCTTTTGTGCTATCATATCACACAGCATACTTGGCACTTCGCTGAGGTACTTGGTCAAAAGGGATTTTGTTCAAATTGGATGGATTGGCCTAGAATGATCTTCATGTAGCTTTCCTAATCAGACCAGTAATGGATCCAAACCAGTTTCATAGAAACAAGAAATTAAGAAGCTTACAGAACAGAATATGCACTGAGATTCTTTCAACTCTACCCCAGGGTTATTCTGCAAAAGAAATTTACCAGAAAGATTCATTCATTCATTCCAAAGTTTTAGGCTTTCAAAGTGCATGTCTCCATCTGATAGTGATTGAATGCACAACTAAAAATAGATAGCAAATCACTCATGACCTGCCTAATTGAGTAGTCAAATGTTTGGTGCACTCACCCACCAAGAAATAAAGGAACGCATTTGAATAATGAATACTCAAAACACAAAGGAGCCTTTTCTGTGCAGCTTGTGTTTGGAATTGGGACCTCAAGTTTGCCAAGAAAATTCAAATCATTGAATACCAATAAGAAAACTGGAGCCAATTGACTGATGCCTAACACAATCACCCCAACCACAAAGTATATACAAAACAAAATTGAGATTCATATAAAATACTACCATGACATGAACAAGGACTAGAAAAGAAAATTATTATATACAAAGCTCAGAAATGATTTTCTCTGATCATTACACAATATCCTTTGCTATGACCCAATGGGAGGTTGGATCACAATAACAAACGCAGGAACAGATGCTGATAGGAATATTTACAAATACTTCACTCTACTTCTTTCCTTTAATAATTGGATATTTTCCTAACCTCTAGAATGGTCTAAATTTTGGTAAAGTTGGACTTTGACTCTAATATGTACATGAAGGGAGGGTGATCAGCGACCAGTTTCTCAGGAATAAGACCTAATAAGATTAAAATTCACAAAAGATCTTGACTTGAACAGACCACCAAAGAGGAACCTGGTTGGTGATTCCTGAGAACCGGGATTGAAGTCTTCAGGAGTGCCTTTCACTTTGAGAATAGTCTGACCGATTTCTTGACGGATTGACTCTATGGTTTTAGAGTCAACAGGATTGCCTGATGCCTCACGAACGTAAAACGTATTAACAGCTTTGCCTGCTTTGGTTGTCACTTCTGCTCTGGTTACGGTAAGGCTATTCTCTCGGAAGATTCGAGTGACATCAGAGAGCAGCCCAACTCTATCTGTAGTGCAGAGTTCTAGCTTCAAACCCTGAATCAGGAAGAAACATATTAGTTGTCTGTATACCAAATGTAGTCTTTCAAAAACATATAAACAAAACCAATAAAAAATATGACTAAACTGAACCAAAGAATCACCTATTACAGAAATTAGACAAACATGTGAGGGCAATAGAACATAATGAGACAAATGGAATATACTACAGAAAAACTGGTTTAGTAAAAGAAAAGGGTCAACATCAATGCTTTAAAATAACAATTTGACTCAAAATCATAACAGTACAACCGCTAAATTCTGCATTAAACGAAACACATGACTAATCACTCAGTTATACATTAGAGCTATCAATGCTCTCAAATGAATACTTTTGGTTCCCTATGGAAGATAACTGCCCATAACAGAATCAGACAACCAAAAAAATCTGAGATGCAATAGCCAGTTACCTTAGATACTCTTCTCTCAATAGCTGCTTCAAGGCATTGTATCACTCTTTGTCTCTCTGCATCTGATTTTACAGGAGACCCATCTATATGCCTCATATAGTATTCCTACAAACGCATCAAGACAATAATTAGGGAAGATTCTCTATCGAAACCAGGACCAAACGATGTTCAACTGACCAAGCAGCCAAAAAAACCACCAATGTAAAGTGGCAAAAGTTAAAACCTGATAAGCTTCAGGCCCTTCTGCATCAATATTTGCATGATAAACCACATACTGCATGTCTGTTAGAGTGCAAACTGTATCGAAGAGAAGCTTTGGCCTATCTTTACTCCGAATAGTAACCACCGAGTAGTCCTTATCATACCAGTTAACAACATTCACATCTGGTCTTTGCTTATCATCCAAGACACTTTCATCCTTAATTCGGTCATAGTCCCTATCTGCAAACATCATTTGGTGAAGCCTTCGTTCCGGGTGTGTGACAGTGTGAGAGACAACAGTCCTAGATCCCCTGGATTTGATGCTTCCCTTAAGTACATTGCATACAGATTCCCTAATACTAGCTAACCTCTCGGGATCAGCAATAGCCAACCCCGTCTCCTCATCGCTGATGTGCATCACAGATGCAGCCCTCGTGTTGTGCGTCCAGACTTGCGCACCAACTACATTGCATTTAAGAATGGCAAGCACAGCACTCACTTCAGAGAGTAATCCCGGTCTGTCGGTTCCACTTAGCTCAAGTGTAGTATAGTCCATGGATTGTATAACACCAACAGAACTCATGGAAGAGGCAAAGCAAGACTCAGGGCCAAGAGACTGGAAATAAGGTCCACCAAAATTAGTAGCCATATGGCCCATATTACAAAAATGAACAAAACAAGAAAAACCAAACAGCAATAACAACTCACCTTTCGAATATAGTCCAACACCCCTTCATCTGTAACCTTGTATCCATCTTGATCAGTGACATTAAAAACTGATTTCGAAAGCAAATCAAAGGGTTAAAGGACATATATTTCACTTTGATAAAATTTTCAGTAAAAAAAGGCTAAAACGAGTATTACCATCCATGAACCAACCTCCATCCGAAGATATGTAAGCTTTGGTTACAATAAGGTTAAGATCAGTGAGTATCTGTACAACTTCTAGAAGTATTCCAAGTTTGTTAGCACTATCAACCTGCAACAGAAAATTGGAGTAAGTACCAAACCTTCCACCAAAAACCAGAATTACAGCCGAAAATGACATAAAGAAGTACAGAAAAGATGTCCATACCCTTATCACCGTAGCATTCTTGCAGGCTTCATTATCAATCACAACCCTGAAACAAGACAGACAGAGGTGTAAATCTCAAAACAGATACGGTAAAGATTCATTTACTTTGAGCAACAATGTGAAAAATGAGATTGCAAACCTTGGTGGGTTCATTCTCCTGCAAAGTTTCTCATACTCATCATCCATGTCATTTGAAAAGCTCATGCTAACCTCTGAAGAAACCCAAAAAAGTAAAATAAGCAAATTTGACAAAAAGGTGGGAGAGAATAAAAGGCACCAATGAAGAAGACTGAGAATTTATGCAGAACTAATTAGGAAATGATACTTGTAACTCCTAAAGAATATAACAAAGCAAAAAGAGAGACCAAGAAAACCATCAAGGTAAATTCTCTGAAGGACTTGTAGCACAAGACAAAGCTGGAAGAGAGTGTAGAGAGTGTAAAGTAACCAAAATCCAAGACAAAACTTGTTCCTCAATCTTTCAATCAAGAAAACCAAACTCCAAAATCCACACTTTCTCAACTCAATCCAAGAACCAAGAACAGAAAAAATCACAAGCCATGAAACCACAAATCAAGGAAAACAGCACCTACCCATTTCAATTTGCAGAGAATTGATGACCTCGAACACCAAAAGGTTCCTACTTTGTCTTTCTGGGTTGTCTCAAAACAAAGCAAGAAGAGAGAGCAGAAGGGAAGAGAGAAAAGCTCGGCTGGTATGTATGTATTTATATGTACAGAAGGGGAAGAAAGATCTTAGACTTGCCCCCTCTGTTGATCTCTCTCTCTCATTATGGAAACTAATAAACTATATATATATATATAACAAAAAATACCCAAAATTCAAAATCAACTGCCCATTAAAACTCAGAGACCTCCCGAGTCCCGACACAATACTCCAAAAAATCTGCAAGTTCAAAAGTATCACCAGACACTCATCCTCTTGTGATAACTTTTAGTAATAAGAAATTTACTGTTTTGATCGTCCCTGTAAAAAATTTGCATGAACAAGTCGAAGCTTAACCTTTTTCTTGCTTGAAATGGTAGATCACTCCACTACCGTTTTTTACAAAATAAAAAAAAACAATCACACAGCTTTCCCTCTTTTTCTCTCATTCTTATTTTCCTTTGTGGGTTATGGTGGGTGTATTGAGCTCTCTTTCTCTATAAAGTTTGTGACTTTCCAAATTCAATTTCTCTGTAAATTTGAGAGAAATAACTCGCTGCTTAAAAATGGAGATGGTATAAGTTGGCTGTGGCAGGGCTTGTAAATCTGACCTAGCTACTACACCCGACGTAGTACAAAATAAAAAAAAACAATCACACAGCTTTCCCTCTTTTTCTCTCATTCTTATTTTCCTTTGTGGGTTATGGTGGGTGTATTGAGCTCTCTTTCTCTATAAAGTTTGTGACTTTCCAAATTCAATTTCTCTGTAAATTTGAGAGAAATAACTCGCTGCTTAAAAATGGAGATGGTATAAGTTGGCTGTGGCAGGGCTTGTAAATCTGACCTAGCTACTACACCCGACGTAGTTTAGCACCAAACACGAACTTTTGGAGAATGTTAAGGTGGCGGCGGGTGAGAGAGCTTTTAATGAGTATTTTAAATGAATTGTTGATTAATATGCACATAAACATAAGAAAATATCAATTAAAAATTAAAATATTAAACTAACCGTTCATTTGATAGTCTTTATTGATCTTCATTATAAGATTCTCGTTAGAAACTCTCTCTAACGTAGCTATGTGTTAGACTTTGTAAGTATGAGATAGGTGTAATTTTCTTTTTTGGTCCTTTTGTTTGATTTATCTTTTATATTAGTCAATTTAGACTTAGTCAATTTAGTATTTGTGATTCTCTTTGTTTACTAATTAGTTCTCCACATACTTAGTCAATCATAAATGATGAAAAAAGTCTTTGTGAAGTCTTTCAAGGTAAAAAGACACAAGTGATGAGAGTATTGAAGAGTAATAGATCTTACATCAGAAAAGTGACAAATAAAATATAACTAACAAGTAGGTAGATCATTCCAAATTGTACCGAGACCTTTTGTAGTTAAAACCCAACACCTTAAAGGTGATTAAGTTGGGACAGTATCGGTACACGGATGATCCACGAGCCACGCTTGTCACCGTTTAACATGGTATCAGAGCGGGTCTCTCTCCAATTACTTCTCCGATTATCTTGAGCTATATGTCTCGCCCAGTTCTCTTATGGGTCCGATGTGGGTTCCTTATCTTCACCCTGTATGGGCTTATATCGCCATCAGAAAGTTTCGATTGGATTATCACCAAGTGTCTCTTGGTTTGTTCCGTCTCATTTCATCACGTGCAAGCCTTAAGTCAGGTTGCACGTGAGGAGGTGTGTTGAGAGTATTAGAGAGTAATAGATCTCACATCAGAAAAGTGACAAATAAAATATAACTAATAAGTGGGTAGATCATTCCTAAATGTACCGAGGTCTTTTGTGGTTAAAACTCAACACCTTAAAGGTGACTAAGTTGGGACAGTATCAATACACGGATGATCCACGAGCCACGCTTGTCACCGTTTAACAACAAGTGATTACGCTTAAACTAAATATGCTTTCGAATAGTTATTGTTGAAACTTAAAAATAAACTAACATTTTATACATGTTGAAAAACTTGCAATCACACTCAACATAATTAGAACACATGAGAAATATTAAGAAAGAAATGTTTGACCATTATTGATCTCACATATTAGTTCTTTTTTTGATCAAATGGTAATTTCCTTGAAAATAATTAAACAATACACTATCGGGATTAAGGTGGCCTCATTAAAAATCTTGCTTGATCAGAGCAAGTAAAAAAGAGTACCACCCCCATTACAACAAGATCTACATTCTGTCATGATAATTTCATCAAGCCAAGGTGGCCCAGCTTCATAACAAAGGCTATCTGCTTCAACTAATGCTTGCTTCGCTAATATATGTGCTGCAACATTACTATCTACTAATTGACTTCCACATGACTAAATCAAAAATTTCAGCATCAATCACTCCAACTATAACACTATGGTTCAAACCTGCCTTTCCCAACTCTGAGATCACGATTTGCGAGCCACTCTCCACTCTCCACTTCTATATGCTTATATCCGGCTTTTCTGCAAACACAAAGTACGCGATAAATTGTCATTGCTTCCAAAGCCTCTACTATGGGGTTTCCTGGAAACATCATATGACCTGCACACATCAGCCCGCCCTCACTATCTCGTACAATTAATCAATCCAAAGTCAACCTTCTTATTTATGGTGACAACTGCTGCATCTGTATTTAACTTCAAATTAGGAGCATTAGACGGCTTCCATCTGACTTTCCCTCTATTCTGTTTAGCAGCTTGTATCTCATCTCACATATTAGTTCTTACCAATTGAAAAAGAGCAAAATTAAGTATTTGGGACTAAAGTCAAAAAGAGAATGAAGCGAAGGGATCAAGTAGATAAATTAGAGGTTTGATTGGTGACAAACAGTAGAAACATTTTAAGAACGGGGTACAGTAAAATTTAAAAATTAGTGTCCCATTTCGAGGGGAGCTGACTTCTCTACTTGAATTTATATATCTTAGCTTTGTTTGGATGATTTAACACCATTCGATTGAATAAAGATGACATCACGGGACCACATTGTACTCAATCCACTGGTTTTAAATTATCCAAAAAAATTCAAGTAATACAAATCCAAACAGATAAAGTCAATCTCATTCCGAGGTGTGTGGGATCAATGGAGTGAAGTCAATGGATCATGGTGGTCTAGGTTTTAACGGTTTGTCTTAATCAATTTTTGTGCTTGAAACTCCCTTTACGAGTGGGAAAATTTTAAGAATAGTACATGATAAATTGTTGACTTTAAATTAAGGGTAACATTTTGAACTGTGTCTAATATCAATACGTTTTATTACTTTGAACTGGTCGCAGGGAACGACCTCACATTTTAAGTAGGCTTTACTGACAACGGCCTCAGAGTACGCGTCGGGTACGCCTTTGAGTCGGTGATGGTGAGGGGCTTGGCGGGAGGGGAGGCGAGCTTGTCATCAGAGGAGGAGGGGAGAGATTATCGATTGGGACGAGATCGAGGTGTATATAGCAAATTGGCGAAAAAAGAGATGGACAACTTTACCCCTACAAATTTGATAAAAAAGTCTGAAAGTAACAAAGAGGTTATCGAAATGTATTGATATTGAGTCGAGGTCAAAACTTCATGCATGTATTGATTTGATATTACATAAATACAATTTTTAAAATTTTATCTTTACAAATTAATGCCTTATTACTATTTACTGTTCCAGATATTTAAATAAGTTTTAATTTTGGATTAGTGAAACGATATATAATGAGGGAATCTATATGATTCTCATCAAATTTATTGTGAGATTGAACTGAATCTGAATCTTTTTAGGGCTCAGAAATGGTGTCTCATCAATGATTTTGATTTCATTAATTAGTTTACTTTCAACCCTTAATTTTGCTGCATAATTTGCAAAGGAATGATTCAAAGAGGGAGTAAACATAGGTAAGTATTTTACTAATTATTCACAAATTCATGGTATGTTTGTAAATGCATGCGGATCCAATGCATGCATGATGCATGGGTCAATTGCTCCATGCGTTTAAGTACATACAAATCCCTTCTATAATTATATATGTTAATCAAAGTAATCAATAACAGTTAGGATATGTTCACTTATTAAGAATTTTTACTCATTTATGCGAACATTAGCATCTTTAAATCTTGATTTGATATTAGTATCGTTTATAGTGTGTAAACTTAAGTAATCATCATTGTTACGATTTACAGTCGATACTCATAGTCTTATGTAAATAAGGTCGACATACATATCCAATGAAGAAAAACAAATTGAAATGTTCTACATTTATCTAAATTAATATGGGACAACGGGACATGGTGACTCAAAGAAATGGAATCCAAATCCCTAGCTCCTCCTTTTGCCTACAAGATGAAAGCATTTTAAACAGACCCTTGTTCCATATGACTCATCCTGTGCTGTCCCATTCCTGTCTCACATTTTTATAATTAAAATTAACTTGATTTAATAATAATCTCCACCCTAGCTAGCTCCACGATCAAACTCAGTACAGTCTTTAGTCCAATCCCATACTTTAAATTAGTATTGGTGGAATGGTATGGAACAGTTCGAGATTTGATATATATCGATATTAATTTTGATTTTTTTATACTGGATAAGATGTGTGATTTTAAGGCTTGGTAATGAACTGTTCTGATAAAGAAAAATTTATGACAAGTTCGAAACCAATCGGGACATAAGGTTTTAAGTTAGGATTTTATATCTACAAATTAAACAATCACTTTTGTACTATATTTATGTAATATTTAACACTTTTTCTTAACATAAATCAACAAACTAACATAATTAGACGACTTTATCACTTTAAGATGATTAATTCTTTACTATAAATACATATTTTTTTTCTTTAAAACTAATAAAATTATAAATTTGGGAGGATTCAGGACGGTTCTGAACATTCGGTATCTATTTGGCTCATACCGATCCCGAACAGATAACTAAATTCAGGATTCGATACTGTTCGAGACAACACATTTTTCATTTTGTATACCGATCCGATCGGATTCGGTACGACACTGTCAGAATCGGTATCAAACTCTCACCCTACAAATTAGAGTACCATTACAATAATCAAACTAAGGATAACGATTTCATTGAATATTAGTGCCTTACACAATTCTAATTTAGCTAATTAACTAAACTCCAAGCAAAGCTAATATAAATCATAAAAACAAACCCTCACGTATTGCTCATCATCAACTCGATCCTTAATCGAGCTTTGCTTGATCAGTTCGATCGAGTCTGAGTCAAAATTTGGTGCGCGCACAAACGCGTGCATGTCGGCCTCATGCCTCCCTCCCACATGGCCCCATCTGCTCCTCATTAAACTAGCTAGGGTTTCCTCACTTTCCCAGTTTCTTATCGGGGCAGTTGCTCTAGGTAGCGATGAAACAAAGTAACTTACCCTATTTGAGTGGGGCCAAAATAACCAGAACCCAGAATACGCAGTGCTGTATGATTGAATATACTGGGTGTGATTCCGGTGTCCTCCACCTGATGGTGTATGGTGGTGGTGCGACGTCATTGCAACGGCCACTTGAGCTGAGTATCATGATGGTGATATTACTAGTCAATGCATTCATGTTTTGCTTTGAAAGCAGAGAAAAACCAGAAACTAAGGACTACCGGTCAATAACGAAACCACTTGCGGAGCTTTTTACGAGCCTAAGTTGCAGAGGCTATCGATCTCTAGCTAGAGTTAGGCTAGAGAGAGCCCGAGACCCGATGGGAGTAAGCTAGGGTTCAATAAGTTTGTCTGGGAATTAGTTCATTATGGCCAGACCTATTCTGTGTTAGTGCTACTGTGCTACATTTTGTAAAGTACTGAAATGGAGATTGAAGAGTTTTCAATCCTCAATAAACTCGATAGAAAAGTAAATAAATAACATAAGATTTTTGACGTTGTGTAAAAATTTTAAATTAGAGAAAAAACACAGCGGAGCACAAATTCAGAAAACACTTTCAACTAGATGAATTCGTATAGTCTTACAACACACGTAAACTCTATTTTATTACAAATTCCTACTCTCTAGACAAACTGTTTTTTTTTCTATTGTCTTCAAGAAACACTTCGAATCCTTAAGACTTCACCAAACTTATCTTCAACACGAGAATCACTCACAAACAACAAATTCAACTCAACAAGGAACAGTTGAGCTTGTATATGACAGCAGAACAATGTGCTCTTTCAAACGCTAAGTGTGTAAAGGGTGCGCATCTAATAGATGTCGACTCCTTTATATATCTTCTGCTAGGGCTAGCCAAATCCTCCTTATTTATTCTGTAACCATAATCAAGTCCAAGAAGGAAACAATCAGAAACAAGATTTCTAATATATATTTCATATATAAGATATTGACATAAGAGAGTATCTTATCCGATGTAGAATTTCTTTTCTCAATCCAGTTTGTATAGGGATGTCAATATAAGCATACTAACAATCTCCTCCCTTAGCATTCATATACAAAATCATATTGAAACGGTTCGCCGTGTCTTCTTGATCACATCTAATTCATGAAACCTACACCACTTTGAGCAAACAATGACCAAGTGAAGAGCAAAAGGAATATATACTCATAAGAATATCAAACACACATATGATCATAACATATTCTAAACATGATATAATCAATTCTCCTCTAGAAAGAAATCTCCCCCTTAAATAAACATTCTCTCCATTTTTGTTGACAAAGAGTCACTTACCAAGGAGTAAACAATATAGAAGGACAAAGGTGAATCACCCAAGCAATATACTCTAAATATTAACACTCTCCTTAAGAGTTATCATGATATGAAGAATGCAAGAATGATATTTGATTGTATAATTCCATGAAATATTTGAAGAGGAGAAGCAAAACATTCAGCCAAGGTACAAGACATAGTGTTACACATAAAATAGTTAAACACTATTTTCATGCTCGACTTAATTTACACAACCCTGTAAGCATGAAGCATAGATTGATCAATCATGTACCTTGTGTGAAAAAGTGAACAATTTTTGCTATGGGGTGAGAAACAACTCAATATAAAGACAATATCAATTCAAAACAGAACATCATATCCCTTGTGTCGGCACTGCATATTCTTCATTTTCCTTTTCGAGCCTTTCACCAACTTTTATTTCTGACTTTGTGACCCATCACCCATGTAACGAGTAAAATGTTAGTAGCTCTCAAGCCAGTTGGCTTTAAGGTACTAGATGTAACAAGGACACCCGAATGGACATTCACTCGAGTCAAGTCTATTAACCTTCATGGTAGCCAAGCCATTCTCGTTTCTATCCTTGTACCTTATATCGTTCATCACGACCAATACATATTTAATTTGGGAATAGCTGGTCATTCTTCATACCATTCCCGTTTCTAGGTCACCCAATACCTTGTATTGGTTCTTAACCAAGACATGTTTACTTTGAGAATAGTCTGGTCTAGCTCCATATACTCACAACAATTATTCTTTTATTTCTCAGGAACTGACAACCAAAACCACATTAGAACATCAAGTTATTCTCATATCACCACAACAAAAGAGTGTGCATGTGAAATTTTTCAAGACAACAATGATTATTCTAACATGTTCCAAGATTACAAAACCATGTCAACCAATATTGAAACATGGAAACAAGTTTATCAATTTTATACATATAAAGTTATGACAACTAACTTGGTAATCTTAGTTCAACTCATATTTTCAAACAATTCAGGATTGAGCCAAGCATGCAATCCTCATGAAATTTGGAACAATTTTTGTTTTTTTAATACTACTATTAAAAAATTGCTAAAAATATGAAACAAAACATGTTGAAAATATGACCAATTCTAGATTGCGCCAAAACCAACTTGCGTCGAATGACGTGTGCAAGCACGTCCACAGATCTTTTATTTGAAGGACACGTATGGAATTTGCGGGTTAACTGCAGTTAGCGGAAACACCTTAGCCGTTATGTAAAAGATTAAAGGGTGTTTGGGTCATTCGATCGAAGAGGGTAAATCAAGGTAAAATCATCCGACGGTCGATACGCCGCCACGTTGCTTTGAGGATAAGGTATATTTCGGGGGATTTTGGAGGAGGATGCCATAGCCTCAAACTGTGAGGGTTTGTGTGTTGAAATTATCACGGCGTCGCCCGCCCCAGTGTCTTTGTTAGGATCTAGATCCTAACTCTCTAGAATTGGCAGGATAAGATCAGATAAGAATTGAAACAAAGAGACAAAATGCAAAAGCTGATAATTCACTAACTTCCAATACACACAACTGCAGCCCTATATAGCCTGGATCACTTTCCTAAGTGCCAGTTGGTCTCCTAACACTGGCCTGAACAGCTCAGACCAGCTGACAAGGTCTAACAACCAAAAACGCTGCGTTTAACTGACGCAGACACTAACAGCAACAACTAACAAGTTTTCCTAGTGACACTAGGAAAACTAAGAAACTATCTGAAACAAGAAAACTAAACTTAAATTGTTTATTCTAACATTCTAGTCCTCTCCACTGAACACTTAACCACAAGTGTGACTTCAGTCAGCTCCTGCAACAACTGCCTCAAAGTCTGGAAATCTTTCTTGGATGATTTCAGCATCTTCCCATGTAGCCTCTTCAGGTGCAGTTCCACTCCAATGTACCAGCCACTCAGTACCAGTTGCCCCATGTTTCTTGAAGATTCTTCTCCCAAAGACAGCAGCTGGAGTCCATTTTGGGTTATGGAGATCCATAATTAGAGGCAACTGCCCAAAAACCTCTGCAGAATCTCCAACCTTCTTCTTCAGTAAAGAAACATGAAACACATTATCGATTTTTGTTGTAGGTAGTAACTTGAGTCTATAAGCAACCTTACCAATCCTTTTCATAACTGCAAATGGTCCAAAATATCTGGGAGATAACTTGTGCCAGGCTTGTTGATCCACTAAGTGTTGCTTATAGTATTGTAATTTCAAATACATCATATCACCCACTTCAAACTCTCTGTCAGTGTGTATCCTATCATAAAATCCCTTCATCATAGATTGTGCTAACCGCAAATTCCTCTTGATTATAGCAAGCAACTCATCTCTGTTCCTCAATTCCTTGTCCACATGTGCTACTGTAGTAGAACCTAGCAGATAAGGTACTACAACAAATGGTTGATAACCATAAAGAGCCTGAAATCGACTCATTTGCAGTGCTGAATTAAATGCTGAATTATACCACCACTCAGCTCAAGGAAGAGCAGGAGCCCAAGTGTGAGGTTTTTCTCGAGCCATACACTTCAAAAATAGTTCTAAGGTTTTATTCAAGTTTTCAGTTTGACCATCAGTCTGTGGATGGTATGCTGAAGACTTTGCTCTAGCATGCCATGTAGCCTAAAGATCTCTTTCACAAACAATGCAGCAACCGAAGTAGCAGATCAAGGGTGTGTTAAAGGAATGAAGTGAGCAAATTTTGTGAATCTATCCACCACTACCTAAATTACAGTCTTTCCATCAGACACTGGTAGTCCTTTAATGAAATCCATGGATATACTGGACCAAGCCTTCTCAGGGATTTCATTTGGTTGCAATAACCCTGGTGCAGAAGCTGTTTCATAATGGTAAAGTTGACAAGTGTGGCATTGAGCAATTGCATGCTTGATGTCTGATATCATCACAGGCCAAGCAAAACTCCACTTGATCCTTTGATAGGTCGTGAGCCTGCCTACATATCCACCAACTAAGCCCTCATGGAACTCCTTAATTATTTCTCCCTCCAAAGGTCTGTTTTAGGTACAAACACCTTGTTCATGTACAAAAGATGTTTTCCATGAACTGAATAATGCCTCCTGCTACAAGAAATACTCAATGGTCCTATGGTCAGTATAAATATAGAAATGATTACCTAACAAGTAAGATCTCTAATGTTAGACTGTAAAAACCATAGCCATCATTTCCTTGTCATAGACTGAGAGGGTAGTGTGCTTCGGTGCTAGAGCTTTACTTAAATATGCTATGGGATGACCTCCTTGAGATAGCACATCCCCTATTCCTTGATCAGATGCATCACATTCCACCACTAAAGGTTTGGAAAAATCTGGAACAGCCAAGACAAGAGTGGATACAAGAGCTTGTTTGAGATGCTCAAAGGCTTCCTCAGATTTCTGAATCTATCTGAAACTATTTTTCTTAAGCATGTCAGTAAGGGGTCTAGCAATAATTTCAAAGTTCTTGACATAATTCATGTAGTAACCAGCTACACCTAAAAATCCTCTCAAACCCTTGATAGTATTAGGCTTACATCACTTCTGAATGCAAGCAATCTTCTCAGGATCAACAGCCACTCCTTTAGCACTAATGACATGCCCCAAGTACTCCACTTGAGGAACAACAAAACTGCATTTACTCTCATTGAGCTTTAATTTATGAAGTCTAAGCCTGTCAAAAATCTTCCTTAACAACTAAACATGCTCTTCCATATTAGGGTTGTATATCAAAATGTCATCAAAAAATACTAACACTCATTTTCTTAACAAATCACTCATTATTTCATTCATATTGGAATGAAAAGTGGCTGGGGCATTGGTTAACCCAAAAACCATAACCAATAATTCATAGTGTCCTGAGTGAGTCCTAAAGGCTGTCTTCTTCATATCTTTTTCAGCCATTCTGATTTGATGGTAACCAGACCTAAGGTCCAGTTTGGTGAATACTGTGGCTCCCTGGACTTCATCAATTAATTCATCTATCACTGGAATTGAAAAATTGTCCTTCACAGTGACTGCATTAACTGCCCTATAATCAACACACATTCTTCAACTATCATCTTTTTTCTTAACTAAACTGACTGGTGAGGAAAATGGTGATATGCTAGGTCTGATAACACCATTGTCTAACATTTCTTGAACAATCTTCTCAATCTCAGTTTTCTAGAAGGGTACCTGTATGGTCTCACATTTACTAGGGCTGTGTTAGGTAAAAATTCTATCTTGTGATCATTTCTCCTTGCAGGAAGTAAGCTGGTTAGAGGTTGGAATAAATCTGTATACTGAACTACTAATTCATGTACTGCATTAGGAACTTTCCCTTCCACCCCTAAGGGACTTAATTGAACTAGGACTGCTTCAGGTTCTTTCCTCAAGAGCCTAGCCATAGCTTTACAACTAACCACTGTGGCACTAGACTTAAGTTCTCCCTGGAACACAAACTCTCAATCCCTTTCTGAAACTGCATTTTCATATTTTCAAAGTTCGAAGTAATGTCCCCCAGGGTTCTGAACCAGGATGATCCTAGAATCAACTCACACCCAACCACTCGAAGAACATAGAATTCAGCAGTGAACTTATAGGCTTGTAACTGCAGCTCTGTTGAAACTGTTTGCCTAGTGTGTAAGACCTGTCCACTTGATACTCTTACTCTCATTGGACTGATGTGAGCAACCTTTCCCTTAAATTTTATGAGCAAATTGGGGTGAATAAAATTTTGGGAAGCACTAGTGTCAATAAGTACATGAACTATCTTTCCTAATTTTACCCTTAAGTTGCATAGTATCAGACTCATTATGATCCCCAAAACCTGTAATTGCAACTCAGGTTCTTCAATCACAGTTTCCTCATAAGTGTCTTCAACAACATCCTCAGTATTCCTAACTCCTTTCTGATCTTCCTGCAATACTTCTAATACCATTAACTGTCCCTTACCCTTTCTACAATTATGTCATGGCCTAAACATCTCATCATAAAAGAAACATTTATTTTTAGCCATTCTCTCCTGGAACTCAGCTTGAGACAATCTCCTGCTATTATCAGTAGGTTGTGCTCCAATCAATGCTTTGTACTAGACTTGGACTGGTTTCCCTCCATGTTGGTTGGGGTTTATGTTGGCAAGATGCACTGCTGTAGTTCTAATTTCTTTCATCCCAAAGCCAAGCTTACTGAAACTTCTCTTGTTCAACTCCTTCTCTTTAAAGATTTTTGCTAATTCACAAGCTTCATAAAAAGTTTTAGGCTTTAGTGCTCTCACATAAGCTCTAATCTCACTTTTCAATCCTCCTATGAAAAAGGATAACAGTGTCTGCTTAGAGAAGTCTTGAGTCCTTCTAGATAACTTAGTAAATTGTTCCATAAAGTGTTTCACTGTTTCAGACTGAGACATCCTAGCTAAAACCATCTGACAGTCCTCTCCATTATAAGCACTGAATTCCCTCATCAATAACTCTAATAAACCTTGGGCCAGGTTTGTGAAAAATCATCCTTAAATATTTGCCACCTATTAGAAGCTTTATCAATCAAATGAATTATTGCCAAAGCCACCTTCTTGTCTTCAGGAACTTGATAGAATTCAAAAATCTATTCAGTTTTATTAAGCCATTCAATGAGATCCCCACCACTGTAAGTAATCATCTCTATATGCAACTGCCTCATAGTAGGCAATGTTGGATCAAAAGGGAAAGAATTCATCACTCTAGGAGTAGGAGGTTGTCCTGATCCATAAGCATTAAACCCTGCTGTCACAGATTTTGGTACTAGCCAAGGTAATGCTCCACTAACAGGATCAACAAAAACTGAATTATTGTGAAAAGTCCTAGAAACTAAGGGATCAGTGGTACTAAAATGAGAAGTGGCCACTGTTCCATACATCGGAGAGCTCACATTCATGTATTGATTAGGAAAAAGACCATTCATGTAGTTAAATGGTTGAACCAAAACCAGTGTGCTGAAAGTACTGCAACCTTGGTTCTTCATACCCCTTTTCTCCAACACAGCCTTGAGGCACCCCCAGCTACTCCACTACTCGTTACCTTGCCATTAACCCCTACACAATCACCCTTACCACCCTCACAAGCAGGTTGTTATACTTCCTTGCCTCTACAACCAAAATTACCACAAGCATAAACTGTATTCATAGTGCTATCGTCACAATTAGTCACAATATTACTAGACAACCCAAGAATCACCTCATTATGAGCTAAAGCACGGTAATTAAACGAGTTATCAAGTTTTTGAGTAATGGCAAGATCGAGGTTTTGAAATACTACCCCTTGTAGAGTGCTAGTCGAGGCCTCACTTCGAGCCATGGTGGATGAGGTTGGTGTAGAAGTAGTTGTAGCTTGTGCCAATACCTCCAAAGGTACTGAATCAAAGCTCACAGCAGGTACTAGCTCCAAAGATGCAGATCTCTCCTGATTCATGGTTGAGGCCTCCTCAGCCTAACTTCCCTTGCGTTCAAGCCGACTTGCTTTCAGCTCAGCTGTGATGAGGTTGAAAGAGGCCATAGATCCTCTAAGCTCATCCACTATTTCTTACAGCGTCGAGATAGTGTGCTGCATTGAGTCGAGCCTAGCTACAGATTCATCCTTGTGGACATGGAATTCAAATTCCAGATTAGAGAGCTCAGTAGGAGCATTTTGATTTTTTCGATTCACCATTGCCCTCAGATCAAGGGCTCTGATACCAGATTGTTAGGATCTAGATCCTAATTCTTCAAAATTGGCAGGATAAGAGCATATAAGAATTGAAGCAAAGAGACAAAATGCAAAAGCTGATAATTCACTAACTTCCAATACACACAGCTGCAGCCCTATATAGCCTGGACCACTTTTCTGAGCGCCAGTTGGCCTCCTAACACTGGCCTGAACAGCTCAGACCAACTGACAAGGTCTAACAACCCAAAACGCTGCGTTTTACTGACACAGGACTGACGCAGACACTGACAGCAGCAACTAACAAGTTTTCCTAACGACACTAGGAAAACTAAGAAACTGTCTGAAACAAGAAAACTAAACTTAAATTGTTTATTCTAATAGTCTTCGCCTCCGATCTGTTTCTACTAAGGGGAAGTATTATCGGAGAAGACTGAAGTTGTGCAGGGCAGACCTGCTTAGTGCTTACGATCTGCTGTCTCTGGTTATTGGTTATTGCAAGGGGACGTTCTGTAGGAGAAGTTACTCCATGTAGTAACCGTTCTCTCTGCCTCCGCCGACTCCGACAAAAGTATGGTAAGCAAAATTTAATTCATATTTTCGAAAATATAAGAAATCAAAGTTTTGGCTCTATCATAGGAGTCGATCCAGAAGTAAATTGATTCAAAATTTCTGGTAAATTATGGATTCATCTCGTTAGACCACATTTTCATCTTCAAAGTTAAAGATGACATTGGTTTTGATTTCTCATGCAGATGTAGGCATTTAATTCTGCAAGAATCTGGCTCCCAGAAGTGTAACTCCTATCAGAATCTGGATAATATAGTTTTTAGCTTGTCGTTTCCATATATATACTAGTTGCAGCAATCTGCATTTCAGTTGTTTTCTAATTATGTGGGATTCATTTACGGGTCATAGCAATTTTATTTCTAAAACAATGTAGATCACAGTTATTGTTTTTCAATTAAGTTAAAAACTTTAGATTGATTGCATGATATATAGGTTTTAATTATTGAATTCATACTTATTTCCTAGTGCATTTAATTTTAACTTTGTATTATGCAGTCATGCAAATCGATACATTTTTCCTGTGTTGTCCGTTCAGATGGACTTTTATGTTCGTGTTTTCGTCCGAGTCTACTCGTTGGTGGCCTAATTATTTTATATTTGTTATGTCTTTGTGCAAGTAACAGTTATTTCTTTTTCTGTTGACTAACAACTCAAACGATTTATTTCAGATCCGCAGGTGCTATGAAGAATACTCCCCTTAAGCTTTCCTATGTTTATCAGTGCACTGGATGTGATTCTTTTCATGACAATTATCAGTAATAGTTCGTAAGGATACTAAGCAAGAAAACAGCAGAAACTATACAATTCTCTATCTTCGAACTACGCATTGTATATATCCATCTTCGTCTTCATGTCATTACTATGAAGACATGACATATAACAATTGAAAGCACGACTCTCCAAAGGTCTTGAACAAATCTGAGATGCAAGTCGTCTAGTTTACGATTTAGTCGTGTAATGGGAGTTATCAATGCCATTTAAGCACAACCTCAACTTGTCTAATGAGAGTTATTAGTCTATGCCATCTGTGGGAATTAATTTCCATATGATGAACATGGGAACTGATGGAAGCTACTGTCAATTCGGTTTCTCACATCAGTCAGCTGGATGTCTTGATCACAATGGCTCTAATATGTCAGTGCCATATGGTAATCAGCAGCAACAAGCAGAACACATTTGATGAAGAAGACCGTTTCATGTATTGACGTTGGAAACACCAAGGTCAAAATACGTTCATACATTTTACTTCATGAGATTTTAGACACTGACAGACACTAACACGAACAACTGATAACTAAATAAGCACAACTAAGAAAGCCTAGATTTTCAGTCCAGAACCTTGCAACTTCTCTTCAGTGATACGGTCTATCTTTTCCGCCATCTCAGCTGTCGAAAGAAAGCACTATGCTCCACGCCAGACGGTAACTTGCCATTTTTGTTCACATCCAAATTGCTCAGAAACTCAAAACTACACAGCGTTAAGATGTTTTTCACCACTCCCTGTGCCTCTTCTAGGGAAAATGGGCACCCCAAGAACTCGGCTAGCCTCCTCGAGTGAAAACCAGGCTGTCCTTTCAGTTCCTCAAATGTGACGAAAAACACACTTAGAGGCCTTTTCAAGCTCTCATTCCAGTACCCCAAGACATGATCCCAAAAGGGTCCATACAAACTCACTCCCTTGCAGAACATATCCAAAGCTTCTTCAAGTGAAATGCTTCCCCAACTCTCGGGTCTCAATCTGTTTGCAAAGTGCCAGAGTGAAACAAATGTGTCCTGAGGGTTCTACACAGATACACAACCTTGCAAGCAGAGTGACTGATTCCAGTAGAGACACAAGTTGTGAGTGACTTGATAAGAGCCGAGGAGCGGCATAGGAAGCGAGGTCAGGTACCTGTTTCTGAATGTACAAACCAATCTCTAAGTAGGGAACAAGAACATAAGGGTGTTTTGTGAGCAAGGGGTGGTCTTGAGGGTCTGGATGATAATCCTCACGTTTCACTAGTGAAAACAAGATCGCCTTGAGCCAAGTGGTACCTGATTTGGGAGTAGTAACAAGATATCAGAATCCTGGGCTCGGAAGTTTTCTTGGCACGACAAGAATCCTTCTTAGTTGTGAGCCAAAAGCCGTGGTGCTGATAGAGATGATTTGACATCCAACCTTGATCTCTAGGTAAAGTGGATATCATGTCTGGTTTCTTGACTGATCTCATTTTCTTGCAAGTATAGGGGAAGAGGAGGAAGCTGAGTTAGTGACATGATACCCTACTGCTGGTAGTCACAAAACGATCATATTTTGATTGCCTACTAAACGGGCTAGCACTAATTTGCAGTTGCTTTGAACATTGAAGGTTTGGTGACTCAGATGTATATTTCCCCAGATTATTGACAAACAAATAAAATAAAAAATAGCAGTTTGCTATACCTTCAACATTTTAATATTGGAAGATGCATAAGAAAATCTTAAAATAGAAAGCTTGAATATATATAATACTGAACCTCAATATATGGGTTTGGGTTTGGTTTTGAAGGTTTGGTCAGAATGTCAGATACATAAGAGACCCCCTATATAATCAAAAAACAGTTGTCTTTATATCTTCACATTAAACCTATGATTTGTTTCTGTACGACTAACATGCATTCTGCCATAGTTAGAACATGTAGTAAAGCTAAAATATTTAGGCAAATGTTGATCAGCAGAAAACAACATACTATAAAACGGTAATAAATTCAGAGTTTATACAGATAAATGTACAGGAAATTCAACATGCTTGGATGGAATTTTGGCTTAGCAGTAATAGGCTGCTCCTACTCTAATGTGAACCTCGGGTAACACCTTTTTGCCTGAGTTTTCACCAAAGCTAGTCAAACCGAAATTTTAACTCCTATCCATTTACAGGAAATTAGTAAAACAGTTTCAAAGGCTTACTGCTCTCCAAAGAAAACATAGAGGGGTGTTTTCTCCTCAGAAGAAGTAGCAATCTTTTGTCAGCTAGGTGCCCAAGTAACAAGGATGAACTAAAATGCTTTCCACAAAAGAGTGCACCTCCCATCCTTGCTCCTCGACATCAAGCCTGCAAAAATAAGAACCCTTTCTCCTTAGTCAAGCACGTTGAGGTAACACTTTCAGTAAGAGTAAGATAAATAGCAGAACTTGGACTTACATTATATATCAACATTGGGCACTCCTAATAAAAAGGAAGTTGGATCCTCAGATCCAAGTAGAGGCATATACTCTGATCCTCTGACATGAACACTGAAGCAAGCTACAGAAACATCTCAAGGGATTAAAAAGAATCAAACAAGGAGAACAGTTGTCTGATGTATAATGCACTGTAAGAAACTTCCGATAGAAAAAATAGGAATAATAAACTTGATTGCACTAGTGAATAAGAATAAGAAAAGAGAAAGAGTGTTCAGTTTTTTTTCTTAAATTTGTGTTTGCATGATTTAAAAGTTGTCAAGTACTCCAACTCTGATCCCATTCACATATCCAAAGTAGAAACCTATCCTATGAAGCTTTTCCATATAAACATATCCAAGAAAGCTGCAGAAAGAATACCATTCTCAATCTTCATCACACTTTGAAGCATTGTATCCATTTTCGTCTTCATGTCATTACTATCATCCATAAAGGGGACAACAAGGGTCAGTTCCCTGTAAATTTCACGCACAAACTTGCATATCTTCTCAGCAAATTCAACTTCACCATCTGAAATTCGACCAATTGCTAACCGCATCAGTTCTCCAGTCAAATCTGCAAGCTGTACAGAAACACATGCACTCTAGTCAAATCCAAAACACTCATACAGTACTTTTAATCCCAAAACCATATCCAAATAATCAACTGGCCTACATTTCCCGTTTATAATATATCCAAACATCAACATCAAAGAGCTTACCCCAAGGAGATAATCAAGGATATTGATCTGCAAAGGCTCGAGAGACGGATCACTGAGCGGTAGCAAAGTAGCATTCATCTCATCCAGATTCAAAAGCCCCCCGGTCCTGCAGAACTTACAGAATGTTGCGGCCTCAACATACTCCTGTATCTGCAAAAACACCAAACCACAACTCGATAAGCAAATCAAACTACACTCAAATCGACACGACACAACAATGCGGCACGAGTATAACCTACCCCAGGCGAGTAGGCCCGTCGCAGCTTCCAAAAATCAGTCCCTTGCAGCTCCTTAACCAGCCTGGCCACAAACTGATTCGTCACGGCGGCCAAATCCTTTTCGGCTTTCTGCAGAACCTCCTCCCTGTTGTGCTTGCTCATCCTGCTCATATCCGAAAACAGCATTAATTCTAGTCATGATAAAGAGAACAATCCAAAACCTAGAATGAACGATCAGGTCACCTGTGAACTTGGAAGATGACCTTTTTGCTGTTCATGGTGATGTCACGGCTCGCCTTGACGATTCTTTCGCGTTTATCGTTCTGCAAATTGATACGAGCAAAGAAATTGGAGCTGTTTCACTAAATTAAATTGATAGAGATGAAATTAAACAAGTGGGGCGTACTAGGTTGTTGAGGTACTCGGCGTATTTGGTGAAGGCGTCTTTCATGGAGGGGGAGGAGGAATCGGTGGTCATTGTTCTTGGCTTCTTTGCTACTTCAAGCGACGTCGTATCGGTGACTGTGATGGAGTAGTGAGTAGAGACTTCAGTCAATCAGACTATCAGAATTTTAGTGAGAGAGAGAATACATACGGTAATGGAGGCGCTGGGGTTTGAGAGCCATCACTGAAATTCTCTCCAGTGCGTAGCGCTGCAACATCTGTCTCTCCTTCCTAAACCTTCTGCGAGTTTTTACCCCAATTCACGTCGTTTATTTGAGTACATGTTGATCAAACGGCGAAACCAAAACATTAAAATATAGTTTTAACAACATCAATCGTAATCTTAACCGTTCAATAGTTGAATTAACCAATGAAGATCAAAATCAATGTAAAAAAAGATTGTTTGCTCGACCGAATACATCAAACAAAATGAATGGATTATCATAAAAACTCATGAATTGTCCATTTGGTTTGATGCATTCGGGCAAGTAAACAATCTTTTTTACATTGATTTTTTGTATAGATGATCTTCATTGGTTAATTCAACTATTGAACGGTTAAGATTACGATTGATATTGTACACATAGCCTAACTTTGAAATCGAACGGGAAACTCCATCCGATCTAGATCGGACGGAAGTTTTTCCTATTTAAAATCGTTAAGGCATTTACACGTGTGATTTATCAATTATGAACTTGAACGGTTGATTCGTCTGTTAATTTGATCTAGTTTGTTATCTTAACAGTCACTGATTTGACTGCTAATTTGTATGAATGGTCTACTCATATAAATCTAAAAACTAAATGGATGAGATGCTAAAATGTGATCAGAAAATTAGGGTATTTGATGTTACACCCAATTTAGTAGACACATTTTAAATTACACTTACCTTTAAGATTGTTTTAAAATACACTCAAATTTATTAATTAAGTTTGTTTAAATAAAATAAACCTATTATTTATGATAAATAATAAAACATATTTTTTAGAATTACAGAAGTTGTCATTATCTCTAATGGTTAATGAAATGATATCTCATTAATATATGAACCCTAAAACCTAAAACCCAAAACCCTAAAACCATATACCCTAACCCTTGAACCTATACCCTAACCCCTAACAAAACTCTATTCCTAAAACTCAACTTCTCTATTTGTAACCTAACTTAAATGTTATAAACAAAATGCATGATTGATACCTACACCATAAACACAAATTAAAATGTAGAAAACAAAATTAAAATCAGAATAACAAAATCGTCAAGAGAAAAAATGTGACAAATTTTAGTTTTAAAAATAAAACCTATAAGGCATGTTAAATAATTTGAGTTTAGTGTAAATTAAAATGAAATACGTGAATGAGTTTATCTTAAAAGTGACTCTATTTTTTGGGGTTTTCTCTAATTTTCTCCAGAAAATTTGTCTTTTAAACTATAAACCGAAAAGTCTTCAAATAATCCTCAACTTAAGGGTTTTCACTAGAAGGGATCCTGAGAAATCTATTTTTTTATAAACTCAAAGCACAACAAGTAATCCAATGCACTCCTAATTTTTTATACACCAACGGATTTCTCCGAGAAATAAGTTGAATGAGAAATTATGTTAAGGTTAGGATTAGGGCTATCATTTGGTTTGGTAATTACCAAAACTACTGAATACCGACCGATATTTTAGATTTGGTAAACTGATCGATACGTTACTAAGACTGATAAAATTGAAATAAAAAATTACCGAAAAAGTTGGTTTGGTTTAGGTAAATATCGAATATACTGACAATCTATATATTAGATTTATATACATTTAAGAAATATAACATGTTAGTTTTCATATACTATATATGTTTTATAATATATATATGTGAGATGATCTATCGAGAACCTTCTTGTTAAGGACTTTCCGTCTTAGCTAGGTTACTATATATATGTTCTAATAACCTAGTTTTATTAAAAATAGCTAAAATTTGATTTCATATGTACAATAGAAAACTATAATAAGTAGAGAAATGCAAAGTTTTTTGAATATATGTCTGAAGGATATAGCATTTTTTACTATACTTTGTGTTACATATAATTAATTTTTATAGAGTTGGTAATACCGAAAACCGAAAAACTGTAAATAAAATTAGAAATATAAAACTTTGGTTGGTAATTGGTAGCTCAAATCTTAAATTGAAAACTTTTGTTTTGAAGTTGATAATACCTATAACCGATTTGAACCGACCAAGTGATAATAGAGATGGAATATACTAATAATAATAATTGAGGTATCTATATATACATTATATAATTCGGATTGGTAAGGTTATTTTTGTTTTTTAAAAGCTAGAACCGGATCTAATCTGATTTAAACTGATTCGGATTGATTCACTACGAATTTTGATCCATATGTTTTAGTTCGGTTACCTAATCCTAATTTTTTGTTCGGATCGGTCGGTTTTTACACCCATTCAGTTAAATGCACGACTGTATTCGTACTTCTGGTGGAAAAACATACCATGTTCGAACGACTGCTGCGACCAATACAACAACATTATAATTACGACAAAGGGCATACCAGATGTGATAACCAGAGGTTTTCTGAGTCAATTAACTAGGACGCTAAAATTACTTGTGTTTGGTTTGATGGACTGCAATCCAGACGAACTAAAGATTTATGGTATTTACCGTTTTGGGTCGGGGGCCAAGTCGTATGATCGCCAAAATCTATAACACCAGGTGTCGAGTTATTGGCCAAAATCTATAACACCAGGTGTCGAGTTATTGCTCTCTAAAATTAGCAAAAGCATACTATACAAAGTCCTTCCCGAAACACAACCCCATCAGAGACGGTGAAATCTTCTATGTTGTAGATATGAGTCTTGCTTAGGTATTACGCAAAATTGGTACATTAAAACCACATGCTCGTAAAAATCACGGTTTGTACCCACTTCAATCAAGAGCCGAATAGATTCAAAATTTCATCACCCATCTTGATTCATGGATCCTGCTACGTGTAAAACAATCCAACTGTTGCCTTGATGACAAGATTACTGAAGTAAACAAGATAAATGCCAGGACTCTCGACGTGATTGTTGATCTCTTTCAGAAGAAAACACTTACGAAGCTCTGAAAAATCTACTATAAGACCACTAACCTCTTCTGAAGCTCGCACAAGATGAGAGAAATTGCTGATGATATTTGTTGTATAGGCATATCGGTAGCTGAGAAAGGTATGTTTTACGGACCGATAGCTTTTATTGTACCTAAACGAGATGGATCCCATATGAATATAATAATTTATCCGATGAAAGAACAATTATACCCCCAAATGTTGCTCATATTACAGATATCAAGAGCCCGACATTATTCATACTTAGGCTGGGTATCCTAAATTTGGATCTGTTTTCGGATGAAACCAAAACCAATCCAAATTATTCGATTTAAAGTTTTTTCTAACTGAATCCAGACTTTAAAATCTTTGACTCAAATATTTGGCTCATTTGAATTTTTAGATCGGTTCGGATTGGCTTCGGTTTTGGTTCATATTTGAAATTTTTTGACCCATTTAGTATCACATAAGGTTGAACTTCAAGATTTTGATTTGAATAACATATTTTGTGAGTCCAACTCTCGTCACTTATTACAAAAAACCTCACGAACATATGTATGTTGTGTGAGTTATTAGTAAAAAGTTTTTTTAAAGTATACCTAAATTACTTTTGTCATCTGTTATCAACAAAAACCGCAACACTCGTTCATTAAAAACATTCTTGTTGAGGATTAGTTGATAACTTTTTCCTTAATGATTTATTACACCAACTTTTCAATCACATTTTTCCATCTCAACCGTTCGGTTTATAGGTCTATATAAGTAGATCACTTGTACAAATTTTTAGCCAAATTGGTAATCGTTAAGATATCGAAATAGATCAAATCAATGGATAATCTAAAAATGTCAAACAAGAGTTGTTCAAGTTTATAATCCGTAAATCACATCTATGAATGCTTTAAGAATGTTTAATTTGTATGAAAATTTATATGGATGATCTACTCATATATAATTACAAACTAGACGGTCGAAATGTGAATATGCGATCGATAATAGAGTGAAACGAAAAAGTATTCAACTAGTCATTAACAAGAAGATGCTTAATAGAAGCCCTACCCAAAATCTAAATCACAACTAAGAAATTTATTCGATTTTGAATTCAATTTGCATGTTTAATAAACGATTGATAACTAAGGTGTATCAATTTTTGTGAAAAATAAAAATTACAGTAACAATAACATGTGTGATCCGACTATTCGAGCCGCCTATCATGCAATCCTCATGTTCAACAATTTAATCCTAAAACAGTAAAACTCCCACGCCCACCCGTCGAAATCTCGAATCTGTGTCTACAAACGGGTGGCGGTTCCCATGGACCCAAATGTAAATGACATTTGTTCTTAGAATGTTTGAATAGAAAAACTCGTTATATATGAAACGACGCCGTCCCAGCTGCTTATTTAGTCACTTGCGAGTGTGTAGTTTGGCACCCAAAATCAAAGATGGTGATTCTGATAGTGGCGACGACGACCGACCCGGCCTCCATCAACCCGGCCAATGCTCTCCTATCCAAGCCCGGCTGGGTCCCCACCCCTTCTCTACAGGTTCCCTCTCATCTCTTCCTTACCTCCGTCTCCACTGTTTCACTCACCACCGCAAAATTTCAACAGGACATGAAGGCCTTCTCTAACGGCGCCGTTAGGGTTTTACTTCACAACAGCGGCATAGTCGAAGAGGACGACTTGGACGCTCGCTGGAAAGAAGCCACCGGCGAACACGTGGACGAGCTCATCTTCCTCAGTAAGCACACGGCCGTGTCCAGCCGCCCTGCGCTTACTGTTCATCCGTTTGGGGTTCCCCATTTGCGAAACGGCGACATTTTGCCGCAGGGAGGGAAGCCGGGATGGGCGGCGCCGCCGAATCCAAGGATTGGGCCATGGCTTAGGCTGCTCAAGAGGATTGCTCAAGATCGTGGCTTGGTTCCTGAGTTTGAGGTTTGAAGTGATCTCTCTCTTGGATTAGGGTTTTTGATTTATTATTTATTCAAATTTGGATTGAAATTGAGTGTCATGTAGGTAACTTTGGAGGCTACACATCATGGACCGGTCACTGATACGCCTGCTATGTTTCTGGAGATTGGTGAGTTTATTGAACTCTAGCCAAGTGATTCTAGTCTAGTTTCGGCAACCTTTTGATTTCGTGGTATTTTGATTGGTTTTGAAGAGCCTCTTTGATATGGTCTGGAGTCTGGACAGAGTGAATCAATTTTTTTAATGCTGATTGGTTATACAAGGCTCAGTGTGAACTCTGTTGGATGTTCGTGTGATGTTTTCAGCGTTATCTTGCCTGGTTTTTAGACTTTCTGCCATGTTTGTGGACCTTTCTATCTTTTGACATCATGTTGTGATGAATGATTTGTTCATAGCAGGAATGGGGAAATGGATGGACATGGCCTCAGTGTTTGAAATTGCTTCGGTGTATCTTATAGTGATCGCGTGAATATCTTGTCTTGTATGATTTGATGATTAGTTTCTAAATATGAATTATTTTGTGCAAAGGATAAAGTAACTGTTTATGCTTGTAGTGTTCTGGTTGTTCGGTCGTGGTAAAATGAACTGTTGTATTTTTTTCATTCATTTGCGAGTTTCTTTGAGACTTGTTTCGTTCTTTTTGTTACAGGTAGTACAGATGACAGCTGGAAGAGGCAGGATGCAGCTGAAGTTATGGCTCTAGTTGAGTAGACTGTCAACACTTGCTTTATTATCTTGAGCATCAGTCATTGCCATGTGTGTTTTTTTATTAAGTAAACCGTTTTCCTTCCCTATGTGGATTATCTTTCTTTCACTTTTGGCTTTCGAGTGGTCTCTTCTTAGTATTTCTACTATCCGTAGCTCGCAAAGTTTGTTTTTTTATTCCTTTTCTTTTGAAATGGCAATTCTGAAGTTATTAATGATTGGTTTCATATAAGCTATTGGAATACATGGATAAAGGCACAACTTGGGAAGGCTAATGGTGCAATTTTTGCTTCTGCAGTTAGTTTGGGAAGGGCTTGGGCTTGGAGGGGGAGCTGCTGTTGGAAACTGGAATGGGTACTAATGATACAACTAGACTGTAGAATTTATCATTGGGGTGTTTTCCTTCATTTTGATGCAAAGTTCATGTCTTTGTTTGAAGGCTTAACCAAATGTTTGATCAAATGTGTGAGTTAGTTTTCTTCTCCTCATGTCAGCATATTATTCTCTGGATGGATTCTTTTAAGCTTTGTGTCATGTTTATTTCTTGTTCACCATTTTTATATGCTCTGCCTTTATCGATGGATGTAGGACAACATGTTGAATCAGCTTGCCCCCTTTCTTTTACTTGTTGCATTGTGTTCTTCATTTCTTTACCCAAGTCTAGCCAATGGGCATGGGGATAACTCTCAATAAACTATAACTGTGATATGCTAGGAATTGTGCTTTTCTGATCTATTCCATCAACTAGTTTTATGTTGCAGTCCATCAACTAGTTTAATGCTTCTCTAACCTTTTTTTATGTTATTGGTAGGGAGAACGATAATAAGAGAGTTCTTCTTGGGATAGGTGGTGGACATTATGCACCTCGTCATATGGATATTGCTCTGTAAGTTGGCCATGCTTTGTTTTTCCTTTCAATTACTGACAAGCCAGTTACTATTTTTTTTCCTTTTGTAAAGGAACCAGTCATTAATTAGTGACATGCCAGCTTCTTTCTGTTTTCCTTTGTGATAATATATTATCATATATTAACTGTGAACTCTGACCATTCATAATGAAAGCAGATTTCTACTTTCTTCATTCCATTTGGAGCTTCTGGCTTCACCATTTCCTTCCTTACCTTCCAACCCACCCTTTTCTTGATGTGTTATGTAACTACATAATTTTCTTGGTCTTTCTTTCTTCTTTTTCTTCTGTTTTTCTTTTCTTTTTCTCTAGCCATGTTTAGTGGTCTGCGCAGCGTTCTGGAATCTGTTATGTAATATTGAACTATTTGTTGACGGTGAGCATAGTGAATAGGTTTTGTTAGTCTTGAACTTAATCTTTTCCTTTCATATACAGGAAAGATAATGTGTGGGTGGGCCATCTACTTTCGGGTTATTCCCTACCAATGGAAGATCCGAGCCAGTCAAAGACGGAAACAAATACAAAAGATATCGGTGGAACCTGGAAACAAGCAATCAAAGTAGCATTTGACGTTACACAATTGGCTTTCCCCGGTGGAGAAATTCTAGCTCATCTTGATCACAAGTAAGTAATGGTTGGTTTATTAAACTAGGCTCTCTGAAGCCTGTTAGGAGCATGAAAGATGTACACTGAAACTAGAACCCTCAGGGTATCTTTGTTATTTTGTAGATAAAAGAATCACAGATGACCTTATATAGTTTTTGGTTATTGAATGCAGGAGTTTCAAAAGCTGGCAAAAGAATGCTATAACGAAATTCCTAGAGGAGCAGAACATTACAATTAGCAAACGCGATTTCGTCTGAATTTGATGTTGCGGCATTTCATATACTTCAGTTTTTACCAAGAACAAACTCATGTTGTCACTGAGATTTTGGTTGACAGAATTGACATACTGTACGTTGTACTGAATGGCAATGAGCCTCTGAGTGATACAGTTGTGAAATAGAAAGAAACCCAATATGGGTTAATCATATGAAATCAAATTTGGAATTGGATTTGATATTCCTTGATTCCTTATTATGCAAGACATTGGCCGCCCAACTGTGGCTCAAATGAAGCCCGACAATGGAATTGAACAAAAACAGGGGTCGGTGAGAAGGCAAACAGAGCATCCAATTTATACATTAGAGACTTATAACCAAATGATTTGAGCATATACCAGGAAAATGCTAGAGTTCAAGGCTAGGACTGGACTTGCCAGTTCTCCAGTGTAATTTCTGGGCTGATTTCTCTCGTCAAACTTGTGTTGTGGTGATTATGTTTTTATTTGATTATAGTATACATGCAATGTTGTCGATTAGTCATCACTGATGTCAATGCATTAGCTTAACCTCATGATGTTATGCACGCATGAATCATGATCCAAGTATCACTAGTGTCAACAACAAAGGGGCCGGCATGCAATAAAAATAATATGACATGAACATCCTACTTATAAGTTTATGGGTCAACTATACATGAGAATTGAATCACAAGCTTATCTCTCTCTTCTTTTGTCTCTCCAGTTTTGTCTTCAGATAATATTAATAATGAATGGCGGGAGTGAGCAGCAAGACATATGTAGACCATAGAAATGTTTCTCCACAAATGACTTGATGTCTTTAATTCTTGATTGATAATTTGGACTAGCTTCAAAATAAAAGGCATGAAACATGAAGTTGGTTTTTTTAAAAAAGATTTTGTTCGTTGGAAGTGAGAATGACGAGATCAATTTATATTATACCTTGAAGGGGGTAACATAAAAGTCGGGCATGAAAACCGACTCATCAATTGTCATCTTTGATGAGAGAGGGTCTTCAAGTGTTGTGGAGAAACCTTGGATTTGGAAACCTAGGTTTCGATTGGCGGCGGCGATGCTCATCCTTCTTCAGGAAAGGTAACGACGACCATGATCTATTCAATGACGGATACATGAAGAGGCTTTTGAACGTTGATCGTGATGAATGGGCTGCTAAGGAGGGTGAGTTGCCGCCCTCAATTGTCACTTAGTCCTTTGGGCAGACTTGCTCAAGTTTAAGGCCTAGCTCATACTTTTAATTTTGTTTGTTATTTCTAGATTAAATGCCTATAATTTATGTTTTCCATAAATTATAGGTTTTGTTATTTCTCTTTTTCTAGATGGTTGGTTCTTCTTTTGTTGTTAGAACTTACATGTGATTTGATTACATAGACGTATTTGTGGTGGTATAAGAGCTGAAATGTGTAGTGAGAGTGTTACCTGCACGCGAGTCATTTGCATCTTATTTGTCCTCTGTCACGTAAGACAGTGGATCGATTTATGATATTTTCTTTATTTGAGAATGAAATACCTTTATTTAAAAAAAATCGGGCATGAAAATGAGCTTGTCGTATTACCACGTTCAAGGTTGCCTCACTTGAGTCATGTAATGCTGATCTTGATGCATGTTCAAGTGTTTCTTTATTTGATGGAACGGATCTATCAAATATGCGATTTTGTTTCTCTATATATGTGTGGATAAACATATCTTGTTTTCATAAAAATAAATGAGGTTCACAATGAACATAGAATCAAGTAAATGGACAGTTTATAATCGAATTCATGAAGTATTACCACGAGAATAAAATCAGTTATAGCGCAAACTTTTGCAAACGAGTGAAACCACACAGTTTTTTAGGTAAGCGCAGAGAAACTTAGTTCTTTTACGAAAAATTATTAATAAATAAAAAATATACAAATTAAAAAGTAAACATATAATATAATATGGACACAGTTGAAATGAACATATTATATGGTAACAAATTAAAAAGTGACAGAGGTAGAAGCTTCATTGCTTCAACCACACCTTAATTTCTCTCATCTTTTTTCTTCTTAATTAGTATACAATGCCAGATATCAAATTCAGACTAAAGATATATAAATGGGTTCAAACTTCTGAGGTCAACACCAAGTCGTAAATAAAAAGAGAGCTCCCTTCAAGTTCTGAAACGATAAAAGAGAAGCAAAGTGCAAGGACGCAATATCCTGGCTTCTTGCCAGCCCAGAATTCAGATATGCAGATCATCATCATCATCATCGATCTCTTTCATAGTTGCCAACAATCAAGCGGAAAGTCAAAGCCAAATTGCTCGGAAAACTTTGCTGGCAACATCTCAACCAGCTAGCTAGCTAGGGTTAACTTAAGCAGCTTATATATATTTACAGTCCAAGGCAAATACACATGGGGAGCAGTATATATTAATCTTGGAGGTGATGATGATGATGAAGCTCAAGTCACGCTGCAGCTACAGGTATACATTTTCTATTTCTCTCAGTAAATCCATGTTTGGTAATCAACAAATATATGGAATTAAACTATATATATTGATCATATATGTTAGCCGACCAGGTCATTTTCAGAATAAGGGTGGACTAACTAAGGAGACCTACCTTGGCCGAAACGCAACAACTGCTTAAGGTTAGAGCTGAGCCAAAATCCAAAGGAAGCTATGGTTGTGTCTTCTTGTGGGAAATTTGAGCAGGATTAGGAGGCAAATATTTGTTTCAAAAATGGCTCCTGCTTTCAGGTCTAGTTTGTCTTCAAGTACTTGGATTCTTATTCTGTCCTCTTATAATGAAGGGCGCGTATATGTAGAAGATGAGGGGGGCTTTGAGGTGACAGCATCATGTAGCTTTTGCTGATCAACTCAATCAAGGATTCTCTTCTGGGGGCAACATTTTGGTCCGGCTTCATATACAGACTCACATATGATGTTTTGAGAATTCCGAACAATCTTTTACGCAAAAGGTAGTGATATTAGATAAATAAATTACAGAAAAATCTAATTAATTAGTAATTTAAGATGAAGAACAAAATATGAAAAATAGAAGATGATTTTAAGAAAAATTAAGTCATATTTTTCATACGTTTTCTGAAGAATAGACGGTTGCTTTCTGATGGGATGACAAATGAGAAAGAAGGGGACGTGGGCACACACGTCCATACTCCAAACTCATTTCAACCATGATTTGCACCCAATTGCCCCACCCAATATTTCTCTATATGTTTGCATATATTAGTTAGCTGGTCCAAACTTCCAACATATATAGAAGACTATATAGGTAAGTTGATACTGAAATGAGTTGCAGTATTTATTGGAATGGACCAGGTGTACCATCCCCAGTGGTCCATTGTTGAAATTAGTTTGATTCGATGGAATTGTTCTGGTGAAGAAATTGATTGATAAGAATCGAAGGACGCTGCCTCTCATGGCTAAACAATATATGATTTATGAGTCCATGAATTAATTCATTCCCAGATCCATGTCTGAAGCTGCTAGCTAGCTATAAACGATTCAAGGAGACTGATGATGTACGTAGGAAGGTACGTAATTGGAATCGCTAGTTATTAGTTATTACAACTAAAATCTGGGTACTTAATTAAACATAAACAAAAATTTCTTATTTGGGTGATAGAAATAACAGATCAAAAATTTTCTATCATAGCTTGATGTATCTCATATCTTCAATTTATAAAATATTTTAGACCTTTAGATTTATAATATATATCTAATGACTAAATATTTACCACACCTTTATTTTCTTGAATATTTTAGACATTTAGATTAATACTAGTTACATAACAGTTAATTGCTTAATTTTGTAGACAATAAATTAATATCTTTGGTAAGTAATTATTAATAACAATCAATTACACATTAACAAGATCATAAACTTTGTAATTTAAGTATTCAAAACCATTTTATTAATTAAATTATCTTTAATACTAATTCATATTTAATTATTAACCGACAATTCATCACTAAATGTTTTTCCTTTAAGAAATATATTTCAAAAACAAAATCTATACCAAATTCCAATTAGTTACAAATTCAACGAATTAATGTCACTAATTAATAGGGTAGAAAATTATATGTAATATTCTTATCAAAATCAAAAACCTTCCAATATAGGTGTTTAATGAATCTATTAGTTATATGATCACTAATACAAATTAATCATATATTTATTAGTTTCCTTAAACAATTATTACGATGTTATAATTAATAGTTATGGAGATTTTATTGTTGAATTAGTAATTATCTTTAATCGACATAATTTGTCATAAACTATAACAACTTATGTAAAATGAATATTTTTTGTTCTAATTGTAGTAATTACTTTACCTATAACCTATGTACTAATATATGGACAATTCATAAGTGATGACAACAAATTTGTTATGGAAGTGGTAAATTTTTATATTCCTACAATAATCACCTATTTTATCACAACTCAATAAAAAGTGATATGAAAACGGTAACTTAGGTTATTTTTTTAGTAATTACTTTACCTAGTCTAATCTACTAATTATGAACGATTTTAACAAGTATTATCATAAATTTGTTGTCAAAGTGATAAAATTTTATATTTTTATTATTAACAAAATAATTACTACTATGACTACAAATTGTACTACAACCTACAACAAATAATGTAAAAACAATATATTTTGTTCAATTTGCAGTAACTACTAATTCTAAACGAATGTACTTGTTTATGGACAATATGACAAAAACAATAACAAATTTGTTGTCAAAGTGATAAACTATTAATGAAATAATTACTACAATGATTACATGTTTTACCACAATCTATAACTATTGATGATAATGTTGTAATTTATCTGCAATTTGTAGCAATTAATTCAAAAACTAGATTAAAAATTAATTATTTGATAAAGGATAATCAAGGTTCTTCATTTGATAAAAATTGTCGAAAAATGATATTTACTTCTTTGACCATTTAATTACAATAACTACAATAAATGTTGTCAAAAGTGATAATTGTAGTTCACCAAAGTGTAATTTACTTTTTGACAATACTTGTATCATGAATTTGAACAATATTGCCTATTAAGAAAGAATGTGTTGTAAAAATGGTAAATTTAATTTTTCAATAATGACACATGTCAATTTGCAGTTGGATAACTTTTTCATCTATTCAATTTATTAAATAAAAAATTAATAAAAAAATAAATATATGGGATACATTAGGATACCATAGACGACCCCTATCCTAAAAGCCTAAACTATCAGGATTTGAACACCAACAGATTCCAAAATGACTACGGAAGTCGATTAAGTTCCCCTAAAACAAATGCAGCTAGCTAGCGAGTTAGATGAAAACTCATGAGTGAAGGAGTATCTGAAGTCCGTGATCACAGCAACCCCATTTAAACAAATATATCCATAAAAATGGAGAATTCTTATTCAAGTAGCTAGTATATGGATTGAATGCGAAAGATTTATTAATTGATTGTTATATTAAGTTTTCCCAATCAATTAGTTTTCCAAATATCCCAGTCCAAGAACTGGAAAATTTTCCACAAACTTCAATTTGCAAGATTTGATAGTAGTCTGCTGGTGAAGATGCTATTCATCAATCGATTATATTCATCAATTAAATTGTAGGTACTTCAAAACTTGTCTCTAGTTTACCAAAAAAAAACTTGTCTCTCTCTTTTTTTCCTTGTGATTTATTTACTCTATTTATATGCTGTGACCAAAACTAGGGGTGGGAATTTGGACCCGAAATCCCGAACCCGTCCATCCCGTACCGATACCGAACGGGACGGGACAAAAATTTCAGATACGACGTCCCGATACCGAACCCGATCCCGAATTTCTTAAATGGGTATGGATCGGTATAGGCTCTATCCGTCCCGATCCCGAATCCGCCCCGAATTTTAGTAGAAATGTAGCTATTTAGAACTAAAAATTGCATATTTTTGGGATCGGGATTGGGATCGGGATCGGTACCGAATTTCGGGATCGGGATCGGTATCGGGATTACTATATTAACTTCGGAATCGGGATCGGGATAGGTCAAATCCCGACCCGTCCCGTACCGATCCCAGCCCTAACCAAAACCTTAGCCTCGAGCTAGCTGATATCAGAAAGTTCTGTTATTTGAAAATAAAAGTCCATCCGTTCAAGCTTCTTGCTTTCCAACCTGATAGGTTGTTTAGTTGATGACGATCGAGATATTTGAGTTGCATTTGCTTTTGACCAAATAATTAACTCAATTGATCTTTAAGTTACATTAATTTAAAATTTCATTTACATACATAGTCTCTTATTTATAAAATAGAAGTTGTGAATTCGAATTAGGATGAATTAATTTATAAAATAGAAGTTGTGAATTCAACTTGCGATGAATTTATTAATAGGCTGTAACGTTTGAGTTGTTATCGGACAAAGAAAAACACTCGAGATCACAATACCTTAAATAAGCTGTAGTCATGAGGGAGGGCGATGGATTGGTTAATTAACATCACAAGGTTATGGAAAATATTGGCATTTGTGCATGTGAATTCTGGGTTTCGTTTATTAGTTATTGACACTCCATTTGGACCACGTTGCCAGAAGACAACATCAATATATCAAGATCTGTTATTCTGTTGCCACCATTAACAAAAAAAAGAATGTATAGGATCTCGCTCATGCAGTGGCACCTGAAGCCGATTACGTCCCGGCTTTGCTTCGCACATCTATTAGTACCACCGGAGCACAATACAGATCTTAGCCTTGATTGGGTTCACGATGGCCTTCGACGTCAGAAAGTCGTTCATCCCCATTGTGGTAGTTTAGAGGAGTTGAAATCAAAATTTTGATTTGGTGGCATCAGAGACATAGAGGCAGAGCTTGGGATGATGTGGGATTGATGTGAAAGATTGGATGAGAGAAGAAGAGGAATAAGAACTGGGTTTGGTCTGATCCGAGTATTATGGCGGGGTTTGATGCAGCTGGGCTTATAAGATATAAGCTGACTTTTACTTTTTGCAGCTTATAAGTAGAAGGTGAGAGTTTGCAGCTTCTCCTTTTTCCCTCAAAACACTTTCTACTTTTTTAAGAAGTAGCTTATTTTTGGATTTACCAAACACCAAAACCTTTGGTGCTTAAACCCAAACCCAAACCCAAATTATACCCATCTTCTCTTTATCTACCATGCTGAGGTGTAAAAAATTGTATAGGTGTCTATTTTTAAATGGTTGGTCGTATATGTGAGCTGGTGCGTCCGACGCACAGAAGAACTTCTCTTGTTAGCTACCGTCACTCCGTATTTAATTACTCAAAGCGGAGGTCAAAACTCTCACATACTGATCGATCAAGTGGCCGGTATATATATATAGTAGGAGGGGGACTAAACTAACTCAGGTGTGAGGTAGGGGTGTGCGATAGCCGTGGTTGACAAATGTGGTGAAACAGAATGTTAGATTTTTAATAAATTGATTTAACAAATAAAATAAAATAAATTTAAATAAATAATATTAATTTATTATAAAATGGACGATTGTCATAATTTTATGATATGCAGCTATCCTGCGTTTGAGCGGGCTGACTAAACTAAACTAATTTTTTTACAATTTTCGACTTACAATAGATCAATTGTTTCAAATTTTTGAAGAATCATGGTCGATCGAGTTTTTTTATAGCTTCATTAATTATTAATCTGTTTTATATTTCAACCTTCAACTTTGCAATCATTTCTTAACACAACAAGGCAACAAGCGAGACCAAAAAAGTTTAAATTAAGTTCGAAAGAGATCGAGCTCGCAGCTGCAGCGTGACATGATGATAATTGGTTTAAAATTAGTTTCGTGTTAATCGATCGATCGATCGATCTGCTGCCTCTGCACACTAATATCAATACAGGACCAATGTACTTGCACTTCAGGAAAAGATATATCATTGAATATGAGAAACCTATATAATTAAAGAAAATGAAGGATCGGCGATTATGCACTCTACCACTCTAGCCGAGCTCTGTTGTGGACAGCACAATGACTAGGGTTTCTCTCCTTTATGAGAGAGAGAGAGAGAGAGATGAGAGAAGAAGGAAGTGGTCACAGACTCACAGTCCGTAGTATTATTACTGCAAACAACCCAACAGAGAAGACATTGACATAAACTCAAGGGTCGAGGAATAACAATGGACCTAATATATATATATATATATATATATATATATATATATATATATATATATATGTTTGTTGAATACTTGAAGTCATTCCTCCTTCCATCACAGTCTTCGTCGTTATTGCTATCTATCTAGCTAGCTCCATCGATCATAAAGATGATGAAGCCCTACCATCGAGGCGGCGACTACCTCCGACTTGCCCTACCTACTCTACTCCAGCTACTCCATTCTATGCCCTCTCATGCATGTCTCTATTTCTCTAGACCATTCGGTGCGTAAGATCGGACAGTTATTTAGATCGAAGAAGGAAAAATATGAAGGCTGCTAACTTCCAATCCTTCTTGGATCCAGGAGCTCATCGATCAAGCAAAACATGCAGCTCCATCACAATCAACTTCTACTTTCTTCAGTTAGGGGTTTCAGCTTTCAAGCATACCAGTCTTTCCCATATGCATGTCATGAATACTTCAGGTCTGTTAATTTCCAGGCATATATGTCTGGTAATTCTAGCTAATTATAACTAGCTGCTGCTCCCTAAAACTGGAACCACCACACAATCTGCGCGCGGTCTGTAAATGAAAGAAGGGTATATGATTCTATCAATTGCTCGATCATTAGCTATAGGTTATTAATAAATCATGCATCAATCAACTTGGTATGGCATGCTACAAGCATAGCCTGATCACTATGCCAGAATATTAGGTTTGGGACCTCATCAAAATTAGAATTTACAACTATCTACCTCATCTGTTACAAAAGTACGTGGGACTATAAATAATTCCCTACCAATTCATTTCTTACCATAAACAGCGGATTATATTGGATATGGTATTCAATGTGATAGTTAAAGTGAATATCTTTCAGGTTCCCTTTTGTAAATTTAATTTATGGAATGACATAATGTGCCATGATTTACACTTTTTCTCATTCATGTGTTGTATTGTTTAGGAACATTACTTTAGGAACTTGGCAGATTAAAGGTAGGGCAGGTCGTTATAATTGCTAATTAAATTTCTATTGTTTTGCAATAACGACGAAGAAAGGGCATGCTAAATTCAAAAGGGGACGCGACCCTCGTTATTGCTAAATTCTTATTGTTTAGCACGTAAGCAAATTGGCAAAACAGAAAAGGACGTGTAGCATATTTAAAAGCCACAAGGCATGTCACATTACTTTAGGAACAATGCCATAGGAATTTATTAATATTACACAATCAAATCTATATATATATATATCAAGACTTCCTTTAGAGCGCTAATTTATTAAGACAGTTTTTACTTATCTTAACAATCTTAAATTTCTGTATGTTTATTCAAATAAAACATAGATTTTACTTATCTTAACAACTCATTGGAATCAACAACAATAACGTAATTACGTTACCGTTTCTGTATCCAAATCTGTAATTAAATTAAAACCAGATTAAACGTCACATTTGTTTGCTAACTAACCAAATCTGCCCCCACCTTTCCGAGTGCCGACAAGAAAGGGTCACGTCCCCTCCCCCACCCAGCGCACATTAGCACCACCACACACCACCCCAACACGTGTGCAGTAATCCAGAACTAAAAAAATTCCTCCACAATCCCCTGCTCAGCCACCCACCGTAACCCACCCTCCAAGCTCGGACCACTGCCCAATCCATCCAACGGCTCACACTCCCCCATCCGATCCAACCACTAACACCCCGGAAAGCGACAGCTACAACGTCGTCGCCTTGGACTTTTGGAAAGTGGAGAGGATGAAACTCGTTAGTTCCGGTGGGCCCCACTCCAACTCCATATCTGAATATAAAAACACTCTGAAAGAAACCATAACAGGAAAAGAACTGCAGAGTCAGCTGAGAGAGAAACAAAGGTTTGTACTTTGTAAAGTCTGTGCTGGTGTTTAACTACAGCATTGTGTTTCAAAGCTTCAACTTTCCCGGCGATAGTGATCGTCGGAAAAGTGATAGAATATACCGGAGGTGGTTGTGGGAGTGAGAAACTGGACAGGTGAGAATGAATTAAAAGAAAGGTTTTGGAATGAAATGAATTTAGATTTTTGGGGATGGGGGCTTTCGTATTAAATGCTGGAAACAATTCTATTTATTAGGCCACACAAACCAGAACTTCCCGTTCCAACTCTTTTTGTTTTGTTTTGACTCTCTCTTTTTCTTTCTTACCCAAGTTCTTATCTCTCTCTGTATCTCTCTAATCATATTGGACTCGGTTACCTTTGGATTTTGGTTAACTGATCAAGTACTGGGATTATGATCGGAAAGTTGTGCTAAAGGGTATTGTTTTTGTTGATATGTGTGATAGAGTCATAGATACATGTGTATTGTTTGTTTTGAGTGTTTTCTATGAATTCTGGAGCTGATTTAGTTATTGTTCTTGGTTTCTGGCTAGTGGGAGGAGTTGGTTCTGAGCTGAGGAAGATGAAGCTGCTGTTCTCTGTATTGACAGATTAAAGGTACTGTCTTTTTTGAGTTTATGATTTAATATCTTATGTGATCTGATTTAGAGATCTTTCTTATTCCTTCACTTTGGGTTTTTACTTTTTTTACTTGTTTTCTTTCCCATCTGGCGAGATTTCAATAGTCTCTGGGTTTTCACTTTTGTGCTGGTTTGTTTATTCATTTCTTGTCTGAATTCTACTGGGTTTAGATCTGATAAGTTTGTTTGCCTGACAATGGGAACTGGGTAAAGGAAGAGGGTTATTGATTTTGAATATTTTACTAGTTTGTTTTAGCTGTTTAATGTGGCGGCTGAGCCTCCCTCAAAAAAGTTGCAACCTTTTTTCTGTTGTCTTTTTGTACAATTGAGAAGTCTCACTCTACTGATCTATGCCAAAAACAATTTCATGATCTGAACTGGTTTTATGTCTCCCTATTATTATGTTTAACATTGGTTTTGGGGTTTTTGTTTTTCTGAGATGACGGTTATGTGCCCAGATTTTGTAGCTGGAAAAGAACTATTTTATTTCCTTCTCCTTCCCAGAAAATTCAAATAGTTTGTATTTGAGGAAAGCGTTTTTGATTATCTTATGCTTGAATTGGAAAACTGTGTTTGTGGGTGGCATTTTGTATTTTTTTTCCTTGAAGGTGGTCAGGTTGGTCATCTTTTCTCTCCTTTGGTCTTAGACTGCTCAGTTGTAACCCACCGTTACATGATACGTTCCTTCATAATCCACCGTTTTCAAATTCTTTTTCTTTATTATGAAGAGCAATAATGTAGTTGTGGGAGCTGGTGATTATTATTTTTCACTAAACTGCTATTAATTATTGTAGTTGAGGCAACCAAGGTGGTTGTACAGCAATGTTTGAATTTCATTGCTGCTTTTGATTGTCTTCTAGATTTTCACTAGTTCTTGATAAATCATATAAAAGTCCGTTGAGCTGCAGGAATCATTGAATCTTGTGATATTCCTGTCAACTGAGGCATCATTATTTTCACATGTTTTTCAAACTTGGTTCATATGGAATTGATATCTAAGAAATGCAATGCATTTTGATCGGCAGCCCATTTCTTGAAAATATCCCTTGCTGTAGCTCGGAACTTGGAAGCTTTCTTCTGCACTCTTGAATCAATGTAAACATGAAACTTGGTAAGTTTGTTTTACTTCTCATTTTATGTCTCTGTTGAAGTTTCATATTTTGTTATTACATTTGAGAAGATTTGTTTAAAATTGATTTTAAACTACTTGCTACTAATGTAGAATCATAGAGTTGTTTACTTCCAATCATTGATTGGCTTGGATTGAGTTTGCTTATTATGGTACATAGGAGCCCCAAGTCTTTAGGGGTCAGGGTACTCCTAGCATCCACCTGGGGTTGTCGAGTTCTTTGCAAACCTTTTAAATCTTCCTACTGTTGCCGAGTTCTTCTACGTATATTAAAGAAATATCATTCAGGGACCGAGCCAAGATTTCAAAATAGACTGGGCTAAAATTTTCATTTGATAAAATCTCCAAAACATATGATATGAAATTATGAATACCTCTTGAAAAATTCTCATTGATAGCTGATATAGCTGTCTCATTGTATCAGATACACTACAATAAATTGAGTTAAATCACACAGTCCGAAGAAGAAAAATCAAACCAAGTTGAAGAGAAAAATTAGTATTAAACACTGTATTTCTAATTTTTAACAAGCATTTATTTTTTGATTTTGAATGAGGTTTGGATTTATGTGTTGATGCGTATTACATGACAAATCAAGTAAGTATTGAATTGTCTACTGATTAGGACACAAATACTTGATTGCTAGACTATTTGACCAGGCAAATATGTGAAATTTAGGGTACTTAAGTCTACTTAATTTGCAAAACATAAAATAGTTGTCTGGGCTACAGTCCAGATAGTGATGTGCTATGCTCCTTCCCTAATATTATTTACTGCAGAGAGGGAACCGGCGTTTGGCCAGTTAAACCACAAGCCTGATTTTCAATCTTTTGATCACAATGAGATTAATCAGAATTCTCGGGGATTAGAATCAGCGAATTGGATTGGAAGGGAAAGTCAGAACAGGGTTTTGTTTGATTCGAAAGACAATGGGGAAGATGCTGGTCAAATTGATGCACTTGACTTGACTGCAACAAACTTTGATTGTTTAAAGAGTGTGGATGATTTGAAAACATGTGGTGAAGGTGAAATCAAAGGTTTTGTGCCTGAAATATCTTTAGAGAAGCAATCAGATTATTATATGGACAAAAGTGTTACGGAATGCGACTTGCCAGAACTGATAGTGTGTTACATAGAGAGTAGTTGCAATACTATCAAGGACATCTGCATTGATGAGGGAGTACCATCCCGGGAGAAGATCTGGTTTGAGACTAACATGGATGAGAAGACATTTTGCAATTATTTGTCACCTGATGAGGTTCAGAAAAAACAGCTGCTTCAACAACAAATGGACATTGTTATGACCATTCCAGAAGATTTCAAGTCTTCTGCACAAAAATATGATGTAAAGGAGGATTTTGTCATTCCTAGTGATGCCAAGGATCTGGTGCAGAGAGGGGAGACGATGTATTTGAACTCCAAGTCCTCTAGTAAAGCTAGCGGTGAAGCTGAACAAGACACTATTCAGGTATATACCTAAACTTTTATTAGTGCATAATTTACGTTAAAAATGTTGTAATGGAAGCACTCCCTTTACTTGACGTGAAATGTTTTTCTGAAACTGAATGGTGTTTTGAGAGTATTGGAATCCAAGTTCCATGGTAGTCTTTTATTGATTACCGGTATGATGGTGCTTTTGCAACATTAGTAACTGAGATGTGAGTTTGATAGCTGATTAATAAAAAGCCTAAACCAAAATATATAAAAAATTCTACAATGTTAAATGAAAGATCAATGACTCTTTTCAAATGGAATTAGACATTTTCATTCTTCATAACAACCTTTACCCATCATGTGCTTGTCCTTGGCCTCGCAGACTGACAGCTCTATTTCTCTTGCCACCAGCAATAATTTGATGGAAATTAGAATTTAACTAGCTGCTCTTGAAAAGGATATTAGCGGTTTGTAGAACCTGATGTTAGTTTCTTGTGGTTCCAAAGCAGATATCGAATGACAAAGAAAATGAAATAGCACAATCTCACAGCAGTCCATTGGTTTCGGCAACGGGGGAATCACTCTTGAAGCTAGATCCTGTTCCTTCAGCTACAGAACTAAATTGCCATGTCAATGAGTTGTCTGACAGTAGTAAAGTGCAGAATGGAAGCATTGCTGTTGGGGTGGACCGTTCAGCACCTGTATCGATTAGTAGATTCCCAAACCTGGATCCTGTCATTTCCACTGAACGATCAAACTGTCATATTGATGAGTTGTCAAACAATATTAGTGCAGACAAAGGAGGAAGCAGCACTTGTGGTTTAAACTGTTCAGACGTTACTGAGAAAAATGGGTTCAACAAACATCTTGAAACTCAAAATATGGCTGAAGTCGATGATGATGACATATGTGAATCAAAAATCATTACAAGCAAAGTTCAGCCTTGTCTAGCACCTGTGACTGTTGCCAGAGAGGACTGTCCTGAAAATGGTGCGTGCCAACATCCTGAAACTTCAAACACTTCTATTGTTGATGAGGACATGTTTGATTCAGAGATTGTTTCTAGTCAAGTACAACATTCTTTAGTCCCTTCTACTATTTCCAGAGACGAATGTCCTAAGGATGGGGATTATAATGCACAGAATGTTCCGATCCAAGTTCAACGTGAGCTGGGAGAGTCTAGTTTCTCTGCAGGAGTTCCTTTCGCGACTCTTATAAATTATAATGAATCAATACCATATTCAGGTACACACAATGCGGCGAGTGAAGTCCAACATGATCAGGGGGAATCAAGTTTCTCTGCTGTAGGTAACTCATCGAGTCTTGTAAATTGTTCGGGACAAATACCTTATTCTGATTCCGAAAGATTCCTTGTTCAACGTGATCTGGGAGATTCGAGTTTTGGTGCAGTAGGTCATCACTCGAGTCTTATAAATAGTTCTGGACCAATACCTTATTCTGGCAGTATCTCCCTTCGATCAGATAGCAGTGCAACTAGCACCCGCTCATTTGCCTTCCCTGTGTGAGTTGCCCTTGAACTCCTGATCTTTTCTATTCTAACAGTTTTATAGTTTCTCCAATTACATTGAGGGACATGTCTGACATATTCTCTCTTTGGCATGCAGTATGCATCCACATGAACCATTCAGCAGTCCAGTGAGAATGGCAAAAGCTGACCGGAGGCTTTTACGAAAACATAGGGGTTGGAAGCGGGGTATTTTGTGCTGTAATTTCTGAATGCCTCTCTATGTTCTTAGTTTTAAGTTGAATATATTGAGCCTAAAATTATTTATCGTCAATACATACTTGCTCTCTGTCTTGGGATGTAATTTGCAGTAGGATCGTAGGGGTTTATGCGTGCACTTTAAGGTGTTAGCAGTGTCTTATAATTTTTTCATTTTCTCATTGGTTTATTTTTAATTGTCAAGAATATTATCATTCCCTGTAAATCTATTAGATTGCCGAGTTCTATAAGAAAATTCTCCTCATTGAGCTGCTGATTTGGTTTATCCTTGGTGGCATGGTCCTGTTCCAAGTCATTGAAGAAACTTAATATGTTGAGAACTATTGGAATCCCGAGACATACATTTATAAGATTGATTCATGGCAATCACAAGCCAACTATATTTCTGTTAACGATAAAAAATTCCAAGAATATATTCAAAGTGGCCTCCTGCTGTTTATATTCAGAGCCTCAAAGGTATTGAAGAAGTAATACATCATTTATAGTTTTGCCTCAACAAAGAAAGTTCACTGCTGTTTTTCAAGGGTGCATTTTGGTTCACTCGGTCATGTCATGAACTCAATCATCCGCTAAGTTCTGAAGAAAACAATGTAATCCTAAGCACATTTTTCTTATTTCGGGGCTGATATAGTCCAAGAAGTGACTTTGGGCCTGATACTTTGGGTTTTGGGTTGATTCTAAATAGAAAATATGTGATTTTCTATAAAGCAAAGGTAAAATATTTGATGAAATGTCTCAAATAAGGTAAATGAGGTTTTTTAAGTAAAATAAGATGCTGGATGAAATGTCTAACAGTAATAAAAATAGAAGATTCTACTTATTATCTCATTCTTGCGAATGATATAACGTTACCATTGCTTTCTGACTTGGTTTGCTATAAAAGGCGGCATCATTGCATACGTTTAACAATTGAATCTTGAGCTGGCCATGTTATTGACTTCAATCTTCCAAGGCTGGTAGCCCATAGAAGAAGAAAGAGTTTATGTAACTTACTAATTACATTGTTATGATTCATTTGACGTAAGAGGTGGCCTTTGCATCTTTTGAGCTATGTAGAAGTTGGAATGCTGATATACAGGATCAACATCATGTCATGTGGAAACAGTAGAATATCTTTCTTTCTCCCTTATGGGCAAGAGAGGCTTGTGCTGTAGTTGAAGCTAAAACTGGTATTAACATTTAAATCTGGTATCTTTCTTTGATTTACCCCATGTGGATCCTAAGAAGTAATTGGGAAAACAAATAGCTGGTTACATGTATAAGTAATAAATCAAGCTCATCAGAAGACTGCTTCTGGTTCATGGAACTTACCACACTCCACAAACTTTATGTTCTAGTGTATGCACAAAATACTAGTTCCTTCTTTGTCATTTTTTCTTTTTCTATTTTTTGGTTTTTCTTCTAGATTTTTTTGAAGGAAGCTACTGACTTTTATTTAAAAACTAGAGAGTATGCAGAATTACAATCAAAATGTAGGGCATCTACAATACAACCGGGGGCTGTTGATGCCATTCCTGATATCTATCAGATTCATATGCCATGTTGGCTAGCTTATGTACAACTTGATTACAGAGTCTAGATGCAAATTTCACCTCAATATTCTGCAAATTTAGAAGCTCACCCCTAATATCTTGAACTGCAGCATGAAGGATATTAAGATTTCTGCTAGGTTGTTGAATGTCTTGCACTGCCAATAAGCAATCTGCTTCGATAATGATATTTGAGAGGCCTTGCTGCTTAATAAAGTCCACAGCCAACCTAATAGCCATAAGCTCCACATGTTGAGCTGAGGCCACATAATGTACCGGCTTGCTGAAGGCTGCAATAAAAACCCCATTCCTATCTCGTAGAACGCCACCTACACCTCCCTGAGGTAAAGACGGTAAAAAGGCTCCGTCTACATTTAGTTTAAATGAAGAAGAGCTAGGAGACCACTTGTCCACCTGTGTCTTGTTGCTCTTGCTGTCAATTTTGGTAGGATAACGAGCGTTCTGAAACTCTTCAAGCCATGACATATTACCCAGCCATATATCTGTTGCTGTTTTTGAGATGCCCTCCCACAACATTGAATTTCTATTTCTCCACAGTGCCCAGATAATCATCATCACTGAGTCAAAAACTTTAGGTTTTGCTTCTAGATTTATTTCAAAATATGGCTGATCTATTAATCTTTCTTTAACATAAAACAGGAGAGGAACGCAAGGAGATAAGCAAGCTGAGAAAGCAATTAGCAGCAGGTGAGCAGAATTGTACTAATTGACAAAGCAAGCTAGTTGTGGAGAATGCATAGGACTTCTGTATTTATGTTACAGGCCAGAATAAGGCCTATAACCTTGAACACTAACTATTCACTATACGATTCACCTCACCAGTGTTTCAGTCCAGATCCAAATATTCGTAAGTTTCTCAATTTGTGCTCTCGGTGAAGCTAGAGGGCATCCTAGCTAATAAGTATGGGAGCACAACTGTCCAGTTAAATGTAACACCGTATAACAAAGCCACATTAGAAGAACCAGCTGCTAAAGCTAGCTTCTGGTTCTGAAACTTCCTACAAAATATATAATGATCATGAATGTTGATATTGAACTTCAGGTTTTAGTCACAACAAAGTCTGTCACTGTAGTTAAACATCGATATCCGATTGGCTGCTGCTTAATCTTTCAGAAATTGAAGTACGCTTGTTGCAATGCTACCAGACTAGCATTGAGATTGCCACCTAAACCAGTTGCAGAGGTAGTAGCATTTGCAGAGCCATTGCCATGAGCTCTTAGCTTGACTACCTTAACTGAGCAATAATTCTCAAAGTTAAGAGCTGCCATTGTTTTAGGATCAATTCCACCTGGATTAATCGCCTTCTTACTTTTACCGTCTCCCACTTATTTAAGGAGTTCCCACTTGTTTAAGGAATTGAATTTCTTTTCGACTTCTTTCGATCTTCATATGAACAAAGAGAAACCGGGATTAATTTTCACCTATATATATACACACAAACCTTGAAGACTCTCACATTTTCCAAAAATCCTTAATCTCCCTATTCCCTAATACTTCAAGTCTTCAATGGAGCACGATTGGACGACTCTGGAGCTGCAGCTGATCTCCGCCAAGGGCCTCCCTCATGAACGTGTCCCTCTTCACCAAGATGGATGTCTGCGCCGTCGTCTCCGTCGACGATGGCACCCACAACGTCAAGCAGTCGACGATAACCGAAGTGGTCCAAACTCCAAAAGTGCGGCACCAATCCCACCTTCAACTACACCATGCGCTTCAACCTCGACAACTCTCTACTACACAACCGCCTCTCCTCCCTTAAAATCCAGCTTGTCTGCAAGCGCACCTTCCTCGAAAATTTGGTCATCGGCCTCGCCCACTGTTAGAATTATAGGAGTGTTAGACCATCTCCAACAGCTTCCTCAAATTCTTGGTTTTCTCAAATTTGGGGAAGATTTTGGGTGTTTTTCCCCAACAGATTCTCTATAATTTTCTCCAAAATGGGGAATGTGAGGAGAGAGAAAACCAAATTCCCTATATTTGCAGCAAACTCTAAAATTTGAAGGAAGGATTTGGGGAATGAACATAAAATCTCCAAAATAGAGAATCTGTTGGAGTTGGAGAAGAAAAATTGCTTGAAGCATTGCCTTTTGCTTCCCCATTATAGAGAAATTATGGGGAAGCTCTTGGAGATGGTCTTATAGAGCAGAGAAATTGGTCTTTTAGTTGTAATCTACATTTTACATCAATAATAAAAACCAGAATGTAATCTCGAAAGTTTTCTTAAATAATTTTATATTTTTAGTATTTTCAATTCAATAATACCATTGTCACGTCCCCCTGACGATCTTTTCGACTCAGTCGACCCCGTGAAAATGAAGTTCATCACCTGGTGAACCTTATGCCCTTGGGGCAAGGACAAGCTTAGCTTTTTTTATATGTTCGGGGACAAGTTGGTCGACGCGCCGGCCAAGAAGGTTCAGTCTGTAAAGTGCTACCCAGTTTACCCGGTGCAGCAAAATCTAAAAAAGAAAAATAAGTCTTCTCATGGGATGGCATGCGCTGCTGGCTTAGTTTTCGGCTTTTAGCTTTTAGGAATAAGAGCTCTTAGTGGCCGCGGTTAGAACTTTGGCGGCGGTTGTGGTGGTTTAACACATCGTTTGGTGTCTTTGTATCATCTTGTACTGTCAGTTTGTCCCCTTAATTGATTAATTGGATTCATTCATGATGTTATACTTTTATTTTTTGTTGAACGTGAGAAAGTCATAACAATCTAAAACTAGCATGGTTTGGCGGAATATTTCACTAGGGTGGTGGACGTGCTTTGTAACCTTACACAGTTTTTGCAATAATTAAAAATGAGTTTTTCTTTGAAGTGAAGATAAAATGCTCAATGAAATGTGAATAATATAACGTTACCATTGCTTTCTGACTTGCTAGTAAAAGTCGGCATAATTGCATACATTTAGAAATTGAATCTTGTGCAGCTGCCATGTTATGATTTCAATCCTCCAAGGATGGTAGCCCATTGAAGAAGAAAGAATTTATGTACCTACTAATTGCATTGTTATGATTCATTTGACATAAGAGGTGGCCTTTGCACCTTTTGAGCTATGCAGTTGGAATTGTGATATTCAGAATCAAGAGCATGTCATATGGAAACAGTAGTATATCTTTCTTTCTCCCTTATAGTTATGGGAAGGCTTGTGTTGCAGTTGAAACTAAAATTGGTTTTAACATTTTGGGGTGAGGAAGAGGTGTGAAATTAAACATTGTTGTTAAAAGAAGGGTCCTACTTGCATGATAGTATATAGAAGGTGACAAAACCAACCCAAATGGTGTGAAACCCTTCAAAAGGGAAAGCATATGTAGAATTAATATAAGTTGAAGTGTTTTGGAACTTTAAGTTTTGTGTTCTGTGTATTCCTTCCTCCCATCTCTCACTTTTCTTTGTGAGTTTCCAGTCACTACCAAGTACTTATAATAGTGAGAGGAGCTAGCTACTCTAGTCGTTCACAACTATCTCAGACAGTTCAGAACTTCAGATAGTATGGAGTTAGTATTCTTCACAAGTGTCACTATGCTATGCGTTCTTCTCTCTAGTTTGCTAACACCAGCTTGTGCTTATTCTCTGCATATTCAAGTCCAGCCATCAACTGATGAAGTAGCTGGTAATCTCTCTCTCTCTCTCTCTCTCTCTCAAGATGAAATGAAGGAAGTCACAATAATTACGTTGTTTCGTTTCTGAGCAGCCAAGAGAGAAGTTCAAGCCTCTCAACTCCATGCATTGCCAAGAAAGCTTCGACTCGCTGAAACAGAAGCTACTGTAAGAACAACTATAACCTCTCTCAAACAGAGTCTTTCTCATCAATTAGCATCCGTTTTCAGCTAGGTTCAACTTAGTATATATCACTTCCTAATTAACTAATCTGTTTCCGTTCTATGTTATGAAAAGCAGGTCGTAGGACAAGGAAGCCAAGATTCATCAGCTCCTAATCACAAAAACCAGCAAAAGCAAAATGTTCTAGCTGCAGGTACCACTGGTACGTAGATTCGAAAAAAATTGTTCATGATCTCTAATGATCTTCTGGTCATGATGCAAACATGTTTACGAGGAATTCGATTTGAATTTTGTGTAGTTAGTCAACTGCCCTCACTTGCTTTTGTGTGTGTAATTCTATGTAGTCAATTTATTAGTTTTTCAAGTAACTAAGAATGTCATCTAGTCAATGATCTACAGTAGTTTATATTTATTTATCGGTCACGTCTACATGGACCTAAATGAATGAGAGTGATTATCTAATCAAAACAAATTAATCTCTATGACTTCAGGTACTAAGCCATTGATTCATAAAGAGGAAGAAGGTGTAGAGGTGATGCATAGAAGCAGTAGTTCAGGGACATGGCAAGAATGGAGAGAGGGCGATTACGAGGACACATCGGCATTCTTCACAATGGACTATTCCAAAGTGAGAAGACGACGCCCGATACACAACAAGTCCTTGAAGACAAATGGCGTTGCTGTTACTGCAGCAACTCCATAAAACATGCATGTTTCGTCTCTACCGGATCAGTAGTACACAGACAGGAAAAAGGCATTGCGGATACACAAACTATTAGTTAAATTTGCAAAAAGTAATGTTAATGTAATTAGGGAAATGAGGGACATGTCTTGTTAACCATCGATCTATTGTGGCCGACATTTGGGAGCGAAGCCCAAGATTTGCTTGGTTAACTACTACTAACTAGGTTTAAGCTTCTTCTTCTTAAGTTGAATTTGCTCACTAGTAGTCAAATGTGGGCTACAAACCCCAACATTTCGTAACGTGGTCTCTTGCAACTTATATTTCCATTTTTAATGTCTATGACCTTATACTATAGTCTTGATCATAGTAAACAACATTTGTTTTGTAATACGAGTGGGTGACAATCATCCTTGGTAGACTCGATTTCTATAGCACGGTACATTTTTCACATTTACATATGTACTTACCCACACTAGTTAACTAAGCTACCATGAATCTTTAAGGAGCTAGGCTTGCATTCGTTTGAATACTCGTGCCCTAATTCCGAGTACTTGAACTCAGTTTCTGTTCAAAACTCGAGCTTGACTCATTTGAATGGTAGATATATAGGATGTCGGCCAAATTATGTGAAGTTAAATGATGTTAGATGAATCATAATTTTAGGTATACTTGCATCGCACATTTAAGTATATGACAATGGATATGATTGAAATAACACCATATACTCTATGATGAGATAGTTCTTTAGATCTATCTTGTTTAATCACTCATTAGTTATCTATCATTACGGTCGATCATTAGGAGTATGTGATGATACATTCGTCCCATAGAAACACCTGATTAAATTTAAAAATATAAAAAACTTATTTTTATTAATTTTTATACAGTTTAGAACATGAGCCCAAATTCAAAATTAATGCAACCAGTTATGATCTAAATTTTACTTAACAATTGTCCATAATACCCTCTGATTCTCATCTTTTTTTTCAATCTCCAAACACGATCTCTCTCTCTCTCAGGCGTCGTCTAGTCGACGCCACACCGACTGCCAAAGCTCGCCGACTTCGGCCAAAAACTCGACCAAGGTGACTGTCGAAGCAGGCTGATCTGATCTCAACGACAATAGCCAAATCTAGCCGATCCTGGTGCATCACTATGATTACTACTCGGAATCAATGTCCGATCCCTTCTATTACGAGACCGACGAGTTCCACTGCTTGATCCAATAACAGCTCACTTCTCTCTGCGTCTTGCTTTATTTGGTTCCAGTCATGCTTCTTCGAATCTGACTACAAGTACTGTTTTTGTGCTTCTTTTTCGTTTGCGAGGTTTTGATTAGGAAAGTGAGTCAATTCTTATTCAAACGGTTTCAATTCAAACACTAATTTTAGATCAAATTGCTTCGACTTGTGTGCTGCTACCAATGTTTTAAAACGCTGAGGCGTAGAACGAGGCATTTTTGTGAGAGCCTCAAGCCTTGAGGCGCAAAAGGCGTAAGCTTCACGATATAAAACGTATAAACAAGCTATTTGAATGTAAGAACTTGTCCTATAAACACAACACAAAGAATAACCAAGAAATTCAATATCAATTGTCATTCTCTCCATATCAATTGTCATTCTCTCATAACTAGAAGTCTAAATTCTTATGATTCAACAAATTCATCAATATAAAATGATATCAAAGTCATAAACTTGAAAATTTGAACAACCAAAACACAATTTCAGGAATTGACTTAGTCCATTTCTATGCATAATCTTTCTTTTTTGCCTCACTACTAGAAGTCTAGAACTCATTATGATATGCCATGAATTGAAAGATAACAGACTAATCCCAAAACACTTGTTTCTGTATGTCTTTGTGGGATGAACTTCTACCAAATCTTAAAGCTATCAACAGAATCATCTATCAACAAAAAAGCAAAACTAATTCAATGTGCTATAATCGAAAACCCACATAAAATCGATCCATTAATACCAACTTACCAATCATGTCTAGTATCTGTACCTACCAATCGATCAATTCAAACCCAATATCATGAAATAGCTAGAGAGAGAGAGAGAGAAATATGGGAAGAAAGGAAGAGTCGTACTCGTACCTAGAGGAGGAGGAGTAGTTGATGTGATCGAATTCCAACGTTGTCTGGGTTACGAACTTGTGATCGATGCGATCGAATTCGAAATATTTTGAAAGGGGATCTACTAGGGCTACAGGGGAGGCCAGCTGAAAGAGGCACACAACAACTTTCCTATCAAAGTAGATCGATCTAATACCCTTTCAATAATAAACGACAGTTTTGGGTTTCTTTTTAAAAAAAACTTGCGCAAGCGCCTTCCACGCTTCCTTGTGCCCTTTGTACGCATTATGCGCCTTGGAGCGCGCTTTATACGCGTTGTCGCCCAGGCTGCAAAACATATGCAATTTAGCCAGCATTTTAAGCATTTTAAGCCTTACGCGCGCCTCAAGGCGCGTTTTTGAAAACATTGGCTGCTACTGTCTGGTCGTGCTGCAAGCTGCTACTACGTCGTCTCGTTACGTGATGCGTGCTGCTACGTATGATGTACCGTCTTATTGATTGTTGTGTGTTGCTACTTCGTTTTGGTGATGAGTGTTGCTATTACTACTGTGTTCGTGGTGATGCATACTGCTATTGGCAAGTGATTTTTGTTATGTGATGCTACTCTCATGTGCTGCTACTGCGTCCATGGTGAAGGTAAAAAGATCAATTGACTGATGACAAATGACAGTTGTAAATCCAATCGTCTTTAATTGTAAAATTTTGTCTTTATATGTGTAGAAACATCTCTAATAGACTTATTTGTAAATTAAAATTTGATTAGTAACTAAAATGTAGTTTGCTAATTAATATAATACCAGCAAATGATTTTGATTGTAATAGTTTCTTTGCAATTTTTGCCTACCTAGGAACTCAACAACATAACAAACAAGATAAGATTAGTTTCTTGAGAAACCAACTGCGTACCCTTTGTTCTGATTCATATATAACTAAGTACTCCAACATCAAAATATCGAAGTAAAGTGATCGAATTGTTGCTATTCAAGTGTTTACTTGAGAATGATTCTTTCTGCATCAGACCTAGCTAACTTTCTGGGACATGGGATCGAGTGGCAAAGCAAACATAACTCGAGCAGTCGAGCTCGTTGTTGAATTGGTGTTTAGTAGTGGAAAAAGATTTGATGAAAAACAATCTAGTCAAATACGTGCACAAAGTGTTCCAACTTCCAAGTGTTGTTCAGCACGTATATGGTCTTTGATCTCAGATGTGGATTGTCTACTCTTGTATAGAAGTCGGAGAGGATTATTTTTTTTTTCAATTTTTTCATACAAATGTTATATAAAAGATGGTTGTTCTTAAAAGCTTACAGAATTCAAGAGTATCTGTCAACTGTTTGTTCGTGCATGCTCTTGAGTCAGTTGTACGATTTTTTTGTGATATTGTCGCAACATCTAAGGTTAGTTATGTTGTTCATGATGATGAGCTTAGAGATTAAACTTATGTTTTAATTCTCGAATAAATTTGTGTTTCATTAGTTTTTTTGATCAAACGAAATTTCATTGAGTAAACTACAATTATAAAACAATCACAGTACCCAACAAATGATTATAGCTACTATCAAATACAACTAGCTTCAAACTACATATTCTCTTCCGAACATAAGAGACTGACATGTCAATAAATCTAATGAGCGCCAAATTAGAAAACTGGTTGAGTTAATTTGACCAATATAAGTAGCAATTATTAGGACATGTATGTTGCCTCATGATCTCCTTGCTCAGGATCTCCACAACCCGGATCTCTCTGTAATTTCAACACAGACTAATAAAATACTTGACCAACGACCGAGAAAATTCTGGGTTCTTGTAACAATGAATCAACTACCCAAAATCAACACTCTATCTGAATTCATGACATACTCTCAACAAACTCGATAGAGTAAGAACTTAAGCTGTTGCCAACCTCACCACAGTCACCGTCAACAGATTGTTCCTTGCACTGTCACTCCACCCTCTTTGATTTCCACATGCGCCGCCACTAACCCTTCGTCGGACCATAACAATCGTCAGCCCTATAACAAGATTCCGACAAAAGCAAGTGAGACTGCATCATTGCACAGTGTACACCAACAAGGAGCAAACCATAACAGATACTTCTGATCTGACCTCTATAGTCTCAATCTCGACGTCACCATACAATCTTCGATCTCTCCCCAGATCAATCCGTGGAGGTTTGATCCGATCCAACCTGAACTGCGCAAAGGCAAGTCGTCCACACCAATCCGCAATCACGCCTTGACTCCTAACTTGATCTTTTTATCTGAGGCATCCATCATCCTCATCAAGAGAGCACAGTCCATGATTTGGAATTTCAGATTTGGAACTTCTTGTGTGTTCCTCAGTTTGCTTAAAATCATCTAATACTTATCAGTGTTGTTGTATAAACATGGTGATACTACATGTAGTTTCCTTTCTTTTTTTTGAGAAAATTAGTCTTAAAAAACAGAAAAAACAAGGAAGAAGTATAATAGGAGAAAACGACCTGTCAAATTAATTTAACGGAGACTAACGACATGACGTACCGCGTGGGCGCTGAGCTTTCATAAGAGTAAATCGCACCGCAACGACGTCGTAGCACTGCATCCTCTTCCTCTCTCTGAGCTAAGCAGGACCGAGACAAAGTCATCACATCCAAATCCCCAAAGCAATGGAAGACTTGTGGAAGCGAGCCAAGAGCTTCGCCGAAGAAGCCGCCAAGAAATCCCAAACCATCACCACCTCCTCCGCCAAAATCTCCGACTTGGTCTCCGAGACCGCCAAGCGCTCCCGCGAGTTCGCCGCCGAGGCCTCCAAGAAAGCCGACGAGATCAAAACCGCCGCCTTCAAGCAAGCCGATCAGATCAAGTCCCTCTCCGTCTCCGAGATCCTTCCTCCTAACCTCTCCAACCTCGTCAACTCCCCCGCCTCCTCCGCCGCTGACCCGTCGCCGGAGGACCTTCAGAATTTCGGAGTCTCCGACGATCTGAGGGACTTCGTCAAGGGGCTGACGTCTGATACCTTCAAGCATTTTCCGATCCAAGGTGAGTGATTCATCGAGGTTAAATTCAGTTGAGCTCCGGTGATTAGTGAGTTTTAACCGGAATGTGTGTTGCTGGATTTGGTTTCAGATGAAGCGGAGGAGGTTTCTGAGGCGCCGACGACGACGTCGAATGTGAGGAAGGATCTGACTGAGTGGCAGGAGCGCCATGCTACTCTGGTTCTCACTACTGTTAAGGTCAGTTTCGGTTTCCGATAATAAACTATGATTTGTTGAAAGATTGAGCCTTATTGTTTGAATCGCAGTGTTTAAAATGCTAGTTGATTTTCGAGATTAATTTGCTTTTGTTGTATGGAATTACCGAATTAGTGTCTTGATTTTCGAGATTCCTTTCTTCATGATTTCAGGCGTATAATTGAAAAGTGCAGTGTATTGATGCTCTGTGATGATTGCTGTTTACTTTCTTGCAGGAGATTTCAAGGTTAAGATATGAACTGTGTCCGCGTGTTATGAAAGAAAGAAGATTCTGGAGGATATATTTTACTCTTGTGAGCAGCCATGTGGCTCCGTAAGTATCATTTCGTTTCGGTTAAATTGATGGTTTACGCAAGTGTGTTAGCTTGTTTCATACTAAGTGAACATGAGTATTGGTCAAGAATCAAGCAAGCATCTAACTTTAGTCAAGATGCTCTTGTGGGGTTGTTAGAAGATGAGTTTCATCATTGCTAGGAATGGATTTATTAATCTTAAAAATGCCTTTGTCAATATCTTCTTGTTGAATGACTGTGAACTTGTGATCAGGTATGAAAAGCGATACATGGAAGAGTTGAAGCTCAAGGAAGAGGAGAAATTGAAGGATGATAAAGCTAAGCAAACACCTGTGGTTGGAGAGGCTGACAAAGCAGAAGGAAGCGAAACAAACAACAAAAATTTGACTTCCAAATCTTCATCAACTGAGCAGGAAATAGATTCATTCCTTTTGGGTGATCTTGAAGACAGCGATGGGGGTCAAGGTATAGTTCCTTTTCCTTTCGGCTTATCATGTTCTATCATAGTGTAGTTCGTGTATAAATGTGCAAACTGTTTTACCTCAAACATGCACATACCTTCCAACTTATTCCTCTAAATTCATTTTTATTGATTTACAGTCTTCCATCTCTAAAAAATTTTAATCGTTGAAAGAAAAGGTGGGGTCGTTGAAAGAAAAGGTGGGGTACTCAGTTTAGTAACTTTAGTCAATAAGAGTCACTTGAGTTTTACTTTTACCTAAGAAATTTTTGAAGGCACAAGCAGGTAGCTAGAAATTGTGATAATCCCAACTGCTGTAATCTATTATTAGTCATGGTTGGGTATATTTTCTTTGATTAAATGCCCACTCTCTACCCAATGAAGCACTGTACAAGATAGAAACCCTTTATTATCCTATGAGTCCTAACTTCATAGTTCCAATTTAGGTTTCCTTGGTCTGCTCTGAAAGAGTTCCTCTCCTTAATTTTGTTTACTTTTGCCTTCTGTTTGTTGACAATTTTGTATTTCCAGATGATGGAAACGATAATTTTGATGATGATTTTGACAAGATTGGTGATTCGGTAAGCACCCCTTGTGATTCATGTATCCAGTATTTTACGCTGTTGATTACTAGAACATGTGACTTCCATATCTCTCCAATCTTTGGTTCATGCAACATGTGTTCCACAAATAAAGTACACTGAATAATAAGAGTTATTTAACCCTGCAGGATGTTGATGATGAAAAGCAAGTGAAGAAATGACATCTGAACACAAACATGGTTCTGTAACAAATGGATGAATCATGGAACATTGGAAACACTACACAGCAAGGGAAGAACACTGAGCTGTTATTTCGTTATCTCTGATATCTTAATTTTTAAAAATTTCGTTTGGGAGCTGTAGATTTTAATTATATTGTAGAACTTGAAGTGAAATGGCATTTATAAGTCCTTCATTTGTTATATTTGTCCCAGTGAGTGATGGTGGAGAGTTGCGATTCCCGTTAATGTCCAAACGGGCGGATCCGACTGCCTGCTTGTGTACAGTTGACCTGATAATGTTGAATATAGTTTTCATACATGCTCCATAAATTCGTTCATTTTCTGCATAATTTCTTCGAATGTTGGTTGATGTTTCAATGCTGATGTTAAATAAAGCACCATGAAGAATTAAATTGACTAATGTGCTTGAGAAATGCAGAGAAAATTTTGCACTAATTCCCTGCATTCAAATAACATACAAGAAGTAAAAGAAACTCCTTAATTATAGTAGCCATCGTGGAAGAAGTCCAAGTTAGCTTCGACAGTGTGCACAAGGAAATCATACAAGTCGAGGAGAAACCCAGGAAACAATGTTTGGATACCTTTAAGCACTTCTAATTGAGTCACAGCTCCTGGCTGCTCACACATGTACTCGATAAGATTACACACTATGTCAAATATTGTAATCACATCAACTCTATTCTTTGTGCTCACACATATCTGGTATTGCTTAGCCCCCATTTGAACCCTGCTTGCTTCCCATTTTTCTTGTTCTTTCAACTCCATGTCTAAAACAACACGAAGAAAATCTTTTGAGTAATCTCCGATCTTCTTTTTCAGCTGTTCCTTAGCATATTTGTAATACGGCCTATCCTCTATGCGGCTGTTTCTCCACTTAGTTTTCCACTCGTGGCAATGCATGTTAAGCCAAATCTTGGCTTTAAAGGGGAAATAGAACTTGTCCATTGATGACTGCAACAAAAGGTGATACCCCAAGTTCGAAAACCTTTTTATTGAAGTTATAGTTTGAAGAAAGTGTGAGTACTCTTCGCCTCCATGCGTGTCTGGGTCGCCAAGTAATTCTATAACCAAAAACTCTTCAATTGCTTCCCTGTAAGTCATATACGGGGGGAATACTGGTCTCTTTAGAGAATCAGGTGGTGAAATATAGAATGTGAGTTCGCCGTAGTCGATGTTGATATGCTTAGGTCTAATGATTCCATCCTTTATTCCAAGCGACTCCAATCGAGCAAATTCGGAAATAGTGGACCTCAAGATTTCGATGCAGAAAGGGACGGGACGACGATTTTGCTGCCATCGTGAAGAAACATGACTCTGTTGTATATAGTTTTCTAAAGTCCCAGTATAAGTATCAAAAGAAATATCAATCTTTGGTGGCTTAGAATCATTACGAGGAACACTTGGGGAACCATCCATCTTTTACGTAGTACAATGAAAAGAACTACCTTGCAGGTTATTTATAACCAAGCCTTTCAAGCGAATTGGGAAAAAACCCACATACATAGTCAATCTAGGAAACATAACACTAACCCTCGTAGGAATAGGAAGAGCCTTCAATCAAACAAGCTAAATAATGATCTTCTTATTCAACTAGGATATATAACTGAAATTAATGTAGGTAGAAACTTAAAATAATAGATTAATTGACAATCAAGAATAAGATGAGAAAAAAACATGATGAATATCTCGAACAACTGGAACATTGTTTTAAGAGAAACAGAACAAAACAAAAATAAGATAAAAACTGGAACACTAAACTGGATCGGCTCCGATGTCTCTTCTTTCCTTGATCCTTAACCCAACATGTTCCCTCCAAAGGCCCCTCACTTGTAGCTTAATTCCCAAAATATCCTCCACTCTCTTCTCAACTCTCTGCAGAGACCACCCTTCCTCACCGCCGGTCCCAAGGAAGGTAACCTTCACAGTCTCAGCTCACGGCACAACGTGGCAAGACCCTTACCGTTGGATGTCCAACACCGACGACCCTGATCTCTCCGATCACCTCAGCCAGGAGAACTCATACGCCGATGCTTTCATGGCTGATACTAAGGGACTGCTACGTACTCTATTGTCTGAGATGACATGCCGTATGCCCGCCAAGATTTCCACTCCTCCTGAGCTTTGGGGACCCTGGTTTACTCATTGAACACTTGCCCATTTCATAGTTTTTCACTATTTGCTTCAGTTTCTTATTTCTGAGTTACCCTTTTGTTTTATGTATGTTGCATTTAAGTTTCAGAACAGTTTAGTGACAATGCATTGTGAGATAATAAGAAAAATCTGCAAACTTGATGAGAATGTTTTGGGAAGAATGAGTTTGATTCTGCTTCTATTTTACATTTGTAGAAGTGATGCTACATTGTGTGATAAAGCTTCAATAGTTGAATACCCTTTTTGTTGCATTCAAGTTGGAAATGGAAATGGTTTGGGATAGGATGAATTGGGGCAATAATAGGAGAATGTTATAAACTTTTTTCAGGGTATTCCCAGTGAGGAGACTAGTCCACCTCGGTCAACTGGCTTGGCCCTGTCCACATGAAATTTTACCAAGCTGGGATTCGAACTCAGTTGGGGGATTCCAACCTGCAAGTCGCCCCAACTTGGAGAGCCGAGTTTGCCAACCCGACCACCCCATGTGGTTTAGAATGTTATAAACTTCATGATAAGGAAAGTTCAAATTTTGTGGGAGGGGGAGTTTTGGTTGTGCTTCTAGGGTGTGGTTAGTATGTGTAGAATTTGAAAGTGATGTCAAACTATTTTGTTAAACTTGAGCAGGCTGTATTACCAGTATATTCCGGAGGGAAAGAATACCTGGTTCTTTGTAGAAGATTAGAACTTGGAAAAAGTGGTTGGATTAAGAGTTTTCTTTGTTATGCAAGAGGTGGATTTGGAAAGAAGGAAGTCTTGCTTGACTGGAATGAAATTGCCAAGAAATATGGAAAGCTTCTTTCTTTCTCATGTGATTACTAGGCACATTTTCTTTTATTTCTAAGCTAGTATCTTTTCATCATATTAGTTATTTACTGTAGTTCTATGTTCTTTATATGTAGGTTACGTGCATGTTGGTACAAGTCGAATTTCACCAGACCACCAATTCCTAGCTTACACACTTGACATCAAGGGTAGTGAGCAGTTTATTCTTAAGATTAAGGACCTAAGACGTGGATATATCATTCCCAAAATGCAAATGAACAGGGTTGTTAGCTTGGCCTGAGAATAGCAGTATTCTGTTTTATACTTTATCAGATGAGAATCAACGACCTTACAGGCAAGCTTTATCTCTGAAATGTATCTTCTTTTCTTTTGGCTGAGATCTTGTTTCACGAATTTGTTTCATTGTTTTTTTTGTTTTTCCCTTTGGCAGGGTCCTCTGCGCAAAACTCGGATCTGATGATATGGATAATACAACTGTGTTTACAGAAAGTGATTCCAGCTTCTGTGTAGACATAACAAGCACAAAAGATGGCAAGTTTATAACTGTCAATTCAAATTCAAGGACTTCATCTGAGGAAGGAATTTTACTAGTTTAACTTCTTTACCCCTTTTAATGCAGTGACCATTCTCTTTTTAAGAGGCTAAATTTGTAGCTTAATCTACAGGTTTATTTGATCGATTCTACCAACCCATTAGGTGGTTTGCAGAGGGCGCATTCCTGGTGTACAGTATTTTCTGGAATATCATCATGGAACATTTTATGTTCTTACCAACGCTCCTTTAAATGAAAACAAGGAGTGGTCAGGTGAAGGTTATTACCTGGCAACATGCAGTGTTGAGGATATACTGTCATCTAATTGGAAGGTCAACTTTCTTCTTGCTCATGAATCTTATGTACCATATGGTTTTTTTCCCTTTTATGATCTCATCTTAAGTTTTCACATCTAAATCTCTCATGGTTTCTACTATTTTCTAAAGTTTGACTCATCTGTTTTTATTCTAGAATATCATCCTTCCAAGTGGAGACTTCACCATTCAAGACATGGACATATTTGATGGGCATCTGGTTCTTTTTCTTAACAAGAAGGATTACTCTATCTTTTTTCAAATGATTTACCAATGGCTGTTGATTGTAAGGTATTGATCTCTCTGGTTGTTTACATTTTTGTTTACGTATAATAAGTATACGAAGGATCTAATACAATTTTTATATGTAATAGAGTATTGCCCAAAGGTTCAATCTCGTAGCCTGTCTCACAGAGCTTGTAGATCATTAGATATCTAGTCATTAGAACTGCTTGTTTCTCCCCATCTCTAAGCTTGCTAAAATGCTTGTTCAGGTCTTGTTAGAGAACTTTTTAATATTGTCTTAAAGAACAGTGCTTTTAAGTTTACCTTTATATATGAGATCTGACATATACAAATTCTTTCTCATTGACTTTTTTGCAGCATCAAGTGAAGATTGAAGATCTTGATCCTTGGTTTTTCCCTCTGCCCTCAAATTCATGTAGTGTTTCTCCAGGTTCAAACCATGACTTCCAGAATTCAGCATACCATGTGGTGCTCTCTTCTCCTGTGGTATGACTTCATAAGTTTGATTATGAATATCTCTTACTTTTCAGAATAAAACTTGACCATGTATGATTGGAATAACTCATGGGGTTGAATTCTGTGTTTTAGTATTCTACACTAGTCTTAACTGCAGTTTTACTTTAAGTCGATATGGAAGTGTTACCATTGGATTTTCAGCCTAGTGGTACCACTTGTTTGCTTGGGGAATAAGTGTAGAGGTTTCAATTCATGAAAGGGGAGGTTTGGAAAGGATATTGATGCTCGAGTGCTTGAAGGCTGCCATTAGATACAGCTTACTATTCCCCTTATTTTATTCTTACACAACACAGGGTTCTCCGATCCCAATATTATTGAATGTGTCTATGCTCAAGTTTGTTCTCGTAATTCAGGAAAATCTGTAAAATGTTCATCTGTAATCTGCTCTGCTACTTTCAGAAATGCAGCCCAGTGTTCGTTTTGACTTTCTTGCATGCTGACTCTTTTTCCTTTGAAATGTGCAGATGCCTGATGTGGTTATTGACTATGACATGTCAACACGGAGATTCTCAGTTGTGCAGCCATATGAAGTGATGGGATTTCGTGACACAAGCCCACCAGCCAATAAGCTAGATATGAACCAAAATCTTGTTCAACTAAATGAGAAGGATAGAAATGTCCATATAAGTGAATCACAAACATGGAAGGATTTTTCTGGTGAATACTGCTGTGACAGGAGGGAAGTTGTTTCCCATGATGGTGTTAGTGTTCCTTTGACCCTACTGTACTCATACGGCCGGGAAAAAAGATCAGTCTCCTGGACTTCTACACGGATATGGACCATATGGGGAGATTTTAGATAAAAGCTGGTGCACTGATTGGCTGAGCTTACTTGACCAGGGATGGGTGGTGGCATTTGCTGATGTAAGGTTGGTTTTTTTTTTCTGACCTTTACTTTTTTGGGTTGATTAAAAATTTATTTCACAAAACTGATGTACATTACTGAAGCATTAATGTGAATTATGCGATGATGTTTCTCCCCCCGACTCTGATTCCTTTACCTGAGCTAGCAATTTCAGGCTGGGCTTAAGTTGACTGTATTAATATATAACATATTGGCCTACTTGATATGAATTATGCTGAACTTAATTTATTTGTTTCAAAATGTTACCAAAATTTATCAGTGTTGTGTGATATTTTGTGTCCTCATTATTGTAACGCCAGTTGTGTATTTAAAACACAAGTATATAACTATGCTCTTGCTAGCCCCGATTGTTCTATGAGTGATTTCATACTAAGAACCCTTGATCAAATGTGATTCTACTTTCTGAGCTGAATTAAATGTGCTGGTTTTGCTTTTTGTGTTTCGTTTCGTATTCTTGGTTAGATTTTGATGTGGTTTTATCATCAGGGGCAGTGGTGGAGATTCTTCATGGCATGAAGATGGGAGTCGGTTTAATAAACTGAATTCGATTTACGATTTTGTATCATGTGGCAACTATCTGATTAAAGAGGGTGATGTACATAGAGATCAGCTTGGTGCTATCGGATGTAGTGCTGGAGGTCTTCTTGTTGGAGCAACTGAAAATATGTACCCAGATCTATTTTGTGCTGCTATTTTGAAAATTCCTTAAAGTAAAATGTCTAATCATATATTCATATAGCATCAATGTTGTTAGTATGAAGGAAAACTAACATTTCAGCGTTCATTGCTAATTCAAATTATGTGTGTATCTTTCACATTGTTCAGACAGACTGATGTTTAATTCTTTCTTTATCAGGTTGCATTCCTTGACGTATGCAACACTCTAATGGATCCCAGTTTGCCTCTCGTGATTCTGGATTATGAAGAATTTGGCAATCCTGAGATAAAGTCCCAAATGGAGAATATCTTGAGTTATTCACCTTATGATAATGTCTCCAAAGGCAGTTGTTACCCCCCAATGCTTGTTAGAGCGTCCCTTCACGACTCTAGGTAAATCTTGTGCTTTTCGACATGTGTTGATCACTTGCTTATAGACTTATTTATATACTGTATTTGTTTACTTAAGTTTTATTTATTTATTTATTTATTATGCATTCTCAGGATAGGGTTTTGGTTAGCAGCCAAGTGGGTGGCCAAAGTTAGAGATAGCACATGTCTTCATTGTTCTTCTGTTATTCTGAAGACAAACATGGGTTGCGGACACTTTGAAGAAGGCGGACGCCATGCTCAAATTGAGGAAACTGCGTATGATTATGCTTTCCTATTTAAAGCTATGGGGATGCTGAAGAATGAATAATAATTCTCTTTATGGAAGTCGGTCTCATGAGAAAGAAGCCATAGAACTCACTTGAGTACCAAGAAGGAAGTTCTTCATGCAATCCTGCTCGGTTTCTGCAAAGAGGCTGGTACTAGCCATTCTAATAGTCACCTCAATGATCTGACTAACATCCGCAACAAACAAGATCACTTCTATACCAGGTAGAGCAATTCTAGATTGGCACAGAATGGTATGGCCGTATGGGTTCGTAGTGCAAGCCTTTTCTTGGATTTCTCCTCAAATGAAGGCGCTCAGAGATTCACCAGCGAAGTTTTCATCAAAGATGATAAAAGGTTAATCTCAGTCGAAGCATGAAAGAGGCTCTCTCCAATGAAGTTTCTTTTTTTTGGCAAATCCTCCAATGAAGTTTCTGAAGGTTCAGTGGCAAAGTCATATTTAAATGTAGCAACACTGTCCTTGCAAAATGGATTCATGGCATTACTATTTGATTGCAGTCCTTGACCCACATATGTAAAGACTAGAGATGCATTTTTCTTCAGGTAGAAATCTTGATGGAACATTCTGATTATGTTCTCATGTCTCTCTCTCTCAAATGTTCCATTCCACGTTTTGCATGCGTGCAGAGTTATGGAAATGTAATGTATAAATGGGTTTGATTGCTCGAATGTAACCTTGAAAAGATTGGAGCATGAAATTAACAGCAATGAGTTATTGCTGAATGTAACCTTGAAATGATTGGTGTGAACTGTGAAATTAACAACTATGATAATTAACAGAGATTCTCATTTTAATTTTGATCACAACACTAATGGTTGTCACAATTCTGTTCAATGCATTTACAAGACCACATTGATCTCGGTTAGGTAGTCTTAAATTGGGCAAATAAGTTTGATGTGTGTATTTCTCCCCAATTGATTTTGAATTATACTTCATTAGTTTTCAATGAAAAATCATCTGTATTATTATTCTTAAAAATAGTCACTGTTCATTTTTAAATTCTACAATCAGGGTTTTGGTTTCATGAATGTATTTCGTGGTTCGATGTCAACATGGAGTTATTGTTAAACCTAAATACCCCAAGCAAAACAATGAAGATCGGAAAAATGATGAGTAAAGATTACATTTAGTTACTCAATAAATAGAACCAAAACAGAGGCTGATGCCATTGCACCAAAGGCAAACAAACTTGTATGTGAGAACTCCTCATCTCACATACATTCCTCAAAACTTAGAACAATTCATCTCCATCATTTCTGGTTTTCCTTTTCTTTGTCACGTATACAACCACTTAGTTTCTGACAATGGATCGAAAAGATGATGATCTGAAGGAGCCAGAATATGGCCAGGAGGTGAAGGAGAAGTCTTACATTAGTGCTAAGCTCAAGCAATGGAAATATGCTGGAGGAATGAAGGCTGAACTGTTGAAGGATTTGATGAACGGGACTAATTTCAAAGCCAATAAGTACTTGAAAGGGTTGGTGATAGCTAGGGTACGACTCGCCCGGTTGAAGTTGTGGGCGGTTCGACTCACCAAAGTGCTGCTACTTCTGGCTATTGCATTGCAGATCAAGGGTTTGGGAGATACCTTGTCGTCAAAGATATCCAGCTTCTCTCTTCCCCCTGAAAGTAATGCACCAACTATAATCACAATCATGAATTACAAACATGCATGAATAAAATTAAGAAGAGTGCACAGCTGAAATGAGAAAATGATATAAATTGGTGATCTTCATTTTTATATTCTTGACGAAACTTTTCCATTGTTATACATCTCCAGGGATTTACGAAAACAACGGTTATTTGATGGTTTCATCCAATGGAGGACTAAATCAGATGCGATCTGGTGTAAGTAACTTGCTCACTTTACAGTTTCCAGTTACCATAGGTTCCACCAAAAATATGTTATGAACTGTTATATATATGGTACTTATTTTGCAGATATGTGACATGGTAGCGATTGCAAGATATTTAAACGTCTCGCTTATCGTTCCTGAGTTGGATAACACTTCCTTCTGGAATGACCGCAGGTAAGTTTAATTTTCCAAGGCTTGCTTGTTTAGCAACGTTGATTGATTTCATTGCTCCCTTCTTCTGTAACTTCCATATATCATAAATATTTGTATATCATGCAGTCAATTTGAAGACATATTCGATGTGGATTATTTCATTACCTCACTGAGAGATGAGGTCAAAATTTTGAAAGAACTACCTCCTAAGCAGAAGAAGAAAGTGGAACTAGAATCCCTTTATTCCATGCCCCCAATCAGTTGGTCCAACATGACTTACTACTATAACACGGTTAGTGCTCAATTGAGTAGTCCAATTTTTACTTGCATTTATGCATGTAACGTAGAAAAATCATGTCATGAATGTCTCCGATTCATTGAGTTTTTTAATTGATTAATATCAGATTCTTCCTCGCATACAAACATACGAAGTTGTGCACTTCACAAAGACAGATGCTAGGCTTGCCAACAATGGGATCCCTGAAGAGGTTCAGAAGCTTCGCTGCCGTGCTAACTACCAGGCTCTGAAATTCTCTCCTGTGATTGAGGCATTAGGCAAGAAAATTGTTAATATCCTCCGCGAAAGAGGCCCTTTCATGGTTCTTCATCTTCGGTACGAAATAGACATGGTGGCCTTTTCTGGTTGCACTGAGGGTTGCACTCGAGAAGAGATTGAAGAGACCACGAAAATGAGGTGCGCACATAATGCATCAGTGAATGAGGAATTACTATTGTTGGTTTTATTAATTATTATTTATGGTAGACTTAACTATTAACTGTTTGGATGTGGATCATTTTACTTGTAAGATATGCTTATCCATGGTGGAAAGAAAAGGAGATTGATTCAGAGAAGAAAAGGAAGGATGGACTTTGCCCTTTAACACCTGAAGAGACTGCTCTAGCATTGAGAGCACTTGGCATTGATCGTAATATTCAAGTCTATATTGCTGCTGGAGATATATACAAGGCAGAGAGGAGAATGGCACCTCTCAAAGAAGCTTTCCCAAATGTGGTAATTAAAGAAACTTCAACTATTTCACTCAAAATATATAATGAAGTCTGATTGTAGGCATTCTATAAGTTTAAAAACCTTGAACATTTATCAACACATTTTACCTAGGTGCGAAAGGAGACACTGGTTGATGCATCAGATCTTCTTCCTCTCCAAAACCACTCGAACCAAATGGCGGCTCTGGACTACTACGTCTCGATAGAAAGTGATATCTTTGTCCCAACATATGGAGGAAACATGGCAAAAGTAGTTGAAGGCCATAGAAGATACCTGGGATTCAAGAAAACTATTCTTCTAGACAGGAAGGCTCAGGTGGATCTGATAGACCAGTACAACAATGGAACCCTAAGCTGGAACGAGTTCGCTGACGGAGTCAATACTGTTCATGCAGACCGTATGGGAAACCCAACTAGGAGACTGGAAGTTCCAGGAAAACCTAAACTGGAGGACTACTTCTATACAAACCCAACTGAGTGTTTGACAATGCCAGCTGAAGATGATCAACTATTACAGTAGTACGTACAAAGTGTCACATTTTTCATTTCTCTAGCTCGTAATTTTGTGTTTCTTTTTGACAAATCAGAGGAGCGTTTCAAAGTCACATCATTGTAATATATATTTATATGATTACAACAACTTCCATGTATTTTGTTCTGCAAATTAATTACTGCAGGCAATAATTCAATGAAACACAATGGTATATGAACGTGCAGATTTTGGGAAATTTGTCAGTAATATTCCAAGATCTGAATAGTCCCATCTCCTTCTCATATAATGATATAAACATAGCCTATGAGATAGAATGATTAATGATCGATCTTTTTACCCTAAGAGTAGTGTTTATCACTATCAAAGTATGTTATATATATATACACAACATACACAAACACGACACGAAATTTTGTAAGGTCTATTTTTAAGGGTCATTATTTATGCTTTAATTTACCATGTTAATACGCATTTGCAATTGCCTTTGTCGTCTTTTAAATTTGGCTTTGTCTGCATTTTTCCTTTGATGTGAAGGAAACTTTGCTTGAATGCCCATGCCATATAATCAAAGGATACCGAACCTATCCTCCTTGAGTTCACAATCATACTAACAGTTGTGATAGGCACTTGATCGAGTGGGACTCATCAAATTGAAAATCGAATGTTCTATTCTACCACATAATGTGAATTGAGTGAAATCTATAGTTCTGTGTCTAAATTTACCGAAGTATGATCAATATATATTGCCGAATGCCGACGGCATGTACACGATTCAAAGTCTGTAGTTATCTTTATTTCTGTCTAAAATTATTAATGCCTACATAGTTTGTTTTAAAGAATAGAGCATTCAAGTCAAAATCTATGATAAATTTGATGCAAAAATTTGATTAACGTCTATAATTATCTCCATCAATTAACCAATATAAGTGATAAATGCCACTCCATTTACAGTACTTATACCTTGATGTATTTTTTCATAAAATTATGGCTTAATGTTTATCTGATGGGAAATGACTAGTATTTAGACCTAAACGCTAATGATGATTGCCACATAAAAAGGACCTGGTTAATGCTAATGACCCAACCCTGGTCTAGTCTCAACGATATATGACGTTATTTCCTAATTTATTGTACAATTTATGGCTCTAAAAGTCTAATAATAAAACCAGAGAACAAGTTCTGCCTGCAAAGCAGGTCCGGCCCTCGGTTGCGGGTTGAGGAGGCCGTTTCAGGTCACCGGTATCTGACAGGCTTTTCAGAAGTTTTTTTTTAATTTATGTATTGGCTTAAAACTATTATATATAATTTTTTTGCAAAAAAAGCACATGTAGCTAGCTTGGCGTAGTTCAACGGTAATCAAATTTTGTAGCTCCTAATTGATCCCTGGTTTGATTCTTATTGGAGTCTTTTTTAATCTTTTTTTTTTCAATTTACCCTACTTTGGGTCATGTTATCTATTTTTTGTTTTCTCTTTCCATTACAAAACACCCTTATTACAGTTTTTCATACATATATACTAAATCAATTTTTTCATACTGATTATGAGAACCAGGTTCTTTTGTTCTTTTCATTTTCATTGTTGATGTATTTATGAATTTATTGACTTCTTTAATATATTAATATGTTTGCATGAAATTTCTACATAAAAAATAGTTTATTAGATTCATATAATTTTTCTATAATGCCACATTTTTGTTGTTCCCCTCAAGCCTCTAAAATATCATGACCGCTACAAAGTTCTAACTATCTGAGTCTGCTAACAATTTTAGTCTAGTATTCTTCCGAGGATATAGAAGTATATACTGCATTTCACTAAAACGGATACAAGACTTGCCAATAATGGGATCCCTGTGGAAGTTCAGAAAATGCGCTGCAAAGCAAACTATGAAGCCCTGAGGTTCGCTCCCCCAATTGAGGAACTGGGAAAGAAGACTGTAAGGCTTATGAGAGAAAGGGGGGGCATCCCTAGTTCTCCATCTCAGATATGAAATGGACATGCTAGCATTTTCGGGTTGTACTGAAGGCTGCGATGACAATGAAATTGAAGAATTGACAAAGATGAGGTAAGAGCACTACTAAGTTCATATACAAGCCTTGTTGCTAGGTTTTCAATGCCTAGCTATGAATGAAAATATGACTTCAAGTTGCTATTGTATCAAACAGATATGCTTATCCATGCTGGAAAGAGAAAGTAATCAATTCAAAAAAGAAAAGGAAATCTGGGAAATGCCCATCAACTCCTGAGGAGACTGCTCTTGCACTGAGGGCACTGGATATTGATCCTAGTATGCAAATATAGATTGCTGCAGGTGATATTTATGGGGGAGAAAGAATGGCATCTCTGAGATTAGCCTTTCCACACATAGTAAGTTTATCATCTCAACCTTAAGAAACAATTAACTTGTTCAATTACAATCATACATGTGCTTACTGTTAAAGGTGTGTGAATCAGGTTAAGAAGGAAACATCGCTGGAAGCCTCAGACCTTGAGCCCTTCCGAAACCATTCAAACCAAATGGCTGCACTGGATTACATGGTATCACTGGAGAGTGATATCCTTGCTCCGACTTATGGAGGAAACGTGGCAAGAGTCGTCAAAGGCCATAGACGGTACTTGGGCTTTAGGACAACAATTCGTCTATAGACAGAATGCTCCTAGTGAATTTGATAGACCAGTACAAGGGAACACTGAGCTGGGATGAATTTTCCCAGGCAGTTAAAACAGGACATGCCGATCGAATTGGTATCCCCACGCGAAGACCGGAGATTCCTGGTAAACCCAAGGAAGAGGAATACTTCTATAACAATCCGCAAGAATGTTTGCCACCAATTTCTCCAAAACCAAGAGTCTGTAAGCACACATTACAGTCGATGGAATTTTATAACAGGCCAATAGATTTCACTTATCTACTCCATCAGATGACACCAGAATCACTGGGAAAATAAATTTTGTTCTCGTTTTCCCTTCTTTGTGGGTTGGGTCGGAAGGCACAAGAAAATGTAAATCTTTTCTCTTCTTTTCTTTTGTACACATAGTTTTGAACTTTTGATGTTGAATTACTTACAGAAATGTAAAGGTTCCTACTGCAGCTAATTCATAGCCATTTGAACTCAACAGTCAGTTATTCTAGCCCATTTACCGGCTAATATTCTTTATCAAGGCACAAGAAAATTATATTAATGAAAGTTTGCTGGAAATTTATGCACAAGACACCAATATTTACCAATAAATCACCCCCGAGTGGCTCCATTAGAAACAATTATTTACGATCCAACTTAAATGGCTTCCCCTAACACAAGTCTAGAAAGAAATCTATTATTACGGAAATGGTTCTCAACATATGAGTTCAAGAAATAGTATAAAGAAAACAACGCAACACATGTACACTAACCAGAAGTTGGCACTAAGACTTCCAAAGCAGAATGCAAGAGTAAAATCTGAACGAAATGGATACCGAGTAAAATCTTATGACTTCAGCCGCTTATGAGCTTGATCTGAGTCATCTCCACTGCCAGCATCCCTAAAATGTGCCATTGCTTGATTGCTCGAATGAGGATTCTCATGATCCTGGATAGTGATTAAGGAATATTTGAGATCAGCAATCCTCTGTGTGTCAGAGAGAGAGAGAGAGAGAGAAAGACCTTAGAAGCAGGTGTTCCAGCAGACAGCCCTCGGTTTGCGCGATTACCAAGATCAATCTGCACTGAGACACTAGCCTGTGACAGATCTACACCCGCAGTCTGCAGCGCATGACTCAGAGAGTTCAATAACCTGCGCATCAATTTCATGGTTGTTATGAGCTAAAAATAATAGACCCAAGCTGTAGTTTTACGCCTTAAAAAAATTGATATAGACATTACATTGAGCATAATGACCAAAAGTCAGAGGCCAAACAAGGCACAAGCTGTCCACTGAACATCTATAATTTGTACAACTACAAACTAATACAGCATTTAAAAGCAAACACCTAACCAAAAAAATGTATGGTATAAGAACATGTGGGACTGTGGAGTCTCATGTCTCAACAGTAAAAAAATAGGCTAGTTTGATTCACTGTAACTGACTGGATAGATGTCAAATATTTCCACTATGGAACACCTAGCCTTTGTTTTTATTACAAGTCTTATCAAAGAAGGATTTCTATAGATTTGGTAAGAGAACCCACCCTTGTGAGTAAACACTTGATATGCTTATTGTTCCACCTTGGATAGTCAGCTCCTCTCGTTGATTCAGTGCATCAACACTGGTAGTGGGACATTGAGTTGATTGAGCATCAGAAATTGGTCCGTGCAGAGGATGGCCAAGCATACCATCACTTCTGACAGGGGGAAGCAGATTGTCTGGCAGGGGCTTAGGTGAAGGAAGTCCCTTATTCCCCATCTCAGTTTGCTGATCCATGATTCTAGATGCAACATCCCTGCTAGGTTCAGATTCTACTGTATTCTGTGTGATGTTTGCAAGAATATTCGGAGTAATAGAGATGTTATTTTCGTCAAACTTTCCAGGAAATGGTGAAATTATACCAATATCATTCTTTATCGGCTGAGGATGACCAACAAAACTTTGAACACGCCAGTGGCTATTTCTCTGTTTCACACAGGGAATAAGCATGTTAAATTAAGGTTTACGCTTGGAGGAAAATAAGCACCATAACCAGAAGCTAGGCTCATTGCATTTTATCCGCCACAAACTTGCATTAAAAGAAGTTAAGAGATTCCATCCTATTCTAACAGAAAGCACATAACCAAATCAACTTAACACATGTTCACAAACATTCAGATGAACCCTAGAACCCTACTCTACGACAATGCAAGTATCCACAAATCAGAACATTACCCATGGCATTAACTTCATGGGCTCTGCACTCCACCCCTGGCACGAACCTTCATGCTTGTTTACCCTTTCCTGTAAATACTGAACATACTCGATCACCTGCAGACAAAAAAATATAAACAGGCACACAATCAATAACCAAAAGCATCTCATATTCAGTTTTTACACAATTCTTCCACACATACGCATACCTCTAGCAAGAACGATGCGGTATCTCGTTTTTGCTCACTATGGGGTATAAGATCTCTCAATATCTGGAATCTGAAACAGAATAACTAACCAGCCTCAACCCTCTTGAAAAATTCCATTCACATAAATCCGAAACATCAATCACACATTTCTATCACACAACAACTTCAACGTCTACCAACACTACAAAAATTACAAGACTCAAACTTGCTCTACCTTTTTAGATACTGAACTATTAATCCATACCTCTCATTGATCTTGCTCCTCCTCCGCTGCTCCGTCACCGAATGCTTTGATCTTATAGCACTAGCCTTATCATTGCTCTTAGCATCTGCTTCCCAATTCACAAAACCAATGCATAAGACAAACCCAAATAGCTTCCAACTCAAACCAACAACAATTTCCAATTGCTAAACACATAACTGGATCCAAGAAACCCAAAATTCTCAAGCTTTATTGATAAAGATGGTACCTTTACCGTTGGGATTGGATGAAGGGCCATCTTTCTTGGAGCCAAAGTCGTCGTCTTCGTACTCATCCTCGTCCTGGCTACCTTTCCCCGCGCTTCTCATAGTGAAATTACTCTTCTGGGTACTCTGAGTTTTGGGTTTTAAAAGATTTGCTGTACGAATCTGAGAAATGAAAATGCTCAAAATCTCAGATAAGTTACTGGGAATTTTGTGTTAGGAGAAATTGGAATTTGGGAAGCGAGATTTTGAGTGAAGGATTGAGTCGGGTGAGAATTCGGGTCGGGTTTTGTTTCCGGCGAAAAGCGCCACCGTGGTTACAGTAGTGGAATAGCTCGTGTGTTTTGTGTCAATGCTATGGTGACCTGTGTGGCACCACGACTCGTTTTGAGGGAAAATGACAGGGGGTAAGATTAGCATGTGGGCGACTTCATGTGCGTCTCGTGAGCTCACCTTTGGAAACCTTTCATTTTATGTACTTGTCAAGGTGGACTTGATGATCTTGGCCGTGATCCAGAAACCCAATAAAAACAAATGGGAGAATCTTAGTAAGGCACCCATGAACAACGATAGACTGTGTGAAAAAGTGACTAAATTGAGCTGCTTCTTCAACTACTTGTTTTCATCTTCTTTTGCCAAACCCTACTACAAGTATGACTACCCGCAGAATCTACGACTCTCATTAGCACAGTCCCCTACGAGAGCCCCAACAGTGCTGAGAGTTCTGAAGAAGAATTTTCTGTGTGTATCCAAAATTGAGGAAGGAGAAGAGATGATGTTGTCATCGATCTCTTTCATGAAGCTTGCTTGGACCAGGTCTTAACAATGTTACGTGTCCGCTTTGCAGGAGTTTCCTAGCTCCCCCGATAAGTAAAAGACGCCATATGTTAGATCGAAGTGATTCGTTTCAGGTTCTGCTCCTCTTTTCGATCGGATAAAGATAGTGACACATGTTGGTTAGACCTGTAAAAAATAGACCGGATCTGTGGTTTTTAAACGGATTTAGATTGAAAATTTGACCCGTTGATCCGTTAAGGACTCGGATCCATTAACCCGTTAACTAAACGGATCAAGATCTTGGTTGATCTAATCCGTTAATGACCCGGGATCCGTTTAAAAATAATTAAATAATATTTACATAAATATAATATTATTAATAAATATTAAATAATATGATAATTATCTAGATAATCTAAACATTCATTTCTAAATTGCTTCTAAAATATGATTTGATGAAATTAAAGTTTGTTAATGCCTATATATTTATGCTAAAAACATTGGAGGTCAAATATTAAGCATGTAATTCAACTTTCGATGTAAAATTTATTTTCTTATAAAATTTCATCAATATTTTATAATAAAACTATGAAATTATTATTAAAATTTGATATATTTAATATTATAAACTGATCGGATTGACGGGTCGGGTATCCGTTAACCCGTCGGATCCGGATTTGGATATAACTATTAAAGATCTGGCGGGTAACGGGTCGGATCCAGATCTAATGTTTCTATTACGGATCCGGATCTAGGTGGATCCGGTCCAAATCTGATCCATTTACAGGTCTAATGGTGGTTGCGCTAAACCAGAATCCACGGTCGACGGAAGCAAAGACGCCATATGTTAGATATAATTACCGACTGTATATGCCACTGTAGTGACTACACTGCTTTCGAATTTGTACGTTTTGCCTTCAATTTCAAATTACAAGATCTTGTAGTAAGTTGTGCATATTTGATACTCAGAATTATTTTGAGTCACTCTAATATTAATATTTGGTCTACTCTCACTTGAGTACGCTTACTCAAGACTAGCTTGTCCTATGTTTGGTGATGCAATACTGTGTAAGATGAGATGCTTCCACATTCATATAAATTGCATTCAGATAAAAAACTAACAAATCTACAAAACTCAGACTCAATATTGATCTCACATCTTTTCTTCCCAAACCTCAAATAAAAATTGAACCCACCAAAGCTCATCTTCCTCCTTGCTCTGCATCAAGACCCCGGTTTGCTTCTGCAAGCTTGATCCTTAAAATGTGCGACAAGGTGGCACTGGGAGTCCATTGCTCCGTCTCGGCCACCTCCATCTCCGGACTACATTGCCAACACCACCTAGGAAGTTAGGTCGTCAGTTGCTATGGTTGAGAAGAAGAAGAGGAATCAGACGGGATCGCTAGCGGCCACCAGCGACTGTGCTTTGGCATGGGCTCTTCTCTGCAACAATGTTTTGTTTCTGATTCAAGTCTGATTACGTTGGCGATTACTTCTTCTTCCACTATGTTTTTGGCAGGAGGAGGCTCATCAAGATTGTTTTATGAATTGGTGCTTAGTTTTTCTTGGGTTTTTAATTTGATTATGAATTTATTCTTAAGAGAGGAAGATCAGAAGAAAAGTTGAGATCAGAGGTACAGACAAAGAAACAGACGAGGAAAGAGGAGTGTGTTATCTTGGGGTCTCATAAGTGAGTACCCACGCTACGACCACCTAAGGAGGCAAAATGAAAAAATAGGTCCAACTTAAGCCTATTTATTTCAGCACAACCGTAGCTTATATATTGGTTGCAGGTAAGGGAATCGTTCAACACAGGAATTCATCTGCTCAATTGGCAAACCAGAAGCTGTTTGTAGAACATGATAGGCCCATGCCTATCTCACTAAAATAAGCCCGTTATTTCAATTTCAGTTTCGATGGGCTTATTTAGGCCTTTACAAGGAGTTGGGATCAGGGAAGTTGGGTTTCCAGCATGATCCAAACAGCCCAGCCCAAACCCATCATGAACTTCGATCAAACAGCCGGCGTCGTCCCGCCAAAACTATCCACTTAATCTCTCCTCTCTCGAAGCTTCGATCCTAAACATCTCCGACAAATCCAAAGAGTTCCCTCGACGCCCTGTTCAAAACCCATAAACCTCACCCCCCAATTGTATCCCAAGCGTTCCTTCGACGCTCCAAAGAGAACCTGACCAAATTATAAGCTCCCAAGCCACAATTGCAAGTGTTCCTTCCCAATCCCAGAACCTAAAAACCATAGTTTCTTCACTCACTCTCCTCCTCCTCCTATCCCTCGTCTCCTCCACCTCGGCCCCAAAAACATCGCCTCCTCTGCCGCAACAATCATCGAATCCGCCGCCACCTCCGCCCCAAAATCACTGACACCGCCGCTGCAACAATCATCGAATCCCCCGCCGCAACAATCCAAGACACCGCAGTCACATCCGCCTCAACTGGCTTTAAAAAGACATGCATCTCTCTTCTTCTATCTACGGTTTTTTACTTCCTCTCAACTATTCTTTCGTATTTTTCGAAACTATGATGTGTGAGATTTTGTGCTATGAAGTTATGGTTTGAGTTTTTGATGCGGTTGTTCTGGTTTGTGGAATTTATGCGTGATTTAGTGTTGGTTGGAGTACTGCAATAGATAGAATTGCGGGAATTTGAGTGTAGAGTTTGGAATCTTAGGGTTGAGCTTTGTAGGATGAAATCGAATCGAATCTATAAGAGGAATTGGATCTTGAGATGAAAGTTAGAAGTGGGGAATTGAGATTAGTTTAGTTGTGGTGTAGAAATTTCGAGAGAGAAACAAGTTTAAGTAAGGTTTAGTTTGTTCGATTTTTGAAGTTGGTAGGATAGATGTTTAAGAACAGGTAAATTCGGCTCTAGGAAGCTCAGTTAATTGAATATATTGTAGTGTGAAGGCACGTAAGAGTGGATTCTTCGTAATGGAGCAAGATTTGGTATTGTGATTTCAACTATCTATTGGAACTTTGTGTTTTGTTTGGTATCTCATGTGTTTGTTGGGAAAATTGCTACACTAATGAGGCATGTTAGGGTGATCGTAAATTTTTAGCAAAATTGCTTGTTTTGTGTTTTCAAATAAGATTCGTTGTCGGATATATAAATTTCTTTTTGAAGTTTTAGGAATTGATGTCTAAACAGTTTGGGAACATCTTTGTTAATTCCACAGAAGACGTTTGGCATGAATGGGGTTGAAATTGTCTATTACTTGTTCTTTATTAGTTTTTGTTCTCTTTATTTGGATACTTTGCCAACGAGAGTACAATGAGAGTAAGAAAAGTTGTGTTCATAAATGATACATTACCAACAGCTTCTAAAACATCAAAACCAGTTCCGGATTGTCTCAATCATAAATGGTACAGGTTTCTATATGAGCGGGAATAAAAAGAAAAAAAATGAGCGGGAATTTTTTGAGTGGGTTTTGAATTTTTTAGGTGGAAGTTTTGACAGTTGAAATATTTTCTCTTATGCGACGAAATATAAATATTTCGTCGCATAAGTGACTGGAAAAAAAAATTAATTTAAAATTAAAAAATTTGAAAATACTTATGTGACGAAATAAATTGTTTCGTCTCATAAGTGTGAACTTAAAAGATAATTATTTTCGTCGTTTAAGTTATGAGTTCATCACATTAGTGTGAACCTAAAAGACGATAATTGATTTCGTCGCATAAGTGGTAACTAAGGTGACGAAGTTATTTTCGTCTCATATGTGACAACTTATGAGACGAAATTTTTAATTTTCATCGCAACTGACTCGAATCTTGCTAGTGCCTGGAAGCAAATGTCAATTTGCTTTTGCAGAAAAATACGAACAGATATTTAATAAGACAAATTTGTAAATAGATATTTAATAGAGTTAATATGCAAAATGAAAATAGATAAACTATATTAGTTTTTTAATCATGTATATAGTTTTTTAATCATGTCTGATATTATCAGTTTTTTTCAACTATTTACAATAAAATATAGATAAATTTGAAAGTTCAAGTTTTTGGTAAACCAAAACTTCTTCCCATTAAGGGTTGGAAGATGAATCTCCGCCAACAATGGAGTGCCAACGATTAGTTTAGGAAGTAGCCGTTCATAAATAGAAACGCGGTAAAACGCTCCGATACAGAGACCTAGCTATTTCTACGCAGCACATCCCATTTCTCTCTTCTCTTCTTCTTTTGGTAAATCCCACATTCCATTTTTTTGCCTGCATTTTCATTCTGATTCATCCTCTGATTTTCAGAACCTCTCTTCACCCCTCTCCAAATTCATGTACATAAATCAACTCCATGGCATGGGAACCTCTCCGATATCCTCACCGGAAGATCCACTCCTCCGTCAGCCCCTTCCCGCCACGTGGCTCCAATTGTACATATTCAGCTACGTGGCGACGCTTATAGTAGCTACCTGAACCTCCTCATGATCCCTACATTATTTTTAATGATTTCTCTGATCTAAGATCTGCATCCAAACCCTAGCTGATATATAGATAGAGATATTATTCCTGGCCCTAGCTGCCGTCTCCAAACCCTAAAACCACGCAGCCACTAACCCACGTAATTGTTTCGATGAGTGAAACTTCATCAAAATTACCGTCATACTTTTCCCCACTAGAAATGCCAACTCAATTTTTATGGAGGAAATACGAAAACTCAGTTTTGTTCAAACTGCTGAAGTTGTGGGCAAAGGCAACCGTCTGTGTAGTGGTGCTTCCCACAATCTTCTTCATTTGCGTCCCACTCTCTATCCTTCTCATCCCAGCCTTATTTATTGCTTCGACATGGGCGTTTTGTATGTGCAAAATACTATATTTCCTGTGCCCCCTTAGTGTTGTAGACACCATGATGTTTTTCAGATTCTTAGCCACATTAATATTAGGCAGCAGCACAACCAAGGCTAGCGATAACGACGATGAGGAAAATAAGAAGGTGGAGATGATAGGCAAGGGCCGGGAGGATAAGCAGCAGCCGATGAGCGTGGTTGAATTGGACCCTTCGGAAGTGCCGTGTTTTTACGAATCCGATGATCCTGAGCAAGAAGACAAAGAAGAGCAGAATGGTAAGGAAGAAGAGGGTAAAAAAGGCGTGTACGAAGAAGGGTCATGGCAAGTTTTGGTACCGAACCCTTCAATTCCCAGTGGGATCAAGAAGGAGAAACACACGGTATGATTTTCGAACATATAGAATAATTTGCGGTTCTTTTGATTTGAACTCGATCATGTTCATATGTTAACACATGTCAACATATGACGTCTGTACGTGTTTTGTTCATGACGTATTTTTACAGTTCCACGAAGTTTTGTCATATTGGAAAAGCAAGGAGAAAGGAGAGGCAGCATCAGCTTGCACAGGAGAAGAAGATTATTGCAGCATCTAGTAATAAGATTAATGTAGGACTTGGGGAGAGTTGTTCAGCTGCTCTCAATCTTTTTCTTTTTGCATTTCGTACGTTAATTGTTCACAAACAGAAACAGTGGGTCAAAAATCAAATCCAACATCGTGAATGCATTGTACATCTGCTATGTTCTATGGATCTCCACCCTGTGTGGTTATTTTCTTGAAATAGCTTTCATTTCTGATTTTTGCCCTTGACTATATGTGTTCAATTAAAAGGAAAGGTAGCAAATTCTATCATTCAAATACATAGCATATATATCTTACACAATCTTAGAAAGAATCCCCTGATCGATCACATCCTATAGACTGATTTTATGAATTCATGACACAAATACATACTTGAAAAAGAAACATATCAAACCCTAAATACAACTTTCATCTCTGTATGCATGTTGTGAGAGAGGAATGTTGCATATAACCGTAAATTCACTATACACGTACGTATGTATTATTACGAGTATCCGAATGGCAAGTAGCTAGGTACCCATGCACAGTTTGATCGAGTATCGACAACTCACAATGTTGCTTTCCCCTCCATCGATGTTCCTCATTGCAGGGAACATGGGGGATTGATGGTAACATTTGGGTATCATGCCTGGGTACCTGTTTTTCATCTCGAAGATCATATGGATCGATGTTACAGAGTTAACAGCGCGCCATAGATATACAACCTGTTGTTGGTCGACTCTAGTTGTATCGAACTTTGTGGGCTGAAGAGAAATGCTTGGCAGCAGCTACCATAGTCGCCTCCGTGCCATTCTTTAGTTCAGCTTTTGAAGCCCTTGCATGATCGTCCTCTTCACCGTCTGAGCCGAAGAAGCACCAAGTGAAGGGACTCAGAACCTTATTACTCTCTCCCTTGTCCTTTCCCATGATCTTGTTCCTTATCGAACTACTCTGACTGCTTGCAGTATCCATCGATCTGTTTCGCCGATTACAGAACCAGAACTATCTGGAGCTTGATCGTTTTTGTGAGTGTTTGGGATATTATGAGAGAATTGGCTTTCTGCAGTGATGACGTTGTGTATGTGTGAAAGAGGAATGTATGCTCAATTAGTTTCTTGAGCATTATGAAACACAGTTCTGCCTTTATATAGTATCAGATGCTACTTGGTGGCCAAGTTCGGCACAGTATATGACTATGACTTGTTTGGTCCAGAGGGAAAGATCACAACGAGTTGTCTTGTGTACCAAGACTAACAAGAACACTGGGAACTTCCTTTAGAATTAGTCAACACATGTACTTCTCCAATGAAGATTCTGCTGGAAGTTAAAGCTAGCTAGCGGGCATAATCGAATTTCCAACAATTGTTCTTGTGTAGGACGTAAATAACAAAAGTGTGACTAAAGACAACGAGAGCATAATTGTGCATATTATTATCATTAGGAATAAGTAGAAGAAAACTCTAATTAAGAACATGACATATCCACAAGCAATGACAAATATTACACTATCTCAGCTTTTATTTATTTATTTATTTTTCGGTTGTTTGTATTGAAGCATAATTCTTCCCTGCTGAAGCAACCAGGAAGTTATAAGAAGTCTTTGGTATACACTTGTGTGCCTTGACAATATTACACAGTAAACTTAGTTGATGTACATAACTCGATTCACTAAATTTGAAAATGTGTCAAGACTTGAAGATCGAGTTTGTGACATGCCAATTTTGCACACAGCCAAAAATTCACTAATGCGCATAATCTGTCAATACTACATATACACTGTTACAGTGATCTGTTGGGAAATATTAGTTACACAAATAATACTGATTATCAGCTATAATTTCCTGTATTTTTCAGCTGATATAAACTAATTACAGCTTAAGAAAGAAAAGTTGATAGCTAGGTGATCAGTTTACGTCACATTATAGTACGTGTACTGTGATTGTCTGAATTGAAACAAGGTATGTTGCAAGTAGATCATGATCTTAGTAAGAACCAATTAATTAACCACTGTATCTTCTAAATTAAGATTTTATAAGATCTTTTGATGTACAAAAAAATTACAGAAAGATGATTACATCACATCGGACAAGGAAACGGTATATACAGTTTTCATCTCACACATGCAGAGATGATCGACATCTAAGAGCATATTATGAGAAGGATGCTACATCTAAGAGCGAGACATATATACTGATCAACTAGTTATATCGAACTTTGTGAGCTGAACTGAAGTGCTTTGCAGCCGCAACCATGGTTGCCTCTGGTCCAGTCGTCCGTCCAGCTTTTGAGCCCCTTCCATGTTTACCCGCACCAGCTGATGAGCCAAAGAAGCACCTACTGAAGGAACTCCAAACTGATGATCCCCTGTTCACTTTCCTTTCCCATGGTTTTATTGCTTCTCAAGTTAGTATGACTTGCAATTTGTGCGTCTATGGCAACGTACGTACAGAAGTATACAGAACCTGAACTAATCTAGAGCTTCCGCGGATGTTTATGATCTGAGAGAAATGCTTTCTGCAAGTAACACTGTAGTAGTCTGAAAGTTGAAGAGTGCTCGATTTGTTTCTTGATCATTTCGAACTTAGTTTTTGACCTTTATAAGTCTCAGCTGTTGCGTGGTGCTCAAGGGGTCAAACACAGTTGATGAAAATTAACGAGTAGATTAGGACGTCTGTTAATACGTAGACCAAGTCATAGACGGTAACACTGGCATGAAAATCTTGTGAACTTTCTTAACATTAGCAGATATGTATTAACTAGACACATGATATATGATCATGTGAATTTTTCTCCTATGAGCACTGAGGAATTTGAGCTGTTGGCAGTCAAAGAATTATTATTAATTTGCCAAAAAAAAGAAGTATTATTAAAATTTTCAGTATACATGCGAGAGGAAAAACGTGTGACAAATTAAAAACCGTTAAATGAAGTCCATGGGATTGATGAGCGATGGAAAACTGCAAGATCAATGAGAAATGAATCATCCATCTAATCAAGGTTACCCAAGTCCCTCAATCGAGAAAGAACAACTCAATCTATAGGTTGGAGGTTTTACAACCGAACACAATAACTTAACAATACTAACAAATCTACCACATTTTTTATCGATACTCACTTACATTGTCATCGACGCCAGCATCAAAAATTTATTGTGCTTAGCCTTTTTTAGTTTCACATGGATCGATATGAAAATGAAAAAGAAAAATACACCATCTAATCTTTGAGTGTGCTTAATTAGCCTCACGACCTTGAGGATATCGTTAGCAACTTCATTGTTCGTAATGTAGCAAAATCTTATTTGGGCTACATCACTTGCATAAATAACTTGGCTTCTAGTATGTTTTGCATTGTCACAAAAGTGCTTGGTCCATTGAACATCCCAAATCTACAACACAAATAGTGTTTGAAACTGAGGAGAGCCAGAGGTATTTCATATCAAGCTTCTCAAGAAGATGATATGAAATTATAGATAGATGCCAAGGCGTAGTATAGGCATAGTGAAGATATGATAAGCGAGTTGCATTAGGTCGATGGGCTTGGAATCACAGTCTCGAACTAGAACAAATGAATGAACAGATATGACATAGTATTAGTTATATGTTGTATCTAACACACATATTATGGCCAGAAAATAAAACCCATATTTGAATTCCCCCTTTATATTGCACACACTTTCAGGAATGCTAGCTTCTGCCTTCAAACATATGAATAAATTGTCTGTATTCCGTCTGTTAATAGTTAATCAAGTAGATCGAGACAACGAGTAAACTTATTTATATCCCTCATAATTCACGAACACTACACATTCATCTTAAGCTCCAAGCTAAACCATCCAGCTCCGACTGAATCCATTGCCTCGTATCAAAAAGAGAAACGAAACTTGTCCATATGGCAATCCCTTTGTTCCATTTCTGGGTACAACATTAACGTGCACGTCGACACTGACGATAGTATTCTCTTAATGCTTTCAAAAAAAGTCTTCTCTTAATACGGGCCGGGACTGCTCATGCGACGAAACGACGATAGTCGTTCGATATTTAATGCATTGAACCAACGGCATGATTAAACAGATTGAAAAGAACCTGATCAATTCATTAAAGATCAGACGATTGTCGTCGTTTCGTCCTGTTCCATCCCGCCTGAGCAATCCTGTCTCTTAATAATAGAAAACGAACATCGGTGGTAATATATACTATAGAATTCGAATTATCCAAACACGAAACATCGGAGGCACAAATCTAAAGCTAAAAGCTCATCCGATCGAGTCCCTGAAAATCACAGCAAACTGTCACCAGGAATACTGGAAACAACCAACTAGCTTACACATAGCTGCGCTTTTCTGTTTTCTCAAACAATGTAGCATGGCATATATTGTATATCTTATCCTGAGAACAAAGCTAGCCTAAAATATGTAGCAATGGCATATATTCATCCACGTGAACAGTAATATAGTTACGATGATTTACACAGAGCGCTTTACATAGCCTCAAATGGCGTAACAAGGATCACAAAACAAGAAGAAGAGAAGAAGAGACCTGTAGCTCAACTTCTCTCTCTGATCTCTGAGTCGTTCATCATCTTCTCTGACACTCGCAGACCAGGAAGCAAAAATCTATGTGCGCCAACCACCGCCCATCGCCCACCGGAAAGACTGTACAGACCCTCGCAGACCATGAAACCGCTTCACCAATCAGGTGGCGCGCGCCACTTTATTTTTTTTCTTTAGAGTTTTATAAACCCCAGAGGAATCTCTGGATCGTGGTCACGTCGCCTCACACCATTGACTGGGACATATTTGTCTGCTCTGAATATCTGATTATGTAAACGAATATAAGATGCTGATAAACGAATATAAGATGCTGATAATATCGACCAGTGTGGCTCTGAGTCATGGCTTGGTTATGGCTTTTCATTTTCAATTTCAGTTTCTTTATGTTGTCCCCGCAATCTCCTTTCGCTCCAATGAACGTGGTACAAAATAAGTATTACACGGAAAATAATTTCCGTCATCTAAGCACTTTTTAGGAGATGTAATATTTTAATTTTGTCGTCTATTTTTTTTTCGACATTGATATTGGTCTCGTCTGTTATTTCACCTTTCTTGTCCTAAATTAAATCAAACTTGTCCAAAATTTTTACAATTTTGGAAGTAGCTAAAACGAGCTGTCTTAATCACTTGCTTCAGAACCATTATCATGTTATTCATTATCCCATTACTTACAAATCTTCCAAAAAGAAAAAATTGCCGATTTTTTTATTTCACTTCAGACCTTTGGATCAGTCCACGCACGACCTGGACTTCCACTCGCTTCACTCTCATGGGCAATTTCGTCATTCTATCTCATATAAAATCTAGAAAAAATGTAATAATAAAAAAAATACTTAATAACACAAAAAATCCAATTGGCTGCGACTCCCTGTTTAACGGTGAAAAAGTCTACGTAACACCCAGTCTCTTATCTCCACGTCAGCGCTACGCATTGTTCTCGGTCCCCGAGCACCCTATCCAATCAGACGGCCCCCGCTTCCCCAGGAGTCACTGATCCAGCGGCTCAGATCCCGTATTCTAGACTCTTCGAATCTAGAGAGAGAGAAAGAGGGCGGGTCACAATCTAACCCTGGTTAGTTATCTTCAACCCAACCCGCGGTCCCCGCTGGGGTTAAAGATCGTACCGCAAACGACGAGACGACAGACTCACAGAGCAACAAGAAATAAGAAGCTTACAAATTCACAGAGGGGTTTTGCGAGTCAACTCGGACCGACTCACTCACTCTCTCTTTTTGAAACCCTACCCTTCCGGACTCCGTTCGTTGTAGCCGTTTTGATTTTGTCCTTTCTGAAATTTCCGGCGGGAGATTATTACAGTAAGGCCGACGTCCGTCGCATCAAAACGGCAGCGTTTCGGTTCCTGATCTCACTTTCAGGTGAGTCTGCATCTGATTCTCGGCTTTTCCTTAGCTCTAAGCAACGTTCAATTTCTCGTCTTCATTGGCGGTTCGGACTGGTTTAGTTTCGTTTTATCATCTTCGTTTTCGTGTGGTGGATTTGGATCGGATTGAATGCGGAGAAGCTTGTATTTACTGGAAACAGTAATTGTTTGTTAGTCGATTTTGATGCTTTTACTGAGTAGGGAGTTTTGGATCAAAGATGTTAGATTTGTATGAGAATTTGGAGATTAATTTTGCATTATTCGTTGAAATTTCTTCACTGTCGTGTTGAACGTGCTATTGTGTTAATTCCGCATAAGAAATGTCTGTGTTGCAGATTTGATTTTCCGGACTAGCGTCCCAGTGGCTCGTTCGAATCTCGGTGGGGGTTCTGTTTATCAATTGATGATCGTTTTTGTACTCGTTCCATTTTGGGTCGCTTTGGTTAATGTCTAGTAAGCTGGACAGTCCCGTGCAGACCCAAATGGCAGTGGCATTATTCAACAATCCGCTGACTGGTGAGTACCCTGGAAGCAAGAGGGTGGAAGGGAAGCAGCCTGCCGGTCGGAGGAGAGTTTATGTGCAGACTGAAACCGGATGTGTCCTTGGGATGGAATTGGATCGCAGCGACAGTGCCCATACCGTGAAGAGGAGACTGCAGATTGCTCTCAATGTTCCAACTGATGGGAGCTCGTTGACGTTTGGAGATTTGGTGTTGAAGAACGATCTTAGTGCAGTTCGAAATGATTCCCCTCTTCTTCTGACGCGTAACCTTATGCATAGAAGCTCATCAACTCCATGTTTGTCACCTACTGGGAGGGATCTGCAGCAGAGAGATTGGAGTGGTCCTGTAGAGATATTGGGGAACTCGGATCGGTTTCCTAGAACAAAGCAGGTGGTGAAGGACATTAAGAAGGCCATCAAGATGGGGGTTGATCCAATTCCTGTGCATAGTGGGCTTGGAGGTGCGTACTATTTTAGGAATAGTAGAGGTGAAAGTGTTGCAATAGTGAAGCCAACTGATGAAGAACCTTTTGCCCCAAACAACCCAAAAGGATTTGTCGGGAAAGCTCTGGGTCAACCAGGTTTGAAGCGTTCGGTGCGGGTTGGGGAAACTGGTTTCAGAGAAGTTGCTGCTTACCTGCTTGACAAGGATCACTCTGCAAATGTTCCTCCCACTGCGTTGGTGAAGATCACTCATTCAATCTTCAACATTAATGATGGCGTGAATGGGAACAAGCCACAAATGAAGAGGCTAGTTAGCAAGATTGCATCTTGTCAACAATTTATACAACATGACTTTGATGCCAGTGATCATGGGACATCCAGCTTTCCAGTAGCAGCTGTGCATCGTATAGGGATTTTAGACATTAGGATTTTGAACACAGATAGGCATGCAGGGAACCTTTTAGTTAGGAAACTTGATGGTTTTGGCAGGTTTGGTCAAGTGGACCTCATTCCTATTGACCATGGCCTTTGCTTGCCAGAATGTTTGGAGGACCCGTATTTTGAGTGGATACATTGGCCTCAGGCTTCTATTCCATTCTCAGATGATGAGCTTGATTACATAGAAAAGCTTAATCCGGGTGAGGAATGTGACATGCTGAGAAGGGAGCTTCCCATGATACGAGAGGCTTGTCTCAGGGTTTTGGTTCTCTGCACCATTTTTCTGAAGGAGTCTGCTGCTTATGGTCTCTGTCTTGCTGAGATAGGTGAGATGATGACTAGGGAATTTCGTAGTGGTGAGGAGGAGCCTAGTGAACTTGAGGTGATTTGCATGGAAGCAAGGAGGATGGTAGCGGAAAGGGAGGTGCCGTCTCCCAAGGCTGATATGGGAGTTGAGGAGTTCCTATTTGATATAGACTGTGAGGATGCAGATTCAGACTTGAAATTTGCAGCAGAGGATTATGTGACCAGGACAGCTTCTCCATTTGGAAATGGGAGCGGACATGGACGTTCTCTTCTCTCTAAATTGGAAGAAAGCATTGAGGAGGAAGAGGAAAGTGAAGGAGAAGAGCAACAGGCGTTAGCAAGTCTGCCACCTTCCAAACATGTCCCATCAGTTGCAAAGCTTTCTATGTCGCTGAAGACTACAAGTTTGGGTGAGAAGAACTTCCTGAATTGCGTTGGAGCGAATACTGAAAATGTACACATGCCAAATACCTCATCTGGACACAGGAGTGCGAACGAGCAACTTCCCGCAAGCATGAGCTTTGTGAAGGTGGCTGACATGAATGAGGATTATTGGACTTTGTTTCTAGAGAAGTTCCAAGATCTGCTTTACCCAGCATTTGCAAAACGAAAGTCGGTTACTCTAGGTCAGAGGCAGAGACTGAGGCTTGGTACCTCTTGCCAGTTTTGAGATTGAGGCAGCAATGTGGGGCTACAATAGGGTTTACTAATGGTGGAAGAAGATTAGTACTGTTTGTGAGAGTGGAGGACTTGGTACTTTGGTGAGTTAGATTGGTGTTGCTGTTTTCTTCATCCTGGAGAAAGGGTGCTGTAGTTGACGAGTGACTGTAGGAGAGTTGCTGTAAATATTCTTGGCATCACTTGATTTTCTTTCGTGTCTTTGGTTGTTTCTTTTGATTTTTCCCGTTGTTTCTGTCACTCCTTGATGTACTTGTTTCATAAATAATCTGTAGATTGAAATCAAGAAAATAAAGTTCATGTATATAATCAATCGTGCTTTCTTGTTTCATGTGTTTGCCTGCCTGGTGTTTTGCTTTCATTCAAAAACTAACAGGGCAGTTCTCGTGATCGGATTCTGCTGTTACCTTTTAAACTTGAACTGATATGGTAATGCGTTTGATGTTCCATCCGATGGGTCTAAGTCAGAAAATAGGAATGTGAGCATGGTTCTTTTTCAGTTTGGGTCCAAATGTCTGTGCTTGTAGCCGTCCTTACCTTTTCCTTTCCTATCTCTTCCCTTCTCTTTTCAGTCGTCTTTGACGAGTAATGTTGATAATGATAGCACAGGGTGTGCTATGTTTTCCATGACGTCCCTTTCTTCCATTCAGAATCATCAGGCTGCAATCCACAGATCAAAATCGAAGTCTATTATTTCTGGGGGTGTCTCAATTATTAGGGATTATATATATATTATTGTCATAGCTTATAATATTAATCCCAATTTTCTAATCGAAAAGGACACGACTCTTGTTCATGTCACGGTTGTTGAATTGAAGCATACAAATGAAGAACTCCATAGAAGTTGTGTCCATGCTGACACAGAAAACAAAACCGATATTATCATATCAACTAACAAAGGGAAATATCACATGGAGAAAGGTCCCATGTTCAACTTGGTCTCTCAATAATTTCAGGCTTTGGCCTTTCAAACTGTTTTTCTTTCAGGAGTTCCGTTAACACACGCCTAGCTACATTGAATCAGATCTTGTTGTTCCTCGCGTTCCACAATGTTAACAATGTTTATGAAAGTTTGTCCAAATTGCACTTGATGAACGTTTGCTTGAGATGGTTGCAAAGGCAGTCCAGGGTTTACCTTAAATATATGCCGTTTTTGGTGGTGGGGTTTAGGGTTTAAGCTTCAGTCTTAACAAAGTTTGGTTTTGGACTTTATCTCCAAAGAGAATAGGCACAGAGGTTTGTTTGGTGGGGATGTTCAGCTACCAATCTTTGTGGGCGGTCAATGCCTTTCAGACATAACCAGATGATGGAGAATCGGTTCTTTGCTTAATTAGATCGCGATCAACATGACGATGAGTGGATTAATTGGAATACTTAATTAGCTGTAATATGATTGTTAATTATGGACGGAGACTGCAATGAGCGTGGCAGCGGTGACTTGCTCCTTTGTAAATTACCACTTGTTGGTCACTGGTAGAGCACAGGGGTCCTCTTCTGGGGTTCCCCTCAGACAAAATGATGGATGCATTTGTGGAAATGGAGACAGCCAAAACCTGAGATTGAGACTTGTCTATCCCCTTGCATGCTTTATTACCGCATCATCTTCGGTATATTAATGGATCGATTACAACGCAACAGTAGACAAATTCTTAGGAGGGTAGATCTATCACACGACCGGTGAATAGTCTAATTTACCATTGATTTACCTGTTCTATAATGTGTGGAATTCACTCTGCTGTATATTTTACCCAACACTGGTATGTATTATTACTGTTTTGATACGCGCCAATGTGCCATGAAATCCATAAAACTCAATTTTACAGTATGATGACCTAGTTGTGGACCTGCTGCTGTTGCTTGATGTCTCACGCTGGAGATTTATTTGGTGTTTTCATGGATCAATAAGAGCCTTTGATGATACTCTTTCCAGTTCCTGTTCTAATCCCACTATTTTTTTGCTTTATCTTCTTCTCAATGTACCTTTTGGTTTCTGATCTCAAGGAATTATAAGTTGACCATGTAAGGTCTTATACCTAAAATTTATTTCTTTATTTATTTAGTTTATTATGGTTAATAAGAATTTTAACGGTGTTCGAAAATTTTTTAAGTTAACATTTACGGTTATATTCAGTTTTTTTTCAAAAATGTTAAATTCTTATTTCTAAGCCTTGGTGTTATACTTTGGGTCGACACAAGCTCACTGATGTCTTTAGATTATTTTTCAGAGTTTTGAGATATTTTTAAAGAATTTCTGAAGTTTTTTTTTGAAGTTTCAGTAAAAAAGAAATTCTAATTTGTTTTTAAAATTAGAAATCGTGGATTATTATGGATCATCAGATCGATTAAGGTTTTGATACGAGCCGTTGGTTAAAATATAAAAGGAAATGAGACTGTTGACTTTGGTCAAAGAATCCAAACTCGGTCAACCCGTGTCTTCCTCTCTCTCCCGACGCCAGCGTCGCCTTCCGCCATCTCTGACCGGTAACTCGGCCGCGCACCCTAAACCTGGTCCCAAACTGTTCGTCTCCTCTTCCTCTACATAATCCTCTCCACAAATCACACATTTGTTCACCCTTGGAAGAGATTGAGATCGATGAACACCACTGTGTTCATTTATTTGTCTTTTATTTTTCTTTAATTGAACCCTAACCAATAAAATCCCTGATTCTGTTTTTTTGGTTTCTCTCCTATCCCTCCGGCGACCAGCGTTCTTAGCTTTTTGGTGTCTTTTTTCTTCTTCTGAGGACGCAACGAGGACTTGGAGGATCATGACGACTCTGTTGGTGAGTGTTGTGGCTGCAGCGGCAATGTAGAGGACACTCGATGTGTTGATGTTGCTGTTTTCGAGGAGACTCGAACCCAAGTGCCGACGACTCTGAAATTAGCGAAGAAGATAAAGAGTATTGGGTGTTTGTTTTGTTGCTGTGTTTGTTGATGGAAGGTAGAGGCTTTGTTGAGAAAGTTTTGTTCGGCTGAGTTAGTTGTAGGTGTGGTTTTGTTTCTTTGCACAACTTGTTAAAACGGAGGATTAGGGGATTTGTGTGCTTTAGGAGGAGCTGGAGGATGGTCAGATACCATCGATAATAGTCTGAGATAAGGACCGGGGATTGGTTTGATTGTCAAACTGGTGATGTGTTAAGTATTAAGTTCCTTTGGCTTGTCAGGAGGGGGGTGGAACCGACGACTGGAGTCTGGCCGTTTTAATAAAGCGAGATAGATTTGGACCCTCGTGATTTGGTAGCACGGAGCAGCCAATATGAAGACACATCGGAATGTAAAAGAGGAATGGTAAGGGGTTTAGGTATTCTTTACCAAAAAGGAGGCTAAGCTCATCAACATCTCAAATATGTCCTGCCCTTCTAAGTAGCTGCTGCCAAATGCTGTCCTCGAAATCACTTCTGAAGTCAATAATCGGAATTCTTCGAACACCTCAATCTCTGTCCCGTGTTCAACTCTTGTCCACCTTCTTAGCATCGTTTCAGTACTAGCTATCATCGATGGAATCATAGACTAATAAAAGTAAAACAATCCCGTCATTAGCAATATTATAGTTAGGATAAAAATGAACGATACTTGGTGTTCTCATATCTTAAAAGTTTAAACCACATAGTCGATCATTGTAGGTACTTACTTTTAAGCTCTCTCCATGAAAGGCATGCATGGAAATTTTGCGCACTTTTGCCCATTTTTCACCTTCTATTCCGGGAAGGCCATTGCCTTGTAGCCTTAACGCGAAGCCCTCCTTCTTGGGTTTTCGATAAACTCTATCTTTGTCATTCAGTATCTCTTTGCACAGCTCGGTATCCATAACTATCAACTGAGCTTGAGAACCATACCACTGCAGATAAGCCTTCCCACCTACAAATTAGCATGACCAACATTAGAAAAGCCAGATATATATAGATACACAGTTACGGATGAGCTAGCTAGCTATATAATTAGCTTGTAAGTAAGTACCATATTTCTTGCTCCATGAGTGAATATGAGGATAAATGAGAGTGAGTATATCATGTGACAAACGTTTTGGCCTGCTCATTGCTTCCTTGATCATGCCAGCGATTTCTTTGGTGTTCCCATGGATGAGTCTGTATGGAGGGCCTGTGACTCCTTGCAGATTCAACTTCTTCTTATTGCGCGTCGGAATCCACCATTGCTTGTAAAAGATCTTGACGAGAGCTACAAGAAGAAGGTAGAGAAACACAAAGCTTAAAAGCGTGATTACTAGGCCTCCCAAAGAAGTCATCTTCTGTTTTGCTTTCTTCTTTTTGGCTGCTCTGCTGATATTTCATGTTTCGATTGTGAGTTCTTATAGATTCATCTAAACCTTAAGCTAGGTGAATGACGTCGTATGCTACGCATGAATATGGTCTTGAAATTCAAATCAGGAAGGAATTTTTAAGAACGAGTTTCTTCGATGCATGACATAACATGCGACGCATGCATGGCCATGAGTCAAGAACAATCATTTAGTCGACTAGCTAGCCTATAGCAATTAAGCCGGTTCCGTTCCAGGTTGATTTGATTGGTTCTTTTGCAAATCGAAACGTAGTTGACTTTTCAGAAGGTTTTTAGAAGAGTACGAACAATAAAAACAACATGGACTAACTATTGAGCCATTCGTATCCATTGAATACTTGAACTCGCAACAATTTAGACTATAGCAATTAAACCGGTTTCGTTCCAGGTTGATTTGATTGGTTCTTTTGCAAATCGAAACGTAGTTGACTTTTCAGGAGGTTTTTAGAAGAGTACGAACAATAAAAACAACATAGACTAACTATTGAGCCATTCGTATCCATTGAATACTTGAACTCGCAACAATTGAAATTCATAGACATTTATAAATGTGATTCACATGTTATAAACTTGAATGGTTCTTGTTTGATATATTTAAACTATTCATTGATTTAATCTATTTCGATGTCTAAACGATCAGTAATTTCATTAAAAATTTATAAAAATAATCTATTTCACTAATTTCGATGTCTTCCTCTCTCTCCCGACGCCAGCGTCGCCTTCCGCCATCTCTGACCGGTAACTCGGCCGCGCACCCTAAACCTGGTCCCAGACTGTTCGTCTCCTCTTCCTCTACATAATCCTCTCCACAAATCACACATTTGTTCACCCTTGGAAGAGATTGAGATCGATGAACACCACTGTGTTCATGTATTTGTCTTTAATTGAACCCTAACCAATAAAATCCCTAATTATGTTTTTTTGGTTTCTCTCCTCCCTCCGGCGACCAGCGTTCTTAGCTTTTTGGTGTCTTTTTTCTTCTTCTGAGGACGCAACGAGGACTTGGAGGATCAGGACGAGCTCTGTTGGTGAGTGTTGTGGCTGCAGCGGCAATGTAGAGGACACTCGATGTGTTGATGTTGCTGTTTTCGAGGAGACTCGAACCCAAGTGCCGACGACTCTGAAATTAGCGAAGAAGGTAAAGAGTATTGGGTGTTTGTTTTGTTGCTGTGTTTGTTGATGGAAGGTAGAGGCTTTGTTGAGATGGTTTTGTTCGGCTGAGTTAGTTGTAGGTGTGGTTTTGTTTCTTTGCACAACTTGTTAAAATGGAGGATTAGGGGATTTGTGTGCTTTAGGAGGAGCTGGAGGATGGTCAGATACCATCGATAATAGTCTGAGGTAAGGACCGGGGATTGGTTTGATTGTCAAACTGGTGATGTGTTAAGTATTAAGGAGGGGGGGTGAAACCGACGACTGGAGTCTGGCCGTTTTAATAAAGCGAGATAGATTTGGACCCTCGTGATTTGGTAGCACGGAGCAGCCAATATGAAGACACATCGGAATGTAAAAGAGGAATGGTAAGGGGTTGTGCTATTGTGCTGCTGTGTTGGTTGTTCTGTGTTGGGTGGTTATGAATCCAATATTTTGTGTCAGGTGGTGCTTCATTGGTATGCGGACTTGTGTGGATTGAAGGTGATTTGGAGCAAATTGGAGGGATAGGCAGATTCTGGCTAGGCAGCGTATACGGCAGAAGCCGAAGAGCTAGTTTTCGAGGCTATTTTGTCTGACTCAAGCCGTAGTTTTGAAATAGGCAATTCTTGGTTCGTTTCGGAAAACTTATTAATTTTGAAAAATTGCTATCTTAGAAAACTTTCCATTTTGGAAAGTTGCTCAATAATGGAAGCCCGTTCGAGTGTTCTTAGTAACTTATGATTTGTTTAGAATCGTTAAGACAAGGGTTATTTTGAAAAATGTTGAAACATCGTTGATTGGTCAATCTTGGTCAACTTAGAAATCTTAGTCGACTAGGAAAAAGGTTGAGGTATTAGATGTTCAGAGTTCAGTCTTACTGATTTACCCTACGCACAGTTTATCTTCAGGTATGAAGTTGACATGAGGATTGAGATATTTTAGTGGCCACGCTCGAGGAGCGTTTGAAGCGTCAGGAAGCTTGAGTCTAATACAGTGAGTGGATGTTTTTGTTGTTTGGTGATGATGTTGGTCGATCTATAGACCTGGTAGTCTTCACAAATAAACAAAAACCACCAGGCCAAGAAAGGACCAGCACAGTGAGTGAATATTTGATTTAAATTAAATGCATGCACTTTTTCTTTTTATCGAGAATTTTATTTTATTGGAGTATTTCATTTTCTCATTTTTGTTTGGCTCGTTCTTTTTATTTGAAGAGTTACAAAAAATGAGATTTTCAGTGGAGCATATATTTATATTTTTGAGAATATTATGTATATGAATGCTAGCTATCCATACGTATCTTTCCACCATAATGTTGTAGCATATATCCGCCGTCATTATGGCTTGACATGAGCGTGAGACGCAAGCGTAGTAGCTCTGCTTGAACATATATTTATATTTATAAATATAAGTAATATATATTCTTGTAAGGGTAAATAGGGCACATATACACACACATGTCTTTTTGCCATGATGTTGATCTTAGATTCGTCTCTATTATGGTGTGACGTAAGCGTTAGAAGCAAACGTAGTAGCCCTGAGTGAATTTCTAAATTAATACAGGGGGTAATGAGGCGTGTGTGAATACATACTGATATACTAAAGCCTGAGAGACTGATTATATATTTTCTATATTTTGTCTAGTGAGACTAGAGTCAGAGTTTAACGTTTTCACCCTAGAGAGGGATGTTCGTTTTAATGGGCATGCATCACGTTTTTCTCCATAGATCAAAATGGGAAAGAATAAAGTCTTGAATTAAATGTTGTTTTTTCCTGCTACTTTATTTTTGTCCACTCATTCTAACGTTTTCAAATGTTTTTCCTTGATCCCTTCGGTTTTAAATGCCTAGTTTGCAGGCTAGCGAGACATAGTTAATATTATATGTTCTGCTTATTTGTGTGTGTGTGTATACAAGACTCTTCTATTGAGGGATCCCTATTTTTGGTTTATTTATAAGAATGGCATTCGACAAATTTTTCGATCATATAACAGCATCTCCACCGTTCAATATGTAGATGCATTTATATAGATCATTTTTACAAAATTTCATCAAATTTAGTGATCGTTAAGGCTTTAAAATAACTGAAATCATTTGACGGATCAAATCTACCAAACTTGAACCGTTATTACCTATAATTTTAATTCGTAGTTTTGAACATCTTAATGATCACCGATTTGGATGAAATTTTGCAGAGGTGATCTATATATTAAGACCTAAGAATTGACAGGTTAAGATTTAAAAATATGATCGAAAAGTTTGTCGAATGTCTATCCCTATAAATAAACTAAAAATAGGGATTCCTTAGTGGAAGGGCTATATATATATATATATTCCTTCATCACTGTTAGAGTCGCTCTGGACCCTTGATTGTTGTATAGTTAGTATTTGGAATATGTTGTGGATTTGGGGAACATGTAGACTCTAGGAGATATAAGATTGGAATTTGGAAGTTGAAGTGTTTGCACGTTTTGTTTGAGAAAAGTTGTGCACTTTCAATGAAGGTTCTGTTGAATTTTTAGTAAAATCTTTTTTGGAGGTGGTCCTTACAATGTTTATTTCGGATTTCAGAGTGAAATCCGAAATGGGTCATGACAGTTGTTAACTGAGCATTAGGTTATCTGGTTCTTTTCCTTCATTACTACATATACCTTGTAACTGTGGCAGATCCATTAGCATATAATGCTTGAAATGCTAAGTGTTCATTATGGATGTGAGGTAGTTGTTCTTATCTTATTTATGGATAATATTGTGCCATAAATTACACCGTCTTTAAAACTACGTCTCAGTACGCCAACTTCTCCACTATCTCACCGCCCAAGAAATGTAAGATTGGGAGGACAACAGGTTCTAAACTCATAGAGGATATCCCTCTTTGGAAATTGAAGGTTGATGTGAAGTTAAAGATCATGAAGCAGAAAAAGCACTCACATGTTGTGAAGCATGTGTTGGCTCTGGAAGGACTATCGGAGGTGGAAATCGCATCTGAGACTGTGGCAATGAAGGACCCCGGGGCAACTCTTATGCGTAGGAAAGTCTGGAGTGGTCGGTTTACCACAGGTTTAGGGCACACTCACCCCTTCTTGTTTTCTTAACTTTGGTTTTAGATTTCTTAAGTTTTGCTTTTGTTTTTGGTTGAACTCCATAGCAAGGTATTAAAAAGCTTGTCTAAGGTGAGTCGAAAGGCTCTAAAAGTGCGAGGCGTAAAGATAGCAGTCTCAGCCTTGTTGCCAAGCATAGAGTCACCAGAGGCACTGTGCAAGGCAACGAAGGCGTAGAAGGCGTCGTCGCACGCGCTCAACATGAACTCCCAACAACTTTTTTTCCTAAAGCGAAGACGACGACGCTCCATTGGAGATTAAGGAGGATGATTAGCTACTTTTTGGAAAAAGAAATAGAGAAAAGAGGAACCTTTACCTTCAAAGTTGAAAATGTCAATCCGATTAGATGGAGTTTCCTAGCCTGGATCCAACTCTATGCTAGTTCCTTCTCTCTCTTTTTAGAAGTGGTGAGGAGACCTAATTAACGAAACAAAGCCTTCTATAGTTTATAGGGAACTTGGATATTAGTTAGCTCGCTTACTTTTATCTTCCTCTTCGTGAATAAGAATTCAAGTAAACACCACTTCTCTAGTAGGATCCTAATGGAAGTAGGACTGATCTTTTCTTAACTAGAAAAAAAAAACAGAAAAATTTGAAAGATATAGTTTAAGTCTATTAATAATGACTACAAATGGGATAGAGATCAAGTTTTGTTACTTGATAAATTTATTTTCTTATATTGTAAATGGCTTAGGATTATATATTTTTATTACGTAATCCTCGCGACTTTCATCTCAAGACTTGCGAAGGCTCTTCCAGCAGTCTTGGATGTGTCTTAACCTTTTAAAAAATGGCTCTATAGTAATTTGTTTAGGTTACTTTCTAGCTATCTGACAATATCTAGTTTGACTTTTATTGTTGTGTTCTCATGGGTAATTTAGGTTTGTAACTGCTATTTTTCGTTTGACTGGTAAAAGCTTCACTTTCATATCTAAAAAACAGCTGGCAGCGGCGCTGTGCTAGCTTCTTCTGATGGTTATGACATACTATCCTACGCAAGCGTGGTCTTGAAATTCCAAGAATGAGTTTCTGCCTTGAATTTAAGGTAGTTCTTTCGAGTTGATTTTTTTGACTCGGATCATTTTGACTCCTATCTTAAAGAATCAATCCCAATCATTACTAAGGATTGGATTTGATTAATTTTATGGGGCTGATCAGTCGCTTTGGTATTATTCAGTGTGTATATTTTCAAGGCTGGTACCTGGAGTATTTATTAAGCTAGCTTAAGAACAAATAGCCTATGATAGAACGAGGCTGCAGAATGCTTTAACACTATTCTGATGAATTTTTTATATGAAGTCCAATACCAACTGAACGTAAGAGGATTGTCAAGATAGACCAACCATTGGCATTCTGTTTATTCATGTAATATTGCACTTTAACAAAAAATATGAGCTACCAGCTGGACTATGGAAGCATGGAATGCAAGATTTACTGGCAATTTTGGTCTCCAGAGTTCATAGAGGGTGTAGCATTATTTGAACTCCATGCTGCGGGCGAACTGTGATATATCTAAAAGGCGAGTGAACATAACCTGGGGAAAGGGTGAAGGTGTAGCGTTGTAGAATCATCGAAAGAGCAATCTTTGCTTCTATGGTGGCGAAGTTAAATCCAATACAATTTCTAGGTCCCATTCCGAAAGGTAAGTATGCGACCATGTTATTGTTTGTAGCTTTAGCAACTCCTTCTGAGAATCTCTCTGGCTTGAAAAGATGCACATCATCTCCCCAAAGTTGAGGATCATGATGAAATGCTAGATTTGGGACTTGCAGTTCAACATTAGCAGGAACAATGATTTTTCCGAGTCTAACTTCCTTTTCGACTCTCCTTAATATAGAAACAACAGGAGGATATAACCTTAGGGTCTCATTGAGGATCATACTCATCTGCATGCAACAAAGTTTTTAAACGGTAAAACAAGTGAGGATGAATTTCGACTAATTAGCTTAGACAACATCACAACAAGCAACTGATAGATGACATTCATTCGTACCGTTTTGAGTTTGGCGAGGCCATCGGAATCTGGTGTTTGTTTGCCAAACAACTGCAGAACTTCTCTTCTTGCTTCCTCTTGCCACTCAGGATGAAGTGCCAGAAGTAAGGTAGTCCAAGCTAGCAATGTATTGGTGGTTTCTTGTCCAGCAAAGTAAAATGTTTTACACTCATCAATTACATCATCCACTGTAATGTTTACATTCGGATCATGGCGAGCCTTTAAAAGCAATCCAATAAAATCACCTCCAAATCTATCTTCTTCGCCACTCATAGTCATGGCTTGCTCTTCTCTTTTATTAACAATCTCTAATATGGAGTCGTGTATTCTTTGTACAAGCTTCTCTGATTCAATTTCGTCTTTGTTTTTGATAAAGCGACTGCAACATTTGTGTTCCATATATTAGCTTCGGGAGCATAATACTATTACTGGACATGTCGTATTAATATGATAAATCAAACGAGGATATGATTGAACAGCTAAAAGAAAATCGGTTCTGAGGGATCACTGGTTGTTCCCTCTACAGTGTTTGAGATTTTATTAAATGACAATTACCTGATGCCTGGAACCCTGAGTCTGTAGGTATTCTTTACCAAAAAGGAGGCTAAGCTCATCAACATCTCAAATATGTCCTGCCCTTCTAAGTAGCTGCTGCCAAATGCTGTCCTCGAAATCACTTCTGAAGTCAATAATCGGAATTCTTCGAACACCTCAATCTCTGTCCCGTGTTCAACTCTTGTCCACCTTCTTAGCATCGTTTCAGTACTAGCTATCATCGATGGAATCATAGACTAATAAAAGTAAAACAATCCCGTCATTAGCAATATTATAGTTAGGATAAAAATGAACGATACTTGGTGTTCTCATATCTTAAAAGTTTAAACCACATAGTCGATCATTGTAGGTACTTACTTTTAAGCTCTCTCCATGAAAGGCATGCATGGAAATTTTGCGCACTTTTGCCCATTTTTCACCTTCTATTCCGGGAAGGCCATTGCCTTGTAGCCTTAACGCGAAGCCCTCCTTCTTGGGTTTTCGATAAACTCTATCTTTGTCATTCAGTATCTCTTTGCACAGCTCGGTATCCATAACTATCAACTGAGCTTGAGAACCATACCACTGCAGATAAGCCTTCCCACCTACAAATTAGCATGACCAACATTAGAAAAGCCAGATATATATAGATACACAGTTACGGATGAGCTAGCTAGCTATATAATTAGCTTGTAAGTAAGTACCATATTTCTTGCTCCATGAGTGAATATGAGGATAAATGAGAGTGAGTATATCATGTGACAAACGTTTTGGCCTGCTCATTGCTTCCTTGATCATGCCAGCGATTTCTTTGGTGTTCCCATGGATGAGTCTGTATGGTGGGCCTGTGACTCCTTGCAGATTCAACTTCTTCTTATTGCGCGTCGGAATCCACCATTGCTTGTAAAAGATCTTGACGAGAGCTACAAGAAGAAGGTAGAGAAACACAAAGCTTAAAAGCGTGATTACTAGGCCTCCCAAAGAAGTCATCTTCTGTTTTGCTTTCTTCTTTTTGGCTGCTCTGCTGATATTTCATGTTTCGATTGTGAGTTCTTATAGATTCATCTAAACCTTAAGCTAGGTGAATGACGTCGTATGCTACGCATGAATATGGCCTTGAAATTCAAATCAGGAAGGAATTTTTAAGAACGAGTTTCTTCGATGCATGACGTAACATGCGACGCATGCATGGCCATGAGTCAAGAACAATCATTTAGTCGACTAGCTAGCCTATAGCAATTAAGCCGGTTCCGTTCCAGGTTGATTTGATTGGTTCTTTTGCAAATCGAAACGTAGTTGACTTTTCAGAAGGTTTTTAGAAGAGTACAAACAATAAAAACAACATGGACTAACTATTGAGCCATTCGTATCCATTGAATACTTGAACTCGCAACAATTTAGATAACGTTTACATAAGATTTATTCTCACAACTTAACTTTCAGAAAGATTGATTGTCGGGACAAATAGTTGTTGGAATAGGCATTAATCTTTCTATACGGTTAAACATAAGTAACATTTTTTTATATATGCCCTCAAATCATAATGAGATTCGACCACGACATATATTACAAAGCATATGATACAAGGTACGCAACGGTACCCGATAGTCACCGATCTGATATCGAGAAGTCACATTACCGACCTCACTAACATACTCTCACGAAACACGCTTTGGACATCTTGTCTCATATCGAAAAATGTGTAAAAGATGGAGTCTCATTCTTCTATAAAATGAGACTCCCAATGTGTCAAAGATGGAGTCTCCTTCTCCTATAAAAAGAGACTCCCCTTTTTTAGTATAGCTCTCGGATGATGACTGCTACTCTTATAATTCGTCATTTCAGCACAAAAACCTAGTACATATTAAGTGGACGTAATCTTACCCATCAAAAGTAAGGTGAACCACTATAGACGCCATCACACCCATTACAAACTGAATCTAACATTGGCATCGCCTGTGAGAGCCTGATATAAAAGGTTTCGTCACTACCAAAAGTTAAATTTTGTAACGTTTTTATTCTCCAAATTCCTAAATGGCAACATTTGCATCTTGTGGCTTGTTTGAATATATGCATTAACACTCCTTGGTGAATGCATGCGCTGATGAACGGGTCTCTATGGACAACGAACTCTCGCTCAAACTATGTACAAGCAGCGTTTTTTGCCGCATAAAAAGGGGAGAAGAGAAAGGAAGAAGCACAAAGAGCGGCACGTCAGCAGCTACTGACAGCACAACGCCAAACATCGGCATCACCATCAAAACAAAGGGAAGGAAAAGATGTGTATGTACCTCGCTCTCAAAGAGCAATACGCTCTCTCATAGAGCGATACGTACCAGCACTCATCATCAACAGAGACATCGTTGTTTGAACTGCAACACCGCCATCAAGCAGTTCACTATTCAAGTAATGGAGCATGTAGCCACTTGACTTCGGGGACACCTCTTACATTACATCCTCCTTGAACTCCTCTCTCCTCAAGCAATCCGATGTCGTGGAACAGCGAGATCAAGTAGACTCCTTCAAACAATCGCCATTGCCATCAACAGCAGCACTATTCAAATAGCGGAGGCACAACGCCATCAAGCAATCTGCAACTCCAAGCCGCTATTTGTAAGGGTTAGAATAGGTGTGAATGGTGCGGTTTATAGCTAATACCGGATACCAAATTGATCTTTTTCGGTTTGGTTTTTAAACTTTTAAAAGAAAAACTGACTAAGTTCGGTTTTTTCGGTTTCGGTTTTATCTCTGTTTTTTTGGTTTTTTATTTCGATTAATTTGCAAGAAAACCTGAAATTAAATAACAAAAAACTAATATAGTAGAAAGTCTTACGTTATATAACAGTTTCTGAGAGAAGCATCAAAATATAACAAGTCTGGGACTTCAAATAATAATGTAAATATTATTTTTTATTTTAAAATATATATAATATCGGTTAATATTTATATATGTAATTTTATATTTTTTATTTAATATATATATATATATAATATCAGTTTTTCAGTTCGTTTTCGGTTTCCAAACATTAGAAACCAAAACCAAGCCAAACACTTCGGGTTTTCAGGTTTTTGGTGCGGTTTGGTGTGGTTTTTTTCTCAGTTTTTTCGGTTACAGTTCGGTTTTGATGCCGTTATTTTTAGGTTTTCGATTTTGAAATCTCAGCTCTAGCTATTTGGTACCTCACCGCAGCTCGTTGGCAACTCGCCCTTTCAGTCAGCAAATTGTTCTTCAAACAGCGCCATATCGCTATTTGCAACAACGTCATCAATGGCGACATAGCTAAATGAGGAATTTTCAAATCTCTAATTCGCTGAATCAAAACTGGAGCATGAATGATTGAATACTATCATCTACATAATTTTTTCTACTACATATCATGTCGCCATCTGCCATGTATCATGTCGCCATATGCTTTACGCTTATACCAAATTATAAGCTTGCTTAGTTTATTTTCCATGCCAATATATGAAGAAAGATGTAATACTTTCTAGCTATTGTTTTGTCCGCATCTGAGACCTAGTGGAAGCATATACGTTAAGACACCACACAGTAGAAAAGAACACTTCAATTCAGGGTTAATTCGATAATTCTATTCATCCCACAATAAGGGCATATATACAAATACAAAGGAGTAATCTAACTCTAATAGGAAACAATCTACCCATAAATACAGGATATCCTAATTATATAAGAATCCTAATTATATACGGATTTACAGCAATTCTACACTCCCCCTCAAGTTGGTGCATAGATGTCTATCATGCCCAACTTGTCAATCGAGCTGTCGAACACCCTTCTAGATACTCCTTTAGTAAGAACATCAGCTAATTGCTCCTCTGAGGTTACAAATGGAAATCGAATAACCTTTCTGTCAAGATTCTCTTTAATGAAATGACGATCAACCTCCACATGTTTTGTGCGATCATGCTGAACTGGATTATGTGCAATTGCAATGACAGCTGTATTATCACAATGCAAGTCCATAGGCCTCTTAAGCTTGTAACCCAACTCCTTCAGGATATTACGGATCCATAACATTTCACAAACTCCATGTGTCATACTTCGAAATTCAGCTTCTGCACTCGATCTGGCAACGACTTTTTTGCTTTTTACTACGCCAAGTGACAAGGTTTCCTCCAACAAAAGTGAAGTACCCAGATGTAGAACGTCTATCAGTGTTATCACCAGCCCGATCTGCATCTGTGTACCCAACAACTTCCAATTCACCCTTTTTTCAAATAGTAACCCTCTACCTGGCGCCATCTTCAGATATCTCAAAATACGAAAAACTGAATCCATATGTTCTTCACTAGGACAATGCATAAAATGACTAACCACACTCACAGCATAAGCAATATCAGGTCTAGTATGAGAAAGATAAATTAACCTTCCTACTAGACGTTGATACCTTCCTTTATCAGTCGGAACTTGATCAGGATAAATACCAAGTCTGTGATTCATCTCAATAGGTGTCTCAATTGGTTTGCAGTCCAGCATCCCAGTTTCAGCCAGTAAATCAAGGACGTACTTCCTCTGTGAAGGTGAAATCCCCTTCTTAGACCTTGCAACTTCAATACCCAGAAAATACTTTAGTTGTCCAAGATCCTTCATCTCAAACTCCTTTGACAGATACTCTTGCAATTCATTCATCTCTTTCAGGTCATCTCCTGTAACAATCATGTCATCAACATATATAATCAGAGCTGTAATCTTACCATTCTTGCGTTTGATAAACAAGGTATGGTTAGAATTGCTCTGTTTATATCCAAAGGCTCTCATGGATTTCGAAAATCTTCCGAACCAAGCTCTTGGAGATTACTTCAAGCCATACAAAGACTTCTTCAGTTTACACACCTTGCCAGCGTCACTTGAGTTATTCTTAACACTTGGGGGCACATCCATGTACACTTCTTCTTCCAAACTCCCATTGAGAAAAGCATTCTTCACATCAAACTGGTGCAAGGGTCAATCTTTGTTTGCTGCAAGTGAAATTAGAATTCGGACAGTATTGATCTTTGCCACAGGTGCAAAAGTCTCCTCATAATCAATTCCATAGCGTTGTGTATATCCCTTGGCAACCAACCTTTCCTTGTATCTGTCAATAGTTCCATCTGCCTTAAGCTTCACAGTGAACACCCAACGACACCCTACAGTCTTTTTTCCGACAGGCATGGGTACTAACTCTCACGTTGCATTCCTTTGAAGGGCTTCCAATTCTTCATTCATCGCCTTTGTCCATTTTGGATCCGTCAATGCATCCTGCACGTTACTAGGAATAGATACATTAGATAATTGATCAACAACAAGTTCATGTGACTCAGATAGCCTATGGTTAGACATAAAATTGGCTACAGGATATTTGGCTTTTGCTTTAATGTCTGGTTCATATTGTTTTTTAGAAACACTCTTGGTAACCCTTTGTGATTTCCTAGGTTCTACACTTTCTAACCCAGAAGACTCGTTTAACTTTGGGGTTACCTGAGGTGGATCATTCTGAGCGAATTCTTTAATTGTTGATGTAGAATGGGGAATGTCTTGTGTGCTAGCTTCTGATTCGGAACTTGCTTTTTCTGATTCAGCAATCACATTTTCTGATTCGACACTCACACTGCCCTGTTCGGCAATTGCCTTTTCTGATTCGGCAATCGCATTTTCTGATTCGGCACTCACACTGTCATGTCCTGTTCGACAATTACTTTTTCTGATTCGGCACTCGCAGCGCCCTGTTCGGCAATTGCTTGTTGATTCGAAATATTTGCTGCTTGCTCACAATTCGTATTTTTATCAAAGTTTCCTCCTTCAAAACGAGCCTCCAAGTTTTCCAACTCTTCAAATTCATCAAACTCAAAGATACATTGAGGATTTCCTTCACATCCTCTCTTCCCCTGAAGGGAAGACTCATGAACTCCCCCTGAATAGTAGGGCTCGGATTCACGGAATGAGACATCAAGAGATGTATGTACTGTGTTGGTGAGCGGATCATAACATCTGTAGCCCTTCTGAAACTGTGCATAACCCACAAAAATACACTTTCGTGCATGGGGATCAAGCTTGCTTCGTTGTGGCTTCGGTATATGGACATAAGCTGTGCACCAAAACACTCGGGGCTCCAAATTAGGCATAGATGGGATTAACAGAAGTTGATGAAGCTTCTGGTGAGGATTCTGAAACTCGATTACCCGTGAAGGGGTACGGTTAATGAGATATGCTGCAAATTTCACACCTTCTCCCCAATATGACAAAGGTACATTCATGCCAAACAAGGAAGCACGAACAACTTCTATCAACTGTCTATTCTTCCGTTCTGCTAAACCATTCTGTTGGGGAGTATAAGAGTTTGAGATTTGATGACGAATTCCGTATGCCCGGCAAAACTCATTCATAGGTCCATTCACAAACTCTCCACCATTGTCAGACTGGAAAACTCTGATGGATTATTGATACCGAGTCGCTACCATTTTGTGAAATTCAGTAAACATTTTAAAGACATCACTCTTATTCTTCAGTAATGATACCCAAGTCATGCGAGTGCAATCATCAATAAAAGTTACAAAATATCGGGCACCAGAAAGAGAAGGAATTTTCGTAGGACCCCAAACATCGGAGTGAATCTTCATAAAAGGAATAGGACTTTTATTCAGACTTGGTGAATATGAAATACGGTGGCTCTTGGCCAGTTCACAAATGTCACAATGTAAATCTGAATCACTGACCACCGAAAACAAATGAGGTTGCAGCTTTTTAAGATAACTAAAAGATAAATGACCTAAACGCCGATGCCATAACCATACAGCTTCCTTTGCATTCTCTACCCCAGTGATCTGATTAGCTTGTCCCAAAATATGCTTATGTTTCTCTCCATTCTCTGTCAGATCCAGGTAGTATATAAATTCCCCCTTCTAACACCATAACCAAGAATCCGCCGAGTCAGAATGTCCTGAAACACACAGAAAGACGGATAAAAGGTCACAATACATGCAAGAGCTAGAATAATTTGACCAACAGAGATGAGATTATAAGTTAGTGATGGAACAACTAAGGCAGACTCCAGGGTTAAGTTATTAGACAAGACAACAGAACCTTCTCCGATAACCAGAGTTGGAGTACCATCAGCAGTAGAGACAACATTTTGGGAGGAATGTTTAAGCTTTGTCACAAGGGTCATTGGTCATATGGTCAGATGCACCTGTATCAATTACCCATGTATTATTCAAAGTAACCTTACCCTTCATACCTGACTGCGCTACATTAGCGGAGGCATTGTCTAGATGCTCTTCCTCTGTAGTAGCAACGGCAGCCTTGCCCAGATTCTTTCGTGGTTTTTTGGTGAAGTCCCACCAATCGGGGTAACCAATCGCTTCATAGCATGGCTCCTTGGTGTGACCTATTTCTCCACAATGAATGCACTTTCTGTTTGCAAAAGGACTTGGTTTACTTAAGGGGCGGCGTGGAGGAGGACCCGAGAAGCCCGGAGGAGGACCCTGCTTGCGTTGAACAGTCATAACCGAGAAACGCCCCATAGCCTATTTCTCTGATTGTACCTTGCGAATGTAAGCATAGCTCTGCTCCAAGGAGAATTTTGGTTCCTTTTGCAAGATCTCTCCGTGCACCTGATCATACTCCGAGTCAAGTCCACTCAGAAACATGTGAACAGGCAACCGGGACATTGTTGAAGTCTTTTGAACTACAGCTGCAACATTATCATTCTGAGAGACTACCCTTTGATCAATCTCCTGGAACATGGCCACCAATTCATTGTAGTAGGTAGGAATAGGCCGTTCATTCTGCTTTGCTTCGAAGCACTTCTTGTTCAATTCAAAGATCCGGGTTTCATCAGAGTCATCATAAAAGGTTTGCTCTACAGCTTCCTAAATATCTTTTGCAGTAGGAAGACGAATATACCGGTTGATAAGAGAAGACTCCATGGAGTCAATGAGCCAACTTTTCACTTTTTCATTGTCCGTGGCCCAAGCTTCATATTCTGCAGAATTCATGGCGGGTTCAGCCTTTGCTCCAGTCAGATAACCAACCTTTCCCCGTGCTCCAATGTGCATCTTCATGAGGGGTGCCCATATGATGTAGTTGGACTCATTCAAGACAACACTAGTTGGGAACGTCGAGTTGTCTTGTTGGGTGGTGTAGTGGTGATGGATGATTTGTGAGAATGATTGATGCTCTGTCATAATTGCCTTCTGGGATCTGATTGTTCGCCTTTAATTACAAGTCCTGCCATTGAGGAATTCGGATTTTTTCAAGATTGGGTTTTTAGGGTTTCAAGATGGTTCGATTTCAATGGTGGTAGTGGTGGTACGCAGCGGTTTGTGGTGGTAGTTTGGGTGTTCTTCGAGATTCAGGATTCAAAGGATGCAAAGCAAGTTCAAAGGATTGAACCTGCTCTGATACCAAGTAGAAAAGAATACTTCAATTCAGGGTTAATTCGATAATTCTATTCATCCCACAATAGGGGCATATATACAAGTACAAAGGAGTAATCTAACTCTAATAGGAAACAATCTACCCATAAATACAGGATATCCTAATTACATAAGAATCCTAATTATATACGGATTTACAGCAATTCTACACACACTTGGAATTGCATGATATAGTTTATATCGCTGTCAGCGCGCTAATGCATATATGGGTATCCGGATAGGGCCATCTAGGGTACATACAAATACTTGGGGGACTACGTCGCCACATGTCATGCTTAACTGATGACGTGAGTTACTATGTTGTCACTAATGTGGTATGTTGTACACTCATATCTGTAAAGAAATTCTTATGCAGCAATGACCTTGGATGCTGGTCGCTGTTATTGTCTTGGACATTTATAGATGTTACTGTCAAATAGAATGATGTTATTGTTACTATTGTCTTATCGAGAAGAAATGTAAGTGCTACTGCCTGAGAAGACGAACAAATATGATACTGCTCTGCCGAGAAGAAATGTAAGTGCTACTTTTTTGGCATTAAAATGGAATTTCTTTGAAAAATAAGCTCTTGGTGTGTCAGCACCTTTGGGTTAGGTGCAACCTTCTTCTCTATGCTCGTTCGACTTCTAACTTCTTCTCAGAACGACTGACATGCGGGCGCTGATCAAGCCGGCACTCAGGTTCTTTCTTAGACCTAACAAACGGCTACTATGATTTTTTTTTCCACTCCACATGCAGTGGACGCTTCTTACTCAGACTGGTGTGGTTGAGCAGAGTCAAACAATACCAAGATTGGATATTCGTCAAAGATTACTCTCTGACCGGGGATATTTGCCAATAGTTTTATCCTTTAACAATATTTTTTGGACGGACTTGTGCTCGTGCTGAGACTTTATGAACTTGGGGTGGACTTTTGCTCGCGATGAGGTTTGGGTGAGGTAGCTACGGGAATTTCTCGTGATGAGGATTTGATAGAATAAAGACCCTGTAAGTATTTTTGGTAGAAGTGCTCTGAGGGATGCTTGCTCTACAATGTTTGCAAGGTTATTTGTAAGTTGATGTGTGTGTGTGTGTGTCTTTGTTTACCATCGATCCTTTTATATAATGAACACTAGAGTTTGTCATTCCTTGCATATCAAGGCAAATCAAATTTTCTGAATCAAACAGGAAAGAAATATCCCAAAATGATTATGAAACAGATCTCTGTAATCCTACAAACCAGCCACGCATGACCTCTAAAGGAAAAATAAATATATACGAATACTTTGACTGTAAGAATCGGTCAAATAGGCTCGAAGAGTCAGCATTCGTCGAGAAATATTATTTTGGCCCAAACACTACTGCCCTGACAAGACAAAATGTACGTGCTACTGCTAATAAAGAAGTGCAGCAAATTAAATCTCCCAACATATCTAACAGTAGCAGTGAAGTCAACTTTACAACCAGTAGCAGTAACAAATACCCTCCAACAGTAGGAGCAACTTTACCTTTTCGTCAACAGCAACTAATAGTAGCAACGATTCATATCTTCACATAGTAACAACGATTCAATCCTAAATCCCATAAATCTAATCCAAGCCAGATATACCAAAATTACCTTAGATACCAAATATATTAGAATTAGAGTAGCAACACTCCTTGGTTGGATCTAACTGTGTTGTGCGTCAAGAGACTGGATGTCTTCAAGGCTGTGGATAGAGGCGGTGAGGTTGCACAGTCATCTTCAAGGCATTAAGAATTAGATCGACAGTGGGCTAGGCGTCGTTGAAAGATCTTTGTATCGTCTTCGAGCCGCGCCTTAGTCTTTAAAACTTCGAGGATTAGATCGTCGAGGAATAACTAGTGAGGCCAGGGCGGCGTCCAGAGATTGTCGTCGGCGTCTAGAGAGAGAGCTAGATCATGATAGAGGAGATGGAGAAAGGTTTGGGGTAGGCCACAAGGTATGTGAACAAAAGAAATGGTTTGTGGTATTTATGTTATTTTTTGAAAAAGCTAGACATTTCGGTTATTTGACATTGAAATTTCGGATCAGGCTTGTGTTTGCTAATGTTAAGCCTTCTCTCAATGTCCTAATTTGTTTAAAAAATAGAAGTAGAGTTTTTGTATTTTTAAATTTTTTTTGTTACTTATATATAATTCTCTTAATATTGTTCAATAGGACAATGAACTTAAATGTAATTCTCTCAATATTGTTCAATAGGACAATGAACTAATCATTAAGGAAACGATATATTCGTGCTCATTCGTGGTAGTACTCAATATGTAAAGATAAATATCAATTTCCTTTTCTCATTAAATAAGTGCACAACTCACTGGTACGTTATACATAAACAAAAAATGGAAAATTGATGAGCTCTAGATCCAAACTTGGATCCTATTCTACCTCGATCTCCGGCTATTACAATTTCATGAATATATAATTAAAAAAATTATAAATCATTAAGTTATTGGATTACTACGATGCAAATATACAAATACATAGAATTCAGTTATTAAGATATGCAGGAGGAGTGCAGCTAAATATGTCTCCAAGGTCTTTCTGCAAGGCTTACACACTCATTGTACCTATAGCAATCCACAAGATGATCGATCGTCAACCCAGCAGCCTGCATGAAAGAGTACACAATGACCGGTCCGACATATCGGAATCCTCTCTTTATCAAATCCTTGCTCATGGCTTCTGCTTTCGGGCTCCTAAGTGGAACATTTTTCGGGTATCTGAATCTGTTAATCACTGGTTTATGATTTACAGAACCCCACATATAGCTACTGAAAGATCCACATTCCCTCACAATCTGTATTCGATCATTTTGATATAAAGAGCTATCAGTAGCGTAACCAGACATCTCATTTAGAAGAGTCAAATTTGATTAACGAAAAAATTAAATGATTTTCGGTTACTCTTTAGCAACAACACAATTTTGCTTAAAAAAGTGACACAAACTTAATTTTAACAATGTTCTTTATACCAATTCAAAATGAAAACGCGCTCTCGAACAAACCATTAATTCATTTCCAATAAACTTCAGATTTTCATAATTTCAATATGTTATTTTGAGACATAATGTATGTTAATGTATGGTAAATATCAATGTGTTGTTTCTATTTAGCTTATTTATAAAAATAAAAAAATCATAAATGAAATTTAAAACATTAAATTACATATTAGTATGGATAAATACGGTAAGAAACCCTTGACACTGTTTGTATTAATTGGATTAAGTATTTAAAATAACATAAACTTTTATTTCATTTCATTATTATTGATGAAGAATATTAAAGACTGATCAAAGATTTCTTAAAGGAGAAAGGTCAATTTATGTTTCATTTCATTTAATATCTGATACAAATTAAGAGTAATTATTTTTTCTTAAAATTGAGAGGGGACAATTGACTCCCTTGCCCCCTCCCTAGCTACACCCTTGATATCAGCTAGGCAGTTTTTGTGAAAATAACAAGGACAAAATATCGACAATCATGAAAATTTAGGTGGTTCGGAAAATGGATATCTCGATGGATATATCGAGAAAATTATAAGATATTTATGAAAATTATTTTAAAATTTATATAAAAATTATATATTTGAATAAAAATATGCTAAATATAAAATATCGAAAAGATATGAAAATTAATATCGGTACTCGTAAAAAATAGAAATTTCATTTGGAAAATAGTGATCAATGTAAATTTTAGTTAATTTTGAGATGAGCTATGGATCGCTAGCTTGCCTTCAATATGCATTTGGCATTGTCTACAATGCACCTGACTTTGCAGTCCGGCAACATCAGAGCTTTGTTGGAAGCTACCTCTTCAATCTCTTCATCCCCCATTTTCGCAATGGTGTTTGGATCAAATCCATGAAAGGCTTCCCTATTTAAGTAGGAAACTATATGTTAAATCATGCACCATAGGATTTTATATTCAATCATGAATATACTACTCATTAGTCATCACAATATATATATATAGAGAGAGAGAAATGAGGTTACATATTCACCTGAATAGCTCCCTTCTTTTCACAATTTCAGTCCAATTGTGGTCCATCAACATACCAGACAATGCAAGCAGCTCAAACAATTGACTGGAATCAAAATGATTAATTATCTTAGTATAATTATCAATCATATGCAGTATTCTGGCCATGATTAGTGGTTAAATAAGTTTGATTATTAAAGTTATAAATAAAGGACTTACTTGTCATCATATACTGGAACTCCCCAGCATTCATCATGAAATGCAACATAAACTTTATCTGTACACATCAAATCCTACAATCATCAAATGTCGGCATATAATTCTAAAAATTAAAATTAAAATTAAAATTAAAATTAAATTTCTTCTTTCACATTTTCGATCATGCATTAATTATTATGATTCTACTTGAGGTGGATAATTAAAAAGCTGTAGTAGGTAGAGATAATACTGTTGGTCAAGGTCTATTTTCAGAAAAATGTAGCAATCTTCATTCTTCGAAGTCTCACTTCAGATACATGCCTTAGGTTGGAAAGAGTCGGTAAATGTTCTCATCATATTGTTGTCAATTGTATTATGATCCCGGACGCCTATCATCGCTGAGAATCCCTACAGCTAACAATTGACTATATGTCTATCGGATTCGGCTCTTTTAAATTTAACTAATCGTAAAATTAATAAATTTTATAGAATCACAATCATAAAAATATTTTAATAGTCAATATTTCGCCCCATCATCTAATATCAAATTCAAAAGTTATTGAGGTTAACCCACGTTAGTTTGAAGTTTGACAAAAAAATAGGGTTTAGATTCCATCCTCTTCACATATGTATTTGATGAACTTGAATCTGACATTCATCAATATACTGTATATATAGCCATGAACGGGCTTCAGCTCGGTTCATAATTTCAGTAATATTTACATGTTAGTAGTCATTAGTTATTTAGATGTATTAACCTTAAATGGATCAAGTGGCAAACTTCTATCGGGATTCAAGTTGGAGAATAAACCTTCAATCCAAATTGACGAATTATATTGGGATTATTTTTCTGCTATATGAATTCAATCGAAGAATTATAGTTTAACGATAACAATTATATGAAGAGAATAAACTTTCAATCCAAATTGAAGTCTGATAGCTTTTATCCCTTATGGAATAATGAGAAAGAGAGGAGGAATTAAAGGGAAAGGAGAACAATGATGAGGAAGGGAATACACACTTCCAGCTATATTCTTCAGTTGGAGAAAACGACCCGATAACGGTGGTTAAGGAAAAAATTTAAAAGAATGGTGATTATATAATACGAATTAATAAGATCCGTTGGATTATTTGTGTGATTGTGATTTTTTACAATTAACTAACTTTAAAGTAGCTGAATGCATGTGTATGATACATCACTTTGTTGAAATGTCAACCTATTATTCTAGTAAAGAGTGACGGATCTACAAAATTTTATCAGGCTAAGTAAGTTCGAAACTAAGTTGCATGATTAAAAATAAAGAAATATTTTTAGATCAGATTAAGCCAAATTAAATGATAAAAATCAAACTATCAAAGCAACATCACCAAAACGCACGACTATCTCTAGAGGAAAAAACTCAATAGCAAGAATACTTGCTTGATTGTAAATGAGTCTATTTCTAGGACCGAAAACAATCAATAAAACCTGAAAATAATAAGAAATTAAAGACTGATAATTGTCTACTCATTTCTTTAGCTGATGACTCACTTAGAAATTTTAAATAAAAGACAAATAAACGATGGACAACTCTTACTCTCCAATTCTAGTGGAACTTTGCATCTGATTTTTACTTAATTTATTTTTCATTTTTATTGAAACAAACATCTTGTTGGCTTATCATTGCACTTTTTAAAGAAAAAAAATCGCTAGAGTCGTATTCTTCCTTCAAGTATTCTAGTTTTTGCTTTGCCATTTTTACATGGCTTTACATCATCAAACCTATATAATATAGGGCTAACAAAGAAAAACCAGTCTAGACAACTGTCTAATCTAGCCTCAGTATGCATCCGCCCCTGGTAGTAGATAGTAATAATGCATCTAAATATCATTGATGACTGTCTTAAGGATCATCATGTGTATTACTATCATGTTCTAGGTCCATCTTGTATCTTGCATACCAACAAAGAAGTCCAAAAATTAAACATTTTCGAAAATTCGAATGCAAGATCCATGATTGCTCAGGCGTGGGAGCGTCGTGCGGGACGAAACGGCGACAACCGTTCGATCTTTAATAAATTGTTTAAGTCTATTTATTCATGTTTGTTGGATCAATTCATTAAAAGTCAAATAACTGTCACCGTTTCGTCCCACATGACACTTACGTATGTGAGCAGTCCGGATGCAGGATCTCCCTGAAGTAATAAGACCCCGATACCATCTATGTTTGAGGGACTCAATCCTCTCCTGAGCTAGAAAACTAGCTGAGCTGCCTAAGCCTTGCATTCTGATTTGCCACGTGTATAAGTCAACATCTAACGGCTCAAATTGCATAAAACTCTCATTCATTCCGGCCCAAGCTTCACTCTCTTTCGTTCTTTTACCACCTGATTGTTCTCTCACCTTCAACCCAGCCACCTCTCTGCTCATCATTTGACCTCCTGATTCCCTAGCTACCCTGGAAATTAAAGATCTAGAATTGGCTCAACCAACAAATGAAAATCTAGAATCGGCAAGTCCATACTAGATTGTATTGGACATGTTTACTCCAAAAATACTCTGGAGATGTTTGAATCTCAGAAAAATACTCTTTCATCAGATATGAAAGTGGGTGTACGTTTGAGAATGATCTGACAAAGAGTTTGATTAACTGGGTGTTTTAATAATACACACGAACGTGTGTTTCTTTGTTTGGGATTTGTAAAGGAAGAATAAGAGAGAGAACTTAGAACCAGAGATGGAGGACCTGGTACTTTATGACGAAGAAGAGAGATAGATCCGAATGTTGTTGTCTAATATCCACCGTTCGATTAAGATTAAAAAAGAATAAATACAAGATCAGATAAGAGCCATTAGATGTGAAACAGGACACGTGGCGCTATGTGAAGCAAAGCTTAGGTAGCTCAACTAGTTTTTTAGCTCAGGATGTTTGAGACATGAAATAGTCCAATTAATTCATCCAATTATGTATGTCGAGCTAACAACTTAAATGAAGAAGTCTATAGTTTGACGCCTTCAAAATTTGACATCAGAAGTTGACATATCCCTAGGCATTGCTTAAAGGTTGCCATTGCAGACCTGTCTATGCAAACTTCTAGTGTATATGGTAATGGTAGCATTTCAATCTAGTTTCTTGCTCAACATTGTATTGTATTATGTAAATGGCATGATGAGATATATATGCGACGCTACTTGTACTTACCACTGTTCTTTGTTATCCAGTTGCACCTCCTCAATTCCCCATTTTCAGTATCCTGAAAGCTCTGACTTTGCTGTTGAACAACTTTAGGCGACGGAGACTCTCTTCTTTGCGGTGGTGCAATGAGGCGGAGTGCTAATGATATCTTCTTATCGAGTGGAGAAGTAGAATCAATGATAGAAGAAGAGTCAATGGAGTTTTCTGACAAAGACAAGGAAAGTGATGATAGAGACAGAGAGGAAGATGAAGAACTCCTGTGAAGCCCAATTGGGTAGATTTTCTTTAGGTGTTTGTAAGAGAAGATGGAGCTGAATACAGTAGGAGTACTCTTCTGTTTGGGAACCTTGTTCTTTTCCAGAAGTTCTAATTGTCTTCTTACATTTGCTTTAGACATGTTGCAGAGGACAAGTGAATGAAGCTATGTCTTCAGCTTAAATTGGATAGGTTTGTTAAAGTGATTGATTTATATAAGGGAGTGGGAACCATTTTAAATTTGAGGTTTAAAAAAGGGTTTTGCTCAAAGTTGGTTGGTGAACTGTGAGTTTCATGCATAAGTATGGATTACCATTTTCACCTTAATTAGGTTCCAAGCAAAGCCCAAAATAGTATACTGTGAAGGGGGGAAACCTTCATCTTTTTCTTTTTCTTTTTCTTTTTCCTTCTCAATTTCTTGAATAGATTTTTAATTTTATTTTTCCAAATTAACCTTAAATAGTGTATGCTTGTTCCCATGGAAATAGTAAAGCAACAAGACATGGAAACATATGATTTTACAAATGAATTGTACTATCTGACTTGTTTGAGTTGCTTCCCAGTGAGGACTGTGAGGTGATGTGTAGCAGATCAGGTTCTAGAGAGGTTGCTAAGATTTTGTTGGTGGTCAATTCTTATGGAGCCAAATATTTTAAGATTCTCTATCACTTTCTGAATGATTTGCTTAGCAAATGCACCATGATCCTGCCTGAATCCCTCTTCTGCTATACAATAATCTCTCTTTCTTTCTAATAGAGGGGAATGCAGTGGCAGGAGCGCTCCCATTATTTCAAAGGGAAAAATTGTTATAGGTGTGATGATTGTTTCAGCTCACCACAACTCCACAAGTGTGACAGGTAATGGGTCAAAAAAACAGTAACATTCTTAACTCCTACTCCTAGTTATATCTGTAGCCTCTCAACTCTCAAGGTCTATCTGAGGCATACTTGTTGCCTACACAGAAAAAGATATCCCACCCATCTTTTATACCTGATCATTCTACTTTTCCTCTGGGAACTTGTTTAGTTGAAGTGGAATCTTCTTCTTGGGTTGCACTGCTTCTCACAAATTAATTTCAGATAGGTTTTAATCAAGTAGCTTATATTACCTTCTATTCAGCTTCCTGAATCTTATTAATTTAACAAAGCTATAAATTTGTGGGTGTATCTATTGCATTAGTCATGCACATTAAATCAATGCAATATTATGAATCATCAAGCATTTTGTCACCTAACATGTGACACTTTGTTCCCTCCCAAATTTTGTATGTAATCTATGTTTTTTTTCTTCAATAAATTCAACTCATGAATAATAAAGAGCTTTGATGTTTCTATCAACGTTTCTGGTCCATAGTAGGGGAAGATGTAGTGGCAACAGTGAAGTCTTTTGTGGGATCTCGTACACGTTTGAAGCAACTCAACCATACGCATGTTACCCTTATCCCTAAGACAAAGACTCCAGAGTTGGTAAGTCAGCTGCGACCGATTAGTCACTGCAATGTATTGTATCGAATAGGCTCAAAAGTTTTGGCAAATACACTCAAGCCTATGTTGGAAGGATTAATATCTCAAACTCAAAGTGCTTTCATCCAGAGAAGATTAATATCAGACAACTCTCTTGTGGCCTTCAAAATCTCACATTATCTGAAGAGACTGAGAAACAAGAGCTGGGGTTTTTATGCTTTAAAGCTAGATATGAGTAAAACATAAGATCATGTTGAATGGAGCTTTTTGAGGGTGGTATTGGAAGGGCTAGGTTTCTGTCGAAAATGGATAGATTGGATTTTGACATCAGTGGAAACAGTTTCATACTCTTTTATGCTAGATGAGGAGCCGAGAAGAATGATCTATCTAGAACGTGGACTTAGACAAGGAGATGCCATTTCGCTATACCTTTTCATTATATGTGCAGAAGCCTTGTCCAGGTTACTTGCATATGCTGAGCAACAAGAAACATTGCATGGAGTAAAAGTCTGTATAAGAGCACCTGTGATTACTCATTTGTTTTTTGCCAACGATTCTTTTATTTTCTTCCGAGCTGACCTAGAAGAATGCAATGTGATTAAGGATATTCTACACAGATATGAGAAGGCTTCCGGCAACAAATTAACTTTCAAAAGAGTCGACCCTCTTTCAGCAAGAATGTGAAGTTGGAATTGCAGGTCCACCTGGCTAAAGTGTTCGGAGTACTCTGGGTAGATAAGCATGATAAGTACCTAAGGCTCCCTACAATGCTCAGTTACTCAAAAAAGGAGGCCTTTAGCTTCTTGACGGAGAAGATGGATAAAAGGCACACGGTTGGAGGGATAAAGTACTCAGTCTAGCAGTAAAAGAAGTATTGAACAAGTCAGTGCTACAGTCGATTCCAAACTATGTGATGTCTTGCTTTGAGATACCAAAACATTTGTGTACAGTGATGCATCAAGTGATGGCTAAGGTGTGGTGGGGAGATAAAGGATATGAGCGAAAGATACACTGGATGGCATGGGACAAAATGTGCAGCCTTAAAAGGGAAAGATGTATGGGGTTTAAAGATATGTCGTGTTTTAATCACGCACTTTTATCAAAGCAAGGTTGGCGTCTTATGCATAGACCAAATTCTCTAGCTGTTGTAGTGATAAAAGCAAAATACTTCTCATCAGATTCGTTCATGCAAGTCTCAAGAGGCAATAGGAGGCGTATTCTAAGTGGCAGGAGCGTTCTAGAGTTAGGAGGCCGGTATCGAATCGGGGATGGTAGCTCGGTATCTCTATGGTTTGATCCTTGAATACCTTTACCTTATCACTTTCAACCCTTCTCTCAACCTATGTCGGGTACGGAGGATTGGAAGGTTCAAGACGTTATTGATATCCAGAAGAGCGAGAGTGGATGCTTCCTATGCTGGAAGGTTTGTTTACTAATGAAGAGGTAGAAATCATTGCTAGTATTCCACTGAGCCGGGTAACACTCAGAACAAACTCATATGGCACTATGATAAACATGAGACTTATAGCGTGAAGAGTGGTTATTATTTGACATGAGAGGCTATTAAGCATGAAACAAAAGCCTCTTTATCTTCTAGTACTACGAAGCAGCTTTATGAAAAGTTTTGAAACAAGATATGGAGAGCTAGGATTCCATCGAAGGTTAGAGTTTTCTGTTGGAGGCTAGGGAGGGATATTCTGCCTACAAGAACAGCTTTGAGGCGCAAAGTGAACCTTCCAACCGAAAGGTGTGTGTTCTGCGACGTGGACAGTGAAACCAACATACACTTATTCAGAAATTACCCATTAATTAAATGTTTCTGGGAGCATAATCCTTTAAAGTTGAAGTGCATTACCTTCCTAGGTATGTCAATCTTTGAGTGGATGGTAGAGGTTATAGAAAATCTAGATTCATACTCTCTGGACATCTTCTTTGTTTCACTCTGGTCAGTGTGGTGAGAATGAAACAACATAGTATGGAAGGGGGTTACTGTAACCCTTTTAATATGGTGGTTTGGGCTTTAGTTACTAAAAGATTATCAAAGGGTTCATCAGGTACTAGTATGCAAGAGAAAGAGGAGAGCAGTGAAATGAGTGTGTCCACCTAAGGGATAGACGACTGAAAGTGAATGTAGATGGGGAGTATGATGCACAGATGGGAAGAGGTGGACTTGGTGTTGTCGTCAGAGATGTGTATGGCTGGTGTGTTGCGGCATTGGCAAAATTTATGTCATATGCATAATCAACCATGCACGTAGAAGCGGAGGCAATGAGAGCAGGCCTAGTAGTTGTCATACATGAGCAATAGAGTGAAATTGAACTTGAAGGTGACTATGTTTCGGTCTTGCAAGCTATCAACAACAAAAATGAAGACTTGTCTGAGGTTGGTTTAATTATCTCTGATTGACAGGACCCACCCCAGGTTAAACCCTTTTAACCCGAAGTAAATCCTGCGGGGACCACCTCAAGGGAACTTCTTACCGAAACCCCCTTGAAATGGCCAACCCTTCCTACTAAACTAACTAAACCGGGTTAGTCAGAGCAGTCTACAGAGATGATTACCCCAAAGAATTTTACTCAGCAACGGAATGATCGACTATGCCTCGACTCTAGTACGCGCTCGACCTCCTCTCAAGAACCCTGCATCACTGGGCATTTAAAAACGAAAAGCCCAGGGGAGAAACATTTAAAAACCGTTAGAGTGAGTGGACAAAAAAATCAAATTTTAAAACTGCATTTCCTTTAATGCTCTCCCAAAACTGTAATGTTACAAATAACATTTATGCATGCCCACAATTTCTCAATTTCCACAAATGCATGATAAGATAAACAAGCAAGGAATATGGGAAGAGAAATGTTTACAAACATAATAAGTCTGACCTCTCAGACTAGGGTCGGAGCTAAGAGCTCTAGTGGCGCCCTCACGCCATGCTATGCTAGCTAGATAAAATAATACGGTCAACCCTTATAATATCAACCTGACCTCTCAGGCTTGTCTGACCTCTCAGACCAGGGTCGGAGCTAAGAGCTCTAGAATATGTGATAACGGTCAACCCTTATAATATCAACCTGACCTCTCAGGCTTGTCTGACCTCTCAGACCAGGGTCGGAGCTAAGAGCTCTGGATAAAGTGGAAATGGTCAACCCTCATAGTGCACTACGTAATTTGCCTGACCTCTCAGGCTAGGGTCGGAGCTAAGAGCTCTAGTAGCGCCCTCACGCTACTCTAACTAGCATATTTAATGGTCAACCCTTAAGATAAAAATTCATAACAATACATTAATCAAATTCTCTTCCCAAAACAAATAAGTAAAACAATTCCTTGTCATATATGCATAAATCCACTTTCCAACGAAATCTCGGGTTCAATTCCATTCGAAGGACGGGCCCTCCCCGTCTATAACCATTTTTGGAAGGCAATAGAAAATTTAAGTAAAAATGGTAAATACGTTCAATCATCAAAATCAATGCCTCAACATGATAAAAATCATTAACCAAGGTTCCCGCTAAACTTTCTCCAAATAAACATTCATGAACCCGAGGAAAATATGTTTCTCGAAAACCAGCATAAAAACCATGCAATCAAATCAAACATTAAGGCATGCATTTATTTAAAATAATATGTCCACTCACAGTACTAATGTGACCTTCCCGCTCGGAAAGCTCCTCGAGCGCAACCCTCGAACTACCCGCGTAGTCGAGCCCGTCTCACGTCCGACCAGAGACTGTACAACAAATCATCAAATTATTCAATCACAGTTGACTTGGTCTTTTCCTAGTTTGACCAGGAAATTCCTATTTGACCACAAGTTGACCAAGTTCCTTTTTATGACACTTTTACCTTTTTGACTTCCTTTCCCGGTTATCGACTCTTAACTCAATTTACCGGAAGTCCGACTCAGCTTCCGAACTTCCGTTATCACTTAAACTTTACATTAGGGTGTCACATTTTAATCAATATACTTAACCTCGAGTCGATATACCGATTTAACATTTTCTCATAAATTCCAGTTATCTAATTTCCGATAACAGTTTAACACTTTACCCATTTAACCAAAAGGTGTCACATTCATTGGACTTCAATCCTTTAACCATTTTCCTGAAAATGCAACTTTCCCAAAGTGGAACTGTCCCTTAATGGAAACTTTCCAAAAGTGGAAAGTTTCCCAAATTAACAGGTTTCCAAACTTGGAAGGTTTCCCAAAATGGAAACTTCCTAATTACGTCCATTTTCTCCGTAAATGTCTCAATTACGAATTAACCGTACTTTTTGACTAATAGCTTAACCAGGATTCGATTCCTACCTCTTCGGCATTCTGCCGGTTTACGGCGTCACCGGAATCTTCGCCGGATCCCGAGAACTTGCCGGAATTTCGCCAGAGTTTCCCCGTTTTCTTCGTCACCAAGTTATCGACAACACGACAACAAAACAACACAACACATATCAGAACACCATCATTATCCACAGATCAAAAACACAGTAGCAATTCAAATAGGATCTAGAGGGAGAAAACCTCACCCTCTGAGCCATGCTGAACCGAGTCCAGCTCCTCCTTCACGGCTGCAGCACACTACCTCGAGCACAGCAGCCATAAAACCTCTGCAGCTACCTCCAAGCTCCTCCTCAAGCCTAAACTGCTGCTTCTAGCTTCACCTGAGCTCGAGAAGCTCATCAGAAAACGTCACCGGAGCTGCAAGCCTCGAAACCCAGAAAACAGTAAATACACAGTGGAAGAGGGAGCTCTCGAGCAAGGCTCAAATCGTTGATCAGAAGCAAGGGGAAGGAAGAGGAAGAAGAGAGAAGACGAACCATACCGGTTGGAGGTCGAATCGCCGCCTGGTTCGCCGGAAATCGCCGTTGACCGTCGAGCCTCTCCTCGGTCGATCTCCCTCCACAGTCGCCGCCTCGGAGAGCTGTGGGCATGGATGAGAAGAGGAGGAAGAGAGGAGAAGAAAGAGGGTAGTCCGCCGCCCTGTGGTGGCCGGGTTCGCCGGCGCCGGGCGGAGAACAGGGAGGAGGCGAGAGAGAGCTCGGGGAGGAAGGGGTTGACCGATTTAGTGAGTTTTGACCGAGTCAAAACTCACCCCCTATTTATAGGGAAATCAACGGTTGAGATTCAATCTTGAAAGGATCCAACGGTTCAGATTAAAAGGTAAAAAGTGAAAAGGTTAAATGGTAAAATTGATTTACCGGATTGGTAATTAAAAGTTACCAGGAACTTCAAAAATTCACAGAAAATAACCGGAAGCTCCGAAAAATATTCCGAAAATACCGGGAGACTCGTATCGACACGTACTACCACATCGAGTCATCAATTCAGGTATTTGGAATACTTTTAAAAACTCGAAAATTAACTCGAGCGATAACTTATCGAATTACCGATCGCAGTTAAGAATCCTCGGTAACTCGTAAACCTCTGTGAAAAGTAACTTTTGTTAACTTTAAAAGATTCGGGGTGTGACAATTCTCCCCACCTTATAAAAATTTCGTCCTCGAAATTTCTATACTCAAAGTTCAATACTGTGGGGGATAGTACCACTTAAAATAATAATATTGTTCTCCAATATCACTTCCTTCTGAGAACTCATTTGAAACGCCTCACGAATAGCATTGTCAAAACTCTAAACACATGCCCTTTACGCTCAACATAATAACTTCGACCAGTAACCAACCTCCTATCCCTTCTGGTTTAGCCAACTAAACACAACCCAATATTCTTACTAACCACAAGTGACGTCGTCACAATACTACTAATACTCATCTGATCCAATAACACCTCGCTTGTCGCGAGTAAAATTTCTTCAAGAACACTCGTATTCTTTCGTTGAATTTAGATATCAACTCAACACATTCCCTCTGCAGGAAATGACTACCACGCCCGAGGAGTAGGGTCCGATGTCACTAATGGATTTAAATCCTCTGGTAACACAATACCACGTGGAGCCAAATCTACTGACAACAAGTCCACGAGAAAACCATGATCACATTGTGTTACACAAACCATCACCTCATTTGAACCGGCTCCCTGATTTGGTTTACGCTTTCTAGAATCTATTCTGTCATGTTGTAGAGTAATTGTCTTCCCTTACTCTATCATTACTCAAACCATAGTACACCCAGGACACGAGTTGCCATGAATTTTAGCGTAAATCCAAAATCATAGCCTTTTACTCAGGGAGATACAAATCTCCAGACATCGAGATCCAACAATACTTACTCCTCGCATGAAGACAATGGTCAGACTACGTACTACTCACGTAACTATTCTGACACAAATCCTGACTTTTACTCACAATCCAAACATTAGAGTCACCAACTCAATTATCACTTGGTGATGTCATAGCGTACTTTACAACTGGTAAAACATACCCGTACTACTCTTAGGTGAGGTGCCACTGCCCTCCCTAACTCTTACCTTAACCTGGGATGACGCATAGTGCAGAACTTGCACTTCAACCAACCGTGCGTCTATTAAACAATATCCGCATCACAATCTGGGATTTACTTACCATTAAATGACTCCCAGAGCCTTACCCGCTCAACAAGGATATCCCATTCCCAAAGGCCTCCATTACCAAATCGTCTGGTAACAACCGACAAACCAGGACACTTAACCAGACCAGGCATCTACATGAAATTTAGTGTCACTGGTGCACACCCAAAGGAACCCTTGATCAAAGCATCGGGAAATTAATTCCGCCTGAACTTAGCCATATTGATCACCGAGTATCCAGTTATCAAGACACAAATTAACAAATGTCATCACCGCACTGGGCGAGTACACACCACAGAGTCAACTCGTACAACTGGACAGTTTCTAACAAAACTGTCCCTCAGGCTCTGCCAGTTTACCATCCACCGCAACCTCTATTCGGTAAGATTCAAAATTCTCAATCGCTTACCACTCTAGATCTTAATTCACAAGATCCACTGCCACACGTTAACATCCTCTCAGATCATAACTTAATCTGAACGTAGCTCAATCACTCCACGGTTTCCGATGGAGTGTTGCCAACTTAGCAACATACTTTACTACCCTTGTAACAATTTGGTTTCCAAAACCTTGACTCGTAACACCTTTGAGTCATCAAAGAAACTCTTTCCTCAGTTTCACCGCTTTCACACTCACCGAAAATGTTGACAATTTTGAGGGTCACCTCCAATGATCTTTCTTGCTACCACTTTACACTCGTGGCGCCAAGAACTGCCGTTAGGTCAAAAATTCCTAACAAGTAGGGTCACTACTCAAATGACCAATGACCATAGCAACGCCAACAAAACTTTAATCCTCTTAGGATTTCCTTAAATTAACCTCAATAATTGATCTCCCAGATCTTAATCCTTATTTCCCATATCAAGATTGAGAATATTTCCTGTCACTGCAGTGAGTGTAACTTATGAACTCCAAACACGTCTAAGTACACATTCGGTTACAATAATTGAGTAGACAGCCAGTGAGTGCACAAATTCCCATGCCATCAAGCTCAGTTAATCGCCCTCGAGGAAACCAAGTGTCATAACGGACGACTTGGTTGCAGGTTGAAGCTTGACCATCTACAACATTCTCACTCCTATTCAATGATTCAGTAAACCCTGCCTCACTGCTGTCCCTTCACCTTTTCCGTGCATTTAACTCAGCAGGCAATCAACCACTTACTGACAACATATAATAATCTCGCTAACCATCATAAGAGTCGGAGCGACTAACAATAACCCACTTCCGACATATACTTAAATGGTTAGGCCATCTTCTGGACGTTTTGTACCGAAACTTCCCACCAAACGTCTCTAATCTCCGTTCTCACTAAATGGAACTCTCATGAGAAAGTCTTAAGATAATGTCATCACCAGCCTTAGTCACTTACCTGGTGTCCTTTTTGACCACACAGCTATACAAAATAATTATGTCTTGCCCGCGTGTGCTACCCAAATTTCACTTTACCACTTCCCTACACAAGAAGGTACACGTGTTCATGTGGGGTATACCCTTGTACATCTTCAGCCGTCGAAACCGTGTCGTTTACACAACAACCGGTTCCAACGCCACAATTAATATAAAGTCAATCAAGACTCGTATCACTGTCTCCGGTACCCCAAGCACTCTTGGTCCGAGACCCGGTGGCTTGTTGCCACTTTCAACATGTTCCTTAAAATTCCAGAACCACTTAACTTTAATTACCCCAAGTAACGCTTTCTCGATCTGAAAATCGATCTCTAATACAGCCAACCTGGAGACTCCTCCACTGGTGTACTAATTACAACACTTTGACCGCAGGTGGATAACTCACCTTATGGTTGACATGAGCCCCAAGATCTGGTGACACGATTTTTTTTTTTTTTTTTTTTTTTTTACCTTCACGATAACTGGCCCAATGACCATTGTCACCAACAATCCAATTCACGCTTGGACTCACTAACAATTCAAATCTTTCTAGTACCCTAAACATGGGTGGCTGGAACGAAGAGGATCTCGTCGCAACTGACGACAACAATGTCAGCACCAAAGCTGACCCAAACCATTATTTTCAGTGGCTGTCCCATAAAGCATCAAGTGACCAAAACAGCCTTTACTTCCTTAACATTCTTCAATAGTGTCACATCATGGACTCGTCACTAGAAAAAGTCCATTGATCACAAATAATAACACTCAATTCCCTTGAGTCTTTCCTCTTCATACGTCAGTTGGTTTTTCTGAAACCACACTCATGACGAACCTCAACAAAATCGTGGCAATCGTCAAATCTTATTATTCATCCTTTCTGAACAATCGCGTTAGGCGACTTCATCTCTTACATTAACTCGTACGACTCTCCACTGTTAAGAGTCTCATAACTCGAACACCAAAGCCTTGTCTTAGGCTTCTACAGCATCCCTGTCAACAACCATGACAGCCCCTCAGGTGTGAATTAGCTGTTTCACCACCGAATATTCACACAAATGTTCAAGCTCGTTAAATAGCGGGAGTTTACAGCTCGATCCCCAACTCAAATCTCGTAAATCAATGGGGGATACCAAAAACATAAATACGTAACGAGCTTACCTTGTTCCTTACAGGAACTCTCTATGAGGTCGCGCGTACTGAGGCATAGTCTTGAAAATTCGATCGTTTATAGGACCACTCGGTCCATATCTCAATCAGGAAGTACTAACTCATATCCTTAATAAACACTAAGCGTCCAAGCATAAAATGCCGATGGATCCGCCGCGGTCGGACCATCACTCTATAGACACTAAGTGATACTAAGTTTATGAGGTAGTAACAGGAAACGATAACCTAATGCTCTGATACCATTGACAGGACCCACCCCAGGTTAAACCCTTTTAACCCGAAGTAAATCCTGCGGGGACCACCTCAAGGGAACTTCTTACCGAAACCCCCTTGAAATGGCCAACCCTTCCTACTAAACTAACTAAACCGGGTTAGTCAGAGCAGTCTACAGAGATGATTACCCCAAAGAATTTTACTCAGCAACGGAATGATCGACTATGCCTCGACTCTAGTACGCGCTCGACCTCCTCTCAAGAACCCTGCATCACTGGGCATTTAAAAACGAAAAGCCCAGGGGAGAAACATTTAAAAACCGTTAGAGTGAGTGGACAAAAAAATCAAATTTTAAAACTGCATTTCCTTTAATGCTCTCCCAAAACTGTAATGTTACAAATAACATTTATGCATGCCCACAATTTCTCAATTTCCACAAATGCATGATAAGATAAACAAGCAAGGAATATGGGAAGAGAAATGTTTACAAACATAATAAGTCTGACCTCTCAGACTAGGGTCGGAGCTAAGAGCTCTAGTGGCGCCCTCACGCCATGCTATGCTAGCTAGATAAAATAATACGGTCAACCCTTATAATATCAACCTGACCTCTCAGGCTTGTCTGACCTCTCAGACCAGGGTCGGAGCTAAGAGCTCTAGAATATGTGATAACGGTCAACCCTTATAATATCAACCTGACCTCTCAGGCTTGTCTGACCTCTCAGACCAGGGTCGGAGCTAAGAGCTCTGGATAAAGTGGAAATGGTCAACCCTCATAGTGCACTACGTAATTTGCCTGACCTCTCAGGCTAGGGTCGGAGCTAAGAGCTCTAGTAGCGCCCTCACGCTACTCTAACTAGCATATTTAATGGTCAACCCTTAAGATAAAAATTCATAACAATACATTAATCAAATTCTCTTCCCAAAACAAATAAGTAAAACAATTCCTTGTCATATATGCATAAATCCACTTTCCAACGAAATCTCGGGTTCAATTCCATTCGAAGGACGGGCCCTCCCCGTCTATAACCATTTTTGGAAGGCAATAGAAAATTTAAGTAAAAATGGTAAATACGTTCAATCATCAAAATCAATGCCTCAACATGATAAAAATCATTAACCAAGGTTCCCGCTAAACTTTCTCCAAATAAACATTCATGAACCCGAGGAAAATATGTTTCTCGAAAACCAGCATAAAAACCATGCAATCAAATCAAACATTAAGGCATGCATTTATTTAAAATAATATGTCCACTCACAGTACTAATGTGACCTTCCCGCTCGGAAAGCTCCTCGAGCGCAACCCTCGAACTACCCGCGTAGTCGAGCCCGTCTCACGTCCGACCAGAGACTGTACAACAAATCATCAAATTATTCAATCACAGTTGACTTGGTCTTTTCCTAGTTTGACCAGGAAATTCCTATTTGACCACAAGTTGACCAAGTTCCTTTTTATGACACTTTTACCTTTTTGACTTCCTTTCCCGGTTATCGACTCTTAACTCAATTTACCGGAAGTCCGACTCAGCTTCCGAACTTCCGTTATCACTTAAACTTTACATTAGGGTGTCACATTTTAATCAATATACTTAACCTCGAGTCGATATACCGATTTAACATTTTCTCATAAATTCCAGTTATCTAATTTCCGATAACAGTTTAACACTTTACCCATTTAACCAAAAGGTGTCACATTCATTGGACTTCAATCCTTTAACCATTTTCCTGAAAATGCAACTTTCCCAAAGTGGAACTGTCCCTTAATGGAAACTTTCCAAAAGTGGAAAGTTTCCCAAATTAACAGGTTTCCAAACTTGGAAGGTTTCCCAAAATGGAAACTTCCTAATTACGTCCATTTTCTCCGTAAATGTCTCAATTACGAATTAACCGTACTTTTTGACTAATAGCTTAACCAGGATTCGATTCCTACCTCTTCGGCATTCTGCCGGTTTACGGCGTCACCGGAATCTTCGCCGGATCCCGAGAACTTGCCGGAATTTCGCCAGAGTTTCCCCGTTTTCTTCGTCACCAAGTTATCGACAACACGACAACAAAACAACACAACACATATCAGAACACCATCATTATCCACAGATCAAAAACACAGTAGCAATTCAAATAGGATCTAGAGGGAGAAAACCTCACCCTCTGAGCCATGCTGAACCGAGTCCAGCTCCTCCTTCACGGCTGCAGCACACTACCTCGAGCACAGCAGCCATAAAACCTCTGCAGCTACCTCCAAGCTCCTCCTCAAGCCTAAACTGCTGCTTCTAGCTTCACCTGAGCTCGAGAAGCTCATCAGAAAACGTCACCGGAGCTGCAAGCCTCGAAACCCAGAAAACAGTAAATACACAGTGGAAGAGGGAGCTCTCGAGCAAGGCTCAAATCGTTGATCAGAAGCAAGGGGAAGGAAGAGGAAGAAGAGAGAAGACGAACCATACCGGTTGGAGGTCGAATCGCCGCCTGGTTCGCCGGAAATCGCCGTTGACCGTCGAGCCTCTCCTCGGTCGATCTCCCTCCACAGTCGCCGCCTCGGAGAGCTGTGGGCATGGATGAGAAGAGGAGGAAGAGAGGAGAAGAAAGAGGGTAGTCCGCCGCCCTGTGGTGGCCGGGTTCGCCGGCGCCGGGCGGAGAACAGGGAGGAGGCGAGAGAGAGCTCGGGGAGGAAGGGGTTGACCGATTTAGTGAGTTTTGACCGAGTCAAAACTCACCCCCTATTTATAGGGAAATCAACGGTTGAGATTCAATCTTGAAAGGATCCAACGGTTCAGATTAAAAGGTAAAAAGTGAAAAGGTTAAATGGTAAAATTGATTTACCGGATTGGTAATTAAAAGTTACCAGGAACTTCAAAAATTCGCAGAAAATAACCGGAAGCTCCGAAAAATATTCCGAAAATACCGGGAGACTCGTATCGACACGTACTACCACATCGAGTCATCAATTCAGGTATTTGGAATACTTTTAAAAACTCGAAAATTAACTCGAGCGATAACTTATCGAATTACCGATCGCAGTTAAGAATCCTCGGTAACTCGTAAACCTCTGTGAAAAGTAACTTTTGTTAACTTTAAAAGATTCGGGGTGTGACACTGATTGTAAGCGTTATTTAGATGCTTTCAGTTTCATGCTTGTTAGACATGTTTATAGGGAAGCAAACGGTGTTGCACATCGATTAGCACACTTTGCTAGTACATCCAAATTGGATGAGTTTTGGATTGAGGATGTGCCTGATATAATTCAGGATGTTCTCATAGAAGATGAGTACCTTTTATATTGAGGTATATGTGCTATGCCCCTCTAGTTGTACTATCATGTTATGAATAATAATAATAATAATAATAATAGTCCAAACTAGAGGGCATTCTAGCCCGATTTCAAAAAGAGCTTTGATTATGCAATCATATCCTCATAGTCAATATGATCTTAGTTGGATCAGCCAAAAACTACAATCTTGATCAATTAGGTCTTGTTTATATTGTACCTAGTTTTAAGAGGGAAAAATAAAATAAAAGACACTAATACGACGTCGTCTCTTTCACCCAAAACATCAAAACTTAGCCTGCACACCCTCCTCTTTCATCTGCCCCAAAACCCTTCAAAATTGCCTGGAAACCCAACGGCTCCCTTAAACCCCAAACCTCCCAAACCTCACTCTCTCTCTCTCTCTCTCACTAAAGCTTCAATCTTTCGTGTCCTCTCTCTTTACCCACACCTCCTCAGATTTCCCATTCCCTTTAAACCCAACACCGCCTTTTCCCCTCTTTCGCTTAAACCCTAACCCCCAATTTATATGCACAATCACATCCTTCAATGGAAGAAACCCATCATTCTTCTTCGAATTTCTCGAACCCTTTCTTCCCTCATCTTCACTAAACCCCCCTCCTTCGCCGCAAAGCCCGCCGTCGATTCCACCACCGGCCCAAGCAGCACCGCCAATGTTGCTGAGGTCATCACCGGCCTGAGAGTCTTGGGTTTGGGTCGAATTAGAGGTGACCATTACTATAGTAACATAATTTCGAGTTTGAATCAGACCCAGGTGGAGCTTATTATCGAAAGGTTGAGCCTTGAGGACCCTGAATCGGGTTTTGGGTTCTTCAATTTATTGAGGAATGAGTATGGTTTTCGGCATTCGAGGGTTTTGAGTTTCGCAGTTGCTCATGGTTTAGGGAGGAGTAGGCGGTTTGAAGAGTTAAGGTTGGTTATGAAGCAAATGGTGGAGGAGGAAGGTATGGTTTTTTTTGTTGACTTAATGTGATTTATAACTTATGTTTATCGAAAATGGATTGGTGTTGGTAATTTGGTATTGTGTGACATTAGTATTGCTTTTTGTGATTAGTATTGTTGTGCACATTTTGCTGTTTATATTCTGGTGATTTGTGATAGGTTCTGATTCTGCAACATCACTTTGTGAGCTGCTATTGAGTAGGTTTAGGGACTGGGGATCAAGTGGTGTGGTGTGGGATGTTTTGGCGTTTTCGTATTCGAGGAGTGAGATGGTTTATGATGCTTTGACTGTTCTTGCTAAGATGAAAGATCTGAATTTGAGAGTTTCCACACCAACGTATAATTGCTTGTTGCATAATTTGAGGCACATGGATATCATGTGGAATGTATATGATGAAATTAAGGATAGTGGAACTTCAGAGAATGAGTATACTAGTTCTATACTTGTGGATGGACTGTGTGAGCAAGCCAGCACACAAGAGGCGGTTTTGTTTCTCATGGAAGGTCAAAGGCAGGAGAGTGGGCCTTCAGTTGTTTCGCTCAATACAATTATGTCGAGGTTCTGTAAATTGGGTTTTGTGGATGTTGCGAAGTCGTTTTTTTGTATGATATTCAAGTATGGACTACTTCCTGATTCGTACAGTTATAATATTCTTATTCATGGGCTGTGTGTAGCAGGTTCGTTGGAAGAAGCTTTGGAGTTTACACAAGACATGGAGAGGCACGGGCTACACCCTGACTCAGTGACCTACAATATTCTTTGTAAAGGGTTTCGTTTACTTGGTTTAATGACTGGAGCTCAGCAGCTCATTCAGAAAATGTTGGTTAAAGGGTTGAATCCTGATCATGTCACGTATACAATTCTAATTTGTGGGCAATGCCATTCTGGCAATATTGAGGAAGCACTTAAGCTGCGAGAAGAGATGCTTTCAAGGGGTTTTCAATTGAGTGTCATCTTGTATAGCGTACTGCTCAGCAGTCTGTGTAAAAGTGAAAGAATAGAAGACGCGTTGAGATTGCATTATGAGATGGAAGCTGTTGGCTTGGAACCAGATCTTATAACGTGTTCCATTCTCATTCATGGCCTATGCAAGCAAGGTAGTGTTCAAAAGGCTATTCAAATATATAAAGAAATGTACTTGAAGAGAATAATACCCCACTACTCTGCACATCGAGCTATTCTTTTAGGTCTGCGTGAAAGAGGGGATATATCTGAGGCAAGGAAGTACTTTGACGCTCTAACAACAATCACAGAGGATATTGTTCTCTACAATATTATGATGGATGGGTATGTAAAGCTTGGCAATATTGCAGCAGCCTTACAGTTATATGAACAAACAGTTGAAAAAGGAATAACTCCTACTGTTGTCACTTTCAATACGCTTATGTACGGTCTCTGCAAAAGTGGGAAACTGCACGAGGCCAAACGGATGTTGAATACCATTGAGCTGCATGCAATGCTACCCGGTCCAGTTACTTACACGATTCTTATGAATGGTTATTGTGAACAAGGAAACATTCATGGGATGATTAAATTGCTCCAGGAGATGAAAGCAAAAGCTGTTGATCCAACCCATGTAACTTATACTGTAATTATCAAAGGACTCTGCAAACAGAGGAAACTGCAAGAGGCTGTCCACTTAGTTGAGGAAATGTATGCTATGGACCTAATCCCAGATCAGATCACATATAATACCATCATTCAATGTTTCTGCAGAGCTCGAGACTTGAAGAAAGCATTTCAGTTGTACAATGAGATGTTAAAGCATAATCTGCAGCCTACTCCTGTGACATATAATGTTCTCATCAATGGTCTTTGTATATATGGTGACCTAAGTGATGCTGACAGGCTATTGGATTTTCTTGATGACAACGACATCAATTTGACAAAATTTGCTTATACCACATTAATCAAAGCACATTGTGCAAAGGGTTATGCACTTAGGGCAATGGTGCTCTTTGATCACATGGTGGAGAAAGGATTTGAAATCTCCATCAGTGATTATAGTGCTGTAATTAATAGGTTATGCAAAAGGTCTCTAATAACCGAAGCAAAATACTTTTTTTGTATGATGCTGTCTGATGGGATATCTCCTGATCAAGAGCTTTGTAAGGTGTTGCTCAATGCTTTCTGTCAAGATGGTGATTCAAGTTCACTATATGAACTCCTTGCTGAGATGATCAAGTGTGGCTTTCTTCCTGATTAATCCATGGAAAATGTGATATTGCTTGGCATCTGGCTATTAGAAAAGTTGTTCACTGGCTCATAAACAAGGTTCCAGTCATGAGGTATTGATAACATTATGTATATACCTATATGTACACATTCTTATAAAGCTTGTGAATACAAACCAGAAATAGACTAGACCAGCACTCAGGACTCCTTTTCTAGTTCTTTCATAAAAACATTGGGTAGGTACCTTTTTATATCAAGATTGATGCCGAATAGTAATAAATTACCCACAACCGATCAGAGAAAACTGCACTTAGTTCTGATGAGCTTTTGAAGCTGTCTTTAAATTATGCAAAGATGTATGCTAGTAGGTACCAGCCATTGTTCCTTTTTATCTGTATATCATTTTCACACCTTTAATGCTTACTATGCAATGAATGTAGGCTCAAAAAACTTGAAGCATATGTATCTCTTAATTTATGTTGCCAAGCCAAATGCTCTAGTTGCTTGAATGCAATGTATATATTTCTGTCAATTCAGGGATATTTCTAGTGGGATTTTTTTTCTTTTTTTTGGACTATAAGGGTGCTAAAGAGTTGGCCATTGTTATCACTTTGTATGTGGTAAAATGAGTTCATGTAAACAGCACATACATTGCTCGGTCCTTTATTGTGTTTGTGGTTGTGTTTGTGGTTGTGCATACAGTTTGTAAAATTTATGAAACCATCGTTAGATAGAATTTAGAGTTATGCGGTTATGCCTGAAATTCATTTCATTATTGCTCAGATGAGAGAGAAGGTGATGCTTTGCTCAAAGCAAGGAATGTCAACCACCACACGTGGTCGAGTTGGTAAGAGCCTGGGTGTGGAACCCCTATACCCATGTTCGAATCCTGCCAACGCTAATTAGAGTTAAATCTCAATGTATTCTTGGTGGCCAGAGGGGAGCAAGCGTTATGATATGATCTCTCGGTGCAGATTAGTCTTTGACCCAGAAAGCCTTTGAAGATTCTGTCGTTGATACTCTAAAAAACAAGGAATGCCAATAGAACGAGAAAGAGTTCCTCACTTCCCAAAGATAAGACAAATCCACAGGAACTAGGAAACATTTAACAGAGAAATTTGTTAAAAAAATCTTCCTGGTAGAAAAAGGGATTGTATTCAGTCTTATGAAAGTGCTGGTTCTTCATCAAGTTGAAAAAATTCCCATGTTCTTCCTTCCTCTTTATCACTTTTTTTTGGGCTTCACAATGAGTGAACCACCAGCTATCCAAAGCCAAATAAAAATCAGTGTATTCGCGAGCAAGGCTGTGGAATTAGAATGGCATAATCTTCCAATGGATGTTGTCTTCTTGATTCAAGATAAGTTGTTTGAGCGTGTTGACCATCTCTGTTTTGCCAGGGTTGTGGGACTCCCTTTCAAAAGACTAACAAGGCAACACACCGTTTGCGAGAGGGTAAAGTACTTCCCATTTTCTGGAACTCTACCAAATTCCGATCTGAATCCGAAGAACATCAAGGACTGCACAGCGTTTCTACAGAAAAGAGATACAACGCCGAGAGGTGTTGTGTCTCTAGCCATGGTTGGTTGGCCACAGTAGATCTGGTAGGTCCTCCTTCCCATTCTCTGAACATAACTCTGGTGCATCCTTTCAAAAAAATCAGTGGCGCCAATTTGTCTTCCTCCCTTGGATTTCATGAGGATCAAGTCCTCCATATTAGAGGTTGTCCTGAACCACTTCAATAATAATCACAAGAAATACATCCCAAATGTTACTGTCCGCAGATCCAAACTTGCACCCGGACAATTATCTGGTCATTGTGCTCTACGACTTGGAAACAAAGTTGGCTTTCATTAAAGGAGGACAAGAGCATTTGAAAGATTGGGTTTACTTGGATAGGCGGCAACGCTACCTTCATGATGTTACATTCTATAAAAATCAGATCTTTGTTGTTGGACGTCAGGGAAGGATTGTATCGTTTGATGTTAATGACTGTAATGTACCTAGAAAGCGGCCAAAAGCGAAGAGAATTACGCCTCCAGCCCCCTTCGAAACCCATGCTGCTAATTCCTACCTTGTGAAATCAAGCAAGGGAGACCATCTGTGATATGTTCGAAGACTACTTTCATTTTGTCGTGTGATGAATATACCCAAGTATAAGGAGAAGTTCATGGTTTACAAGGTAGTGCACGTCAAAAATGGAGCGGTTGTGCAAGGTTGAGGTGAGAAGCATCGGAGATGAGGCTTTGTTTTTGGGTGGCGGTCATTCTGTGTCGGTTTTGGCTTCAAACTTTCCTGGTTGCAAACCAAATTCAATATACTACACCAACTATGATGTATCCTATTGGTGCTCTGCATCTGGACTTCTGGAGCACACGAAATTTTGCGCATTCTGTTGTTCCTTAACTGGTTAACGATTTTTATTGCAAATTATTAAAGTTTTACATAAGATTTGTACTTTGATTAATCAAACTACTGTAATCTTGTAGAATCTATGAAATCTAGAATGGACATCTTATCAGAGTAATCTGATTTCAAGTCTTCCTCAAGCAATGGTGTTCTTGATTCTACATAAGTTTTTGGAACTGGTCGACCACATGTTCGTTTTGCTGCAGTTTGCAAGGATTGGCGCTCTTTTTTCTGATGATTATAACCATCTAAACAAGTGATGGAGTTTACATCAAATGCTGGAGTGCTCAACCTAGCAGACCGGAGTCTGTTCCATAGGTTACCTTCCCTAAGAAAATTTCACAAAATCTCAAAAATGATGGCTTACCTTCATATAATGGATAACTCAAACCCTTGACCACAATCTACGAAATCTCTCAAATGATGTCTTACCTTCGCATCCTTCGTATAATTGTAAGAGTGGAACTAGTAGACCAACTTCTCACAACTCCCTTAGATTTCGATTTTGGATCCCGATTTGGTTATCCTGAGAAATTGTCATAGTTAGGGGTGGGCATATTCGGATCGGATCGGTTTTTGGTCCAAACCGTATCCAATCCGAATTATTCAGATTTGTAAAACTTCTATCCGGAACCAAATTTTAAAATCGGATCAATCGTTATTCGGATCAACCGGAAACCAGATCGGGTTGGATCGGTTTCGGATTTAACCCGAATTTAAAACAATAAGATGAGACATTTTAAAAAAATTATTATTTTGTCTTTTTTTCATATAAAAATTAAAACGTATATAGTTCTAGGTTTTTCTCTCAATTATTATTTTTTCACGAATTTACAGTCATGCTTAAATTATATGTCAAAGTATATATATTTTTTTAATAGTATACTTGTTCAAGAATGTGAGTTATATAGTGTGTATATAAATACGTATAATTTGATAAATAAATTTTGTCTTCTTAAGGTGACACATAATAAGAAATATATTGACTAATAATAAAATAACACGTATTAAAAAAATATAACACCAAATATAAAATATTCGGTTAATTCGGACCGGTTTTTAGGCTAAACCGGAACCAATCCAATTCAAACCGGTTCAGACCGGTTTACGTTATTTTTTGACCCGTTTTAATCGGTTCGGTTATCCGGCCTGGTTTTCGGATGGTTTTTTCGGTTTTCGGTCGAAAACCAGATATTTGCCCACCCCTAGTCATAGTCGTCTCACATGTTAGAAATAGTATCCTCTCCGTCGATCCCAAATTGAATCCTAAGAATAAAAGTAAGCACTTCAGCATTTGCACAAGTGAGAAGGACAAGTCATTGGAGCTAGCATTTTAAGTTACTAAATCTTCTTTGTCGGCAACATGTTCTTATAACTCTAGTTACTAGCTTCAAAAAAAATTTAGGTTTGTTACCACTTCGTAGTTGTCTAGTTGTCCCTGTCTCGTATCGCAAATTTTTTTGCATTATCCATTCATTGTTGAGAGCCTTTGCAACCGCGACACGTTCAGGTATCAAAAACCCGATTGCTCTGAAAAAATGGGGTTCCTACCTCAATAGAAAATGACAGGTGTCTTACGTATGTTTGCATATGGTGTTGCTGTCTATCAATGTGTTGAAATTACTAGGATGGGGGAATCCACAACAATGCTTCAAGAAGTTCTGCCAGCAAGTGGAAACTCTTTACTTTGAATGATACCTTCGCACTCCAACACTGGCAGACCTTTACCGGCTTCTCCAAAGAGCAGTTAAACGTGGTTTTCCAAGCATGATTGGGAGCATTGACTGTATGCATTGAGAATGGAAAAATTGTCCCACTGGATGGGCCGGAGCTTACACTGGTCGTAAAGGTTGCCCAACTATTCGTCTTGAAGCAGTGGTGTCCTATGATACATGGATATGGCATGCATTTTTCAGAACTCCCCGAGCTCAAAATGATATCAACATGCTCGGACAGTTGAAAGTGTTCCCACGCGTCATCTCTAAAAGTGCCCTTTCTATGACGTTTAAGGTAAACGACATTACATTCTCAAACCCATACTACCTAGTTGATGGAATTGACCCCCGGTGGTCAACATTCGTTAAAACAATTCTGAATCCAAGGGGTTGTGCTGAGAAACTCTTTACAAAAAAACAAGAAGCTTACCGAAAATATGTGGAGAGGTGTTTTGGTATTCTTCAATCTCGTTTTGCTACATTACGTCACGGTGCTCGTTTGTTTAAATTATCGACACTTTGAAGCATCATGATAGCTTGCATTATTCTTCACATGATTGCGAAGGATGAGTTTGTAGAAGAAAACTTTGTAGAGCCTAACGAAATTGACAACATGAACCCAGCAGGAGCAAACGTTTACGATCGTCCTTTGGACAATGAAGGGTGTCATATTCCTTTCGAGCCAGTGGGAAGAAACATAAAAAATCTTCCACAATTCATTGACCGGGTCAATCAACTTCACTCCTCCTTTCTCCACAAGACTCTTCAACATGCTTTAGTTTTTTTTTAGAATTCAATATGCTTTAGTTGTGCACAACTAGAATTTGGAAGCTCTCGAAGAATGATTGAAGTGGATGTTGGACTTGTTTTTTAAATAATTGACAATTGTATTGTCAAGTGTGTCTAATTATGTGGTATGTATTTAGGGTTGGATTCGGTAGGAATACCGACTTTTTTGACATTACCATGTACCAACCAACTTCTAATTGTTAGGTAAAATTTTGTACTAATACCAACCGTCAAAGTTGATATACCGACTTAGTTGGTACGGTTGGTACTCGATTGGTACAGTTGGTAGTGTGTCTGTACCAAGTTTAAATTGCGACCCAATAACCTAAATGGCCCAACTTTATTTCAACATTCAAATCAATCATTCCAGTTTCAACTTTCAAAATCCAACAACATAATATCAAATCAGTAGTTACAATATCACATCACAAGTTCACAAGTTCTCAACTAAACATAATCAAGTCAATAAACATTCATCAACATCTTAAACACAAACACATTGTCCAGAAACAAAGTAGAGCAGAAGTTCACAAGCAAACAATATCAAATGCATAAGTCGATGGGGAAATTTTTGATTTAGGGTGAGAGTGCTAAACGCCTAAACATCGGTGTGGATGGAGTTGTTCGGTGTGTTTTTTCCAGACTCAAAGTCTTGGACAGAAGCGTTCTCTGCAAATAGAACAACAAAATAAATATATATATGCAGTCTGTAGCTTTACTACACAACAATATATATATATATATATATATATATATATGAAAATTATCAGGTGCGGACGTCCGTTTTTAAGCTAAGGTATGGATTTCCATATTTGACCACATTTTCTCATCTTAACCGTTCAATATCTATGTATATATGAGTAGATCATCTATAAAAAATTTTAGCTAATTTAGTGATCATTAAAGCATTCAAAACTATGATTTAGTATAGAAAGAACGTACAGTTCAGGATGAACAAATTTGGTTCATTCATGGATTGAACACATTTTTGATACCTTAATGACAACCAAATTAAATGAAATTTTATAGAGATTATCTACCTATATATACATAGATATTAAATGGTTAAGATGAAAAAATATGATCAAAAAGTAGATCAAATATGGAAATCCGTATCTTAACTAAAGTACGGATATATATATATATATATATATATATATATATATATATATTTCCCGCCAACATTGATCAAACATGGTGTTTTCCGTCGAAAGCTTCAATCCAGCCGGAAAACTCGTCAGCGACGAGTCCAGGAATGACCAGAAGCTGTTGGGATGCCGCTGGTGTCGTCTCAGGTGGAGGAAAGCCGTCGCTAGCACCAGACAATGAAGAACGGAGAGACGTGGGACGTCCGCTCTCGAACAAGCTCCGTGTGTGTATATATATATATATATATATATATATATATATGTGCAGTCAACAAAATAAATGCACAATGTCATAATCTGTTTCACAAAATAAAGTATGTACCAAGCTGATGTCAGAAAATCATCCATCAACAGTTTTAGATTCAATGCAAGGGTTCAATAGGTGAGCAGTTCTGAGTGAACCTAAGATGATAGCAGTCCACACTTGTCATCATAAAAGCAGAAAACAACTGAATGCAGAAAGAACATTTTTGGCGTTTCCTACTCATGAACCGCGTCATAATTTGGATAATAGTTATATTGACTTAATTGTTGCTTGGCTGATATACAAACTACTGCACTTACTAAATGCAAACACCTAATATTTTTGATTAACTGCATCAAATCTGAAAATTTGATTTCATATATTGAATCTTTCATGTCTAACTTTTTCTCAACTAGAAACGAAGACTGCATTTCTTTAAGTACCAAATTTTACAATTTCTCCATATTTGGGGATTTGGGAATTGCAGAGGCTTGAAAATTTATGTGCAATAGTAGATAGAAAGAAATAAATGGATACTAAAGTATTAGTTGTTTGCAATTGAGTGAGGTATTTTAGGCTTAGAGAGACATCAAAATTTATGTACAAATATGAGATTTCTGTACTTTAGTCATCTTATTATTTGTTTCATTTTCATTTTTCTCAAGTATGCTTTTTTGCAATAGATGGAATTGATGGTGTTGAGCTTGATGAAGTACCCATACAACCAAAAGTGTATGATAAATACAATTGCCACTTATCAATTCCGTCTGTATTTATCAAATTACAACCCTATATATATGTATATATCAAATTACAACCCTATATATATGTATTTATCATTAATAAGTGGCAATTGTGTTGTCACTTTGTGTGCTTTGTAATTTTATTTAATACATGTCTGTAATTTTATCTAACGTATGTTTTGTTATTAATAAAAGTAAAATAATTTCATAAATGTCAAACTTTTATTCACTTAAATAAAATTACATAAATAACTTAAATTACATAAATAATTTCACTAAAATAAAATTACATAAATAATTTCACTAAAATAAAATTACATAAATAACTTAAATTACTTGAATAAAATTACATAAATAACATGCTACTTAAGACTAAAACATTTATTTCAAATAATAAAAGTCATGGGGCTTAATCGAACCACTGGATGTCTTCAACACTACTACTAGCATCTTCTCTTCCTTTTGCTTTAATTGCATCCTTCCTCAATTTCCACTATAGCTTTGAAGGCATTGACAATGTAGTAGTATCTTGTGACATAATTTTCGTGTTTTCTTTTTCCTCCTCAAGGGCTAATACTCTTGCCGCGTAATTTCTGGAAAATTCATCCCTTTTCCTAATTAGCTCAACCGTACAAGCCGTGGTTTGAGCAAGACTTTCTATTGCAAGTGCTGCACGGTCATCTTTCTCTTGCTTCCTCTTACCTTTTCTTATTGCTTCTTTTGAAGCCTTTATTCCCGGCGGCCTTGCCGATGGACTCGGTGGTGTCTCTAAAACTACTTCTTCATCCAAGTTAGTCGGAGAATCCGTCTCTTCCGAGTCAAATGTCGGCAGAGGAGGGGTTCTTGGTGGATCCATGAAGGTCTGGTGTTGCTTAACTTTCTCCCAGCATGCTTATTTATCAAACTCTTTCCCCTTATATTTGTCGGTATAATTAGCTTGAGCTTGTACTAACTACAAATATGAAAGGAAAAACAATTTGTAAATTAAAACAGGAGTTAATTACCAATAACTACAATAATGAAGTCATATTTACCACTAGTAGGCCCATATCAATTTAGAACATCATCAAACTTAATGAAACGGCTTGAGAAAACGGCCCGTCAACACTCGATCCCAAATTACCTAAATAACCTCATTCCTTTCATCGTTTTCGGCTTTTCTCTTCCATCATTTTCATTGTTTTCGGCTTTTCTCTTCCATCATTTTCGGCTTTTCTCTTCCATCATTTACAATCCATCATTTTTTTAGGTATTGACAATTTCATACAAATTGAAAAAAGAGGCTACTCCAACTAAAAGAGTTTTACATTGTTCATTCCAACTTTTTATAACGAAAAGACCAAATAATCCCTCTACTTTTAACAAAAAGACCAAAACCTCTCATTTACTCTCTCTCTCTCTCTCTCACCAGGCAGGTTAAGATTTGTCGCAGTCTAGGCCTAGGTTCGTCGCTGCTGAGGCGCTTCGCCACGCGTCGCTGTCCAAGCCAAGGTTCGTCGTCGTTGAGGCAGAGGCGCGTCGCCATCCAGGTGGAGGTTTTCTACAGCTCCGAGTCAGAGCGTTGCATCCTAGTCATTCAACATCCATCATCGTACAATGACAACCTAGATCTGGACGCCTGGAGTTGACGCTGACGACAGTCGTGAAGGGTGCTAAGCTCGGGTGCCCAGGGAAAGTTTTCTGGTTTTTTCTTAGGTCATTGACATCATGTTGGTGCTTTTTATTACCCCCTAGTAAAGTATGTTTCAACTTTATTGTGTCATAGTAAAACATTTTTTCAACTTTATTAGGGGGTAGTAAAGTTGGTTGTGACGATAAGAATGTGGTTTAAGGGTTCAGTAAGAGTTTATTAGGGGATAATAAAGTTGGTTATGTCGATAAGAATGTGGTTTAGGGGTTCAATTGAAGTTTATTAAGAGGTAGTAAAGTTGGATGTGCAATATTAATGCGGTTTAGGAGTTCAGTGAGAGTTTATTAGGGGGTAGTAAAGTTGGTTGTGCAATATGAATACGATTTAGGGGTTCAGTGGGAGTTTATTAGGGGTAATAAAGTTGGCCATGGCGATAATAATGTGGTTTAGGGGTTCAATAGGAGTTTATTAGGAGATAATAAAGTTGATTGTGCAATAGTAATGCGGTTTAGGAGTTCAGTGGAAGTTTATTAAGGGGTAGTAAAGTTTTCTGTGCAATAGGAATACGGTTTAAGGGTTAAGTGGAAGTTTATTAGGGGGTAATAAAGTTGGTTGTGTAATATGAATACGGTTTAGGGGTTCAGTGAGAGTTTATTAGAGGTAGTAAAGTTGGTTGTGACGATAGGAATGTGGTTTATGGTTCGGTGGGAGTTTATTAGGGGTTAGTAAACTTGATTCCAAATTCCGACGAGATATATTCTGGCGGCCGATAATCAGAGTCTGGCGGTCGGTGACCATGTCTCCTCTCACTTCCATTTTCTCTCTCTAAGCATGTTTTAATGGGTGATGGTAGTATGAGTATTGAAAAATTGTAGGTTGTTATGAGTTTTGTTGGAATGAGCATAATTTTTTAAAAAAAAATGAAATGGTTAATGTTTTTAAAAAACTGTTGGAATAGAAAATAAAGTCCAAAAAAATTAATAAATAGACATTTTCTCTTTTTTTTATCGTTACATCATTTAATCTGCCATTATTCTCGTTTTTCTCCATTAGATGCTGCTCTCAAAATCTTCACAATGGTTTGATTTGCATTGTTTAAGAATATTAATGAGTTATTGGGCTCCACCATGTGGTGTGAAGTCGGGCGATGTGGGAGGGAAAGTTTGTCTGTTGGATTGGTTGGGCACGTGGGCCCCACTAAACTACATATTTTCTTTTGTTGCATGCATTTTTTTTATAAAATATTAAAATAAAATATGGCTTTTCAAACCCTTTTCTCTATCACATGTCTTTTCATCAATCATGTTAAATTGCTGAAATTTCGAGTAATTTAGACATTTGTTATAACTTTATAACTCATTTTAAAGACAAATATAGTCATATAACAACAAAAATCGTCTTTTAGAACCTTTTTTTTCCTAATACTACATATTAACATTAATTTAACGTCTAAATTGGTTGAAATTTCAACAATTAGGCATGATTGATGAAAATTGAAAACATTAGGGGTAAACTTTCAAAATTAAGAGTACGAGAGATGAAATGATGTTAGCTTCAAAGCTCATGTGGACAAACTAAAAATAATTTTTTTTTAATCTAATACGTTAGAGTATGATTGATAAAACAAAATATTAACTTACAACATAAACATAATTCACCTCACGGGCACCGTTAGAAAAATCATGGAGAATTACGTAGCAACCTAGTTAACTCTAATGCTGCAAACCATAACTTTGTCGCCTCGTGAAAGTAACAGTAACCCGAAAACCAATAAACAATGCAGAAGTAGACTAACAAAAATTCTAAAAAAAACATTCTTTATTAGGGAACTAACTTATACTGCAGGAGACCACTCAACACTTGAGACCCCTACCGTGGCACCGGAAGACTGGTCTTCAGGACCCTGCATCAGAACTGAGCCCCTACTCCATCAGCCCCAGCGCCAATACACACCGGGGGTAGTTGACTCTGCCACCAATTTCTCCAGGAAGGCCTTACGTGCCTTGAAGCTACCCTTCTTATTATGTCTTCTGTTTGTTGACATGATCGATGGATATTTAGTTGTTCTTAGGCATGTGGTGCCTTGGAGCGTGGTAATCCTCGTTAAAAGCTACAAAACCAGACTTGTCAACTCTCTCAGAAAATCTAGTCCCACTTTCTTGGTTTTTTAAGAGGATCAAACTCATAACTTCATAATATATGCACTTATCAGTGTGCTATAACTACTTCTCAGTATGCTATAACTACTTCGTCACCCACTTTTATGGTTACACTCGACGTGATTACCCCACTTGATCAACACTGCAGTTCCTTTCAAGCTGGTTTGAGCTCCTTGCACCACTCGTACCATCCTCTGCTTTAACTTTCTGAACCGCCATTTTCCTTCCTCCTAGCCTCCTCTCCTTGGCATCAATATTTGGAAGATTAACCACTCGAATATGACCACCCTACATAGTCAAATGTTAGTTAGAGCATATCTAACAATATTAATAAATTAAAATTTGTCAATTTTTAGATGAAACTTTTTGTTACAAAAGAATACTTAAGAAGTTGACAAATAGAAATTAATAGTGAAAATTGATAAATTTATCAATTTTGAAAAGAGAATTAGTTAAAACCAAGCTAATGTAAAATTTTAGCAATGTTGTTGGAGCAAAAAACTTAAATAATGTTATTGGCCATCTAATTATTGATAAATTTAGCAATACATTTATCAATACTGCTGAAGATGCTCTAATAAAATAGTGGAGGTACATATAACAAATTTATAGGTGTAACTAGAACCTTCCTATTATCAATCTGCAGACAATGATAATCATATACATATGATATCGTAGTTGATATATCTGATGTCGAACATTATATATTGGTATTTCTAGGATTGAGTAATTGATAAATATTAAAATTACATGAGGAATTTGGGAAGAAAAGTTGATTCCATAAATTTGATTCGATACTCACCTCTCTGCTTGGGTATCGAAATATGGGTTTTATCAGGAATTGATTCCTGATGAGCATGTGGAACTCACACTCATTCCAATACCTTGATATGCTAATTAAAATTTGAAATTCTTTTATTCTTGAATCAATTTCGCAACTCTCAATTTTATTCCATGTTAGTAAACATTTGCTGATACGAATTTTTTAAAACCAAATCAACGACTATTGAAGCCATTATTACAGTTTCAATGGCATCTATATAATAGATAAATTATAAGAAAGCTATTGTGTATGCTCAAACCATCACAAGTTCTAGTTTGCAACTTACATTTCTGATTTCATACGTGAAACAGTAAGCAACGTGATGAAATTCTCCCCGCCTCTTCATTCATGACCATATATATTGAATTTTTCTCACAAAATTTATCTTTCCAATTAATCTAGAAAGGTAAACAAGCTAGTCATTAGTGTAATATTCATAATCAGTAGAAACAAAGGCTTTTGAACTTACAACGATATATTGACTTATTGAGCAAAATGTCCAAACTTTATTGGAAAGGCTATAGAGCTATAGCTAGCTAACTACAGTCGATCACAATCGATGGATAATTTAGTTGTTCTTAGGCGGGTGGTGCCTTGGAGCATGGTAATCCTCGTTAAAAGCTACAAAACCAGACTTATCAATGCCCTCAGAAAAACTAGCCCCGCTTTCTTGGTTACACTCTACGTGATCACCCCACTTCACTTGATCACCACCACAGTTCCCTCCAAGTTCGTTTGAGCTCCTTGCAGCACTCGTACCATCCTCCGCTTTAACTTTCTGAACCGCCATGGCCATTTTCCTTCCTCCTACTCTGCTCTCCTTGGTATCAATATTTGGAGGACTAAAAGCTCGAACATAACGACCCTGCAGGTATTTATATATATACATAACAGTTATCAGTGAGCAATTGATGATCAATTTTATCTAGAGTGTACGTGTATGATCATGACATATATATTTCCTTACACTTACAGCAGTCGAAACAGCATGAGTTCCTGTCACAGCATTGACAGTGGCATTCCCCTCTTGTCACACAGAAAACTGGTGTTAGTATTTAGCAGTTATGTAATACATAAGCAATATAAACTAGCTAGGAAACTGAAAATTTAAGGCCAGCATGTTAGATTTGTGGATCATAGCTAGACGATTACATATATGTCGAAAGAGTTTTTCCATTTCGGTTTAGTAAGTTTAACCTCACCGGAAATAGTATATGTCCACAAAATGAGAGGTTGAAAAAACCCAAAGAGAGAAAGAAAGGCAGATACCTAATTGACGACGGGGATATGCGTCGGAGGTCTCACACAGGCATGCAGCAGAGAGGAACAGCAGCAGTGCTAAGCAAGCACACTTCACTGGACCCATATATATAATCTGTCTTCCTTAGCTGATAGCTCTCGTAGGAAAAGAGAAGTAAGTGAGAAATGAACGCAAGCCAAGTACGTGCAGTAGAAACTGGAATTCAAAGAGAGTCTAATGTGTAAACCCTAGTCAAATATATAGGTAGCCAAGCGAACACATATATACCAAGTCAAACGGAAGACTAGGGTTTTCTCAAAACGTAGAAATATTGATTAGAGAAGCCAGGTACTGTGACCAAGAACAAATACTACATGAAATGGCGAGTAACCCATGTGTAGTTTGATCTTCGAAGCATTTGAGAAAAATTTGATGTACTTTTGCTCGAATTTTCAGAAACAAACCTGGAAGCAAACACTTTATATTGAAATGCATGGTGAAAGGGCATGGTCAAGTGGGAGGATAAATATGTACTGTAGCGTGGAACTGAAGCTACGGAAGTTAAGGTGTTCTGTCCCTGTCTGCCGCCAACAACAAGAACAAAAACAAGAGCTGGCTAGCTCTTACTGCTCGATAGCTTTAGCCTACATTGGTTTGGATGCCGAGGTTGCCTGAGCTCGTTCCATGTATGCAGTTTATGGGAGGCTACTGTTTCTCATACATGAAAGTGCAGTGCAGGCAGTTTGAGCATACCTATATGTATACCGTAGTGCAATGCATGAGAGATGTAACGGTGAGTTTAAGCAAGAGATAACTAATGTATATATTGATTTATGGCTCATCCTTAACATATATATTATGAGCTAGTTACGTACGGTTCTGTTACACGATACGTAGAATTACGTTTGATACGCTGCGGTCGAAAGTTTGAAATAGGCCAAGCACCCGAACATATATATATATATATATATATATATATATATATATATATATATATATATATATATATATATAGGGCTGCTTGGCTACGGACGTTTGATGCGGATGTGTGATTTTGCCTCACTTTTCGATCTTAGTTTCAGATCTTAACCGTTCAATATCTAGATATATATGTATAGATTATCTCTATTAAATTTCATCTCATTTGGTGATAGTTAAAATATTCAAATCTATGATTTACCATGAAGAAAATTGATGGTTCCGGTTAAACAGTTCAAGAACCGTTCGTTTCTTTATGGTAAATCACAGATTTGAATGACTTAACGATCACCAAATGAGATGAAATTTTACAGAGATAATCTATATATATACCTAGATATTGAACGGTTAAGATCTGAAACTAATATCGAAAAGTGGGGCAAAATCACACATCTGCACTAAACCCTTTGGTGCAGACGTCTGCACCTGAGAATATATATATATATATAGGTGTTCGGATTATCACGTATCCTCTATATTAATAAAGTCAAAAAGATTTTAGGAATGGTTAAATTTTTGAAGTAACTAAAATAATCTTAATTAATTAAAATTTCAAACTTAAGAGTTAAAATTTCAGTAACTATGATTAAAATAGTAATTGACGCCAAACATGTGAATCAGATTCTTTTTCATTTGAAGAAAAAAAAAGTGGAGATGAGAATCGGAATGAGAGGAAGTTATGATTAAATAGAGAGAATATTCAGATATTAATTGCAAAAGAATTATATAAAAACAGGAAAGAAAATTAATACGCACGGGTCAAAATGCTAGTTTTCTTTAAGTGACAACTGTTGTAGCAGAATTACTCGATATAATCTATCACAAATTTATGCAATATCATGCAACTGTCACATAAAGTAGTTAAATATATGTGATATTCTAAAATGTGATTCACATAACATTATTCGTGCTCATTTTATAAGTTTCTTTCTTTTATTAAATTAGAACATACCTAAAATTAAGATATCAAGCCAATATCCATGTTGAAAAACAACAAAACCAAAAGATAACATAAACAAGAATAGAGTTGATCGCATCAAACACATCAAGATGCACAATATATTGGACTCCGATTGCGAGTAGAGTAAGAGTCGCATTTAGTGGATTTCACAAGAGAAGAAGATCGAAGAAAAGAAAAACTTATGGATATAGCTCAGGAGTAGTTAGGATGCATATCTACTATATATGACCTGGATCGTATATACCACTTAAGCTAATATCATGGTCCTTGGTATAAATCACGAGAAATACTTGCATTAATACCGGTATTGACGCGTGATTGCATACTCTATTTTATTTACATATTTTTACCAATGTAAATCATAATCTTAGCCGTTCTAAAAGTTTAATTAACCAATCAAGACCACCTCTGCAAAAATCAATTTGAAAAAAGATTGTTTGCTTAACCAAATGCATCAATTAAATGAACGGTCGTTCTTGAGACTAACTTTCACCATAAGTGTCCATTTGATTGAAACATTTGGTTGAGCAAACGATCATTTTTTCAAATTGATTTTTTGCATAGGTGATATTGATTGGTTAATTAAACTTTTAAACGGCTAAAATTATGATTTATATTGATAAAAATATATAAATAAAAAAAAGTCACAAGCATCAGTACCGATATTGATGCAACTATTTTCTATAAATCACCCCTTGTTGCCTATTTTCATATATTTAAACGGCCAGTATGAAATGAACCGCCTTCGAGTTCGTGCCATGGACAAGCCAACTTGGACTCATAAACTAGAATACAAAAGGCATTTCATGGATCCAACTATAGCTACTTTCAGTGGGTGTCCCTCGCCTACAGTTTAGCTCATTTGTTTTAAACCACCTCGTCTAATTATGTTTCTTCAAATAAACTAGGTCGAACTTTGTGCAGTGTTGCGGTTCATCCCATTGTTCGTGTATCCAGAATCATGTGCTGCCACAGATTCATTAGTTCCGTGCCTTTCTATCAGCCATCATACTAAGGCTTCTAGAACGATCCATATATATCTCTTTTACCAAATGTTCAGATAGACATACGAATGAAATTAACCCCCCATATCCGCTAATTAGATCAGCAGATATATTAACAAAACCAAAGAAAACAATAATGCAGAGAGCAAGAAAAAAGGTATAGAATGGTGGAGATCGACCTTACCCGGAATATTGGTTTGACAATATGTGGATCAGAAACCGTATGAGACTAATCGAGCACGAACGAAGGGATTCGGATACGGCAAATTTTATCATCAAGAGATGACATATATCTGGAGCAAGGTTGGCAATCAACATATACAGATCCAATGTAGGTAATGAATACAATTGTATTTGGTTTTGAAAAGATTATTAAGGAAATTAACATTAAATGTTGTCAACAATACTGATTCATGCATGTAAAGATAGAGTAGGGAAATTAATAAAGGATATTTCAATAAAGATGCTAGGCAGGTTGAAATTGTTTTATTAGACATAGCCAAAATTCAAAAACTTGAGGCGAGTTCTTAAAATGGTGTCTATGGTCATACAAGAAAAAAATACCACAACCAATTGGTTTAGAAAAATTAGTCATTATTCCCTCGTAATTTGTAGCTATGGAAAATGGGATAAAAGAAGTAATGTACTTTAGAAATAAAATAAAATAAATAATATTAGCTCCAGACGAATGGATGGCTAAGTAGAATGGATGCGATAAATCGAGAAAGAAACGAAAATAATTCCTTTCTCGCGACTGGACTAAGGCTCGAACACGTTGAGCTTATGTTTGTTTAATCTGTTTTGTTGGTGTCTCCGAAAATGCAAGTTAGTTGACAGTTGACACTCACTAGTCACTACCGTACGTTATGCGTTTGTCTCCTATACCGGAGGGTATAGCATGCTTATGAGTAAAGAATTATGCTGTTCACAGGGGACCGGGGGGAAGGGCTTTTGTGTGGTTTGTATGTATGCTATACCGTCTCGAAGAGCCGAATTGCACATCATATTTTCTTTTGTGCGTATTTTGTGTTGTCACTAAAAAGCTGGAGCTACAAGACCTGATTGAATGAGCTAGGATTGATCGAGCTTTAGAAGGAAGAAAAAGCCACATAACTAGATGAGGATTTGATCATAGTGTTGAAACATGTTTTGTACCAATCGGTGATACGTGTGTATAATATGTGTTATGATGATATGTGATGATGAATTGTGAACGTCACGAGATTTATAGTGATTCACCTTACCTTTGACGGGTAAGACTACGCCCACTTAACATGTATTAGTCTCGGATGACTTAATGACGAATTACAAGATAGCTACTTGTAATTCGTCAGTAAGACTAAAAGGAAGTAATAAGGAGGAAAGAGTCTTCTATTTATAGGAAGGGGAGACTACCTCATTTTCTACATTTTCGATGTGGGACAGGAGGTCCGAATGTGTTTCGTGAGGGCATGTTGGTGAGGCCAGCAATATGACTTCCCGATGTCGGATCGGCGACCTCCCGGTGTCATTGTGTAGCTTGTGTGACAACCTTCATGATGTATGTCGTGGTCGAGTCTTGTTATGGCTTACGGGCCGACATAAATGGTGTTACTTATGCTTGGCGGTAGAGATACATAGTGGCTACTCCCACAAGTCCCCAAGTAAGAGAGTGTTTTTGGTTTGAAAGTTAAAACAAAGTCACCAAGCATAAGTAATGCCAATGTGGCGCCTAGCCCTACCAGTCCTCGAGTTCCTCAATCAAGAATGGTTTTGGTAGGTTATGTCGTCTTTTATCGTTGATGAAGAAGTCTTGTCGTTGGTCGTAGATGGCAAACTCTCACCTGTTGGCGCTGATGGCGGACTCTCGCCTGTTGGCGATGATGGCGGACTCTTGCTTGTTGGCGTTGATGGCAGACTCTCGCGTGTTGGTGCTGATGGCGGACTCTCGTTTGTTGGCACTGATGGCGAACTCTCGCCTTTTGGCGTTGATGACATACTCTAGCCTATTTTCATGCACACATGTAACCAAGAAAATACTGGTAGTTGTTCACTTACAGCGATAGGCGAAGCAGTAGATACTAGATGCAACATCGTGTAAGGCAGTTGTCCTCTTACATCGATACGTAATCAGTAGATGCTGGAGGCAGTATCGTGTAAGGTAGTTGTTCTCTTACATCGATACATAATCAGTAGTTCTCCTACCGCTGCAAGGTTTTATCTCATACGACGGCAAGGTAAATGAGTAGTTCTCCTACGGTTGCAAGGTTTTATCTCATACGACAATAAGGTAAATGAGTAGTCCTCCTACCGCTGCAAGGCTTTATCTCATACGACGACAGGGTAAGCAGTAGATTCTGGAGATTAATGTTGGAGACTGTATCGTTGCACTATCTGTTACAACGACTTTTTATGTCGTTCGCCCATTGTGATGGGGCAAGTTGTTATCAAACGTGAGGTTTAGTCAATCGTTTGTTTGTGTAACGTTGTTTGCCTGACTTGTGGAATATCCATTATTTTTGTTGTTAAATGAAATCATTAGGGGGTTATCTTTATTCTGGACATTGACTTTTGTTGGAGAAGAGTGTGTCGAAGAATAATATTTGAGATAATCCTGTTTCATTTATAGCGTAGTTAGCGTTCACAAACATGTGGTTTTCCATGTTTGAACATTTTGTTGAGTCAAGTACACGTAAAAACGTGTTTCGAGAAGTCCTTGAGTTTCAGTGTTTGAAATGGCGAAGTCTCATGAGTTGGGTAGTCCCCGAGCTTTAAAGTGTGTGGTGTAAATCCACATATGCCGGGTATTCTCCGAACTTTGTTAGTGAAGTGACATATTGTAATGTGCAAATGTGTACAAGTCTTCTAGTTTCACTATTTAAGTAGGGAGCGTTCGGGTATGTATGCTTCAACATAGTGAAAGACTTTGCAAAGTCTATATATGCAAATGTATCATGACATGTAATTATATTAAGTATTAGTAGTCATGTCTCTAGTTAATAACTTATACAGAGAAGTGTTCGGTGAGCATGCTAAATGACGTATCATTGTGCAAGCAAAACATGACAACTGTGTGGATACAACTTTGTAACTAGACATAATTGAAAATCATAAAACATGTAATGAGCTCTTTACAAGTGCATATATGAAGATTTGATTTTACTCATCTTATCTCGAGAAGTGGCGTTATACCAAGGGGCGTTGTGCACGCTAAGGTGCATGCTGGGGCGCTGCCAAAGGCGAAGTGCATGCTGGGGTGCACACTGGAGCGCTACCAAAGGCGGAGTGCACTCTGGGCACTGCAAAAGAAGGAGTGCACGCTAGGGCGCTATCAAAGGCGAAGTGCATGCTGTGTGTTGTCAAAGACGAAGTGCACGCTAGGCGCTGCCAAAGACGAACTCTGGAAAGCGAAGTCTCATCTCTTTTTTTGTTTCGAATTTGAATTTCACGCCCTTTCTCTCATTTTGGACTTCCAGTTTATGGGATTTTTGTGTTGCCTTCTGCTTCGTGCATGGCTCCACTGCTGCTTCCATGTCCCTTATGATAGTGTGGAAGGATATGATGGTCAATGGGGTGGCTGGGAAATCTTCATATCCATCCGCTCGTTGTCACGTGTCGCCTCTCTACTTACAGTCGTGGATACGCTGTAGAAGTATAACAATTCGCTGTCTCGGCTCCGCTGTCGCCTCCGTGTCTCTTAGAGGGCGTAGTCCCCTAGTGGATTGTGATGTCGGCTTTCGAAACCGCGGAGTGGCGCTGTAAGTGGCAACATGTGACGGCAGAAGCCGAGAACGGAGAGTGATGGCAGAACCCGAGAGCGATGTCGCTGTTTGAAGGCTCCTAAACCGTTGTGTGAAGACTAGATGTCCAAGACACGGTGGCGAATTCCATCGATGTTGCTGTTCGAGAATTCTGTTGTGAGACCGAGTCTGTCTTCCAGAGTTCATGGATATGGCGGCCACGTAAAGAGATCGAGGCGGAGAGGAGAGAATGGCAAAGTCACTGTCGATGGCGAATCGCCGCAGATGCTAGTTGCTGGGTTTTGGATGTTCGCTTTCCACGCCTCTTTTTTTTTTGAATTTCTCTTTTTCCCGCCCTTTCCTCCTATTGTCCAATGCTGGCCATTTTAGTTTTGGATGGCCATGTCTTCCTTTTTCTTTTGTTCCAAGTATCCCGCCATTCATGCAATGAAGTGAAAAAAAATGCTCCGCCGTTCACATCTAGAAAATCGAGAGATTTGAGAAAAATGTAAGGACTTAGCTATTTGGTAGTGACGAAACCTTTTCCATCAGGTTTTGTACCACTCGGTGATACGTGTGTGCAATGTGTGTTATGACGACATGTGATGGTGAATTGTGAACAACACGAGATTTATAATGGTTCACCTTACTTTTGACGGGCAATGCTACGTCCACTTAACATGTATTAGTCTTGGATGTCTTAATGACGAATTACAAGTAGCTATCTAGCATCAAAAGGAAGTAATAAGGAGGAGGAAGTCTTATATTTATAGGAAGATGAAACTCCCTAATTTTCTACACTTTCGATGTGGGACCAGAGGTCCGAATGTGTTCCGTGAAGACATGTTGGGGAGGCCGGTAATGTGACTTTTCATTGTTGGATTTGCGATCTCTGAGTGTCGTTACGTAGCTTGTGTAACAGCCTTCGTGATGTATGTCATAATCGAATTTTGTTATGACTTACGAACCTACATAAATAGTATTACTAATGCTTAACGACATAGACACATAGTGACTACCACATAGATTCATTGTTATGAGCATCGAACAAGAAACAATGCACATTTGCGTTAGTGTAGAAGAATCAAAACTAAAATGAACTGTAGTAAGTAATAGAGTCCAACATATAATGATGTCCCTCTCCCTTTTATAACTCATCCCCCCACAACACTCATTCGTCTTCTTTTACTTATTGCTTCATCCCCACAAATTCATCATGCATCTTCTACTTTTTGCACCACTCTCATTTTAGGTCTCACTCGATGAAATGCGAAGTCACCATTAGCTAGAGTGACAGCCAAACATATTTAATTTTTATAAACGCATATACTAGTTTGTTTGGTTAGTATTTGCTTCACAACTAGCTTATTACTGTCGGTAGTCAATGATATAGACCAAAAAAGAAAGATTAACAAGCATAACTTTGAAATTACGCTACCAAAATTATTTTCCTTAATTCAAGATTTCCCATTTAATTCAAAGATAGCTAGTCGATCACACAATATCCATCAGTTAAGTGATGGCTTTGTTTAGGGTTTATGTCAATTGGTTTACAAATAATTTATTTATTATTCCATTTCTGGAAAGTTATATTACTTTTATTTTGCTAATATACCCTAAGATTTTGTGCCTGATCCGCCAATTATGCTCTATTCAATTGTAATCTAAATATTTATGGTCAGATTTTTACTGTGTGACAGAGAATTCAACCTCATCCAGTCATCCTACGATGAAAAAAAACGATAACAGTAAAGAAATACGAAAATTCAAAAGAAGGAAGGAAGACTTATTTCACTCTTGTCCGACAAGAATTCCTTCCAGAGTTCAATATCTCTCTCCCTCTCTATGTATCTTCCTCATGTCCTAAACTCTATCATTCTCAATGAAATATAAACCTAGCTATCTAGCTAGCTTAAACTTCAATTCTGATTTCCCATGATTCCACTTGAAACAAAATCCCTACTTTACCATGCAAGTCTCATAGTCACCTCCTAAAACCAATCTTGCAATTCTCCCCGATCAAAATCAAAATGGGGTCTGCAACATCTTCTATGGCTGCAAAGTTTGCATTCTTTCCACCAGATCCTCCATCATATAACATATTCGTCGATGAACCTACTGGGAAGATGAGGATCTGTGATGTTCATCCCAGAGAAGATGTGGACGTGATGAAGATGAACACCAAGAAAGGGAATGAGATTGTTGCCGTGTTCTTCAAAAATCCATCTGCTTCACTCACTATGCTCTACTCTCATGGAAATGCTGCAGATATTGGTCAGATGTACCACGTTTTCAGTGAGCTTAGTATTTATCTGGGTGTTAATCTAATGGGGTCAGTATATCAATTTGAGTTTCCATGTTCAGTTTTATCAGTATTGTCACTATTGTGAGCTATAGACGTGATAGGTTTGGTTTGCTTTGCAGGTATGACTATTCTGGTTATGGACAATCTTCTGGAAAGGTATAATATTCTTGTGAGATCCTGTATGTGCATGCCTCAGTGTTTCACAACATTGGATACTAATTTTCAAATGAGAGAGAAATGATTTTTGACTTCTATTTTTCCATAATGTTTACAATACAAATTGTTGGGATTGCTATAGGTGTAGAACAAATTAGGTGTATGGAAAAATAATTTGATGATGTTCCGAAGTTCATAAGCAGAGATATTTTCTCCATTGACTTTCTCTTGAATCAAAATCCTAGTCTTTAGCCGCAAATTCTAGTTTTCATGCTAGCATAGTTTTGTGTCGCTTTGGTGATTTTGAGATACGTAACAGGAGATTGTAATGATAAACTTTATCATGAAACATGTCAAAATCTAATGACACTTGAAATATTTTCGATCATGATCATTTAATGGGTGAACTGTTTTGGATCATGATAATTTTTCACAACATTGTTTCTTTGGTCTTAAATTCACTTTTCAACAATTTGATTCAATATATTAACATATCTTTGTCCATCAGCCAAGTGAGCAGGACACATATGCAGACATAGAGGCTGCATATAAGTGCCTTGAAGAAACCTATGGTGTAAAGGAGGAAGATGTCATACTGTACGGACAGTCAGTTGGAAGTGGACCTACTTTGGATTTGGCTGCTCGTTTGCCTAATTTGAGAGCTGTGATTCTTCACAGTCCAATACTTTCTGGTCTCCGAGTAATGTACCCTGTTAAGAAAACATTCTGGTTTGACATTTACAAGGTTTTCCCCTAACTTTTGATTGAACAAGAACATATGTTTGCTTGTTGGACGGAGTTATATAAATCTGTTACTCAAAGTGTTTGATTTGCATCTGTTGCAGAATATTGATAAAATGCCACTCGTTAATAGCCCGGTTTTGGTGATTCATGTAAGCTTTCATCAACTGAAATTTTCTAGTTCTTTTATATGCTACATATTATGATCGACTACTAGTATTTAAGGTGCGTTGTGTTGCTTATTCTGAATCTGTTCATGTACTTGAACTAGTCATGTATTTTGCTAGGGTACTGAAGATGATGTGGTGGATATCTCCCATGGTAAGCAGCTGTGGGAGCTTAGCAAAGACAAGTATGAACCTTTGTGGCTTAAAGGAGGTAACCATAGTAATCTGGAACTCTACCCAGAGTACTTGAGGCATCTCAGGAAGTTCATATCTGCGGTTGAGAAGTTACCACGACATCTAAATCTAACTGAGCTGAGTCCTCTCAAGACAATAGACGACTTCCAAAGGGCAAGATCAAGCAGTGGAAAGAGGGACAAGGCTAGGTGGAGCACCGGACAGCTGAGAGAAAAAGCAAGAAGGAGCACAGAGAATATAGAGAAATCCTCCTCAAGAAACACCTATAGTAGAGAAAAATCGGGGAGAAAGCTAAGTGTGGATCGATCCTGGAAGGCAAGGAATAGCACAGACTCAGATAGAGCAAGAAACAGCTTCGACCGGTACTTAATCTTTCCATTTTGATTACATTCTGTTTATTTTCTGATTGTTGATGTCGTTGTTTTGCAAACTATGCAGCTTGGGAGATATGGTGAGGTCCGTTGGATTGTGCAATGTTGATTGTATGAAGCCAGCAGCTTTCGAAAGTTGAGGTTGATAGAAAGATTGAGTGAAAATATTTCAGACTCCATGCATGTTTGGTTGATGTGTTGTTTGGCTCAAGGGAATGACTTTTACCCAAGATTTTATTTTTCCTTTTGGTATAGGAGAAGCCCCTTCTCCCATGATTTATTTATCAACTGGTATATTGGTAATAATATATATCATACCCCATTTGGGTCTTCATTGTGTCTTTTGATCTTTAGAATATTCTACTCTACAATTTCTTATGTATAAGTTTTTACTTAGCTCTATGAGGCTTGACTCAACTATAGCCTAACCACTGAACTCATTCCAAACTCAAGTTGAGTCGAGTTCAACCTGAAGAAAACACATCCAAGACAACTCAAACTTTAACTTCCTAAATTAAGTAGAAGTAAGAACAAATTTCACAATTTGTGGCCATATTTGCCCACCAAATAGCAAAGCACAACATATGTGAATGAAACCAAGAATCTGGTGCACCTAACTAGTGAAAACAAAAAACTAGTGTTCTGGCCACACTGGCACTGACTTGCCTAAATCAATCTTTTTATATCAAAAAATGTTGCAATTAACTTTTTTAACATAATTAAAGGTTCAAGAAACATTTATTCAGTTAGAGTAAGAATGTAAAATACCATTTTGAAGTTTTTAAAACGTTAGACACCAAAATTTTATTTCTATAAAATGTTGGTCACTGTTTAAATTATTTTTTTTTATTTTTGAAATATTAAACTTACCTATATTAAGGTAAATACAATATGTGAAAAAGAAAAAGAAAAATGGAGAGGATATTGTTGGACTGTTGGTTGCTGATTGCTGACATGGCAGCATCTAGGCCTTACAATCCCCCAGAACAATGCTCACAAGTCCAAACAAAACTCCATTGTTTTCATCTTTCTAGAACCCTCCTCTTCTCCCCTACTTAAAAAGTGCTAAAACCCTCACGAAAGTCACAAGGGTTTTTACACTGGCAGTGTTCCAAACTCAACAAACACACTTCTAGAGATTAGGGCTCAATGGCTCCTGTTCTGAGCAGAAGCTTATCCACAGCCTCTCTTGCTTCACTTCCTTCCTTCTCACTCAGAAACCCCAACAAGGCCTTCAACCTTAGAACTTCCTTTGTGCCCCAAAATGGGCTCAGAAGGGGCTTAACTTGTGGTGGTTTGAAATGGAGGCTTGAGACCAATAATAGGCAAGTCACTGTTCGCTGTGATGCGGCGGTCGCCGAGAAAGAGGTCGCCGATGCGCCCGGTGAGGAATTAGAGTACCAAGCCGAGGTGTGTTCTATCTGTTTGTACTAAAGTTTGGTTCTTGTTTGGGTTTCTGATTGAATTGGGTTGTGAAATTTCTACATTTTTAGATGATTTGTGGGATTTGTGTTATATGGGGCAATCAAAATGGATGCATTGGGTTTAAAGTTTGGGGCTTTATTGCTTATAGTTTCATTTTCATAATAAATTTCAAGGCTTTTATGTGAAGTGTGGTGTTGTTTGGGTTTCTGAGTTATGGGGTTTTTACTTTGTTAGTAGCTTGGAGTGTATAGTTTTCATTTTCGGAATTGGGTTTTGGTTTGTGAATTGAAAGTTGAGGACTTTGAACTGATTGCAGGTCAGTCGGCTAATGGATTTGATAGTGCACAGTCTCTACAGTCACAAGGAAGTGTTCCTCAGGGAGCTTGTTAGGTAAGCTCAATATGCCTAGGCCTCGATAATTCAGGGTGTGTATAGAATTTGAATGGAATAACATGTGCATTATGGTCTGTGTTGATATGCTGAGTTTGTTTTGTTATCATGTTCAGTAATGCAAGTGATGCTTTGGACAAGTTGAGATTTTTGAGTGTGACTGAGCCTTCTCTTCTTGGAGATTCTGGTGAGCTACAGATACGCATCAAACCTGACCCGGAGAATGGGACTATCACTATATCGTATGTTTCTTCCGAGCGTTTCAAATTTTAGGTTGATTTTGAAGTTTATTTTGCTCCTTAATGGATTGTTGCAGATGATTGACATGTTGTTTTCTGATGTTTAGGGACACTGGTATTGGGATGACGAAAGATGAACTCATTGACTGCCTTGGTACCATTGCTCAGAGTGGAACTTCAAAATTCTTGAAAGCGCTGAAGGTGTCTCTCATACTGCATTGTTTTGCAGTTCACTGAATCGTGGTTTTGTTCGTTCATGCTTCTGAATCTTTACTCTCAACTTTGAGTCTTATTTTTGTGCTTATGTTTTGTTAGGAAAACAAGGATCTGGGTGCAGACAACAGTTTGATCGGTCAATTTGGTGTTGGGTTCTATTCGGCTTTTCTTGTTGCTGACAAGGTGCGGTATTGGTTTCACTTTCCCCCACTTGTTTAGTTTTTTTTCCTTGTAAATATTATCTGCTCCTAGTAAAGCTTGCTGTCTTGAGCAGTTACTAATTGGCTTATACATATTTTGCACAATCAGGTAGTTGTGTCTACAAAAAGCCCAAAGTCAGATAAGCAATATGTCTGGGAATCAGCTGCTGAGAGTAGTTCGTATGTGATTAGGGAAGAAACAGATCCACAAAAAATGATTAGCCGTGGGACGCAGATCACACTATATTTAAGGGTGCGTTAACTCCTTATTCATATCTCATACATTTGTGGGGGCAATAGATATGTTTCCAGCTATTTATTTATGTTTGGATGACCATCTTTTATGTTTCTTCTTGCAGCCGGATGACAAGTATGAGTTCTCAGAACCGGCCAGGATCCAGAGTTTGGTGAAGAATTACTCTCAATTTGTTTCCTTCCCCATCTACACATGGCAAGAAAAATCAAGGACCGTTGAGGTTTGATTTCTGCTTATAACAAACCATTTTCCCCTTCTATAGTTCCACTGTATTTTTTCTTATGGTTAGAGCTTTAAGTCTTTACTAATTGAAGGTGATAAACAGAATAACGATTATCATCCAAGGTGATAAGGTCTTCATTGTGTTGACTTTACAAAAATAATCCTGAAGTCTAGTCTCCTCTATAGAATTCATAAGCAACTGTTCACTGTAAAAAATGAGTATTAGCTTTTCCTACAGTTTTTACTAAGTTCAAACTTTTGGCAGGTTGAAGAGGAGGAAGAACCAAAAGAAGGAGAGGAAGCAAAGCCAGAGGTAATTAACATGCAATCTGAAGTGTAGGCAATATATGTTCTTAGAAAACATTGCATTGAAGTGTGTACTTGTTTATCAGGGTGAGAAGAAAAAGAAGACAATAACTGAGAAGTACTGGGACTGGGAATTAGCCAATGAAACAAAGCCTATATGGGTGAGTTCATTAGTACTTTTTATTTCTTGGTATATCTAATATAGACTCAGTATGATCTGTTTCTAATGTTCATGTGTTGTCTCTTATTTTTTACGTTGTTTTGCTTTTGCAGATGCGAAATTCAAAGGAAGTAGAAAAAGATGATTACAATGAATTCTACAAGAAAACATTTAATGAGTTCTTGGATCCACTTGCTCACACTCACTTCACCACTGAGGTACTGAAATGACTCTTTCTCTCTCTCTCGCTCGCTCTCTCTCCCAGAAGTTTGATTGGGAAGATAGAAAACTTTAGCCCGATTTGGATGCTAACTTTTTACTTTGATATGTATGCAGGGTGAGGTGGAATTCAGGAGCGTTCTTTATATTCCTGGGATGGCGCCAATGAACAATGAGGATATAGCAAATCCAAAAACAAAGAACATACGGTTGTATGTGAAGAGGGTGTTTATCTCAGATGATTTTGATGGTGAACTAGTAAGTTTCTCCATACTAGAAACTGTACAAATTTGATAATCCATTGAGCTGATTCTTTCTTTTTGTTGCATGGTCATAATTTTCTTTGTTAAGCTTTTAAGTCCATGTTGTGATGGAATAACAATTGGTATATCATTCAGTTCCTTGTGTTTGAAATTTGATTTTTTTTTTGTTCGTGATGGTCTATTTTTGTATTTTATTAAATGCAAATGTTTCAAATATAGTGTAAATGATATGGACATCACATGCATATTTGCTAAAATAAAAAGAATTGTTTGCCTACACAGTATAACTGATATGTCTTTTTTGTAGTTTCCAAGATACCTGAGCTTTGTAAAGGGTGTGGTGGATTCAAACGATCTTCCTCTTAATGTTTCCCGAGAGATTCTTCAAGAAAGTCGAATTGTAAGTCCACTTTTTTTTTTCTCTTTTTGCCAAATTATAATGCTGGTCAGTTCTTATGTGTTTAGATTTGTATTATGGAACATGACTAAAGATCATACTATATGCCTACTGATTTCAGGTACGAATTATGAGAAAGAGACTAGTTAGAAAAACATTCGACATGATTCAAGAAGTCTCTGAAAGTGAAAATAAAGAGGTGGGTGGAAGCTATTTATGTGTTTGATCTTTTCGTTCCAGCTTGAAATTTTTATTGACTTGGAAAGTTGTTGAACATGAGCTCAGGATTACAAGAAACTGTGGGAGAACTTTGGAAGGTTTCTAAAGTTGGGTTGTATTGAGGACGCTGGAAATCACAAGCGCATAACACCTCTGTTACGGTTTTACACTTCAAAAAGTGAGGAAGAACTGACGAGTTTAGATGAATATGTTGAAAACATGCCTGAGACCCAGAAGGCTATCTATTACTTGGCAACAGACAGTCTGAAAAGTGCAAGAAGTGCTCCATTCTTGGAAAAGTTGGTTCAGAAAGATATTGAGGTATGTAACATGCAAATTTTAGTCAGTAAGGAATAATGTTAATTTGTAGAGAATTATCCATTTGCAAGTTATTGATTGGATTGAAAAGACAAGGTTTTTTTTTAAAATTTTTTATTCACCTTTTCTAATTCTTTTGTCTATTATTATGGTGACTATTTATCCCCAGGTTGCTGATGTTGATCCTTTTTCTTAGGTTTTGTATTTAGTTGAACCTATTGATGAAGTGGCCATCCAGAACCTACAAACTTACAAAGAGAAGAAGTTTGTGGACATTAGCAAGGAGGATTTAGAACTTGGTCAGTACCTTCCCCTTGTTGTTTTTCAACACTTCATCACATGAAAATGTTATTGGAAACCCATTGCACTATATTAAGTTTTGAGGCATATGTCTCATTATCTTCATAATTCTCACCAATTTTTTTTGTTATACCAGGTGATGAGGATGAGGTCAAGGACAGGGAAACGAAACAAGAATACACTCTGCTCTGTGATTGGATGAAGCAACAACTTGGTGATCAGGTTGCGAAAGTCCAAGTCTCGAAGCGTCTAAGCTCATCTCCCTGTGTGCTTGTTTCGGGCAAGTTTGGATGGTCTGCTAATATGGAAAGGTAGATTTTGCCTTGAATGATACATATTATACGAGATTTTTCCCTCCATGTCCTTGTTATGATAAATAATATTTATTTATTTATTTGTCTGCTTTTCCAGATTGATGAAAGCCCAGGCCCTTGGAGATACTTCAAGTTTGGAGTTCATGAGGGGCAGGAGAATATTGGAAATTAACCCAGACCATCCTATCATTAAGGACCTAAATGTGAGTTCAGTAAATATTCGTTGATTAGTTTATAATGTAGTGCCATTACAGACTGCGTCATCACCTAAAGTAATTTCAAATTTATGAAAAAGCATAGAAAAGAAAATTGAAAAAGGAAAGGTTCAGGGTTCTGTATAAAGTATTCATGACAGAAAGTACAGAGTTTCATAGATTACTGGATTGACTAGTGTTGTTTCCTTCACAGGCTGCTTGCAAGAACTCCCCCGAGAGCACTGAAGCCAAGAGAGCTGTAGCCCTCTTGTTTGACACAGCATTGATCTCTAGTGGATTCACTGTAGGGGCAAACTCTCTTTTTACTTTTCTCTACCGTCACGAATTATAACTTCTTAATGTGATCCTTACCTTTTCGACCATTAATGATGCAGCCTGACAGCCCAGCTGAGTTGGGAAACAAGATATATGAGATGATGGCAATGGCCCTGGGAGGAAGATGGGGTAGACTGGAAAGCGAGGAGGCAGAGGCAAAGGCACCAGATGACAATGCCTCAAACTCTGATGCAAGCGCTGGTGAAGCCTCTGAAACCCAAGTAATTGAACCATCAGAAGTCAGGGCAGAGAGCGATCCATGGAGTGATTAAATGTCTCACTGAAATCATGTACTACAAAAATTTTGCCAGTATTATTTTTCCTTGTGTTTAGGAAGCATAAAGTTTGGTCGGGGAGATTGCTGTTGCTTTCGTTGAAAAATGGTGATGGTTCCTACTTATATATTTATGTGTTGGGTCCAGATCCTCATAAGCTCCTCCTGTCTCTACCTTTCCCCGTCAATAATCAACTGAAGCATTCCAGTTCCCATCTTTTGCAATATTCATGAGATGAAAAGTTAGAAGATTTACAATACCAACTAAGGGGATCCCCGTTTCAATAACTCATTTGCATTTCTTTTTCCCCACGTACATATTGTCTAGGCTTAATGAGGTGTGGGAAAACGGTAATTGAGATCAGAAATTTACAAGAATGAGAGGCATCTATTGTATAAAGAAATGAGGCTCTCGTCATATTTTAACGCGACCAATCTCGAGGTCCAACCTTGTGTTTGTTTGAACTACTGGTTATAAACACAGACGTATTTTGCTGTAAAAGCTTGAGTTTTATTTGCAGAATGATTGGCTTCTTATAGAGCCATTGTAACAGAAATGGAGAGGATCAAGGATCCGATTACAAAGCTTAAAACTGATGCTAACACTAAGGAAGAATCATTCAAACATCTATCTACTCCCTAAGACTAGGATTTATTCAAACTGAAACTAAATCTGATAGCCGAAGACCAGCTCAGCCTTAACTTGCTACGCAAGTTATTCAAACCAATCCAACAAACCCTCCCTTAAACTGAACTATGTTTGCAACATTCAGTTTAATTCTTCAACACAGCACATTCCGAGCTCCTTTCTAATCTTTAAGAACAATTCCAACTTCAGAGGTTTGGTCATAATATCAGCAAGCTGATCTTTTGTTCCACAGTAAACCAACTCGACAGTTCCCTCGTTCGCAAGCTCTCGTAGAAAATGAAAACGAACATGTATGTGCTTACTCTTTCCGTGCATAACTGGATTTTTGGAAAGCTTAATGGTGGAACTATTATCACAATAAATAGTACACTTACTCTGTGCAAGTCCAATTTCTCCAAGTACTCTCATCATCCATATACTCTGACAGGCACAAGCAGCTGCAGAGATAAACTCTGCTTCGGTAGTAGAGAGTGACACTACTGGCTGTTTTTTAGAGCTCCAAGCAACTGTCCCATTGTTCATCTTGAAGACATAGCCTGAGGTACTCTTGCGATCATCAGAATCTCCTGCGTAATCACTATCCGAATAAGCAACAATCTCTTCTTCTCCTCCTCTCCTGTAAAACAGCCCCAAACCTGTAGTTCCTTTCACATAGCGAAAAACTCTCTTCACTGCTTGTTTATGTGCTTCTGTTGGAGCCTCCATGAACCTTGCTACCAGACTTACTACATACATCAGATCTGGCCTAGTGACAGTTAAATACATAAGGCTTCCTACCATCTGTTTGTAGCCTGTTGCATCTACTTTTCCTCCTCCTGCTTCCTTTGAAAGCTTATAGCCTGGAACAATAGGATTGTTTACAGGTTTACTGTTTTGCATCCCAAATCTCTCCAAAACTTCATTTGCATACTTCTTTTGACAGATAAAAATCCCATTATGACTCTGTGTTACTTCGATGCCAAGGAAATATTTCATGCATCCCAAATCTGTCATTTCGAACTTCTCTTGCATAGATCTCCTGAATTCTTTGAACATTTCCTCATTGTTTCCTGTGTAGATCAAATCATCGACATATAGATTAACTATGAGAATACCTCCTGCTTCATCCTTCTTTATAAACAGAGTATGATCACTGTGGTTTTTCTCAAAACCAGCTTTAACAAAATAGGACTCAATTGTGCTAAACCATGCACGTGGAGCTTGTCTAAGTCCATACAGTGCCTTCTTAAGCTTGTAGACCTTGTTTTTCTCTTCCTTCACCTCAAAACCTTTTGGTTGTTCCACAAACACCTCTTCCTTGATCTCTCCATGCAGAAAAGCATTTTTGACATCAAGCTGAAACACTGTCCAACCTCGATTTGCTGCAAATGCCAAAGTTAGTTTGATAGTATCCCAGCGTGCCACAGGAGCAAACACCTCTGTGTAATCAATTCCCTCTTGTTGTGTATATCCTTTTGCCACAAGCCGAACTTTATGCTTCTCAACTTCTCCTTTCTCATTAAACTTAGTTTTGTAAATCCACTTTACCCCTATCACCTTTCCTCCTTTTGGAAGTTCTGTCAGTTCCCAAGTTCCTGCTTTCTCAATTGCTTGAATTTCACGGTTCATTGCCTCCCTCCAAACTCGACTTCCTACTGCTTCTTCAAATGTGCTAGGATCATTGCATGTAAACAGTCCAGGTTGCTGCAATCCCATGGTAAGATGGTCGATTTCTTCTTCTCCTTCAGATAATCCTTCTCCAGTTTCATAATCTCTCATCCATACTGGCTCTCTTCTATTCCTCCCTTGTGTATGGTTGGTTTCTTCTCTCATATTTTCTTCTGCTTCTTCATCTATCCCTTCTGTAATTCCTTCTGTTGCATCATTCACTTCAACTTCTTCATTTACTTCTGCTTCTTCTGTAGTATCATTTTCTTCTTCTACTAGTAATTTTGTGTCAGTATATTTTCCCACTGTCTTTTTCCAGTCCCACTCCTTATTTTCATCGAATACCACATCTCTGGAGACAACTATCTTCTCTGTTTCAGGATCATACATCCTGAAAGCCTTTGTTTCCTCACTGACTCCCATGAAAACACATTTAAAACTCTTCTCATCCAGTTTCTTCCTTCTGACATTAGGAATAAGGACGTGTCCAATGCATCCAAATACCCTGAAATGCTCCACTGATGGCTTTGTTCCTTTCCATGCTTCTTCAGGTGTTACATTTTGTAGAGCAGATGTTGGACAACGATTGAGCACATGAGTGGCCCAGTTTGCTGCTTCTGGCCATAAAACTTTAGGTACAGATTTGGTAGCAAGCATGCATCGTACCATGTTCATTAAAGTTCGATTTCTTCTCTCTGCAACTCCATTTTGTTGTGGAGAATAGGCTGCAGTAAGTTGACGGCTGATTCCATTTGTATTGCAGTAGCTTTTAAACTCTGTTGAAGTGTATTCTCCCCCTCTATCAGTACGCAGACAGCTGATATAACTTCCAATCTCCTTTTCAACCATGATCTTGAATCTTTTAAACACATCTAAGGCTTCTGATTTTGTATGCAAGAAATAAATCCACATTTTCCTGCTATAGTCATCAATAAAAGTGATGAAGTACCTTTTATGTGAGAGAGACTCAGGAGTAATCGGTCCACATATGTCTGAATGCACAAGTTGCAATGACCTGGATGCTCTCCACATACTCTTCTTTGGAAATGAATCACGTTGCTGCTTTCCTACCACACACTCACTGCATATTTTTGAATTGCTCTTTGGAATAGGTAGTCCTGTTACCATCTTTCGAAAGGCCAAAGTTCTTAATCCCTTCAGGTTAAGGTGACCAAATCTTTGATGCCATAAGGTAGTGGTGTCTGCAGTATTTGCTTTAAAACATACTGATTCTGAAACATTAGTGGACTGAGAAGCTAACAACACAAACATACGATTTGTAGTCATCATAGTTTGAAAAAGTAATCCTTTCTCATTGTGATAGACTTGACAGCAGCCATGTTTGATCAAGATGATTAACTCCTTTTCTTGTAATTGTCCTAGACTGATCAGGTTATTTTTGAGTTCAGGAATATAAAATACCTCAGTGATAATCATGACCTTTCCTTCTACTTTCATCCGAACGTTTCCTTTTCCCATGACAGCTAGCCTCGAGTTGTTACCCAACTTCACACACTGTCTGAAAGAATGATCCAGTTCTGAGAACCATTTCTCATCTCCACTCATGTGATTACTACAGCCAGAGTCTAGGAACCATAATTCTTCTTGTGTGGAACTTTCCTTCTCTACATAGGACATCAGCAGCATCTCTTCTCTTTCTTCTAATTCGGCACACTCAGCATAATGTGCAAAACTGGGGCATTCCCACTGAAAATGTCCTAGTTTGTGGCATCGATAGCACTCAGTGTAAGCTTTGTTGAAAAACCTTCCTCGTCCTCTTCCTCTTCCTCTATAACCATTGTTGAAACCACTGCGTCCTCTTCCTCTTGCACCAGCTCTTTCTTCTTCTCTTATATCTCGTCCATTTGTGACTTTTAAAGCTTGCTCTTCCACATCATTTCGTTTGAGCTTTTGCTCATGAACCAATAACGAGCTCTGCAACTCATCCACAGACAAGGTATTGATGTCCTTCGATTCTTCAATCGAGCATACTATATAATTATACTTCTCTGATAGGGTGCGCATGATCTTCTCAACAATCTTTGCATCCTCCATTTCTTCTCCAGCTCCCCTCATATCATTTGCAATCATCATAACTCTAGAGAAATAATCGTTAACACACTCACCAGATTTCATCTCCAGTATTTCAAAGTCCCTTCTCAGCCTCTGAAGTTGTGCTCGTTGAACCCTGATGTTCCCTTGATATTTCCGCTTCATCGAATCCCAGAGAGCTTTTGAGGTGGCCTTTTGTGTGATTGTTTTGAGAATGTTCTTGTCTATGGACTGGAAAAGATAGTTCTTGGCTCGTAAATCCTTTAGCTTCTGCTCTTCTGAAATTCTGCGTTGTGCTGCAGAAAGAGTTTCCAGGTTTTCAGGTTCTTCGTATCCGTTTTCCACCAAACTCCAATATTCTTTGGATCGTAACAGGTTTTCCATGAGCATTGACCAGTGATCGTAATCTCCATCGAATTTTGGAATGGTCAGGAAACTGTTTCCATCTCCCATCTCTTCACTCTCGTATTTTTGCTCTCGAAGTGTTTCCCTTTCACTCGAACTCTCTTTCTTTCCTTCTATTTCTTCTTCTCAGTTCAGGCCCTATGAGAGGGCTCTGATACCACTTGTTTGAACTACTGGTTATAAACACAGACGTATTTTGCTGTAAAAGCTTGAGTTTTATTTGCAGAATGATTGGCTTCTTATAGAGCCATTGTAACAGAAATGGAGAGGATCAAGGATCCGATTACAAAGCTTAAAACTGATGCTAACACTACGGAAGAATCATTCAAACATCTATCTACTCCCTAAGACTAGGATTTATTCAAACTGAAACTAAATCTGATAGCCGAAGACCAGCTCAGCCTTAACTTGCTGCGCAAGTTATTCAAACCAATCCAACAGTGTTAACATATGCTATGCATTTTTGAATCGTTTCTGTACTTGAAACCAAATTTGCTCAAATCGGAGCATCAACATTGTTACATTGTATAGGAGATGATAGTCTATGTGTATAACAGGGAAAATGTTGTCCTATACTGTTACAATTGATTGATCATTAACACGTTAAACATGGGATCAACTATTCAACTTAATCAAAAACTAAACCCTTTGAACTAGGGAGTGTAAAGTGACTCATATCTACATGGGTCATGGATCATGGATCACCCCCAAATACCTATCCGGATCGGGTTGTACTGACCCGAAACTTTCATAAAAAAACGAGAAGAAAAAGATCGTAGGTTTAAGCAGGGTTTAGTCCTCAAAGGCAGCCACACTCCCCACATTTGTGCTCACACACTCCTCAACATCCTTCTCTTCCAAATCACTCCCTCAAAATCCCAACTTGGCATCCTATCTTTCTTCATAATCCCAATTCAATCCTTCTTTTTGATGTACTGCGTCATCTAGTCTCCAGATTTTCTGCTTTGCGTTCTGGGCAAGCATGTGGAGAACCCTAGCCAAACAAGCCGCTTCTTCTTCTTCAAAAACAAAGCTTCCCTTCCACTCCCAATTCAAATCTGCTCTGAAAATCTCCAAAGAACCGACCTTTCTGGACAAAAGCACGCATTTTGAGACCTGGGTCTGCAGAAAGTTTGGATCTTTGTTAGTGGGTTCAGTTCACATTGGTGAATTGGGCAGACCCAGTTTGCAGAATAATCCCGGTTACCCTTTTGGGTTCTGCAGAGGGTATGCCAGCTCAGCCGAGGCAATTGCTTCGACTGATGAAGATTCCTGGTCTGAAGAGATTCAGGTAATGCTGGAGGATTTGGTGAGGGAGAATAAGGTGGAGGTTGATTCGAGGCAGCCGAAGAGGTTGGTTAGTGGAATGGGTGCAGGGAAGGATGGCATTTTGAGAAGGAGGCAGGTGAAACTTGAGACTGAGGCTTGGGAAGAGGCTGCCAATGAGTATCAGGAGCTTTTGAGTGATATGTGTCAGCAGAAGCTTGCGCCAAATTTGCCTTATATCAAGTCATTGTTTTTGGGATGGTTTGAGCCTTTGAGGGATGCTATTGCAGCTGAGCAGGAGAGTTGGAGTGGTAAGAGGGGTAATTGCAGGCCTAGCCATGCTCCTTACTTTGAGCTGTTGCCGCCGGATAAGATGGCTGTTATTACAATGCATAAGTTGATGGGGTTGTTGATGACTAATAGTGGTGGAGTTGGGGCTGTCAAGGTGGTTCAGGCTGCTTGTGCTATCGGTGAAGCTCTTGAGAATGAGGTTTGTGGGATTGGAATTATGCTTGTTTCGTGTTTGCTTTGTAGTTTTTTGGAGTTAGAAATTATGTTGTTGGTCACATGTCTGCTGAAGCATGAAATTTTGGCTGGAGTTTGCATTCTAGTTTGTGGAAAGCTATTGGTTTATGATGTTAATAGAATAAGTCATAATTCGAAAGTTGATTTGCTTACTGCTTGGATTCAGTGTCATAGTATAAGTCCTTTTGCGTTCTCATGCCTCCAAGACTAATTTAGCACTCAGTCCACTGGCTTATCACTCTGTTTCATTTGCTGTTGGTTTTGAAGTGTTAATAAAAATGTAATTTGACGTTCATTTGCCAGGTTAGGATACTCATGTTTTTGGAGAAGACAAAGAAGAAGAGCAATGCTACTAAGAAACCTAAAGCTGAAATTGATACTGTGACCAATGAACACGAGAATCCTATGAACGAACAGGAGCAAGAGCAACTAACCAAAATACATGAGCACGAAAAACTAACCAAAGAGCAGAGGCTGAGGAAAAAGGTTACAAAGTTGATTAAAATGAAGAAACTTCAGCAAGTAAAAGAAATTGTGAAGGAACAAGATGGCTTAAAGCCATGGAGTCAAGAAGCTCATGTTAAGGTTTGTGACGATGATGGATTAGCATTCCACACTATCTCTTTATTGTTTCTGTTATGATATATTAGTTCTTTTACTTGTCAGGTTGGCTGTCGACTGATCCAGTTATTGACGGAAACAGCTTATATACAACCTGCAGTTGATCAATTAGGAGATTCTCCACCTGATATTCGCCCAGCATTCATGCATACTCTTAAGACTATAACAAAAGAGGCACAGTAAGAAAGATCATCTCTTTGTTCCACTTAACCTCTCTCCCTCTTACATATTAAATGTCTCTCAGTCACTCCCTATCCCTCTCTATATTAACTTCTGTGATTTTTTGGATAGGAAGACCAACAGGAGATATGGTGTTATTGAGTGCGACCCATTAGTTCGCAAAGGGATGGAGAAAACGGTATGTAGAACAGATGTTTTTGGTCATAATTCTTGCCAAGTTATATTTACCAATATTTCTTGTATTCTTATGCCACTACTACATGGGCAGTTATCCTGTCCATTTCTCTTTTTCAACAGTGTATCTCTGAGGAGTAGTAGCTTTACTAACTTTTTTTATTTGTTTCGGTGATCTTTTATATCCAACCAGGCTAGGCACATGGTCATTCCTTATATGCCGATGTTGGTGCCTCCACTAAATTGGACAGGGTATGCACTGTAGATCAGATATAAATTGTTTACATTTATTTCAGTCAAACTTTTGTAGTGTTTAGATTGAACTGCTTAGCCCTAGAATAGTGCAGCCTTTTCCTTTGTTCAGGATTTTACTTTCATTGCAATTTCATTCGAAATAACTAGCTAGGTTAAACACCATTGATATTAGCCAACTCTTATATCCTTTTTTGGTAGGTACGATAAAGGAGCACATTTATTCTTACCTTCTTATGTCATGCGAACTCATGGAGCAAAACAACAGCGCCAAGTCCTTAAATCGACTCCTAGAAAGCAATTAGAACCTGTTTTTGAGGTATCCTTAGGTTCTATTACTTTTAGTTTCAATATGCTATCTGTTCCTGTCTTTAGTAATACACTAATACTAAAGGGTTTCTGACTTGTATGACTTGGCACATCTAATCTTTTTGTTGTTCTTTGTTTTAGGCCCTGGATACTCTTGGAAGTACCAAATGGAGGATAAACAAAAAGGTTCTTGGTGTAGTGGACAGGATATGGGCTAGTGGAGGCTGTCTTGCAGACTTGATTAGCCGTGAAGATGTGGGTTGATATAACTGGTTTTTATTTTTTAAATTTCTCATATTCAGTGGTGTATTTAACCTTTTCTAAATATTTGATTGTGTTTCTGTAATTCGTACTTCATCATCCGGGTTCTTCTTTTTATCACTAAATGATCCAGCATTACCTTTTCGTGTTAAATAGGATCCTTTACCTGAAGAACCAGACACAGAAGATGAGGCAGAAATAAGAAAATGGAAATGGAAAGTTAAAGCTGTGAAAAAGAAAAATAGTGAAAGGCACTCGCAGCGGTGCGATACAGAACTTAAACTTGCTGTAAGAATCATTCGTCACAATCTGAATGATGTAGTCTGATTGGATACTTCAATATTGACTTTCGCTTAATGGGAGCAGGTAGCTAGAAAGATGAAGGATGAGGAAGGCTTCTACTATCCGCACAATCTTGATTTCCGTGGCCGTGCCTACCCCATGCACCCATATCTAAACCATCTTGGTTCCGATATGTGCAGAGGTGTCCTGGAGTTCGCTGAGGGACGCCGTCTTGGAAAATCTGGCTTACACTGGTTGAAGATACATTTGGCAAATTTATATGCTGGTGGTGTTGACAAGCTCTCCTATGATGATCGAGCAGCATTTACGGAGGACCATGTAAACGAAATTTTTGATTCCGCAGACAGACCTCTTGAAGGAAGACGGTGGTGGTTGGGTGCTGAAGATCCTTTCCAGTGCTTAGCAGCATGCATTAATCTCACTGAAGCATTGAGAAGCCCCTCACCGGAGACTACAATTTCTTATATGCCTGTTCACCAGGTACTTGATCTCTGAGCATAGTCGGATCATAATCTGCAAAAAAAAATTGCGACAACCATTTACTTTATTCTCTTATTTCTTTGTCAAGTTCACTTTATTGAAGTTGCGCGGCTCGAGTCTCTTCCATGCTTTACTATGCTAGTCTGATTTCCTAGTTTGTACTGATGATTTTCTTATGTCCAAAAATTGATCTTAGTTCTCCTTTTCTGTTGCAAGGATGGTTCATGTAATGGTTTACAACACTATGCTGCCCTCGGAAGGGACAAGGTAAGGAACTTCTCTTAAATTCCTAAGATGCTCTTAAAGTTTGGTAGTTATAATACAGTTACACAATATTTTATAATGCTACAGAAAGCAAAAAAGACGGCATTGTTTTTCACTTTCCGTTAATTTCGTTATCATACCATCTTTATCAGCCAAGAAGCAAGAATTCAGGAATTCATTGTTGGTTTGTTTATACTTTATACCTCACTTGCGTATTCAAATTTTATTAAATTCTCATCTTTTCAGCTTGGAGCCGCTGCTGTAAATCTTGTTGGGGGAGAGAAACCGGCTGATGTTTACTCAGGAATTGCTGCCAGGTCTCTCTCTCTCTTTCCTCAGCTTTAAATCTTTTCTTCTTTTGTTAATATTGGTTCACTTAAATATGTAGCAATCGTAGGAGCAAAAGAATCAACATCTGTTCATTCCCCTAATGATCTATATTTATTGAAGGAAAAAAATATCAGCATTTACTGATTTCTCTAGGAATTTATCAATAAATGACACCATCATTAATTTATGTACTAATTTATTTCTATTTTCGCAGGGTACTTGATATAATGCGCTCAGATGCGGAGAAAGATCCAGCCATTAATCCAAATACATTGCATGCTAGGATTTTAATTAATGAGGTTAATATTGTTAATCATATTTTCCGTTGGTTTGAATTCCTTTAATGGACAATGAAACTGGTAGCCAGCATATCAAGGTTAATTACATCAGAAGTTAATGTTTTGTCTTGTTGTCCTATATTTATTGGTGTACCTACTAACAAATAATTTTGCTTGCATTGTCATGAAATAATTTTCGTCTGCCCTGGTCGTGCAGCTGCTTCATTTCATGCTTCTAAATCATTGCTGCTAATTTGAAATTTTAGGTCGACCGTAAATTGGTGAAGCAGACAGTTATGACCTCTGTATATGGTGTTACTTATATTGGTGCACGTGATCAAATTAAGAAGAGATTAAAGGAGCGTGGTGCAATAGCTGATGACGCGATGCTGTTTTCTGCATCTTGCTATGCTGCTAGAGTAAGTGAATAATGCTTGAATAGGGTATATGTTTATGTTCTTGTACTGTAATCTGTGCTGATCAATTTGCCATGTACAGACCACCTTGACTGCCCTGGGAGAGATGTTTGAAGCTGCAAGAAGTATTATGAGTTGGCTGGGTGAATGTGCGAAGGTTTGTCTTTTGTATACTGTATAATTATGGGAATGGTCCCGCTCCATCTGGTGTCAGGGTAGGATATGTGGTTTGGAGATAATATACCGTTGATGTGAGTTGCTTGTGTTAAGGAGCAAAACAATTCAATTTTGATCTATTTTGCAGTCACTTTTTTAGTTCTGCTTACTTGACACATAAAAGGTGGAACTTAGACCATACTTGTCATTGGCCTTCTGCATGATTTTAATTCAGATCTAGGTTACGGTTAAATCTTAGAGGGCTTTCTTCTTGGATTTGTCCCAATTCTGAAGCTGGACTTTTCCTTTTGTAAATTTGGGGGGGGGATCTTCATGGCTTACACGGAGCTTAAGTTAAGGCTTAACTTTGGTAAAAATTACTTTAGCAAGTGTCAAACAGTGATTTGGACTGTGGTGAGGTCTTGAAGATCTCTGTCTGGCCATGAGATACACATCTAGAAACTTATAATGTGAGAAGATTACAATGTTGTAGGTGCTGAGTGGATGCTGGTCTGTATGTGTTCTCATTTCTTTTGCATTTGAAGCATAAGTGATGTTCTCTCTGGCATGTGCGGCAGAATATCAGATCTGAAATATCATAGTCTATGCTTCTTCTAAACTGTTAGCTTGAGAACATCAGTTCTTATAAAATATGATATGCAAGTACTGACTGCTGTTAATTAACATAAATAGGTTATAGCTGCAGAGAATCATCCAGTTCGGTGGACCACGCCCCTTGGACTTCCTGTTGTACAACCATACCGGCAATTAGGAAGGCATCTTGTAATACTTTAACAAATTTTCATGACTTCGCATGTGTCCAAATATTGTTATTTATATGAGAAAAACAAAAATCGACGTCAGTATCTCATTTAGGTGCCACTTTGAATTAACTGCAGATTAAGACTTCCCTTCAGGTGCTGACATTACAGAGAGAAACAGACAAGGTCATGGTTAAACGGCAGAGGACAGCCTTTCCCCCCAATTTTGTGCACTCCCTCGATAGTACCCACATGATGATGACTGCTCTTGCCTGCAAGAAGGCAGGATTAAATTTTGCAGGTTTCTACTAAACTCTCTCTCATGTAACTAGCATTCAATTATTTTCTTTCCATATAATGTTGTTGATTACAGGAGTGCATGATTCATACTGGACGCATGCAAGTGACGTTGACGAAATGAATAGGATGCTAAGAGAAAAGTTTGTTGAACTCTATGAGCAACCAATACTGGAGAATGTGAGTTTAGATCAAAATTTGTTTGCTTTTAGATTTTCGTGTATTATAGTTTAGTTGTTCTAGTGTTGGTGAAGTTTGATATATGCAAGTTCAGATTTGTGAATAAAATGCATCATGTTTGTTAACTTGTGAAATTGAAGTATTTTTCCTTTTTACGTTTACAGTTGTTGGAGAGCTTTCAACAGTCTTTTCCCAAAATTGTTTTTCCTCCTCTACCGGAACGCGGAGACTTTGATCTCAGACAAGTTCTCGGATCTACTTATTTCTTCAACTAGTATGAGCCAGTTGATTGCTTGCTCCTATTCCTTATGTCATCCAATCAGGGTGATGCAATTAATACGTAATTCTCATTTATGGACACGTTTTGTCATGATGAGTTTCGAATCCCTGTTAAGGAGAGATTGTTCAGAAGAAAAACAGAGTTCGATTGGCTTCTTGTACATATCTAGATACAACAGCAGCTGGAAATAACTTACAGGACATGGCTATCTTCTGGATCTGCTATTTGTAAGGATTCGAATTAAGAAGGCCAACACCCTGCAGCATTTCTCAAAAGAACAGCTTCATTGGTGTAATTCAGAGAACGTTAATACGATCAGACACTATCAGAATGTTGGTGAGTTGATCAAACAGAAGGGTAACTGACGTTTATGTACGCTTGGGAGATTGCTATTTCAACAAAGTTGAGTGCAGGTTGGGTGGGTTTATGATTATCTTTGTATGCATAGAAGGCACACCACAATTGTTGTCAGTGTTTTTTTGTTAGGATCTGTACGTCAGTCTTTTGTATTCATTTATAGCAAGTGTAGAATAAGTCCTTGCACCGATTCTTATTTATTTGGATACTTTCTGATATAAAAGTGAAAAATTACAGAATTTACCTGGAAGTACCGCCACTGATCTAGTTTGTGATCTACAAATCTGTTAGTGTTATACTGAGAAAATAGAACTGAAGATGACAAGTTCAATTCAAGCATTTTTTTGTTCGTTCTTTTATATAGAAAAGTATCAAACTAATTTTCCATTTCTAATACCGTCATAGAAGTTTCTCAAATTAAATCTTCAAAGTATAATGAGAGGGAGCCGGTGGCAACATGTTCAAATACAAGTTTGTTTCTCGTTCACTAATTTCCAATGAATCTCCAGTGTTTTCTGGGCTTCAAAGGGACATGCACTCATGCAGTATAGGTCTATCACTTAGGCATATACACTAAACCTCCAAAGTGCACTTCTATCACTTATCATAGGCACATATACACTACACCGAATGAACAGCGTTTTCAGGGTATGTATGGCCATATCACATAATATGTTCGTCTAAAAAAGAAGCTTCTTGGTCTTAAATGCCTTTGAATGAACAAATGTAAGCTTACGCATGAGGGGAGACATTCTTTTTTAACAAGGCCACAGCATCACTGTATATTGCAATCAAATTAGCGAACACAGCAAGACCAATCATGAAAACAGATAAGGTCTTGTCTTTTGATGTTGCTATGCCATGCCGGTCCCTGAATCACAAAATTCGAGATCAGAAACATCAAATAGACTGAATGACTTTATTAAAAAAATAGACTGAATGACTAGCAGAATATCACAATGTCTGATATGCTTTGATCAAATTGCAAGTTATCTCAGCTTGTATATAATCCTTGTTTTGAAACTTGTATATCTAAAGCAACTCAAGGATTACTGGCAACTCATGTAGGGAATTTGCGTATTTGACTCGTCTGCACACATTATTTCTGAAATGGAAGGTAGAAACAGTTGAATGTCACAGAATTTACCTTAGAACAATGGCAGCAGGGAAGATAAATCCAATGCAAACTGTGGCAGTCGCTCCAGTAAACTGGAAAACATCCCAGATGCTTGGAATGAAGTTTGCGCCCAAGAAGATAATAGAAATGAGTCCCAAGGTGATTAATGCAAACCTCCGATTATCTAAATCCAAAGGCCTAGATGAAGGAAAGAAGAGATCATCGAAGTTGATTCGCAGTGGATGAAAGATTACAGGAAACACAAGCATGAGGTGCAGGGCATAGCTAATGCGAACAATATCACTAAGCATAGAGCTGTAAGGGATGCCAAGGTCAGTGTCAAAGTTGGCTAACACATCATCAAGGATTGAGTCCCCAAATAGAAGGAACCCAAAAAGGCTTGTCAGAATGTAGACAGAAGAGCACAATCCCAATGATGTCCACACAACTGGTTGAATAATGCTAGGCTTCTTAAGGTCATTGCTGATCGTATGCACTGCAAGAAAAGAAAATCTCATCAAGTTTTATGCTTTTCCACTAGCATGAAAAGATATATATTCTGCTGGATCAGCTAACTATACCATTGTAGTGGCAGATGAATGCTGTCACAAGAACAGGAACAACTGTGAACAGATTCCACACTGATGTAAGATCAGTCAACACAGGAAGCAACCTGGGCATGGAAATATCTCCATGAGAGACTTTAACAACTGTGATTCCTGCAGTAATGACTAGAAAAACTCCCGCCAGCCCAACCGCTAATGTAGATGAGTATCTCAATGAATCTGCACATATATAAAGAAACACCAAGTTACATTTAACTTGCAAGATAATCACTGTATAGATTCAGACAATCGCGTTCATTCATATCTAGCACAAGAAAAACTTCTAACCGTGCTTCAATTCATAACTTCACTGTCACTAAGACTTTCAGACTACCATTCATATGAGTGCTCAAAACACAACTATTAGTCCTTTTGGGCAGTTAAACTCTCAAAAACAAGACAGAACTACGTATTTACCTATTCGTTTCAGGGATACCAATGGAGCAAACACGAAAATCGTTGTAACAAAAAGAACGAAAAGACGCCCATTCCACCAGTAATCACCAAACCATCCTTCCAACACTCCAGTATGGTGAACTCCACTTGAATCAGTACCAGACAGCACATCACCTAATCAAGCAGCAAGTAGACCAAAAATGAGGTGCCACTACATTCATTTTGCAGTCAAATGGCAAGAAAAACACACTTAACCAGAAACAATCCATACCAATCAACACAGGTATACAAGATTACAAGGTATCCATGGAAACACCAAGAATCATAATGAACTCGTAACCAATCCCACACCTAATCATTCAATAACAAATTACTACATTTACTTCCACTCAAATTTTCAAGAAACACAAACATGTAACACACCTAATCATTCAAAGTTACTACACCTACTTCCAGTCAAAAAAATTTCAAGAAACACAAAACATGGTATTTTGAAATCACCCACCAAAATTTCTTACCAAGTATGATCATATACACAATGAGAGTCCCAAGATTGTTGACCAATATAGACAACTGAAACACAACCCTGCCACCTGTCCCGAAAGCATCCCCCATAACACCACCAAACGACGCCACATTGCCGACCCTACTAAACCTCAGCAACATCTCCACCGCAGCCTCCGTCAGAAGCGCAACCAACACAATCATCCCAATCCCAACCCCGAGCCCCAAAACCTTCATCGTCGCCGGCAAAGCCATAATCCCTGCACCAATGATCGTCGTCGACAAGTTGAACACCGCGCCGGAATACGACCCGCCGGCGGTTTCCTCATCCGGGTTGTGGAGCAGTGGACTGTTCTCGTTGATGGGTAGGTCGGACTCCGGCAAAGACTCGGCCTTTTCGTCGCCGGTGGTCATTTCATGAAGCTCAGGAAACAGTTAGCTTAAGCTTTCTTGGTTTTCTTTTTTTCTGTCTGCGGAAAATAGTCGCTGCTATTACGTTGGAGAATAAGTACACGTAAGAGAGACAAGTTGGGGTTCTTATCCAATGACAGGGCTGAGAGTTGAAGCAAAGATAAAGGAGACGAAATGTGGTTCGTCTTGCTGTAAAATGGTATTTCTATCTCATATATGACTCGTCCTTATATTCACGACACGTTTAATAAATTATATCATAAATTAATATCGATTTAAATTAGTATCAAGTTGAATCGTTATGAAAATATTTTATTTTTTATTTAATTATTTATTTTTCATAAGAAATCAGTATTAAAATTAGTTTGATCACTCAAATATCCTAACAAGAAATGAAACTGATATTAACAATTTTATTGTTAATGTTTTTATTGATGAGGTTCCCAACAATATTAGCAATGTGCAAACAATAATATCATAGTTGATATATTTGATGTTGATAACATTATATATTGGTATTTATAAGGTTGAGTAATTGAGAAATATTAACATTATGTGTGGGTATTTAGAAAGAAAAGTTGAATTCATATGTTTGATTTGATATCCATCTCCACTCGTGGGTATCGAATTAGAGGTTTTATCAGTAATCGATTCCTGATGAACATGTGTGATCCAAACTCATTCCAATATCTTGATATGCTAGTAAACACTTAATTTTTATCATTCTAGAATCAATTATGTCGCTCTCAATTTCATTCTATGTTAGTGAACATGCCCTCAATGTACTTATATACGTAACGTGTTTAGTATGGTCTGTGAGTTTTTGTTTGTTGAGAAAAGTTTATCATTAGTGCTCCTGGCAAGGTCAGTATGATACCTAAACTTTCAGAGTAATCAATGTGATACCCAAACTATTATTTTCCTTTTAAAGACATATCTTTGTTAATCTATTCTGTTAACAGTAAGAGTAAAAAAAAATTATTTTTTTTATTTATAAAGTACGCGTAATAGAGGACAATCATGTGCAATGAGAGTATGGTGCATTTCCAAATGAGTGTCTTGTTTAATCCAATGGTACCTTACCAAAACTATTTACCTTCCTAACTAAGAACTAGTCTTCAACAAGTCAAAACTTAGCCTAACGACCTCATGTCTAAACGACTATTATACTGGTGGAATCATTGTTGCCTTAAGGTGGAAGGTTCCCAGAATTTAATTAGCAAGACATCTAAAATTCAAAAGCTTAAACATGCTTGAAACCAAGACACTAAAAACAACTAATTTGTGACAGATTTAGGAGGGCACCAGACTAGAATTTATTTAATTCAACATAATTACAAACATCAAACCCAGAGCCTCGCTCTCGGACAAACAACTATAAGCTGTTTAGCTACTCATAATTTTAATTACAAGAAAAAATACTTACTTGTACTAAAAGCACACCGCACCGGATGATTACATACTGATCTTTTCACACAATACTCACACTCACACTCTTAATTCACACTATACTAGGGGAACTCTGTACTCTGGCTATCTTACTTTTTGAAAAAGGTTGATAGAGTTTCAAACTTCTGTCTCTGGTTTTTTATGTCTTCTCTCGAAAGCTTGAGACTCTTTATATAGCATGCAGACTTCAAACCTAAATTAAACAAAGTTAAGAGAAAGTGGGTGGCTAGGGGGATCAAAATTTACTTATGAATTTGTCCCTTCATCTATTAATATTTTACTGTGACCTTTCAAATGGTCTTTTAGCAGCAAAACAGGTTCTCTAACAGTTTTATAGTCATCACTCTTCGCTGACGATCTTTAATATTGGTCTGTAAATCTTTGACCTATAACGCTTACAGTGTTAGTAAGTCGAGATTCACAGAAGAACTTTTTGTTTTTTTTTTCAAAACCAATCATTTGTGGATTCTGAACTACCGTCTGTTGAAGAAGGAAGTCATTTCCAACCAAGACATCAACTCCTTGACTTTTACATTGCCAAATACTTTTTATGACAAAATTTCCTCATTCCAAAGAAACTTTAACATTACGAGCCATAATATTCATGATTATTTCATTTTCTCTCATGACAACTCTATTGACTGATCTTAGAGTATTTTCCCAATATTCCTCAGGATATCTCCTAGCAAGAGCATACACTGAACCACTATCTACAAAGACATGTTGATGACACTTCGTATATTTGGAAAATTTCAACCCTATAGTTATGTAATTGTTGAATCTACTTGTCTGAACTTGCTTAACCTAATCTCTTTCTTTTGTAACCCGCAGTTCTATGAAAGGATTGATCTCTCTTCCGGCTAGCTCGTTGATGAGATCAAGAGGTTTAATATGTTGTAAAACAAGTTCTTCGATGAGGTATTCTACCTGTCTTATCACCGAATCTATGATGAAATCAAATGACTCCTTTAATTCTTTGTTCTGGCTTAATGAAGTCACTAACTTCATTATCTTCAAATATTCTTCCAAGTTATGTTCATGTTTCTTCTTGGCCTCATAGAACTCTTTATATTCTTGTTTTACCATGGTGTGAGCTTTATTGTCTTTGGTTAATCTTTGTAATTCGTCAATGAAACATTCTTGATGATAGGTTTCACCTGTACTTTCACAGCACATGGAAATTGAATTACTATCATTGCAGTTACAGTAATCACATGTAATCTCCCTGGATTGGGATGAAAGTTACTGATAATATCAGTAGTCTCTTCCTTCCAATTTAGGATCTTTAAAACAAACATAGGATTGTGTCTTACTTCCTCTTCTTCAGAGCTTTCTGAAGTGTTCTCTATTTCACTTTTTGATGGGTACTCAAGAGAATATACTGAATTATTCTCTTCATTAGAATAGGCTACTTTAAAACCTTTTAGGTTTGCATACTCTATCGCTTCATCATCTTCCTCAATTAGGATCTTAGAAGATCTTTTGTCCTTTTTAAGACATTTATTAGCATAATGTCCTTCTGTCTTTCAAAGCCAACATCTGCACTTCTTTACTTCTCTAGACGAATTCGAAGAATTGGTTCTTTTTCTCTTAAAAAATCTCTTCCGTGGAAAAGATTTTCCTCTATCACCTCAATTGATCAAACAAATCCGCTATTAAAGGAATGGGCTATTTGTTTCGCACCGTGACCTTGTTGAGAGCCCTGTAGTCCATTTCCGTTTAGCAATGTTTGACTCAAGAATTACTCACTTGTAGTGATCCAAAATGCTTTGGCGGAATCTTTTCTGAATGAATTTATACTTCTTTTTAGAAGAAATTTTTTTCCTTGCTTGTTGCTAGAGAATCTTTTCTTGTATTTTCTCTTTATGTGACATCTCTACTACGTTGGTGTCTCCAATATCTTGTGACACATATTTTCAACTCCCCTGAGTTGCTTCTTTGTAGTTTTAGATTTTCTGTTATCTACATATTGCTTTCTCAGGAGATCCCTGACTCTTTCAGCAAATCATCCCACCGTAAAAATGGTGAATGATTTTCTTCTAAGGACTGTGCTACTACACCGTTTTAAGGTTCTGGTATCTTCCTATAATTGGTCTTGACCAGATCTTCATTGTCTAGGTCTCTAATTATATAATAGTAATTTTTGAACTTATTTGTGTACTTTTCAAGGTATCTCATGTTGCAAATACTCAACTTTTGAATGTTTTCCTTAGATTTCTCCTTAAAACGCTCACTATGCCCAATGACGTCTCCACAGAATTATGTATAGATTAGACATACGAAATCTAAAGGATTATTGGTCTGAGCCAATTTGGCTACCGAATCAGGCCATTGAGAACTTCGCTTGAATGAATGATACCATTTTTAGACTATGTTGGTTAAGGTAGATTCATAATATGCATGAGCTTCCTCGTATGCATATTCAGACAACATTAGAGCCTGGGTTAGCCTTAAGCTAGCCACCCAGTTATCTATTGCATTCCTTTTGTCTCATACCTTGTTGAGGTCAAGATAAATCCCTCTTTCAGACACTGATTGTTCCTATTTGGGTTCTGTAGGGATGTACTTCTAAGAACTTTATTCTCCAAGTTTTCCTGTAGGAGCATGTCCCTTAGAAAGTTTGATCTTATTTTTCCAGATGATCTTGGTGGGGTAGTTCGTGATGTACTGAACTACAATACTTCCCTAAGGAACATTTTTGGTTTCCATCGTCGAGGACTTGTCTGGTTCTTCGTTTTTCTGCTTGATAAGGAATAATCTTTCTTTTGTTTTTTCTCAGTTGGACCTGAAAAATCTTATCCATGATCTTCTCAAGCTCCTCTATAGATTTACAAGTTTCTGCTTGCACATACAAACTCTTCAGTTCTTCTTACTTAAGCATCGTCATAGGTCTTTTAGCACTTCTTCCTTAAAAGATTCGTCAACACAGGAGGTTGACTTAGTTCCCTAAGTACTAGCCTCCTCATAGTTAGTGAATAAATGTCTATAAAATTGTAAGCTTATTTTTCTTCTCATATATTCATAGATAGAAACATTGGTATGTTTTACCTGTCTGGCTGGAGACGTCAAATTTCATTCTCTTAGAAATGTTACTTCATGTCATTTTGTGACATGCTTTTGTTCAATATGATTTCTTGGATTGATGAGAATTGATGTAGTAATCCTGGGACTATTAAGAAACCGAGTGTTTGGGGTTACATTCGAACTCATCAGCTTATAATAGATTTGATAATCTATCCCGAGTTTCATCATTCCTTTCTTCATGGAGATTCTATCTGTCTTAATTCACAATATTAAACAGTGTGTTGCATCTCTAAGATGAGTGGTGAAGTTTGGGAACACATTGAAATATGCAATTTGGTTGCACAAAGAAGTTTCTACTGTTCCTAACAGACTTTTCTTAAAGTCTGTTATTTTATCGTCTTGTAAGATACATAGAACTGAACAGTCTATACCATCTCTGGTCAAAAGCTTTATTCTCACCTGGATTGCTCTAATATGCACGTAGGAATATTTCTTTTGAGATACTTCACTCACTTCTTTTAAAGTGATTAACATGATGTTTGTCTCTCCATCTGTGGCTGGAACTGTTAGTTCAAGAATCTTAAACATGTGAGAATTTATAAAAAAAAATCATTTCCTATAGATCTCATTGAGTCTAAACTTGATTCTTCTCACTTTCTCCCAAGCCTTCAGTTCTTTTTCATTTCCTTGCCTTCAGCAGACAGAGTTCTTTTTCTAATGCGAGTCTCACCTTCTTCTCGACTTGGAGATCCCTGAAGACCAATGCTAGTTTAGCGGCGTCGTCGCTGACCATCGGTCTTTCACTTCTCATCATTAAATCTCCCACTGTTTGTGATGGCGAATCCTAAACATTCCTTTCCGGGGGCATATCCTCGGAACTTAATCTCCTTGCAACATTGTTTATATCTAGTGATGTTTGATTGTTTTCGTCATTAGCCATGGTAACTTGACGTGAAGAACCTTTTGCTCAAAAGCTTCTCATAAACGACGCCAATGTTTGGATATTGTTAGATAGCGATATGTTAATACCAATACCTAAACTATTTGTCACTTCTTCTTTCTTTGGTCTGTTAGCCTGTCAATAAGAACACAAGTCACTTAAAGACCTAGACCGCCAAAGGGCGATCTTCGACTCTCCAGGGGGTGTAAGTGAGTATCACTGTTGACATTATAACAATAGGTAAAAATTTATTGTGTAGTAAATGAGGAGAGAGTTACTATTTATAGTTCGCTTTTGAAGAGGCTCCGACTTATTGTTCGATGTGGGACTTTGTCCATTCTGTTCCCAAATGGCAAAGTTCGGACTGCGCTTGAGGGCACATCTCTTTTTTGTTCAGGTGGTGGGTCATGATTATTAACAGCTGAATGTGTCATCTATCTGCTACATATCTGAGTTGTACGGATTTAGCCCTTATGGTTGGTTTTAGTGCAGCAGATATGTGCCGTTTAGGCATATGTGTCTACAAAAGCGCTAGCTATCAACATAAGACATGTGTTTAAATCCTCCCTCTACAGTTCGGGAACAATCAGGTCTCAAAGAAATTTTGAACATTCACTAGATCAGAGGTAAGATAATTGCTACCAGCCGTCTTAGCAGCAAATGATAAATAACGCATTCCTTATCCTTCCAACCGAATGGGTTTCTTGCAAAATACCTTACAAAATCATGTATCTCTTGTTTTTACTAGATGCCAATCCCTTTGAGAAGCTCCTGAGAAACTTTCCTATTAGTATTTAGATCACTTGTTGAAGTGAATGATCATGGCAAATGTCGAATGATCATTATAACTTGGGCTCTAGAGTTTTGGATTTTACACAACCATCTTGGGTTACTTCTCTGTCAGCTGAAACTGAGGTTCTTGGCAATGCCTCACCAGTTCACACACAAGCTTCTATGCCCTCAAACTCTAGTGAGCCAAACTCTAGTGAACCTAATTCTCACTCAAGTCTCGATATCCAGCCTATTGAGATCTCTGCTCCTTCTGTTCCTACAACATCAACTCGTCATTTTTCCCATTCAATTAGCACTCTAGGTTACTTGCATGACTTCCATATTGAGTCACAACTTCCTTCTTGCACCATCTCGTCAGACTCTACAGGCACATGTTCCGTTCACTCCTTAACAACTGTTTTATCTTATGATCACTTTTCTTCCTCCCATCGAGCTTTTACCACTACTTCACAAGGAGCCACAAACCTTTTAAGAGGCAGCAAAATATCAATAATGGCTTATTGTCATGTTCAACGAGCTCAAAGCCTTACATGAAAATAAAATATGGAGCTTAGTGCCTTTGCCTCCTAACAACTGTCTGATTGGTTGCAAATAGGTATACAAGATCAAGCTCAATCCTGATGGTACCGTGGAACGCTACAAAGCAAGACTTGTGGCCAAATGTTATAGTCAAGTTAAAAGTGTTGACTATTGAGAGACTTTTGCTTATGTTTCCAAGCTCACTACTGTTCGCGTTCTTCTTGGTCTTGCCTGTCTTTAAGGTTGACATCTCCACCAGTTGGATGTCAACAATGCCTTTATTCATGGAGATGTTTTTTTAGGATGTTTACATGCACTTACCACCTAAATTTAGCCGAAAGGAGAGAACATTGTATGTAAGTTACATAAAAGCTTGTATGGTTTGAAACAAGCTTCTCGACAATGGTTCATCAAGTTGTCCCAAGCGCTCAAGTCTGCGGGTTTCTGTCAGTCATGGACTAACTATTCTTTGCTTGTCTGAAATCAAGATGACAAGTTCACAGTTTTGTTGGTGTATGTGGTTGACGTCATTCTGGCCGGAAACAGTTTAGAAGACATTACAAGTACCTAGAAGTTTCTTTCAAGAAAATCAAACTGAAAGTTCTCAGAAAGCTTAATTATTTCCTAGGCATTGAAGTAGCTCGATCCAAGCATGGGATAATCTTATGTCAAAGAAAGTATGCACTGTAAATATTAGAAGATACAGGTTTCTTGGGTTTTAGACCTTCTCCTTTTCTAGTTGATCATAATCTTGTTTTAACACAATCATGAGGTGATTTGTTGTTCGAGCCTTCACAATATAGAAGGTTAGTTGGACGTCTGATCTACTTGATAATTACTAGACCATACTTGACGTATGCAGTGCACGTTTTGAGCCAGTTTATGGACAAGCCTCGGCAACCGCACTTGAATGCCGCATACCAAGTTCTTCGATATCTTAAAGGGACACCAGATCAGAGAATTTTAATGTCTTCAATTGGAAAGTTAGAATTAACGGGTTTATGTGATGCTGATTGGGCTCGATGTAAAGACACAAGAAGATCAGTTACAAGTTATTGTGTAATACTTGGGAGAGCACCAGTTTCATGGAGATCAAAGAAGCAAACCACAATTTCACAGTCAAGTGCAGAAACAGAGTATAGATCGATGACAACTACGGTTTGTGAAATTACATGGTTAAGGAATATTTTGAAAGATCTGAATGTGAAACAACTTCGACCATGACAACCAAACATCACTTCATATCGATTCCAACCCTGACTTTCATGAATGCACAAAACACATATAGATTTATTGTCATGTGGTGTGAGAAAAGATGGAACAAGGAGTTATTCAAACCGGACACATAAGAACTAAAGAACAACTGGCAGATTTGTTTACTAAACCAATGGGTTTGACTCAATTTCATACTTTGCGTGGCAAGTTGAATGTAATTAACATACATGTCGACTTGAGGGGGAGTGTTGAAGCGAATGATCATGGCGAATGTCGAATGATCTTGGTGAATGATGTTTTTCTACTTGCGGTAGAGATTCTCGGTGTAATCCTTAAAAGTTAGGGATTTGTGTATAGCTGTAAACCTAAATCTGTTAGAGTTTGTACTGTATATATACCATGTAAAGGCTCCTTGTCGAAATAAGATGAAATCTTCACCAAACAAAAACCTCTTTATCACTAGCTTCTAAATCCCTCCATATGAATTCAATGTAGTTTGTGTCAATTAGTCTTCCATTCGCATCACCTAACCTCAGTTTTGGGATTAAAATGTTGCGAAAACACAGTGTGATGCACACTCATGCTGACTGTAGTCAAGTATTTGAAGGCTGAAACAGCTAGGTCATTACGGCCTGAATCCAGAGTGACTGTTTTCAAAAGATCCTTCACAGCTTCCACAAAACCATTCACATAACCTCCAAACTCCTCCTCATACTTGTCGGCATAGAGATTGATGTTTTCACATACGGCTGCACGCAGCTTGTAAACCAAGGAAGTCCATCAGCCGTCCCCTCAATAACCGGATACTCGGTGACCAGATATTTCTTTTGTTCAACCATCCAATCCAGCATGTGAAGCCTAAACACAAAAAATGCAGGTAATTCCATACAATTCAACGAGTAGCAGCAGAGTGTTTGAAACTTGAACAGGTAATTTAACTCAAAGGGAGGAGCGCCCGGCCTCAAATCATTACATAAATCGACCATTCCTTCATATCCGAAGTAAGTTGTTTCACTAGTTACATACATGCCAAGGTCAGGGTCCTCACCAAACTCTTCAATTACTTTTATACCAAAATTTCGCAACCTCAGAATGAAGAGTCAGAAGATAACCGTTGACAGCAGCATAGTAGCGCTCGTAATGGATCGAATGGAACAAGCGCTCTAGTTTGTCCCGGTCCATGGAACTCATGCTAGTTTCTACGATTTCGGACGTTTCGATAAAAAAATACATCTTTGGGAGTCTGCATTATAAAATCATGCAATGCCATTTCAACCCTGTCCTATTGGCATTAATTTCTTAAAAAATAAAAAACAATGCTATTTCAACACTCAATCCCAATCCTATGGCTTTAATATTTGGGAATAATGACTATATGCACCATTAACCAATACCACTTGCTTTCTTCATTATTATGTTTAATCATCAGAAAGAAACTTTAAACCAAACCACAAGTGACTGCTAGCTGACCAGGTCTTGTTCACAGCTCCATTTATACAGGGATTTCAAATGTCATCTTTCAAACAACTTCTGGATGTTGAATATGTTAGCACTTCGGATTTGTAGGTTGGAGTCCAGAGCAGGAAGGCCATAGTGCAGAACTACTCCAATTGGATGTCGGTATGAACCTTTTATTGCATATGAGTTTTCCTATTAATCTAACAGTTTTTATCCGTCAGACAACCAAGTTCTGGGAAGTTTTTCATAAGTTACATACAAGATGAACTTTCTGCTACTAAGCATAAAAACCATGAAGCCATGTATGGTGTTATTTTTGACAATTCCATAGGCAAGAGCCATATGTGTTTGTTATGTCAATTCCATAGGCAAAAGTTTCCCTAAGTTAACTTTTCCCAAGAAATATTAGAGTGATCGGAAATATTATTTGCATATGAATTCATGAAATATTAAAGTGATTGATCATGAATTTTATTGCTGGAAGAATATCTATTTCCTGTATAAATAGCACTAGTTGTGATAGAAATTTTAGAGCGAGTGTAGTATAAATATAGTGAAAATGACATGTGTTCTTGGTATTCAGCTCATGGAATATGGAAGTCCAATTGAGAGACTTGCAGAGTTCATATTGGAAACCATTTCTGATATCACAGTATTGGTACCAAGTGTAGCAGTGGAACAAGAAAATTTTCTTGAAACTGCATGCTACCTTTATCGAGCTTCTGCGGCCATCATGGAGTTGATGACCACTGACTACACATGCCAAGAAAATGCCATGGAAATTTTTCAATCTATTTCAATAAGTGTTAATCTGGCCAAACTTCTTGTGGAGAAATGTCAACAAGGCATTCAACCATTTTTGAATCCTGATCTCATGACCATTACAGCGCAGCTGGAGGAGGTCATCAAGCACATAGGAGAATGCCTGAGCTTCATACCACCATCAACATTTGGAGACCAACATTATGCAGAAAGTTCAGTTCGGTCTCTTTCGAAGGAGATGCAGACTGCTCACTTTGAAGCTCAAGCATCCAAGACCTGTGAGATAGATAAAAAGAAATTATCCTTCAGAAAACAACCAAAGGTGGAACCAGCATCAACACCAACAGAAACAGATCTCTACTCTATAAATTTTGACATCTCCACAGAGAATCCTTGGTTCTTAGATACACCGCATCTGATTGAAAAGCTGAAGAGCTCAAGTTGGATCAGCAAAAGGAAACATGAGGATATGAGTAGATCAATGACAACAATGCCTCCAGTTGGTCAGAACTTGGAGCCTATGTATGAGACTTTCTTCTGTCCACTGACAAACAAGGTCATGGAAGATCCAGTAACCATAAGAAGTGGAGTGACGTTTGAGAGGAAAGCAATAATTGAGTGGTTTGAGAATCTCAATGGCTCAGAACAAACAGTACTGTGCCCAACCACTGGCCAGAAGTTGGTGAGTAAAGCTTTCAATGAGAACATAGCTTTGAAAACAACAATAGAGAAGTGGAAAGAAAGGAATGAAGCAGCTAGGATTAAGGTTGCCTGCGCAGCATTGTCCTTGGCTGGTTCAGATGCAATGGTACTTGAAGCAGTAAAAGAGGTGCAAAGTATCTGCAGAAGGACGCCATACAACAACACTCAAGTTCGTAGTGTTGGAATATTGCCATTGCTTGTTCAGTGCCTGGAGTACAAAGACAAAGATGTTAGAAGCACAGTCCTAGAGCTTTTACTACAATTGATTGAGGATGATAATGAAAGCAAGGTCAAATTTCAATTCCTTAGCATTTGATGAATTGAAATAAGATAAACCCTATCAGTTGCAGAAACCTTTACATCAATAAAGTACACCATTTTTTACCTCCAACTTCTAACATACTGTTATCTTGTGCAGGAAATGATTGCTGAAATAATCAACATTCCTACCCTAATTGAAATGCTTTCTAGTAGTCACCTGTCCATAAGGCATGCATCATTGCTTTTCTTACTCAAGCTTTCAAGATCACAAGCAGTGTGTGAGAAAATTGGATCAGTTACTGGAGCTATTCTTATGTTGATCACGATTAAATATGGACGGTGGTATGATGAATTTGCTTCAGAAAAAGCAGAAGAGACCTTGAGGAATTTAGAGATTTCTCCAAACAACATAAAATGCATGGCAGAAAATGGACTCATGGAACCCCTCCTGAAGAATCTTGCTGAAGGTAACGACTAATGATAGCCAAGCATTCATACTGAGCCGTCTCCAAAGAACATGGTTATTTAGTGATTATCTTAAATAAAATGTTTAGTTACACAAACTAAATTTTTTGGATCGCTAGTTTTACCAGACCATTCTGCAAGTTAAAATGAAATGCTTGATAACCTAGCTGTTCTCTGATGGAACTTTCGTTTATTAAAAATATGAAATAACAGGTTGTGAAGAGATGAAGATAGACATGGCAAGTTACCTTGGGGAAATTGCTCTTGGACATGACAGCAAAACCTATGTTGCTCAAAGGGTCTCCCCTACTCTCATCAAAATGGTACATAGTGGAAATACACTGGCAAGAAGCGCGGCATTTAAAACTCTGGCGCAACTCTCCTTACACCAGCCAAATGCTAACATACTTGTGGAAGCTGGAATTATACAAGTCATGGTTGAAGAGATGTTCATCCGGAAAATTCACAATGAACCAATGAACTCAACAAGTGAAGCAGCTGCAATCCTTGCAAATATATTCGAGTCTGGTCTTGAGCTTGAGAACCTCCAGGTAAACTCTCACGGTCACACCATGACTTCAGACTATGTTGTGTACAACATTGTGTACATGCTCAACAACACAACCCCAGATGAACTAAACAACAATCTTATCAGGATTCTTTTAGTGCTTTCTAAGATCCTCAAACCAGAGGCCACCATTGTGTCGTTGGTAAAAGAGACCGAAGCAAGCTACACTCTAGTAGAACTCGTCAATAACCCACATGAACAACTTTCCATTTCAGCCATCAAGCTACTAACTGTTCTTTCACCCCATATAGGACACCTTCTAGCCGAGAGATTATGCAAAACCAGAGGCCAACCAGAGAACCTTCTTATCGAGCACTCAACTGAGACCACCCTCATTACTGAGAAGCAGGCAGTTTCAGCAAAATTTCTAGCAAAACTTCCCCACCAAAACCTGACACTTAACCTAGCTCTTCTATATAAGAATACTGTGCCTACAATCATACAAAAAATCAATCAAATTCAAAGAAGACGAACAAGATCAAGCAGGTTCGAAAGCACCTACTTTGAAGGTCTAGTGGGAATTCTAGTCAGATTCACTACAACACTATATGAACCTCAAATGTTGTTTCTAGCAAAAAACCAAAATTTCACAATAGTTTTCACAGAACTGCTCATGAAAACATCAAGTGATGAAGTTCAGAAGTTATCAGCAATTGGATTGGAGAATCTCTCTTTGGAGTCCATAAGCTTATCGAAACCACCAAAAATCAAGAGAAAAAAGTTCATGAAGTTGTTCTACCTCCCTAAATATCTATCTTTTGGATCTTCAAGGAGGAGAGTTCCATTGTGCCCGGTTCACCGAGGAGCATGTTCCTCTCAAAATACCTTCTGCATAGTTGATGCAAAGGCAGTGGAGAAGCTACTAGTTTGTTTGGAAAACGAAAATCCAGAGGTGGTTGAAGCTGCATTGTCAGCTATAAGCACTTTGTTGGATGACAAAGTTGACGTGGACAAGTCTGTGAGCATGTTGAGCGAGGTTAATGCTGTACAACATGTTTTGAATGCAGTTAAAGAGCACAGGCAAGAGGGATTGCGGCAGAAGTCATTTTGGGTTCTCGAAAAGTTCTTGAATAAAGGCAGTGATGAGTCGGCTTCATATATATCAAATGACAGGGTGCTACCTGCTATTTTGGTCAGTGCTTTCCATCATGGAGCTGGAAATACAAAGCAGATGGCTGAGAAGATATTGAGGCATTTGAATAAGATGCCCAACCTCTATACTTAATGCTGTCTACTACACCATTTAGAGTAGAAAAAACATGTTTCTTGGTCATACTGTGTAATGCTGCCATTGCATTCAGCCATTTTGTAATGTCATGCTCATCTCTCACCAACATGCCATGTGTATGTAAATGAAACTTTGATAATTCTGGCTGTTAATGGATGTGACGTGTGTGCAGGGTTACCGAAATGAAAAATCAGAACTTCGAAAAATATGGTTTGCCTCGAGTACAGAGGTCATGTACTAATGACCTCTGTTTTGTTTTTCCGTTCATTTTTGGTTACTTTCATAACCCAGAACCAAATGCATGGGGCACATACATTATTGGAGTTTTATAACCAGATCTAAAGCTCCAAAAGAGCATCCAGACTTTGGACCTCACTATTTGGAAGGAAGTTAGAAGTGATTTCGAAACATTGAAAAACATAGAATCAGTCGCCTCCTACTCTTTGTTTCAACTTTCAGCATATTGGGTTTAAATCCAACTATAAACCAAACAAAAAAAGCTGACATAATAACAGTCGAAGGGAGAGACGACAAGCATAGCATAAGGCTTTTCAAAGAAAATAAAAATTATGGGAGGGGCAACCTGGCCAAAGCAAACTTCCCCTCCAATACATTTGTAACACAATGGTGCAAGTTTTGGCCGGCAATATTGAAAAGCAAAGACAGAAACAACTGAACCATTCTCAAAGAAACAAATGCAAATATTAAACTAAACTATTACATCACTAATATGGCCGGCATGAGATGCTTATTGTTTCAAACATCTAATACTATTTACTATTTGAAGTCTATATATATTGAGTAGTTCAGCCTAAACACCAATTAACAGGATATATCCCAGACCCGTTCCACTAAAAATTGATTCATTTTGACTATTCTCTTCTCTCTCTCTCTAGAAAATGGCTTCTTTTTCGATAGAGGAATTTGTTGGGAATGGAGTTCTGAAAGGACTAATTCCAAAGCTGTTGGAAGAGGGCTGGGATGATGTGCCAACCTTGAAGATCATGAATTTGGAGGATATGGATGCAATAAACATGACACAACAGCAGAAGGTTTGGTTATCTACAGACCCATGTTTTCATTCTGTCATTTGCTGGAACTAAATTCACAGTAAGAATTCAAAAGTTTTAGTTCAGTTTGCCTCTCCTTATGTGGTTTCATTTCTGTTGTTTACTCTAGGATGCACTGGAAATCAGGTCATACCTGCACGAGCGTGCTTTAATGCAATATGGAGATGCTCTCGAGTCCAGCGGGAAAGGTCTGCCAGAGATCCTTACCTTAGGTGCTGGAGATCTTACTTCCCAGTTCGGTATGAAGCGAGGTCATATTGCTCGTTTCATGAACAGAACTGGTCCATCCAACGCATGTGTAGATGATCCAAAAGCTGATCCTTCCCCTGCAACAAAACGAATTAGCACACTTCCAAAGAATAATAGCATTTATAAGAGTTCTCAATCTGTAACCTCTCAAAAGGTCCCATCAAGAACTACTTCAATCACTGAGAAAACTCGTGAACAATCTCTGGCGAGTTTTAAGATAAAGGATGGATATGTGTTCAAAGGGATAGTTGCCATGGAGCCAGCTGAGCCTAGAGCATGTGGCTGCGTACAACCTCCTCCTGTAATTGACAAAATTGCTCCATACTCTGCTCTTGAAAGAATCTCAGTGCAGAAGTTGACTCCCGAGTATAAAATTGGAATGGAGCATTTGGTGAAAACCAAAACTCCTCCAATGAAGGCTGAAGAACTATGGCGAAACAAACCAGCTGTGCTACTCTGCATCCGACGTCCAGGGTAAGTTCATATACACTGCTTTTGAAAAGGCTTTGCTCTCAATTATCAGCCTCCTTTTGTCCATTTTATATATGAAGTGCTAAGTTTAACGTCTGAATTCAAGACAAGTAGGAGCTATCACTGATCAATCTTTCGTAAGCAGGATCATAGTCTCTAGTCTCTACAACATCTCTATATCCACTTCAAAGTACCAGCATTTGTCTTGTAAATAATGAATTTTCTTCTGTATACATACTGAACTTGATACAGGTGCATCATGTGTCGAGCTGAAGCTCACCAGTTATATGCCAAAAAACCATTATTTGATGCTCTAGGTATTCAGCTATTTGCTGTTCTTCATGAGTACAAGGAATCAGAGGTATTAACTATACTGCAAGCCTGCAACTTTCTGGCTCTTTATCACCAACTTATGGTTGCTGTATAATTTTATTTTCTCTCCAGATAAGAGAATTCTGGCCTAGATATTGGGGTGGTGCTGTAATATACGATAGCGGACGGGAATTCTTCAAAGCACTTGGTGGGGGGAAACTGCTTAAGGAAAAATTCTTGTCAGGTTTTGTGTTCAACCCCCGAGCTATAGCAAATTACAAGCGGGCAAAAGCAATGGGAATACAGCAAAACTTCAAAGGAGAAGGTGAAATAAAGGGAGGGCTCTTTATAGTTGGCAGTGGAAAAAGTGGCATTGCATACCAGTTTATTGAGAGGAATTTTGGTGATTGGGCACCAATAGCTGAAGTCCTTGACATCTGTACTCAGTTGCAGGTAATTCTTGTTGGCTATTCTGATTCCTCTTCGGTCTGCATGATTAATAATTTTGAACTTAACAACTTATTTTAAACCGTATGCAGAACCAACAGGAAAGTCAAGAGGAGTCCAATAAAATATCATTGCAGTTTAAATGAGTGTTAGATGGTGCATATTTAGATTCACAATGAATAAAAACATGTAAAGTACTATTCTTTATGATTCCCTTTTCACAGATATTGCTTGTACTATTTTGCATGCCTGTTTGAACTTGAATTTACTTCCATGCAATTCATTTTGAATTGAAAGAAAGGAATACCTTATATGAGCACCTGATCCCAGACATCCCAATAAAACTGTGTATCTGAGCTCAAATCAAATGGCTTTACAACCCTTTCAAAAAGCCCTTGACACTATCAGAACATCATCACCAAAAATCTCCACATGAACAAGTTCCGTCTTTAAATAAGTGGTAGCGGACAGCATCTCTTACAAGTATCTCTCTCTTGGTGATCTTGGAAATATATTTAGTGGCATTGTGGCAGTCCCCACATACTCTAAGGTTTTTAACAACTCGAATAAGAAGGCCAGAAGGAATAAATATCAATCCAAAGGCAATAGCAAGCCTCTCACTATGGTAATTGAGCATCTTCATCTTTTGTGATTCCTCAACATCATGTAGAACTGAACTCACATCAGGCTCATATCCTTCTGCTATCATCTTAGGAAATAGTTTTTCCAGCTCAGCGTATATCTGACCTGAAAATGGACTTGAATGATCATCTGCAGAAAAGATGTGTACTCGGCTCTTATATTTGATCCAACTGCATCCTGGTTCCTTTCTGATCCCCTTATCTCTCATTCCTGTCCTCAGTTTAGAAACTTCATCCCACTTTCCTTTAGCAGCATAGATGCTTGAAAGTAAGACATAGCTTGCTGGATTCTGGGGATCTATTTCTCAAAGAGACTTAGCTGCCCATTTTCCAATCTCTATATTTGAACGAAATTTACATGAACTTAGCAATGTGGCCCATCCAATTGCATCAGGACGCATAGGCATCTTAGTTATGAAGCTTCTTGCTTCTTCTAATCATCCAGCTTGACTGAGAAGGTCAATGATGCATGTGTAGTGATCAAGAATCGGTGTAATTCCATGTACTTTAGTCATTGATTCAAAATACTGATGTCCTTTCTCTACGAGCCATGCTCTACTACAGGCTGAAAGAACCCCTATGAAAGTAACTCCATCGGGTTTCAAACCCTGGGCCAAGATCCTTTCAAACAAATCAATTGTCTCATTGACTTTTCCAAACCGGGCGTACCCTGAAACCAGTGCTGACCAGGAGACTTCATCCATGATGTTCATCTCATCAAACAGCCTATGGGAGTCTTCGATACTTCCACACTTACCGTATAAGGTAACAAGTGCATTTGAAACTGTAGTGAAAGAAATCAGGCCCGAAACTAGAGCTTGGCCATGGAACTGAGCACCTTCTTCTAAGCTTGCCAAGTTAGCACATGAGCTAATTAAGCTTCCCAGCATATATTCATCCGGTTCAACCCCACTTCTCTGCATATCACAAAAAACTCTAACAGCCTCTTCACTGTACCCAACCAACATACCACATTCTGACCATAACCAACAAGCAACGCAGTCCACGATACCACATTCTTGCCATCTCCGCAGCTAGTATGCTTCCACACTTACAATACATATCGACAAGAGCGCTACTCACAAACACATTATCCACAAACTCAGTCCTAACAACATAAGCATGAACCTGCTTGCCCTCCTGCAGCGCCACCAGCCCCCCACACGCAGTCGACACACTACCAAACGTATACTGATCCATCCCAAACCTTCCAACCTCATTTCCCTAAACTTATCCAGTGATTTCCTGCCTGCGCCATTTCGTGTCAGTCCAGTAATCATCCTAGTCCACGAAATGGAGTCCTTCTCATTCATATCACCAAACAAACACTCAGCATCTCCAATCAACCCGCACCGCAACAGCCCAGTAACAAGTGTATTACACATCACCACATTCCTCTCCGGCACCAACTCAAACACCCTCTTCGCATCAAGAAGCATCCCGGCCTTGGAGTACATATCAATCAAAAGGACTCCCCACAAGCACACAACCCTCAAACCCAAACCTCATAATATGCCCATGAACCTGTCTCCCCAAACCCTCACATAGAGTTGTAGGAGAAGAGAGTTGGGTGGGGAATTTTGTCGAACACATAGCGTGCGTAATTGAGGTTGCTGAGTTTGCCGTAGGTGGTGATGAGATTGTTGAGGAGGAAGGTTCGGGGTGATGTGGGAGTGGATGGTCTTGGCTTGGGGTGGTAGGCGGATTGGCAGCAGAGCTTGGGGAGGTTGCAGTAGTGGTTTGAGGTGGCTAACATTTGTTTGGGCGGCAAAGAGAAACAAAAACTGGAATATATAGCAAGGCAAGTTTGTGATCTGGTGGATGCGGTATCACAGTAAGGGGTGGTGTGCTCAAAATCGTAACATTTGGGTGGCACGCAGAATGCTTCCTAGTGCCTACTCTGTGTTGGTGACGTTTCATACTCCATGGTGACATTTGAAGTGAATGTGAAGTTTCGCTCCTAAATTCTTACCGACTCGATCAATTATTGTGAACGTAATGTGAAATTTCACCCCTACTCGTACCAACTCATTCAATTGTTGTGGTGCGACTAATTATTGTGTTGGCGACATTTGAACTTAATGTGAAATTTCACCCTTAAACTGTTAGAACATCTCCAACTATTTTATAATTTATATAAATCATAAAATCTCTAAAAAATGAGTTAAACTCCAATAGCTTTTCTATTATATTGTACAGCATTAAATGTTTTTTTGTATAATTTATGTATCTATATAAATATTATATATTCATTCAAATTAGGGCTAATGACCATTTACACAAAAAAGTAAAAGTCAAACCTCATTTCAATGAAGATAAGACTTTGAACCCCAACTGAATAAATGATGCATTTATTTGTGCTCAAATACATAAATCTTTATTAAAATAATAATTTTCAAGACATTTTTATCTTTGTCTCTACTAGAGAGAGAGAGAAAACTTTACCGGAGCACCGCTAAACTGCGGTAACCTGTTACCGACACTGGACTCTGGTCACCGTCGCCAGACTCCGGCCATCAGATTTTTCATGTCGTCAGATTCCGGTCACCGGTAAATCGGTTACCGACCTCCAATAACTACTAATAAAACGGTTACTGACACTCAGTAACTCGGATATTCCAGTTACTGACATCAAGTAACTCAAATATTCCAGTTACTGACCCCTAGTAATTGAGTTGCTAACCCCCAATAACCATCTATAACTTGAGTTACTGGGTGTCAGTAACTGGAATATCCGAGTTACTGACTCCCAAACTGAAAAAAGAAGAATGTAGCTTCCAACAGATAAGGAAAATAAAAGGAGAAGAAGAGGATATTGCATATTATTTCACATTTTACATCATCTGTCTTTTATCAAACTAATTACATACACATGAGCAACACACTGTTGCTATATATATACCACCATGATTTTACAAAACTAGCATGATTAGAATGAGCCAATGGGTCCATAACACCTTTATAATCCTGAAAAATACACATAATCATCATGGCTAAAATAAGCACACAGAACAACAACACTAATATTACGTACTGAAACAACAAGAATCATTGAAGCAATAGGACAATGCATGTGTAGAGTTCAAGAATCATTGAAATAGGACAATGCATATGCTTAATAACAAGGTTACTGACCCCCGGTAATTGCACAAACTTTGGGTTCAATTTCCATATCAACGATGTCCCTCTCTCCATTCCACCTGACACCGAAGCGTCACCTGCAATATAATATATTTTGTTTTTCATAAAGACAATCTCAAAACATCAATCTCATTCAAAAACCCAAGCTAATCGAGTGCAGTATACTAACCATGTACTTGCTTCTGCAGCAGACCGGAGACACACGCAAAGTCATTGGCCTCCATGAAGACGCTAGTTTGATCTGCTATGTCGTGTCTTCAATCCTTAACCCATTCAAAACTTGTCCATTGTTCTACAACTCTTTACAAATCTCGCCCAGAGACTAACTCGACCGCGCTGAAGAGGTTGATCGTCGTCGATGGTGGTGGTATACGTGTCAGATGAACCGGAGATGAAGTCAATCCAGGCATCGTCAGTAGTTCACCTCTTCCTCTTTCGGTGAGGGACGTAATTGGGAGATTTTTTTATATTACAACCATAGACGGCGGCGAGATTTCGATCTACGACGGCGGTGACATCTCAATCTACGACGGCGATGACATCTTAATGAATGACGACGAAAAGATTCGATCTTTGAGGACGGCAACGACTACTGCGATGACGACCAACGAGAATGAGGAGCCCAGCAGCTCAGATCTTGATTGATGCGCTTCAGATCTAGCCCGTATCTTCTGGCAGCTCTCAGAGCTCATCAGAGCCGGAGAAAGGCAGCATCACCGGAGGAGAGAGAGAGAGAGAGACAACTGATATGAGAGAGCGTGAGAATGAGAGAGACGTGGTGTTGGATATTTGAGAATGATATGATAGTTAATTTGTTAAAAGTTGTGTAAGTGGACAAGGGAAATATGTTTTCATTTAAATGAGCAATCAACCCTTATAATTAGTATGAAACAGTCATTAACCTTTCAAATTAAACCTCAAATTTAATATTAAATTTGTTAATTTTATGACGTTTTTTCTTTTTTAAAGAAACAGAATGAATTCTATAAAAAATACAATAAATTTTAAAGATTTATAAATAAATATATAAATTTTAAAAATTCTATAAATATAAAAAAATATGTTTATTTCTTCTAACTTTTTATAAAATATAAGATGTTTTGCATGATCTGATTGAGTTAAAATATAATATTTTTTTTCAAATAGAAATAATTCTTATTGTTCGTTTGAATATAGCTTCATGATTTTATAGGTGGGAATGATGGGTTATGGACCTTTAGACAAAGCAGGATCTTTGTCAAATCAGTAAGTAGATGTGGTGAAATTAACAGAAGCTAAACCAAGTCTGTGAGGCATGATTGTCTACTGGCTAAGTTATGACGGTGTGGGCAAGAAATGAGCACCCTCACTATGATTAGAGGTAGACCTAAAAGCATACTTGTTGAGAAGAGAAGATTACATTACATTTGGTGATACAGAATTAATCAACACAAACAGAATCTTACTCTAAATTCTAAAATGAACAAAAGCATCACCAAGATTCTTATCCCAAAGAAACAAGTCGGTTGAAGCAAAGAGCAACGACACTGATCAAAAATATTCACCTCTAGCATTGGTAGATCATGCTGAAGTATACTTCCAAATGTCAACTGCTTCTGCAACATTTCGCAGAATTCTCCGAGCCAGAGGCATCATGTTTAAGTGGTAGAGCATGCGGTGAGTGTTGAGGGGTATCTTAATCATCCTTGGTGATACGAAGGAATATCATGATGATTGTTATTTCATCAAGGTAGTAATGTGCATATACGGCCGGTATGAGTGTCATGTCAAACAGAAATTGTGTACTCAAAGTTCAACTTTCATATGGCCCGGTGTACCAGAACCTGCAAATTCAGCACCAAACTTAACTCGAGACAATTCAGAAATATCAAAGAGAAAATACTTATAAGGAAAAACTAATGTCACAATACCATCCACGTCTTGGCTATTGGAGGGAGTTCCGGTTCCATAGCTCATTTGGAAAACATTCTGGAGCTCATCCTCCCACACATTTGGTACCTGTAGCAAATAATATGATAATGAAATTTCAGTCATAATGTTTCGAACTCTGAAAGCTGAGGTGCCATGATAGTGTATGAAATTCATTTAACACATTCCACCATCATTTGAAATATACCTGGGAAGAGTCCTTGAATCCTCCAGTCAGAGGTGCCATTTGGGAACCCATGGCCCTTCGAAGTAAATCAGAAGTACTCCCCATCCCAGGAAGGCCTGCATGAATAAATCCTGACTGAGATGGATTAAGTGGAGGATCGGTAACATGCATATCCGAAGAATATCCCATCGAAGATGAAGGTCCAAGTCCTGACTGAAGCATCTATTACGAAATGTAGAATGTATAAGCGTGAATCAGATGAGGCAACCAGTATAGTAGTACTGAGGAACAAAGAGAATACGCACATAGGCAAAATTACTTGCATCTTTCTCTAGGAGGCTTTCAATGTTTAAATCCAATCGTGGATTCACTGTTGCAAGCTTCATTGACAAAAACTACAGAAAGAATAGGTCACTGTTAGAATCAAATAGGAGATGCCCCAGTCGAAGATACAGGAAGACCACACTAGATACGAAGAAAGAAAAGTAGATAATGTTCCATACCTCAACCTGCCGTTGCAAGGACTGCACATAATTAATGATTTCGTCCAGCATCACTGCCTTCCCAGTTACCTGCAAATTGACAAAAACCATTTGATTGTCATGAATAGAAATAGCAGCCATCAGGTGAACATCATCCTAATCTAATCCTTGAGCTCTTAAATTCAACAAAAACAACCTTGCTGCATCCAGGTACAAGATCTTGAAGAAACTTCATTCTCTCACTGATCTTTTCCCTTCTGACCTGTTTGCAAAATCAATTAAATCCTACTACTCCAACACACGTATAATGTTCATTTAATGTTTCCACATAAAACCTTACTCTTTCTGCAAGACTATGGCTATTTGTTGCTTGGCCTCTTCGAGCTCTAACATGAATATATTCTTCTTTCGGTGGATCAGACGTCTGAGACCCTTGTTTGACAAGTTTTCCGGTAGTCTTGTTGGTAGTTGAAGCTCCTTTCTGTACCATTTCAGTGTCATCCTTTGTTGATTCCCCAGGTTGCTGTGCAGCTGTTTTGGTTTGATTAAGTTCATTAGCCTGCCATCAAATATACATGACGTTAATAATAAAGAAATAAAAGAACCTTCTCACATGTCTTACAAAATGCACAAGATGATGGTATACCAGTCCATTCCTCTTCCTTTTCTTAGAAGGTCCTACACCTGCTGCACCCTCCATCACAGACGGCTCCTCTGCACCACCACTGAAATTGGCTTCATCAGACTCATTACCAGACCCATCCACTGCATTCTTTGCTTCATCATGAGACTTCACAAGACTCTCAGTTTTCTTCTCATTCTTAAGTGGGCTCCCATCAGTTGCTCCATGATCAATAGGCACAGAAACAACAAAAGGGTTCATCATATCACTGAAATTCCCACCACTGAAGCACGAAAACCCCGCAGCACGCTCAATGATCCCAGAATCAGCTGGAAACTGAGACAAGCTCCCACTTCTCATCCCTGCCGGCCCATTCGGTAAGAAAATCCTTCCCTTCAACATCGAATTCGAAGGATGCCAACACATATCAAGTGGTCTATCAATCCCACTTCTCAAAGAGGCAGGAATCCCTTGTCTAATCCCCATTGTGTTTGAAGTGTTTGCACTGGTCTGACCCAAGTTCTGTGAACTGGTAGGGTGGTCCCAAAGCGCTTGGCTAAATGACTCCACCATTGAAGCAGAGGGTTGTGAAGAAGAACCAATCAGATCCCCTTCACTATCTCCCATAGAATTCCCAGTAGGAACCAAACCCATGGATGTATTAGTGAGATTGCAGACACCAAAGCCATATGACATAGAAGGTGAATAACTCATAGGATCCTCATTCCTATTCTCCAATTCAAATTTCTCCTTCTCACTCATATCCATCTCTTCCCTTCAACAACACCAAAAACTAAACCACACCCTAATCCCCTATCCCCTTAGTAGCTCACCAAGGCCAACTAAGGATCACAAACCTAGAGCCAAGTAGAATTCAACTCAAATAACATACAACTTATACTAACTTACCCCAAAGATTGAAACTTTACAATCAAATTCAACCCCAATTCCACAAAGCTTGAAACTTTAAACTCCAAAATCAAATAAATGATAAACACTAGGTGGTGAAGCTGATCCCCTTCAATAAATGAGCAGAAGAAACCCAAAGGAGAGCCATGTAGCAGTAGCAAGAGTACGAAATAACAACAAACTTAGCAGAAGCTACCGTTTCCAAAGTGGAAGACTGAAACTTTGTACCAAAAACTCATAAAGGGAAGCCCCTCCCCGGACAGAAACCAATAAAAGATAGACAGTTCAAACAAGGAGCCGGTAAACAGTCTGGTAGAGGCAGTCAAATTATAAAACAAACAACATTGTTTCAGAGTAATAAATACTACCCCCTCATTCAATACCCCCAGTCATAAGTACCAGTAAAAACCCAGCTCTGGAATTGAGACTGAGACACACAGAGAAAGAGACCCAACGACTAAATGGGGTTAAGAGAAAGATACCCAATTCAGATTTTGTGTCACTTTTGGTGTACTCGGCCTCCCATTCAAAGCTTTTTAGTACTGAAATTGGGTGGCTCTGTTCAAAGTTTAAAACACACCCTCTTGCTCTGTTTTTTTAGCTCTGCAAGACTTCTCACAAACCCAACAAAGAGAGGGAGAAATCACCAACCTGTAAACAAAAGCAATGGCCTTAAATGTTGTGTATAGAGAAGAGAGTGAAAGAGGAGTAATGGCAAAGGTGCTGCTTTTATATCCACGCTTACATCAAAAAGAGAGCTCTTAATGATTAACCACCGCCACTGTAAAATATTAAAAGAGGACCTTCCCCCTAAGCTTTTTTTTTCACTCTGTTTGAAGTTTTTAACCCTTGTTGTATTGATTCAAGTTGCATAATTGTAGTTGTTTAAGCTGATAATTATTCCGGTTGAGCTAGCAAAACTGACAATGCCAACTCTTTCCTTTATCTTATTGTATCGTCCTTCATTGCAAACCTTCGGAGGAGAGCTTAATGAGATCTTTAACGGGTCTGTTTGGTCAAGAGACCAAAAATCTAGCTCATTTTCACACTTAGTTTTTAATGGAATTAATCGATTAAGAAACTAATTCACCTGATTCATGCAGAGTCTGCATTATTGTGTGGGATAATCTAGGCTATCCCGTTTTGATAACTTGACCGGCTTATCTAGCATACTAGTTAGCCCGAATATTGAGCTATTTCTTCATGTAAGCACGTTAGAATGAGAGATTCGAACTCCAAAACTGACGAGTGAATGATTTACGTTAATGTTTATTTGAAGTAAGAAGTAAGAAGTAAGAAGTAAGAAGTAAAAAGTAAAACATTATCAATTTGAGGATTACTTCTCAGAGTTTGAGGACTTGACCCGTCAGATATGAGCTCGTTCTTCTTCTTCACTGACAAGGCTCACCAAGAGGTCATCCATCAATGTTAGAAAAAATCAGAGGTGAAATTCTGCAAAGCTTCTTGGTATTCTAGTACCGTGTGGCGCATACCATTGATGGACTGTCTCCTTCCCGCTTTCCCTTATGTCATTATTAGTTGGCATTGGGACTTGCAATCTCAGTGACCTAAGCTTTACAATTATGGAATCTCCCACCACAAAAACCCTAAACTACTTGCTCCATAAACTGAAGGTCTGAAGCCTAATTAGCATACATACTAAAATATATACAACACATTACTTAATTCCAAGCTTTGACAAACTGGGTAATTAAGAGATGAAAATAATGATTGCTTATGTAGTATCTACAGAAGGAAAGAAAATTAGCTTCTTGGCACAGCAGGAAACTATGCGTGTATGAAGTGTAGCAAGAAATGATTTTTTTTGGTCGAGTAGCAAGAAATGTTAAAGAGGGCAAAGGAATGGTCCAAAGGAGAAGACAGAGAAAATAAGACCTACAGGTTTGAGGCTACCGCCCTCTATATAAAGAAAAGAGGGGAGGGGATTAGATTCCTTCAAATCAATTTCTATCCAATTACAGCATGAGAGAGCCAAGAACTGAACTAATGGGTCATTGCCACCTGTAGTGGTGTGACCTTTCTATAGGAGGTTAATTGAATGGTGTCATGGTATGTGAATCGCAAACAATGAAGGTTGGTAATAAAATGCCATAGTATATCTCATATATGACATTATTAAGGGTTGGAGTTGATTCATGGTTGGCATGGCTCTTCTTTTGAGAAAGCCAAAACCAAGCAAGCAAATCCATTCATGGCAACACCAACATGGCATGGGAGTTGGGGATTCGAGATCTCCTAACAACAGCTTTAGAATTATTTAACCTCAATCAAATACCAAGTTCAAGCGCTTTAGAAGATGTTCATAATTATAAACAGTCTTAATACACTTGGATTACACCTTTAATCAAATATTGGAGAGGAACCCTTGACTGTTTGGGTGTAATTCTATTATTGGTACTTCCAATAATCCAATAACTTATAGAGTACGTACGTGGATAATCATAATTTTGAAACTAGAAACTATTTTTCGCAAAGTGAATCAAATGACGACAGCTATTTGATTTATGTTCTTCATAATTGAGATGTGAATACAAGTTGCAAATCCTAATTAGGAAATGCAATAACAAACAATTGCAGATCCTGCACATTTCGTTTTAGGCTTTAGCTATATTATTCCAACTCTTTTATAATCGAACAATCAAGTCCTTGCATGGTTTGTAGTATATGTACCTTGGAGAGCAGCGCATTTTGTTTGACTTTTGGTCATAGTGTTGCTAACTAGAAACACTTATTTTAAGTAAAATGAGAAATATATATTGATCAAAAAATCATACAAGGAAAAGTTAATCATAAATAGGTTGAAGACCATACAAATGCAGATCTACGAGAATAAAATTACAACTACGAATTAAAATTACAACCTCAAAAGTTACATCCTAAAAAGCGGATGAACACTAGAAAGCATAATAACTTGTCAATACCCTATCAGCTCCACCTCCTCCCCTGATTAGATGTCTTAGACCCAATAGTGTGCATTTCATCATAATAGGAAGGAAGTTTCATTGATGGGATATCAACAAGGATCTTTTCCTAGTTACTCTAGGAAACTACTCATCTTCGACCTCTGATTCGAGTCCTGAGTCCAACTAGAAGAAGCCCACCAAAAGTTTCATTTTCCCCTGGGTCTTCTTTCAGCCCAGTTAGCCACCCATATCAAGATCAAGTAGAGCCCAAACCCGACCCACCACACTTGGGGTTTTTGGCCGTTGTGCCTCTACCATCAAACCACGTTCTGAATCCGCCCAAAAATACCTCCCTCGGCTTCGCCTCAAAACCTAATAAGTTCGGCGGCCTCCTCTTCCAAACACAGTCATCATCGTCACCCAACAAATCCTTAAAACCCAACACCAATGACCAATCTTGATCGCCTCTAGAGCACAGTCGACACAACTTCGATGAAGAGCTGGCAGTCGCCTCTGCACCGACCCGATCCCAAAGGATAGCCAGACCTACTCCCCCCTCATCAGACCTCAATCTAGCCAACCACCCATCAACACCAGCAACACGATCAGAGAAGATCATCAAAAAAGAACCAACACGTCGTGATTCACCCATCGCATCACGTTGAAGCTTATTCAATCACTCCTTACCGCCTTCACGATCAATGTGAGACCCCGTACGTTTTTACAGTGGTTTACGACGAGTTACTGAGGTTTAAGCCACGTTCGATAATATAACAAGTGAACGACCATGTTTATTATCGAGTTTTTCTAAGTTCTTCAAATTACTCATTTAAGGACTCGATGTCATAATACGCATCGACACGAGTCCCCCAATATTTTCAGAATATTTTTCGGAGCTTCCGTTTATTTTCTATGAATTTATGAAGTTTCTGATAATTTTTAATTATCATTTCGGTAAATAAGTTTTACCATTTCAGATTTACTTTTTACCCTTCTTTTAATCTAGACCGTTCATTTTTTATCTCACTTAATCTAGGCCATCCACTCATCTATTTAATGGGGAGGAGAGTTGACCGAGGTCAGACTCATCCTCTCATTCTCCCTCTCGACCCTCATCTGATCTAACATCCTCCGCCCGACGCCGACGACTCCCGCCACCACTTGATGGCGGACCACCACCATTCGACTTTCTCCTCACCCTTGACCTATTCCAACCACCAGAATCGGTAAGAAACCACTGCAACAGCAATCAGATGAGTTGCATGTCCGCTTGTGTTGGCCGGATTATGGCCAGTTCAGGCGACGTTGGGGCGCGTGAGTGGTACCTGTCTTCTTCTCTTCTATTATTCTTCAATTTCATGTCCTCAATCCTTTAATTCGAGCCCTTAATCTGAAAAATTCTCTTTTACTATTTTTTCTTCTTCTAGGTTTCGGTTCCTCCACCGGCGGTGAGTGTTCTTCGAGTTCTTGGCGTCTCCAACGTCTTCTTCGAGCTTCTGGAGCTGTTGTTGATGCCTGGGACCAAGCAAGAGGCTTTGGGTGCTGATTTGGTAGAGGTGGTGACCGAGGCAGTGTTGGGGATGTTTGGTGGCTCTGGATGTGGAGTTTTAGGCAGTGGATAGGGGCAGCTTTGATGAAGCTCAAAAATAAGGCTACAGTGTTGGTGAAGCTACTGGATTATCGGTTGGAGTTGAGCAAAAGGTAAATTGGAGTTCTAAATGCTACTATGTTATTGATGTGTTGGATTCTGATGATGATTGGTGATTGAATTCGTGTTTTTTGTCCTTGTATCTCGATAACTTGGAATCAAAGAAAACGGGGGAAGTTATAGCGAATTTCTGGCAAGTTGACCGGAATCTGGCAGAAGATTCTGGCAAATCACTGAAATCCGAGAGGCAGTGATTCCGACAGAATTCTGAGGATGTAGTCTTCGACTCTTTAAAACGTGTCTTTTCTAGGGCTGTTTTCGGGCTGGTCCGGGTTAGAAAAAAAAACTAGACCCGAACCCGAACCCGGAATTTTTGGGTTGGTCCGGGTCGGGTTTTTTTCAGGCAAAACCCGTGGGTTTTCAGGCCGGGCCGGGTTTCCAGGTCAAAAAAATTTCAAAGTTCAAATCCAACTTTACTAATGAATACGGTTTGTAGAACACGTTTTTTTTTATTATAAAACTGGTTTAATTGGATGTTTTTATGGTGAAGAAGTGAGCATGAGTTGGATGTTTAATTTGACAACATCTCCACCGCCCCTTCCACTCACCGCGCCTTTACTTTCCTCAACATCATCGCTCTTGGTAATGTTGTAAGTCAACCAATTCATCTTTTTTCGATTCGATTCATTCCCAATTCAAGAGTAGAGATTGAAGAGTGAAGGAATATGCTTTTTTGCTATTTATTAGCTAGTAGTAACCCAATATGAATACAACACCTAAGCTAGCAATACCTACATTTCAAGTTTTCAGGCCGGTCCAGGTTTTAAGATATGAAACCCGACCTGGCCTAGTAGTTTTTAATTCGGTCCAGGTTTAGCCCGACCCGAAAAATTTACTTTAAAAACCCGACCTGATCGGTTCAGGCCGCACCGTTCCGGGTTTTCGGGTTTCGGTCTAAAAAAACAGCACTGGTCTTTTCCGTTGAGTCGTAGCGAAACGTCGGTTTAAGAAAACTTACCATTTTGGAAAGTTTCCGTTTTTGGAAAGTTGACCGTTAAAAAGAAAAGTCAATAAAGGTTAACCGGTTAAATCAAGTAAAAATGAAAACTTACTATATTTGGAAATTTTCTATTTTAGGAAGGCTTTCTAATTAAGGAAACCCTCTTGGGTGTACATGTTGGTTAACGTGTTTCGATTAATTTCTAAAAATTCTTAATTAACGTGTTTTGATTTGTTCGAGTTAATGAAAAATGTAACATGTTGGTCAAACGAAATCGATGATTACTTAAACGGATTGTCAAACGTTAATGTGGGTGTCCTTAGTAGTTCATGAAACATTAAGCGACGCCTAAGTGTTTAACGTTTAGTATGAAGTAAAGTAAAGTGACTCGAATCGTTTAATAGAAGTTAAGTCAAACACATCGAAAGAATGTTAATTGGTCAACCCTTAATCAAATGGTCAACTCAAGGAAAAGGTTGATCAACCTTTGGTCAAACTTGGTCAACCCTGGTCAAATCAAGAAACGGTCAAAGTCAATGTTATTTTTAGAGACTTGTTTTAACGGATTGTTTCTACAGTTATTGAAGGACTTGGAGTACGACTCAAAAATATAGATGACTTGAGGAGCGCGACTGTGAGACCCCGAAATTTTAATTTAATTTTCCGACACATTTAGGGTTTAATTCCGATTACTTTTCAATACGTCGTCATTTCGTCTAACGTTTTTACGTTAAGACACGCGTCGCCACATGCGTGAGAGTATTTACGGAATATTTTCCGGCACTTCACGTAATTTTTCGTACGACTTTTACGTTTAAATTTGACGTTTGGTTATTTGAAATGAATTTTCGAAAATGGTTTTGGTTTTGAATTTATTGTGGGAATTTGGGTTAAATCGTGGCCGTTGATTCGATCGACGAATCGTGGCCACTCATTTTTCTTTTTATACCCTATCTCCTTTCCCTTTCTCTCCACCTTTCCCTTTCTCCTTATCTTTCCGCTTCGGTCCTTTCCTTTTTCACTTTCTCTTTCCTCTTCTCTGCTTTCCATTTCGAGCCGAAGCTCTCTCCTCCCTCTCTCCTCGACAGCAACCACCAGGCACCTCCTCCCGGCGCGCGTCAGTCCTCACCGCCACCACCACTGAGGTCGCACAGCTCCGGCGACCTTGCCTAGACCACCGGTGAAGCCAGCGCCGCCCAGCAGCGAGGGGAAAGAGGGAGATCACTGTGCAGACGAGATCGAGTCAGACCAGCCCATTTCAGGAGCTAGGGACCTCCCAGGCGCCACCAGGAGCCGCCCAGGAGCAAGGAGGAGGAAGGAGGAGCCCAGTGGAGCTCCGCCGGAGGTGTTTCGCCGGAAAACACAGTGGAAGCTTCAAGGGTATGAAAACTTGATCTTTTCCTTCGATTGTGGTGTTGTTGGATAGCCTAAGATGTGTAGAAGATGTTAGGAGTACTCAGGAGGCTCGATTTGGCCGGAAAAGCTTTGAAATCCGGCCAAAACAGTGGTTAGAACCGGCACGGTAAAAACCCTGGTTTTTACCGTGTCAGTTTTACTTTTACTTTAACCCAGGGGGCAGAGTTACCATTTTGCCCCTAACTGTTTAAGTTATTTACGGTTACTGTTTTTACTATTCACTTTTACTTTTTACTGTTTACTGTTTTACTGTTACAGTTTTACTTTTACGGTTTACTTTTTACTGTTGACTTTGACCGGTTGACTATTTGACTTTGACTTTTTGACTTTGACCGGTTGACTTTTTGACCATTGACTTTTTTTGACCGTTGACAGTTTGACAGGACCCACCCCGGGTTAAACCCCTTTAACCCGAAGTAAATCCTGCGGGGACCACCTCAAGGGAACTTCTTACCGCAACTCCCTTGAAATGGCCAACCCTTCCTACACAACTAACTAAACCGGGTTAGTCAGAGCAGTCTATAGAGATGATTACCCCAAAGAATTTCAAGCAGCAACGGAATTATCGACTATGCCTCGACTCTCGTACGCGCTCGACCTCCTCTCAAGAACCCTGCATCACTGGGCATTTAAAAAAAACGAAAGGCCCAGGGGAGAAACATTTAAAAACTGTTAGAGTGAGTGGACGAAAATCAAATATAAAAACTTCATTTCCTGTAATGTTCTCCCAAAAGTATATCAATTTAAAAATCATTTATGCATGCCCACAATTACTAAATTTCCGCAAGTGCATAATAAGATAAACCAACAAGGAATATGGGAAGAGAAATGTTCACCAAACATAATAAGTCTGACCTCTCAGACTAGGGTCGGAGCTAAGAGCTCTAGTAGCGCCCTCACGCTACGATATGCTAGCTAAATAAAATAATACGGTCAACCCTTATAATATCAACCTGACCTCTCAGGCTTGTCTGTCCTCTCAGACCAGGGTCGGAGCTAAGAGCTCTAGAATATGTGATAACGGTCAACCCTTATAATATCAACCTGACCTCTCAGGCTTGTCTGTCCACTCAGACCAGGGTCGGAGCTAAGAGCTCTAAATAAAGTGATACGGTCAACCCTCATAGTGCACTACGTAGTTTGCCTGACCTCTCAGGCTAGGGTCGGAGCTAAGAGCTCTAGTAGCGCCCTCACGCTACTCTAGCTAGCATATTTATTGGTCAACCCTTAAAATAAACATTCATAACAATACATTAATCAAATTCTCTTCCCAAAACAATTAATTAAAACAATTCCTTGTCATATATGCATAAAACCAATTTCCAACGAAGTCTCGGGTTCAATTCCATTCGAAGGACGGCCCTCACCGTCTATAACCATTTTCGGAAGAAATAGAAAATTGAGTAATAATGTAAATACGTTCAAGAACCCGAGAAGGATATAATTTTCGGAAACAATCATAAACCATGCAATTAACTCAATAATTAAAGCATGCATTTATTTAAAATAATATGTCCACTCACAGTACTATTTCGACCTTCTTCCCGCTCGGAAAGCTCCTCGAGCGAAACTCTCGAACTATCCGCGTAGTCGAGCCCGTCTCACGTCCGACCAGAGACTGTACAACAAATCATCACATTAGTCATACCACAGTTGACTTGGTCTTTTCCTAGTTTGACCAGGAAATCTTATTTGACCACATGTTGACCAAGTTCCTTTCTTATAGCACTTTAACCTTTATAACTTTCTTTCCCGGTTATCGACTCTTGACTCAATTTACCGGAAGTCCGACTCAGCTTCCGAACTTTCCTTTATTACTTTAACTTGACGTTAGGGTGTCACGTAATAAGTCGTTGAATTACTATGGACACCCATTCAACCATTTCACCAATACCTTAGGAGTCCTTAAAAAAATCCTTAAACCTTAACCGGCAATAATCGATGGTCGGAATAATATTTAATTATCCGCCAATAATACTAAACTAGAACAATTCCAAAACCTAACCAAAACACCTCCAAAAATTACCAAATTTTAACCATAGACTCCTCACAATATGTACTAATTAATGGACATGAAAAACTGCCCAAAAAGTGGCGGCACCGCCGCCAGCTCCGCCGCCGACGGCGGCCGCCGGCAGAAATTCCGGCTAAAATTCAGGCGACCTCCGATCGCCACCAAATTTTACCAGTAGCTTCGTCTCATCAATTGGAACAACTTTCTAGTTCAACTCGAAGGCCAATTCGGCCTCTAACTAGGTCAAAAACTCGATGAACAGTAGACCCCGAAAATTACACTACCAAACTTCAAATCCTCAATTCTCCCTACACACTTCAAATCAAGCTACCAAATTCTAGGGGATTGTAGTACACCTAAAACCCATCCTAAACATATAAAGAACTCAACAATTGGTGATCTAGGGAGGGAGAAATTCAATCCCGAAAATCTACTGTACACACCAAGAACAAATCGGAATTTCCCCCGATTTACGGCGAGTTAGGTCGGAAAGCTTACCTAGGATTGAAGTAGACTCGGAGGCCGAGCTTTTGGGACCGGTGCGCCGGCGGTTGGTGGCCGGACGGCGGCGCTGTGGCGGCCGGAAGCTCGGCGCAGTTTTCCGTCGGGGGAGAGGAGAGAGAGCCGGGTGAAAAATCTGATTTTTCACCCCGGTAACTCCTATATATAGCCGTTTTACCGCATAGTAACTTTATACTTTTGTTCATAACTTTCTCATACGAACTCCGATTTGAGCGTGCTACGTGTCCACGAACTCGTAACGACGCCCTCTACAACTTTCAAGAAGGAAGTTTTCCCAAATTCTTGACTTAACGAAAAGTCAACTTCACGATCATTGTACGGTTAAACGGTCACTTTAAATGGTAAAAGACCAAAGTAACCAACCGTAAAATAATTCTAGGATCGGGGTGTGACAATTCTCCCCACCTTATAAAAATTTCGTCCTCGAAATTTCTATACTCAGAGTCCAACACAGAGGGGGATAGTACCACTTAAAATAATAACATTGTTCTCCAATATCCACTTCCTTCTGAGAACTCTTCTGAGACGCCTCACGAAAAGCATTGTCAAAACCTAAACACCTGCTCTTTACGATCAACATCCTTACTGTTCCTCCTTGAAAGCCAATTTCCAGTACCAACCAGAAGTCTATTGACATAGGATGTAAGGTAGTAAACTTATTTACGTAACATGGACATACGTGACACTAGGTATCCATTAACTCTAAGGATACCCAACATATTCCTCAAACTCATGTAACCTTGTCACGTGTCACATCTAGCCAACGTAGCACTCCTTCCTACGTGGATGATAACCTCCGCTACTTCCCCATTTTCTGACACCCGACCACTCTTCTTAGGTCAAAACTAAAGCATAAGGTCTTACCGTGGATCACAATGATTTTCTCTTGAATCATTGATTAACTGAATCACCGAATTCTTACTGTACTTCATCTCATTTATGAGGTGGAATACGACACCGCCTATGCTGATCCACCATCTGTAATCCTCGCGAGAATCACTATTGTTTTTTTTTTTTTTTCACCAAAAGATGATAAATTCTGTCACACGCTGAAAACATCATTTGACAACAATTCCCTGTTGCCTAACCGGATTATAACCATATCCTTGAAAATCCAATAATCGTCCTTACCAACCGCATGTGACGTCGTCACAATACCGCTATCAATCATTCTGATTCCAATAACCACTCGCTTGTCGTGAGTATAAATTCTTCAAGAATACTCATATACTTTCGTGGAACCTTAAATATCAGCTCACACATTCCCTATGCAGGTAATGATTATCACGCCTGAGGAGTAGGGTTCGATGTCACTAATGGATTTAAATCCTCTGGTAACACAATACCACGTGGAGCCAAATCTACTGACAACAAGTCCACGAGAAAACCATGGCGACTCGTGTTATACGAACCATCACCTCATTTGAACCAGGCTCCCTGATCTGGTTTACGCTTTCTAGAAACTATTCTGTCATGTTGTAGAGTAATTGTCTTCCCTGACTCTATCATTACTCAAACCACTTGTACACACAGGACATGAACTGCCGTGAATATTAGCGTAAATCCAAAACCATAGCCTTTAAATCGGGGAGATCCAAAAGCTCCTGACATCGAGATCCAACAATACTGACTCCTCGCATGAAAACAATATTGTCAGGCTTCACACTGCCTACCACGCTATTCTGACCGGATAAATCTTGACTTTTACCCACAAGTCGAACATTAGAGTCGCTAGCTCAAATATCACTTGTGGGGTTTACTGCATACTTTGCAACTGGTAACACATACCCGTACTACTCATAGGTGAGGTGCCACTGACCTCCCTAACTCTTACCTTAACCTGGAATGACGCATAGTGCAGAGCTTGCACTTCAACCAACCGTGCGTCTAATAAACGTTATCCGCATCACAATCTGGGATAGATTTACCATTAAAAGGATTCCAGAGCCTTACCCGCTCAACAAGTATATTCCATTCCCAGATGCCTCCATTACCACATCGTCCGGTAATAACCAGCAACTTGGACATTTAACCAGATCAGACATCTACATGAAATTTAGTGCCACTGGTGCACGCCCAAAGGAACATCTGATCAAAGCATCGGGAATTAATTTCACCAGACACAACCATGTTGATCACCGAGCATCCAGTTAACGAGGCACAAGGTAACAAATACCATTACCGCACTGGGCACGTATACATCACAGAGTCAACTCGTACAACTAGACAGTTTCTAACAAAACTGTCCCCCAGGCGCTGCGGGTTTACCATCCACCGCAACCTCTATTCGGTAAGATTCAAAATTCTCAATCGCTTACCATTCTAGATCTTAAATCACAAGATCCACTGCCACACGTTAACATCCTCTCAGATCATAACTTAATCTGGACGTGGCATAATCACTCCACGGTTTCCGATGGAGTGTTGCACAACTTAGCAACATACTTTACTACTCTTGTAACAATTTGGTTTCCAAAACCTTGACTCGTAACACCTTTGAGTCATCAAAGAAACTCTTTCCTCAGTTTCACTGCATTTCATACTCGCCGAAATGTTGACAATTTCGCAAGTCATCTCCAATGATCTTTCTTGCTACCACTTTACACTCGTGGCGCCAAGAATTGTCGTTAGGTCAATCATTCCTAACAAGTAGGGTCACTACTCAAATGACCAATGACCATAGCAATGCCTACAATAGTTTAATCCTCTCAGGATTTCTTTAAATTATCCTCAATAATTGATCTCCCAGATCTTAATCCTTATTCCCCATATCAAGATTGAGGATATTTTCTGTCGCTGCAGTGAAGGTAGCTTATGAACCCTAAATACGACTAAGTACACTTCCGGTTACAATACTAGATTAGACCACAGCCAGTGAGTGCACAAATTCCCATGCCATCAAGCTCAGTTAATCGTCCTCGAAGAAACCAAGTGTCATAACGGACGACTGGGACTGTAGATTCAAGATTGAGCAACTACAAACATTCTTGCTCAAATTAATGACCCAGTAAACCTTGCCTCACTGCTGTCCCTTCACCATTTCCGTGCATCTAACTCAACATGCACTCCGCCACCTACTAACGACATGTAATAATCTCGCTAACCATCATAAAAGTCGGAGCCACCAACAATAACCCACTTCCGACATATACTTAAATGGTTAGGCCATCTTCTGGACGTTTTGTACAGAAACTTCCAACCAAACGTCTCTAATCTCCGTTCTCACTAAATGGAACTCTCATGAGAAATTCTTAAGATGATGTCATCACTAGTATTAGTCACCTACCTGGTGTCATTTTGACCACACATAACTGCACACCATAATTATGCCTTACCAGCATGTGCTACCCAAATTTCAACTTCACCACTTCCCTACACAGGAGGGTACACGTGCTCATGTGGGGTATACACATGTACATCTTCAACCGTCAAACAGTGCCGTTTGCACAACTACCGGTTCCTACCCACAATAATACCAAGTCCATCAAGGCTCGTATCACTATCTCCGGTACCCCAAGCACCCTTGGTCCGAGACCCGGTGGCTTGCTGCTACTTCCAACACGTTCCTTTAAATTCCGAAACCAATTACCTTTAATTACCACTAGTAACGCTTCCTCGATCTGAAAATCGATCTCTAATACAGCCAACCTGGAGACTCCTCCACTGGTGTACTAATTACAACACTTTGACCGCAGGTGGATAACTCACCTTGAGGTTGCCATGAGTCCCAAGATCTGGTGACACGATTAAATTCTTGCCTCCACGATAAATGGCCAAATGACCATTGTCACCTATAATTCAAATCACGCTTGGACTCACTAACGATTCGAATATTTCTAGTACCCCAAACATGGGTGGCTGGAGCTAAGAAGATCTAGTCGTAGCTGTCGACAACAATGTCAGCACCAAAGCTGACCCACGCCATTAGTTCTAGTGGCTGTCCCATAAAGCATCAAGTGACCAAAACAGCCTTTACTTCCTTAACATTCTTCAATAGTGTCACATCATGGACTCGTCACTAGAAAAAGTCCATTGATCACAAAATAACCCCACTCAACTTTCCTTGAGTCATTCCACTTTCATATGTCCGTTGGTTTCTCAGAAACCACACTAATGACGAACCTCAACAAAATCGTGGCAATCGTCAAATCTTAATATTCATCCCCTCAGAATAATCGCGCTAGGCGACTTCAGCTCCTTTTTCCATCACAGGATGCAACATCTTTCAGTAACTCGTACGACTCTTCACTGCTAAGAGCCTCATAACACGAACACCCAAGCCTTGTCTTAGGCTTCTACAGCATCCCTGTCAACGACCATGACAGCCTCCCAGGTGTGAATTAATCGTTTCACCACCGAGTACTCACACGTAAAGCTCAAACGTTAAACAACGTGAGTTTACAGCTCGATCCCCAACTCAAATCTCATAAATCAATGGGGAATACAAAAACATAAATACGTAACGAGCTTACCTTGTTCCTTACAGGAACTCTCTATGAGGTCGCGCGTACTGAGGCATAGTCTTGAAGATTCAATCGTTTATAGGACCACTCGGTCCATATCTCAATCAGGAAGTACTAACTCATATCCTCAATAAACACTAAGCGTCCAAGCATAAAATGCCGATGGATCCGCCGCGGTCGGACCATCACTCTATAGACACTAAGTGATACCAAGTATATGAGGTAGTAACAGGAAACGATAACCTAATGCTCTGATACCATTGACAGGACCCACCCCGGGTTAAACCCCTTTAACCCGAAGTAAATCCTGCGGGGACCACCTCAAGGGAACTTCTTACCGCAACTCCCTTGAAATGGCCAACCCTTCCTACACAACTAACTAAACCGGGTTAGTCAGAGCAGTCTATAGAGATGATTACCCCAAAGAATTTCAAGCAGCAACGGAATTATCGACTATGCCTCGACTCTCGTACGCGCTCGACCTCCTCTCAAGAACCCTGCATCACTGGGCATTTAAAAAAAACGAAAGGCCCAGGGGAGAAACATTTAAAAACTGTTAGAGTGAGTGGACGAAAATCAAATATAAAAACTTCATTTCCTGTAATGTTCTCCCAAAAGTATATCAATTTAAAAATCATTTATGCATGCCCACAATTACTAAATTTCCGCAAGTGCATAATAAGATAAACCAACAAGGAATATGGGAAGAGAAATGTTCACCAAACATAATAAGTCTGACCTCTCAGACTAGGGTCGGAGCTAAGAGCTCTAGTAGCGCCCTCACGCTACGATATGCTAGCTAAATAAAATAATACGGTCAACCCTTATAATATCAACCTGACCTCTCAGGCTTGTCTGTCCTCTCAGACCAGGGTCGGAGCTAAGAGCTCTAGAATATGTGATAACGGTCAACCCTTATAATATCAACCTGACCTCTCAGGCTTGTCTGTCCACTCAGACCAGGGTCGGAGCTAAGAGCTCTAAATAAAGTGATACGGTCAACCCTCATAGTGCACTACGTAGTTTGCCTGACCTCTCAGGCTAGGGTCGGAGCTAAGAGCTCTAGTAGCGCCCTCACGCTACTCTAGCTAGCATATTTATTGGTCAACCCTTAAAATAAACATTCATAACAATACATTAATCAAATTCTCTTCCCAAAACAATTAATTAAAACAATTCCTTGTCATATATGCATAAAACCAATTTCCAACGAAGTCTCGGGTTCAATTCCATTCGAAGGACGGCCCTCACCGTCTATAACCATTTTCGGAAGAAATAGAAAATTGAGTAATAATGTAAATACGTTCAAGAACCCGAGAAGGATATAATTTTCGGAAACAATCATAAACCATGCAATTAACTCAATAATTAAAGCATGCATTTATTTAAAATAATATGTCCACTCACAGTACTATTTCGACCTTCTTCCCGCTCGGAAAGCTCCTCGAGCGAAACTCTCGAACTATCCGCGTAGTCGAGCCCGTCTCACGTCCGACCAGAGACTGTACAACAAATCATCACATTAGTCATACCACAGTTGACTTGGTCTTTTCCTAGTTTGACCAGGAAATCTTATTTGACCACATGTTGACCAAGTTCCTTTCTTATAGCACTTTAACCTTTATAACTTTCTTTCCCGGTTATCGACTCTTGACTCAATTTACCGGAAGTCCGACTCAGCTTCCGAACTTTCCTTTATTACTTTAACTTGACGTTAGGGTGTCACGTAATAAGTCGTTGAATTACTATGGACACCCATTCAACCATTTCACCAATACCTTAGGAGTCCTTAAAAAAATCCTTAAACCTTAACCGGCAATAATCGATGGTCGGAATAATATTTAATTATCCGCCAATAATACTAAACTAGAACAATTCCAAAACCTAACCAAAACACCTCCAAAAATTACCAAATTTTAACCATAGACTCCTCACAATATGTACTAATTAATGGACATGAAAAACTGCCCAAAAAGTGGCGGCACCGCCGCCAGCTCCGCCGCCGACGGCGGCCGCCGGCAGAAATTCCGGCTAAAATTCAGGCGACCTCCGATCGCCACCAAATTTTACCAGTAGCTTCGTCTCATCAATTGGAACAACTTTCTAGTTCAACTCGAAGGCCAATTCGGCCTCTAACTAGGTCAAAAACTCGATGAACAGTAGACCCCGAAAATTACACTACCAAACTTCAAATCCTCAATTCTCCCTACACACTTCAAATCAAGCTACCAAATTCTAGGGGATTGTAGTACACCTAAAACCCATCCTAAACATATAAAGAACTCAACAATTGGTGATCTAGGGAGGGAGAAATTCAATCCCGAAAATCTACTGTACACACCAAGAACAAATCGGAATTTCTCCCGATTTACGGCGAGTTAGGTCGGAAAGCTTACCTAGGATTGAAGTAGACTCGGAGGCCGAGCTTTTGGGACCGGTGCGCCGGCGGTTGGTGGCCGGACGGCGGCGCTGTGGCGGCCGGAAGCTCGGCGCAGTTTTCCGTCGGGGGAGAGGAGAGAGAGCCGGGTGAAAAATCTGATTTTTCACCCCGGTAACTCCTATATATAGCCGTTTTACCGTATAGTAACTTTATACTTTTGTTCATAACTTTCTCATACGAACTCCGATTTGAGCGTGCTACGTGTCCACGAACTCGTAACGACGCCCTCTACAACTTTCAAGAAGGAAGTTTTCCCAAATTCTTGACTTAACGAAAAGTCAACTTCACGATCATTGTACGGTTAAACGGTCACTTTAAATGGTAAAAGACCAAAGTAACCAACCGTAAAATAATTCTAGGATCGGGGTGTGACACAGTTGACTTTTACTATTCCAAAGTTGACTTTTCTTTTATGCCGTAGAACACCTATTTTACGTTTTCGAACACTACGGTTAAACGTTTTAAAGACTTTTAGCTTGTAAACGTGGCAAAAACGACGTAAGTACTGAATAAGAAACAATTCCGACTTCTCACCGGTTCGAGAATCGGAGTGTCAAACAAGTCAAACCCTAATGTCAGAAAGATAAACAAAGAGTGCTTATCGAGTCTTAGTCGTAGTTAGTAGATCCTCGAGTTACTTATACCTGACTATCACTGTTGTCTCACCCACAGACTCAGGAGCTCGTCTACGCAGACTTCAGGAGGACCAGGGATTGGAGCGCAGCCAGCTGTACCATCATACCAGGTAGGGGGAGCACGCCCATTGGGTGAGCCGAAACCCTCTTGGGTCGGCGGCTCTTTTACTTTTACGTACTAAATAAAGATGCATTGTTTTAAAGCTTGACCACATGCTTCTTATAGCACTTGGTGTGTGTGTGTGTGTGTGAGTTTTGGGTCGAAAAGTAGTACTGTCGTCCTGATTTCCGGTGCTTGGCCTGAGAGCGACGGGACCTAGTATTCTAGCACTCCTACGGTGTCGATGACCGTTAACCTCCGGAGGGGCTATGCCCTGTTTATTTTCATTCATATATCCCGCTTACGCTCGTCTCGAACAGAGTAAAACGTGACGTAAGTGTGGCCTGCTATTTGTTGGGCGTTAGCTGGAAATGGACGCTCTCGCTATTCTGCGCACTCGGGCGCTTAGATAGTTGGCCCCGGTTTGCAGTAAAGACAAACCCGGGATTCGGTCGCTCAGATCCAGAGAGTTCTTTCATATGTGGTCACATGATTTACCGAGTTTTGTGTGGGTGCCGTGCATTTACATTTCCACATGCTCTTGCGTACTTACGAGTACATATACATATATAAGAAATGTTTTCTCATGGGTTTTAAACCCCGACTTGGATGGCTTTGGCCCCATTTGGGTTAGCGAGGACGAGTTGCTCACCTCTACATCTTTTCAGGTCTACAGCACCCGACACTAGAGGAGCTGGACTAGGCCGCGGAGCGTCGGTTATCGTGCACTTCACTTTTCGAGGACTCCCATTCTGGTGTGGTTTTCATGTATCTTGATTTCCGTATCTTTATTATTGTTGTCTGTTGGATACTCTGAGACATTTATTCGGGCCCAGTGTACCGAGACTTTTTCATGTACTATTTCTGTCTCGGGTATTTTCTATTATCTTCCGCTTGTAAAACATTTGTGTGCTACTCTGATCATTTGTAATTCAGTATTTGACATTCATATTATTATTCATTTGTTGTATGTTTCATTCATAGCCTTGTGGTTTCGGTCCGGTGAGTCATCAATACGTCGAAAGACGTATTGATTACTTGCTAGATCGGGATTACGGCGGTTACCGTCGTGTTCCGAGACCGAGAATAGTCCCCGGGATGCGACAGTAATTACTTGGTATCAGAGCATCGTTTTGGTACCTTCCATGTCATCGGTGTACGACCAGTTTGTTTTCTTCGAGTCGTATGCTTCGAGTTATTTGTGTGCGATGCTGACGTCATTGCATGATCTCATGATGTATTCATTCATACGGAAGTCAAAAGTTCATTCATGTTCCAGTAGTTGCCATTCTCATTATCTTTATTCACTGGACATTGTTTCGATGACTAATCCTTGTTTCTTTTCAGTCAGTCACGATGCCGCCGCGCCGTGAGGTGGATGAGGTCACTCGTGCGTTCCGAGCCATGGGGAACGTACCACCTCCGACTCCGCAGGACTTGGAGTTGGAGAGGAGGTCCAACTGCTTGGCGACCTTCCTGAAAGTTAGGCCACCTAACTTCACCGGTCTTACAGAGGCCGTAGATGCTGAGATCTGGCTCAAGCATATCAAGAAGCTGCAGGGGACGGTCAACATCCCTATTGAGTACCGAGTAGCTTTTGCTGTTCACTGCCTCACAGGAGAGGCTGATAGTTGGTGGGACACCGTTGCAGACCGCCATGATCCCGATCAGATGACTTGGGATCAGTTTGAGGATTTGTTCTACGAGCAGTACTTTCCCCCGGTCCTGAGAGACCAGAAGATTGGCGAGTTCTTCGGCCTTACACAGGGGAGCATGACAGTCCACGAGTATGTGGTGCGGTTTACTTCTCTGCAGAAGTATGTCCCAGGCCTCACCGAGAAGGTGAAGTCCCAGAGGTTTGAGTTTGGTCTACGGGACTCAGTTCGCCGCGAGTTGCTCTCTAATACCACTCGCACCTACAGGGAGATTGTGAGCGCAGCTTACAAGATTGAGGCTGATCAGGCGACCTTTCCTCAGGGCAGAGATGACTATGGCAGTAGTGGCAGTAGGTCCCACTCTCGGAGCAGAGACAGGAAGATGACCAAGAGAAACAACAGGAGACCTTTCGGCGGAAACGTCAGTGCTGGCAGTAGTGGCAGTGGGTCCTCAGGAGGCCGGTCAGGGCCATATACTTGCTATGAGTGCGGTCAGGTGGGACACACCCGTTGGCGTTGTCCCAACAGAGACTTGGGTACGGCTTCAGCTTCAGGTTCTTCCAGCCGTATCCAGCCTCAGGGTCAGCAGCAGTATCAGCAGGGATCGCAGCAGCAGTCTTACTCCCAGGTCCCACAGCAGCAGCAGTATCAGCAGGGCTATGCACAGCCGTCTTACCCTCAGGCACCTCAGCAGCAGCCTGCCCCGAGTCAGGGCAGTCAGGCTAGTCAGAGTTCACGTACTAGAGGCCGGAGTGGACGCAGTGCTAGGGGACGTGGACAGGTCTATGCTTTTGCAGGAGGTCAGCTTGCTCTCGATGCCTCGACAGCTCTAGATGGTACGATCATTGTTTCTAATTCAGAGGCTAGAGTATTGTTTGACACAGGGGCTTCTCATTCTTTTATTGCCACGTGGTTTGCGAATTCTTTGGGATTAGAGTCCGAGTCCACGGGTAGCACGTATTGTTTCAGTTCTGCCCTTGGAATGGGGGCAGCCACAGACAGGATCTTTCGCAAGTGTCAGCTGCTGGTCAACGAGGGGAGGTTACTAGCAGATCTTTACCCGTTAGACATTGATGGGTATGATTTGATACTTGGGATGGATTGGTTGGAGAAGTACCGAGCTCTCATAGACTGTGAGAAGAGGACAGTCACAGTGAGGACTCCAGGCAAGGACAAGGTGATGGTGATCAGAATGGATGAGCGACTCACACAGCCGAGTCCACTCTTGCGACCATGTTTTCGTGGGAGGAGGACTTTGACTTGCTACAGTATTGTGAGATCGTCAAAGGAGAAGGATGAATCTAGTGGGGACAGATATATTCCGGTTGTTGATGAGTATCCCGGAGTATTTCCTGAAGATTTACCAGGATTACCGCCACATCGGGAGGTAGAGTTTCAGATTGAGTTGGTTCCAGGAGCCACACCGATTTCGATTCCACCTTACCGTATGGCACCAGCTGAGTTGCAAGAGTTGAAGCTTCAGTTGGAAGATCTTATGAGCAAGGGTTTTATCAGGTATAGCTCATCACCGTGGGGAGCACCGGTGTTGTTTGCCAGAAAACATGATGGGACCCTTCGACTCTGTATAGATTATCGGAAGTTGAACAGTGTCACTGTGAAGAACAAGTACCCACTTCCGAGGATTGATGATTTGTTTGATCAGCTTACAGGAGCTCAGTTCTTTTCCAAGATCGATCTGAGGTCCGGTTATCATCAGCTTCGGGTACGGGATAGTGACATAGAGAAGACAGCTTTCCGTACACGCTACGGGCATTTCGAGTTCCTCGTCATGTCATTCGGGTTGACGAATGCTCCCGCAGCCTTTATGGATCTCATGAACAGAGTCTTCCGACCATACCTGGATCAGTTTGTGATCGTGTTCATCGACGACATCCTGGTCTACTCCAAGACCTAGGCAGAGCATGAGTATCATCTTCGCACCATTCTACAGACTTTGTGGAATCACCAGCTTTTCGCCAAGAAGTCAAAGTGCGAGTTTTGGCTTTCAGAGGTGCAGTTTCTTGGGCATGTAGTCTCAGGTGCAGGCTTGTCAGTGGATCCTTCAAAGATCGAGGCAGTTTTAGATTGGGAACATCCTCGGAATGTCACTGAAGTGAGGAGTTTCCTTGGTTTAGCTGGATACTACCGTCGGTTTGTGCAGGACTTCTCAAAGATTGCCACGCCACTAACCAACTTGACAAAGAAAGGAGTCAAGTTTGAGTGGAGTGACGCATGTGAAGAGGCTTTTGCAGAATTGAAGAACCGGTTGACCACAGCCCCAGTCCTCGTTCTCCCCAATGGTGTAGATCCGTACCAAGTGTATACGGACGCTTCAGGGACTGGTCTAGGTTGTGTGCTGATGCAAAATGGTGGGGTAGTTTGTTATGGCTCTAGACAGTTGAAGCCACATGAGAAGAACTATCCTACACATGATATGGAGTTGGCAGCTGTTGTACATGCTCTGAAGATCTGGAGGTGTTATCTCTACGGAGCCACCTTTGAGATCTACACGGATCACAAGAGCCTACAGTACATCTTCACCCAGCGTGATCTTAATCTACGGCAACGGAGATGGATGGAGTATCTTACGGATTATGAGTTCACCCTACGATACCATCCAGGGAAAGCCAATGTTGTTGCCGATGCCTTGAGCAGGAAGCCGAGGTATGAGCTTGCGAGTATTTTCCTCTCTCGCATGGAAGCTTTGGAGACGCTGGAGGATTATGATTTGGACGTACGGTTTGGGGATTCTCACGGATTCTTGGCCAGTGTGTCACTCAGGCCCCACATCCTACAGCAGGTGGGGGAGTATCAGTGGAATGATCCAGAGAGCCACTTGGTGCGAGCTCAGGTCTACTCAGGTGAAGCCGACAACAAGTGGAGTGTCAGTGATGATGGACTTATCAGGTACAAGGGACGTGCCTTTGTCCCGAGTGATGATTACATCCGGAAACTAGTGTTGGAGGAGTCACACCGGACTAGTTTCACCATGCATCCAGGAGCCACCAAGATGTATCAGGATATGAAGCGCCAGTTTTGGTGGAAGGGCATGAAGCAGAGTATCGGAGAGTATGTGTCTAGATGTGACGTGTGCAGGCAGGTAAAGGCTGAGAACAGACATCCAGCAGGACTTCTTGAGCCTTTGGCAGTTCCACAGTGGAAGTGGGACCACATCACCATGGATTTCGTCACTGGCCTACCCCGTTCACGGGAAGGTCATGATGGGATTTGGGTGATAGTTGACAGGTTGACGAAATCTGCACACTTTCTACCTGTCAAGATGAACTCACGTACCCAGTACTTTGCAGATCTGTACATTAGTGAGGTGATCAGACTTCATGGGATACCCAAGAGCATCATCTCAGACCGTGACCCACGTTTTACCTCCAAGCTCTGGAGGTCATTGCAGAAAGAGTTGGGTACCGAGCTACATTTGAGTTCAGCGTATCATCCTCAGACAGATGGACAGTCCGAGCGTACGATCCGTACCTTGGAGGACATGCTTCGTTCCTGCATAGTTGATTTTGGTGAAAAGTGGCATGAGTGCCTATCTCTTGCAGAGTTTGCCTACAACAATAGCTACCACCGCAGCATTGGTATGGCTCCATTCGAGGCACTGTATGGACGACCATGCAGATCACCTACATATTGGTTGGACAGAGAGGACAGAGTTCTACTTGGTCCAGATGTGATACAGGAGACTTCAGAGAAACTCCAGATTGTCCAGGAGAGGCTTAGAGCAGCCCAGAGCAGGAGCAAGTCGTATGCAGATACACGTCGGACACCCCTTGAGTTTGCAGTGGGAGACTTTGTGTACTTGAAAGTCAGTCCCCGCAAGGGAGTTAGACGATTTGGGGTTAAGGGGAAGTTGGCCCCAAGGTTTGTAGGGCCCTTCCAGATAGCCCAGAGAGTTGGATCAGTTGCATACCAGATTCACCTGCCCCCACGACTGCAGCATATACATGACGTGTTCCACGTCTCACAGTTACGGAAGAGCCCACCGGGTGCCCCACAGAATATTATTTGGACTGATGTACAGCTGCGCAGCGATGCTTCGTACGAGGAGAGACCGTACCGCATCTTGGATCGTGATGTAAGGAAGCTCAGGAACCGAGAGGTTCCAGTGGTGAAAGTTCAGTGGGATCACCATAGTGAGGAAGAAGCCACTTGGGAGCTTGAGTCAGTCATGCAGCAGGCTCACCCACACCTCTTCTGATGTCAGGTAAATTTCGAGGACGAAATTCAATTTAAGGGGGGTAGAGTGTGAGACCCCGAAATTTTAATTTAATTTTCCGACACATTTAGGGTTTAATTCCAATTACTTTTCAGTACGTCGTCATTTTGTCTAACGTTTTTACGTTAAGACACGCGTCGCCACATGCGTGAGAGTATTTACGGAATATTTTCCGGCACTTCACGTAATTTTTCGTACGACTTTTACGTTTAAATTTGACGTTTGGTTATTTGAAATGAATTTTCGAAAATGGTTTTGGTTTTGAATTTATTGTGGGAATTGGGGTTAAATCGTGGCCGTTGATTCGATCGACGAATCGTGGCCACTCATTTTTCTTTTTATACCCTATCTCCTTTCCCTTTCTCTCCACCTTTCCCTTTCTCCTTATCTTTCCGCTTCGGTCCTTTCCTTTTTCACTTTCTCTTTCCTCTTCTCTGCTTTCCATTTCGAGCCGAAGCTCTCTCCTCCCTCTCTCCTCGACAGCAACCACCAGGCACCTCCTCCCGGCGCGCGTCAGTCCTCACCGCCACCACCACTGAGGTCGCACAGCTCCGGCGACCTTGCCTAGACCACCGGTGAAGCCAGCGCCGCCCAGCAGCGAGGGGAAAGAGGGAGATCACTGTGCAGACGAGATCGAGTCAGACCAGCCCATTTCAGGAGCTAGGGACCTCCCAGGCGCCACCAGGAGCCGCCCAGGAGGAAGGAGGAGCCCAGTGGAGCTCCGCCGGAGGTGTTTCGCCGGAAAACACAGTGGAAGCTTCAAGGGTATGAAAACTTGATCTTTTCCTTCGATTGTGGTGTTGTTGGATAGCCTAAGATGTGTAGAAGATGTTAGGAGTACTCAGGAGGCTCGATTTGGCCGGAAAAGCTTTGAAATCCGGCCAAAACAGTGGTTAGAACCGGCACGGTAAAAACCCTGGTTTTTACCGTGTCAGTTTTACTTTTACTTTAACCCAGGGGGCAGAGTTACCATTTTGCCCCTAACTGTTTAAGTTATTTACGGTTACTGTTTTTACTATTCACTTTTACTCTTTACTGTTTACTGTTTTACTGTTACAGTTTTACTTTTACGGTTTACTTTTTACTGTTGACTTTGACCGGTTGACTATTTGACTTTGACTTTTTGACTTTGACCGGTTGACTTTTTGACCGTTGACTTTTTTGACCGTTGACTTTACTGTTGACCGTTGACTTTTACTATTCCAAAGTTGACTTTTCTTTTATGCCGTAGAACACCTATTTTACGTTTTCGAACACTACGGTTAAACGTTTTAAAGACTTTTAGCTTGTAAACGTGGCAAAAACGACGTAAGTACTGAATAAGAAACAATTCCGACTTCTCACCGGTTCGAGAATCGGAGTGTCAAACAAGTCAAACCCTAATGTCAGAAAGATAAACAAAGAGTGTTTATCGAGTCTTAGTCGTAGTTAGTAGATCCTCGAGTTACTTATACCTGACTATCACTGTTGTCTCACCCACAGACTCAGGAGCTCGTCTACGCAGACTTCAGGAGGACCAGGGATTGGAGCGCAGCCAGCTGTACCATCATACCAGGTAGGGGGAGCACGCCCATTGGGTGAGCCGAAACCCTCTTGGGTCGGCGGCTCTTTTACTTTTACGTACTAAATAAAGATGCATTGTTTTAAAGCTTGACCACATGCTTCTTATAGCACTTGGTGTGTGTGTGTGTGAGTTTTGGGTTGAAAAGTAGTACCGTCGTCCTGATTTCCGGTGCTTGGCCTGAGAGCGACGGGACCTAGTATTCTAGCACTCCTACGGTGTCGATGACCGTTAACCTCCGGAGGGGCTATGCCCTGTTTATTTTCATTCATATATCCCGTTTACGCTCGTCTCGAACAGAGTAAAACGTGACGTAAGTGTGGCCTGCTATTTGTTGGGCGTTAGCTGGAAATGGACGCTCTCGCTATTCTGCGCACTCGGGCGCTTAGATAGTTGGCCCCGGTTTGCAGTAAAGACAAACCCGGGATTCGGCCGCTCAGATCCAGAGAGTTTTTTCATATGTGGTCACATGATTTACCGAGTTTTGTGTGCGTGCCGTGCATTTACATTTCCACATGCTCTTGCGTACTTACGAGTACATATACATATATAAGAAATGTTTTCTCATGGGTTTTAAACCCCGACTTGGATGGCTTTGGCCCCATTTGGGTTAGCGAGGACGAGTTGCTCACCTCTACATCTTTTCAGGTCTACAGCACCCGACACTAGAGGAGCTGGACTAGGCCGCGGAGCGTCGGTTATCGTGCACTTCACTTTTCGAGGACTCCCATTCTGGTGTGGTTTTCATGTATCTTGATTTCCGTATCTTTATTATTGTTGTCTGTTGGATACTCTGAGACATTTATTCGGGCCCAGTGTACCGAGACTTTTTCATGTACTATTTCTGTCTCGGGTATTTTCTATTATCTTCCGCTTGTAAAACATTTGTGTGCTACTCTGATCATTTGTAATTCAGTATTTGACATTCATATTATTATTCATTTGTTGTATGTTTCATTCATAGCCTTGTGGTTTCGGTCCGGTGAGTCATCAATACGTCGAAAGACATATTGATTACTTGCTAGATCGGGATTACGGCGGTTACCGTCGTGTTCCGGGACCGAGAATAGTCCCCGGGATGCGACAGCGACATTGGAGTTTGCTTTGGAGTAGAAATTTTCAGGTACAGGGAGCACACCCAATGGGTGGGCCATAACCTTTCTGGGATAGTGACTTTTTAATTATAAAAATATGAGTTTCATGATTTACAGTTTTACCACACACTTTTACTCACATTGATGTGTGTGTGTTCTAGATCGAAAAGTAGTACATTTGTCCTGATTTTCGGTGCTTGGCCTGAGAGTGACGGAACCTAGTATTTGCTAAAAATCTACCATGATCATTATCTGATAAATTCATGAACAAGAAACTATCTATTGAAAAAGAAAAGCACAAAGGACAACAGTAGATGGTGTTTTTTTTGGTTATTGATACAAAGCACAAATGAGAAACAAATGAGCATCGTTTTGTAGAGCCGGAGAACGATTTGGCTTGTTCCTCAAGTTGATGTCTCTATGGACTAGGCTAATATATGGGCTGGACTTATACTGCTAGGGCTTTTAATCTTAACAGTATTTAGACTTTGCTTCCAACGGTGTTGATGACCGTGAACATCCGGAGGGGCGATGCCCTATTTATATTTTTCTCCCTCTTACGCTCGTCTCGTACAGAGTTAAATGAGTCGTAAGTGTGACGTCATGTTATGAGTGATCTGTTGGACATTTGTTGTAAATGGATGCTCTCGCTACTATTCGTCTATGGGCGTAATAGGTACTTGGTTCCGGTTTGCTATAAAGACAAACCCAGGATTCGGCTACTGAGATCCAGAGAAAATCTTGCAAGTGTCGCATGCATATTTATTTGAGCTCAGTGTGTATATACATACACACACATATTTAATTATTTTCCTCATGATTTGAGATGAGTTTTATTTCCGAGGTATCTCTCGAGTATTTTCTCTTAAATATTTATCCTCTTGGATTTTACACTTTTGACGCCACCCTTTTATATATCTCGTTTTTGGGTTTTTCAAACCCTAGCGCTGTTAGGTTTCAGCCCCATTTGGGTTGGAGAGGACGAGTGCTCACCCTAAACCTAGATTTAGACAGGGGTTAGGGTTGATAGGGTTTTGTTCGATTCCACATACGGTTCTGGTGAACCCATTCTCTAATGGGGTTCAATCAATTCTGGTCCTAAACTTGCCCTCGTTGCGGTCGGGAAGTGTGTTCTCTATACTTGATGTATCGGCCACAGAGTTGGCACGACAATTGGCTATGTTCAATTCTCCGTTCCCGCTTGTGGTGAAGGAGTCAAAGGGTCCTCCGGTGTTCCAAATTACGGCTGCAATTATTGATCCAATTATAAGGATGAAGAGGGATGCTAATTTAACTCTTATTCTGATGGGAAAGATAGCAAGGAGGGAGGGAGTTTCTATGGAGGTTGAACCCTTTGAGCCTTCTTTTACTCATGAGATGTTCCTAGCTTGTAAGGATGGTAGGATTCAAGTCTCGTCGGCTAAAAAGAAAAAACGTGGAAGGCCTTATGGTTCCAAGAACAAGAAGAAAATAGTGAAGGTGCAACCAAGGAAGCTAGTTAACCATAAGGGTCCTAAGAAAGCCAAAAATCTATTTTATTTTTGGGCTACTTCGGTATTTGTTATACATTAGGTGTAAGTTTTCTTTTCGTAGCATCTTAACTTTTTAATGATAAGGTATCTCTTATGTATCGTTGTGGTCTTATATCACAAACTCTTTATCGTTGTGGTAGAAGAAAGATGTGTAAAGACTTTTTCTAATTTAAGTATCAATATATCATTATCGATATTTAAAAAAAATCTCTAAGTCACTTCAATACAATATAGACCGCTGTTTTCATTTAAGATTGAATGTAGCAATGTCAATGAACTACAACCAGCAGATTACATTTCAGGGTTTGGAAATGTTCTTGTTATCGATCGACACTGGTTGCTTTTCATGTCTTCCTATACTATTTCACCTTCGTCCGTCCAACCTAAACTATATCATTCATTAGATCAGTTCATCGATCATGAGGCTTGATCAATTACAGCTACGTACTTTTTCCACCTAAACTCTCTAAAAACTAAATCTAAGCCAGAATGTACAGATCTTATTCCAAATTGGCAAACTAATAATTGGGTATTTCCAAGTAACCCTATCATTGGATTTCTTGGTACTTGGGAGACTGGCTACTGCACCATTTCTAAACGCAATACCTCGATCACGTCCAATAATTTTCTTTCAAGTACAAAAATATCTTTATCCAAAACTGACCTGCCAAAACTGACCTGAACAATGGCAAAAAGTTGGCAAAAAGTTGGCAAAAGTTCAAGAAGTGCAGACGAATGCAAAGCTAGCTAATAGTTAAACATCATGTCTAGTCGAGTAAAACTGTAGATCATCGTCTTAGCATGTGGATTCTACAGTGATGTGTTACACGAACACAGTTGATAACTTGATATGGCTTTCCAGTTTTGCTTCCTTCTTTTGTGATTTGATGCTAACAACGAAAATCAAACCCTAGCTAGGATTTTAAAGTGAAGTGATGGGTCATGAAATGACCATCATCTTTTCTAGGGTGGTAGTAGTAGTAGTATGGATCCGAGTAGTACAACTTTACAAAAGTTCTGGTAGATTCTATCGCGATTGATCTCTCTACCAAAAATAAAGGTAAGGTGAGGTGAGGTGATGCCGTGAGGGTAAGAGTATTGCTCGAGCAAGTTTCCTCTTGTAACGAGTGACTTTGAGATGCTAATGATTATTGGTTTCTAGTTAATGACTGTGAATATGGTGTTTCGGATTAGGCACATTTCGCAAGTAAAACATAGCTCGAATCTAAGGTATATCAGTGAATCATCAATGGATTTTCTAGATAACCAAATTTAGCGAACCATTGATGGTTGAGTTTGTAAAATTCTAGGTGAGAACTCGCATACCTAAGTTCAAGAGTATACCATTGCTCGAGACTAAAGTATGTCAAAGATGACAAAGAATCGTTAATGGATTCTCTAAAAACCAAATTTACAGAAAGGTTTAGCTAATCACCATTGATGGTTGAGTTTGTAGAAGCCTAGGTGAGAACTCGAGAACTCGCATGTCTAGCTAGCTTGCTGCCTTCCGGGAATGAAATTTATATTTCTGTCTTCTTCTTTGATTTTTCATATTCCTACCCCCCGGCGCCAATAGATAGTTTGTTAAGACCATAAGGTAGTCCAAGCCTAAACTCTGTTGGTGCTGGAGATGAAAGACGTGACAAGTAACATATTGTAAAATCTTGCTGATTCAGAAGCTCAGACAAGATATTTGCATCTCTTTGGTTTTGCTTCAACAAAATTGGATTCTACAAGTGTGACTGTTACTACCTAGTGTTGCCAAATTGACATATGAGTAAGCATTCATTGTAATAGAGGAATTCATTCAACATTTGGTAACTTAGAAACAACCATACAAGAATGGATAAGGAAGAGAAACATGGCCTTCAAACTTTATGTCAAAGATGTCTGATTGATTCATATCATTTCCTACCTTATTTATTGTGTTGCAAATTCTGCTTTATTTTTATTTTTGGGATTGAGATAACAAACCATCTTAATTATGTTAACAAATTAGCAACATACTTACGCAGTGGATATTCAGACCAAGGTCTACCGGAGTATATGAGTAAAACAAGACTAATCTCTTGTTGTAGTCACATGAATTTGGGAAACCCTTCAAACCTGTTGGCCACAAACTAGTGAGAGTTGAGACTTCAACTCTTAATATGGATGCTTCATACTAAGCAGCTCGACCAATTTTACCACACTTTTGTTAACTTATGGTTTTCAATTAGAAAATGCTAATTGTTAACAAATTCAAATAGGATTCAGTATAAATTAGGCTCTATATGTCATAATTCAACCAATCTAACTAATATTGTCCAATTGACATGCTTACCTTTCATATTCTTCTTCATTTCATCGAAAATATTTAAAAATAATAGTATTTTAGACATAAAACTTGACCAATATTATATATTTTTGTAGGGTTGTCGATTAGTCGTGTTGGGCTAGGTATTTCATTATAGAGATGTGTCATAGATTAGGTTAATTTTACCAAAAAATGACTAAAATCGCCGCTAATCCAAGGACATAAATCGTTCCAATAGTAAAGCCATTAATTTCATAAACTATTGAAACTCACAGCCAAAAGAACTGCAAATCCCTTCTGCTCCACAATAACAGATGATCTGGTACATTTAAAATTAGAGTTATTACGATCAAGGAGCGTTAGAAAATTTGTAGTTTAGTACACCCTCAATTATTGAAGGTGCAAAGTGACAGCGTGCACCGCACAACACAACACAACATTCTGAGTACGGCAGCTGTTTGAGTTTCACTGTTTTAGCTGTTGCTGTAGCACCAATCAGCTTTGACCAATCAGAAAGACTTGTTCAGCTTCACAGATCCCAGAAAGAAGCCGCAGCAAACTTCAAAGTCCACCTCACCTTGGTCTCTAACGGTAAAACTGAATGAGGATAGGTAGTTAAGGCCAACTGTCCGGTCCAGAAGATTCAGAAGTGTCTTCTCCCAGGTATTCATCTCAGGACCCAAATTTCCCAGGAATTATATATCCTTGTATGGGTTGATTTGTTTGCAAGTTTGAATTTTGGATGCTGAATTCTTGAAATTTGTTGAATTTACTGAATCATATATGCCTGTTTTGGGATTCTGTAACATGTGGAAGTTTCTAGTTTCTATATTTATGAGAGAAAGGAAATAGGATCGAACATTGCTTAGTTTGGATCTTCTAGTTGTTTTAGATTTCATTTGCATAACTTAATGGACTGGCATTCTGGATGTGGATGATGATAATATTTCATTGGTTGTACAGTCTCACCTTGGCTTATTGTCTACAACTCTACATTCATTTCAGACATTGGTTTAGTTAGTTACATGTGTTCTGTTGGTCAAATTTGGTGTTAATTATGTAGAATGATAGCATGTACCACCAAGAACTAAACTAGAACTGAACTTTGAGGCAAATTCCCACCCTTTTCTTTTTGGAACATTGTAGAGATTTGGATAGAAGAGATCAGTACTACTGCGCATTTGGGATGGAAGACCAAGCTGTGTGTGATGTTAGAGTTCGCAATCCAGAGTTTGATATTAGCCACTCAGACCAAGGGGTGTCATCTAATGAATCCGGGGAGCAAGACTTCGAGAGTTCTATGAAAGTTTTGACAAGGGTGGACTTGGACTTGGCCTATTCTGCTGAGAAGTTAGCAAATCTGCAGGCACTTATGATGCGCCTATTCTCTCAGGAAAATGATCTTGAATCAATGGCCACCTCAAATAACTATATATTGGCTGATTTTCATGAGAAAGTATTGGTCTTTAATCTCCTGTCTAGCATTTTAGATTCCGAGGTCAGAGAGATGGACAATTTCTTGGATACTCTCCAAGCAGAGATTGTTGATGCCCGTCAGACTATTTTTTCATGCAGTCATTTGGGGGAACGGTACACAGCAATGGAAGAAAAGTTGTATGATTCTGAAGAGTCCTTAAAGCAGTGTCAAGAGCAGGTTTCAGAGGTGAAGATGCTGGCAGCTAAGTTTCGGAGAACTGCTATCGCTTTTGTACATGACAATTGTAAGTATAATTTCTGTCCACTTAAGACTTTTGTTGAACTCATTCACTACTACTTGGTCCCTGAAATTTACTTGATGTACATTTGTCACCAGGGAAAACTGGCATTGCCTTAGATTCATCAGAAGATGGTCAACTGTCAAATAATTATGCAAAGTACAATATGCAGATGCCTAGACAACAAGGACATAATCTACGAATGCTTGAAAAATCACTTTCACGGGAGATAGATCTTGAGAAGAAATTGACTCAATCAAGACAAAATGAGGAACAGCTTCAGTTAAAGCTACATTATACAGAACAGGTAGCAGTTCGCATGGAAGAAGCAGCAGAAGGTATTTGGGGAAGATTTTTAGAGGCAGAAAATGCTGCGGAGGTGCTCCAGGGGATTTCAAAGGATTTATTAGGGAGACTGCAGCTTTTGAATTTCAATCTGAATGGTTCATTTCACCGTGAGAGCGAGTTAAAATCCAAACTTCAAGATTGTTTAGTAGAACTTCAAGCAAAAGATGCTGCTTTACAGAAGCTTGAGCATTTAAGTGCAGAAACCGTTACTAAAGATGCCGAGATATTAACTTTGAGAGAAAAGGTATTGTTTCTTGAGAAACATCTGAAACAGTCTGAGCACCAGCTGAAGAATGCAAATGCAACCAATGAATCAAGTCTAGAGAAACTAAGAGAAAAGGAGACTTTGATTGAGTCTATGAGAGAAAGTATCTACAGGGAAGAAGTTAAAGCGGAGAGTGCACTACTTAAGGTTGCAGAATTAACCGGGACGAATGTGGAACTCACAGAAGAGATGAGTTTTCTCAAAGGAAGTGTTAGTGACACGGAAAAGAAAGTTGGGATTCTTGAGAAGCAGTTAAGGGACGTAGAGATCCAATTACAGAATGCAAAAGCCTCTTCTGAAGCAAGTCAAGAGCAGCAGAATATGTTGTATTCTGCAATTTGGGATATGGAAACTTTGATTGAAGAATTAAAATCAAAGGTGTCCAAAGCTGAAAATAAGTCTGAAGCTGCTGAGGAACAATGCATAATGTTATCTGAAAGTAACATAGAGCTAAATGCAGAAATTACTGATCTAAGGGCTAAAGTCAAATATTTGCAATCTTCTTTGGATAGAGCTAACAATGCAAAACTTTCAAGTGCAAAGGAACTAAATACCAGAATCAAGTTCATTATGGATATGGCAATGCAACTAGCCATAGAAAGAGAGCGCATCCAAAAACAGGTACATATTCATTTCTCTGTAGTAATCTCTATTTAAGCATATGATATTAATTCCTTTATTATTGTTTGTGCAGTTAAATGGCTTAACCATGGACAAAAAACTTCTCGTAGAGAAGTTATGGGATGCAAAACACATTGCTTCTGTAACTGGTTGCAACAATGAAGACGATGACAACAAAGAGCTTCCATTTTTAAAGAATGATGTCTCCAATGTTACTTCTATAAAAACATCAGTTGAAGCAGCGGCAGAGTCCCTAGATAAAAGTTCCCAGGCAGGTATTCCCTTGGATCTTCATGTACAAGAAAAATTAATGATTTAGCTGTATCCCTTTTCATAATCTCTCCTCTTATTCCTATGATCAGGTGGATGAACAGTCACAACAGGAACCTGAGTGTGATACTGAAGATGCTGCTAGCATTGGTTCAGATGCTGACACTGCTGGAGAAGCCAGGTGCTGCTTGAACCTAAAGTGTGTTTTCAAGGTAATTGTTATCTCACTATGTTCAATCTCAGCCCTATATTTACTTGACCAGAAACCTTTTATCCTTGATGAGCTATGATGGATTTATGTTGGTGATGTATTGTGCAATTGCAATTCTTTCTGAAGCACTCTTGAAGCTAGGGTGTCTTCTAATGTAAGTACAAAGGCAGTGATGTTTTCATTGTTGTATATATGATATGGATGAGGCTCTTCTGTTGAGGAACAGATCGAGAAAAACTTTTAATTTGTGAAAACTTCATGTTTAGGAAGCCCCAGTAATCATTAAATGTCCTGTTAAAAGGCTACTCACTATATTTATCCGTAACTCATTTAGGTTCAGCTGGTCCTCCATAACATTTTCTTCATGCCCTCTTTAAGCGCTGCGATGTCATGGATTGTAGGCACCAAATTTGAATGGTAAAGAACAAGAAATAAGCAACTTTAGCCTTTCGAAGAACGACTTGAGAACCAAAGTGAAAGTTAAGGGCCATGACAAATACATCTTTGGAGTAAAGTGAATTTTCAGTGGTTGGCACATGGCAATTAGGACTATAACTTAGAAGCAAAGGAAATTGCGAGAAGAGTCTTGAATATAACAGATTTGAATTTATTCAACTTATACATGGATGATATCCTTTTAGTCCCTATTTGCCTTCATACCTTGGCCTTGTTGGGGAGCAGTGTCGCGGCCGGTGCATATGCATTTGCCATCGACGCAGCGCCAGGGATATCCTTGACACACAGGATTGCAGTCTATCATACGAGGACACTGTAACGGTCCCCTTGCTTCAGCCACCGGCATCCTCCGAAATGCCATACCTGAAAATATTTCATTCATGATTAGTGTGACCTAGCTCATTAGTCATATGCATGCACAAACTAAGAACTGTGTGTGCAAGAAAAAGAGAGACTAACAAGTCATTGCAGCCAACAGGAGCAATGAAGCTAACTTTAAAGAAGGTTTTTTCTCCAAAGAGCTTCTGGCGGTGTTCTAATGGCTATGTATGCAAAACACTTCGATTGCACTCCATCTTATAGGAGAGGGAGGATGCGTGTGACATGATACCCAAAGGTGGTTAATGGAAGGTGTAAGCAATTTGAGACCTCAAGGTATTCTCCATATTAATGATTTCACGAGAATGACTCCTTTGTTATACTACGGCAAGATACTAGTGAATACTTGATACTCGATTTTGCAGATTTCTTTTCTACTCATACTCCAACAATTTGGAATTTATTATTTGTAGGGATCAGTAGAATTCTAATCATACATTTCAAACCATAAAAATGATTAGGGATATATAGTCCTAGCTGCCTTCACAACCTCATCAATTCCTACGTTTCTCATGACTACTGGAGATTCATCATCGACTTGTTAACGAGTTTACTTTGCTGAGATGAGACTTCAGAATTTTTTACCGGTTAACTTATTTGTAAATACAGCTACCCCTAGAACTCACCCAGAACTCACCCTCTTAAATACTAAAACCAAAAAACTATATTGACTACTAGACTCCCGGATTCGAGAGCCCAAGTAAAGCTTCAAACAAATGCCCAAAGCCCATGGAAAACCCTAGCCACACCAGAGAAAGAAACAAGCTGAGATCAGCCAAGTTCTGTGTTGTGGTATTCATTATACGTACATAAGCTTCAGATTCTTGTTCGGAGGGCAAGGCAGGTCTTGAGTCCGATCGCCATGGTCTTTATACAATCCAAAGCAAACTGTACGCTCGGCTTCTTCGTCTTGTAATTTTCATGGCTTTGTAGCAAAGGATCAATCACTCTATCTATGCTGGAAAATTTCTTCCACCTTCCCATACCCAAACTCCTCTACTTTCTTCACTCTCACTTTCCTTTCGTTCCCTCCATTCCATCCATATCTTTGTTGCTCCCACTTCACCCTCTCTAAAATAGCAAAGCTCACCCCTACAATGCTCTCTCCTCCTACTTTGTTAAAACCCCTATACCACATTACCCCATTAGCCTCATCATCTCCTCATGCACTGCTTCCACATTACTTCCAGCAATGGCAACATATTCATTTTCGACATTAACGTCGACAACCACAGCCTTATCTTCTTCACTTGCATCAGTATCACATGCAAATATTTGCTCCCTATCTTTGCTCCAGTGTCATCTCATAGAATCTTGTGCCGCTCATTTGGTCTTTCCGTGTTAGTGATCCTTCCTTAACTTCCCCTGTTCCCCACAACCACAGGGTTTGAGCTTGTACTCGATACTTCAAAGTTAGGATCCGGTAGGCGGCCACGTAGTGCACAGTCTAGGCCTGGTGCTTCATCGAGATGGAAGTTATGTGGAGTTGATGAGGTATATCTTAGTTTCTTACGCCAAGCTTCTTCTCGGTTAACCCTATATCTTAGATGCATAATCAATTGTATCATCTGATTATGCTAAAGTATTATTCAATACTTTAGTATTATGCTACTAAAGTATTGAATAATTTAAATATGATTTGAATTGAATGCATTGATCGGATGTTAGCTTTTGTGAATTTGTGTTCCAAACTTCCAGCGATATGAATTAGGAATTGAATATTTGAATGTTTTGTAGCCTTTGTGTTCTGGTTTATGTGCATTATTTAATTAAATTACCTAAATCAAAAGATACTGTGAGCCAAAAAATTTCACACCCTCGAGCAAAATTTTGTCGGTTACATTTAGCCCAGGTGACATTTTCATCCTGGATTCGTCTCTGCTCGGACATAGGTGCTGAAGCAGCAGGTTCCCATGTCCTCCTCTGTCGAACTGGTGTATGCTTGTCTAGGAAGCCAAGTCAGAAATAAAAATGTCAATTCATTAAAATATATATATATATATATATATATATATATATATATCATAACGCTAGGATGACCACATTTAAGACCGAAATAGTGACCATAGATAATTTACACACTGAAAAATGCGATCTCTTGAGCATTATCAGATTATAAACCACAAATTTAAGTTATGTTTGATCATTCATACCCCATATGATTCCCATGCGACGAAATTGCTTAGTAGCAACTGGCAGCCAGAGTCTGGTTAAGGACTGGAATGAAGGCAGTGTAGAAATATGAAACGGATGTGTTCTGTCCTGTGCTTGTGGAATAACGAGGCTTCAGATTCTTGTTTTGAGGGAAAAGGGAGGTCCTTGAGCTCGTGGCCCTTTAAAAAACCCGCAGAAAATTGTAGGATCTGATTCTTCATCTTGTATACAGTGGCGGATCCAGGATTACGATCTTGGGTGGGCTTGAATTTTTTAACTAAAGAAAGAAAAAATGTGGAGAATCTCGACGTTGCGAGAGAAATTTATTGATTGAAAGAAAATGATACATCTAGTCAGGGGAGGACATATATAATAAGCATTTTCCCTCCAATGCATATGCAAAATTATAATACAAACTGAACAATTAAACTAAATATGCAATGTGATACAATATGATAGCATAAACTAACAAAATTTAACTCTACGAGTCGATGAAACTTCAAACTCTTCAATCATCTCCTCATTAGTAATAGATTCAGCATACTCTTCTCAATATGAAGGACCATACAATCATCAAGAAACTCATATTCCATTTTGTTTCTAAGTTTATTCTTAATGATGTTCATAGCTGAAAATGCCCTTTCAGTGGTTGCTGTAGAAACTGAAATAGTCAAAACTAAACAAATCAATCTATGAAGCATAGGGAAAAATTCAGACTTCCTTATTTGAACCAAGGTGCGACACAAGTCAGCAATGGACTCCAAATTTTGGAACTTAGGTCACTACACATATCTTTCTCATAAAATGCACACTCTACTTCAAGAGCATACATTTCACCATTATCGAAATCTTCAGGATAAAACTGTTTTGCAAGATTGCAAACACCTTGACAGTTAAAATCAACTCACTCAACTGAAAATCAATCACAGCATTGAATACTTACTCTGCGCTGCGCAGTGCGCTCGGCGGTGGCGATCTGCCGATCTGGATGCTCTGGTGCAGAGGTGTTGATCTGGTGTCTCCGTGTCTGAGACGACGACGATCTGGTGCAGACTGCAGAGGTGCCGAAGTGCAGTCGCCCGCCGGCCCGCCGAGGCGCCGATCTGAACTTGATGGAGAGAGAGCCACTGAGCCAGAGAGAAGCTTTGCAGATCGGATTTGTCTGAAGTCGTAACCGAAGTGTCAGAGAGACAGAGACTCAGACTGAAGTTGGTTGAGATTTGAGAAGTTTGAAGTCGTAATCGAAGTATCGAACTATCAAAGAGTGAACTCAGTGAAGAGTGAAGTTGGGGTTTCGAAATTCTGATGGAACAAAAAAAATATATTATATATATACTTAATTTTTTTAAACTCAAAATTTTTGGGTGGGCTTGAGCCCCACCAAAAGAGGGCTGCATCCGCCCCTGCTTGTATAACCAACATACCGGAATCTGGACCCTCAGGAGGTGGCAAAGAGAGCGTATGGAAGGGTTCTTCTGGTACATAGAAAGAGGCCTTGTCACATACATTTTTCTCTCTAAATCTCTTTGCTCAGCTATTTTTGTGTTGCACTTTTTGATACGAGGATCATATGGGAGCAAGGGAAAGATGGAAAAATCGATCTTTCAGAACAAAGAAGCTATTAGCTTGGGCAATAATAAAGCAAGTTGGGATTTCATGCACAGACATGTACATTTACATATTTTTAGAGCAACAGATGCCCGAAAGGTTCTCCGATTGCTTACTTTTTTTTGTTAAGGAGGAACCTTAATTAACTCCTTGTATTTTTATAGATTGCTTAGTTTGTTTGAACTTGTGTATTCGTTGTGTGTTCAAGATGATAGTTCTCGAAGCTTTTGTGCTAGTTAGAATGCCTGCTAGATGGTGTCATGTTATTTGTTGCTATACGGTATTCATGCCGATCCTGCTATCCCAAATGGTTTTATGTATACTTGAATTTGTTTTTGGTCATTTATATTAGACACATGGAGCACAGATATTTGTTAAGGGTCATATATTGCCTGTTTCTACCATTCTATATCTCTTTGTATGCAAAAGTTCTGTTTGAATCACTGAATTATGTCTACGTCCTTCTGTCAAGCCCCCATGAGAAAAAGCTTATAGGAAGGTTGATCTCCTCTTGCAGAAGAAGAATTTTCAATTGCTACATGCTGGACAATTTCAGGTACTTAAACATCAAGTCTGCATATATGTTTACATTCCTTGTTTTGTTTTTCTTAAACCATGGAAATTTTAGTTCCACACATACGTCTTTACAGTAACAAATCAAATAAGCTAGTAAACATAAACATATATAAATCTTTGATTAGTCTTAACTACACTCCTAGTTAAGTAATTATATTTTGCTATTTAGGTTTCCTAGTCCTAGTATGATTAGGTTTATGGAATTCCCCAGTCCTAGTATGATTAGGATTAGGATTTGGTTTTCTCAAATAATTCATCCACTATATAGCCAAGCTGCCACTTTCATTTTTTTCCTACTTTGATCTTTCGCTCTGTCTCTTTCTCTGTAGCCTACGCGAAAATATGGCTAAACGTAGACGCATGGAATTGGGTCAAGTTGAACAACATGTCATCCCAAATCTCCCGGCAGATCTCATAATTGAGATTCTCTCAAGGCTGCCGGCCAAGCCGTTGATGCGCTACAAGTGTGTATGCAAGTCATGGTCCTCTTTCATTCGTAGTCCACTTTTTGTCACTGCTTCCAAAACAAGCTCGAGAATCCTACCAAAACACCACTAACCTTCTCTTCATCAACACTTTCAAACCGAGTCTGTTCTCTACACGAGTCTATCATGATAAGTCTGGAACTATTAATACTACGCCTCCCATTCACCTTCCTAGCCCTCCATATAGGGTTCGGTGCCCATTTTCTTCGTGTTATTTAGCCGTTTCGGCTGGCCTAGTCTGTCATTATCAAGGTCATCCCACAGATGAATATCATTAGAGTTTGAAACGAGTTAAAGTACCTGTTCATATATCCAATATCTACACTGGAGAGGTTGTTACTTTTCAAATACAGTGGCGCCAAGATCCCTGTGTTGCTCTTGGGTTCAGTTCTCTTACAAACAAGTATAAGGTTGTCCACGCCGTTTGTACTGGAGAATGGGTGTTGACGGGCTTGAGGTGCAAGATATTGAAGACAACGGGATTCAAGTTCAAGGTCTTCACTCTAGGCGGTACAAGTAATACATGGAAGGATGTACCAGATATAAACTTTGAAGATCTTGGTCTTGGTCCTGAACAGTTGAAGTTCTCGGAACATTATTTGTGCATCCATGGAGCCATACATTGGATGCAAGAGTCTCATTGTAAGAATCGACCTATTCTTTTGGTTTTTGACCTTGTAGAAGAGAGATTCAGAGTGATCCCACTTCCCCACTATTCTGAAAGGGCTGGGAAATATCGTGTGATTGAAGTGAACGGATGTGTGGCTGTGTTTAATCTAGAGCTACAAGAGAAAGATACAGCCATGGATTTCTGGATTTTGAAGGATTACCAAAGTGAAGTTTGGGTCAAGGAGAAAATCATGTTTCCTGATCCATGGGGGATGTTGGGACAACCTCGTCCCGATTGCTCAATCCACACAGGAGAGATCCTGCTCAATCCGAGCGGCAACCAACGTAGGCATGGCTCAGTGCATCTTTACGATATGAAACTAAAAACGTATAAGAAAACTGAAATTGATTTACCAGAGCAATCGATAATAGTTACTGGAGGTTATGAGGAAACCCTTTCCCCCTTAAACTAAGATCGATCAAACATGTATGGTTTCCAATGATTATGTATGTTTTACAATGATCGACAGCTCGTAAAGATGGTACCGTATCTGCCTCCAGTTAGACATTTGGTGGTATGGCTTTTCCTTGGCTTAACGTACAGCGATTCTTGAGTAAGTTTATGTGCATATCTTTCTGAAACTATTTATTTGAGAGAAAAATCGATAATATGCATACAATGTGAATGGGAGGTAGATGACTACGAATTCCTTAATTGGAAGCATGATTTAGAACTTCAGATCAAACATCACTTCAGTTTCGACACAAATCGCCTTAATGCCCTGATTACAGGGAGGGGATTTTCCAGATGAGCAGCATGGCCACAATCTGGGATCTCAACTATCTCACAAAGATCATTAGGTGCGCCATCATCTCCAGTCAATTTGCCATCACCATTACCAATCACAAGGGACACATCCTGAGCTATTGTCTTGAACTTTTCATCTTTCTCTCCCACAATTAGTAAAAGAGGAGTTCTGCAGTGCTTCAAGTCTTCCCACAATGGCCTAACATGGAAAAATAATGGTTTACCTTTGAATCAGAATACTCTACGAAACATTCAGTAAAGTAGTCAGAGCACTTACAGCTGCCTCCCAACACTTAAAGCAGACAGAACTTCTGCAAGACTCTCCACATTTCCATGCTGCAGGCGGTCCGTAACTATTTGATGAAAGTGCGGGTGTTCTCTTAAGCTGTTAAAATAGAATATACAGTTTAGAATGTATACTCAAGAATTATTTTTCGAGTGAACAAAGGAAGTCGCATGAAAATCTTAGAATCACCTGCTCCAAAGCTCTCCAGCATACCAGGTGTCTAGAAAGAGCTTTAAACCATATGCAACCAGGAAGTGTGCTCTGGAATCATCTTCAGCTCTACGAACTTTTCTTGCCACTTCATCTTTTAATCCAGGGCTGCCAGATATGATGATAGCTCCCTTAACCTTCATGATCAAACCAATTTCGTTAACACCACATAAACATGAACTAAGCTGCATGTGAAATTAACATTCTTCATACTGAAGACATACTTTATTAGGAAGCCTCAGAGCCATGTACAGTGCAATCCTGGCTCCCATAGAATATCCTACCAGGGTAACCTTCCCACGAGTGATGTGCTCAATCACTTTACATAACAGATCGGCAACTACCTCAACACTCAAACCTGAAGCCTGAACATCATCCTGAACACCATGACTTTGTATCTTTGTTCCACCATGACCAGGAAGGTCAATAGAAATGCATCTTCCACATCCTGATAAGGCCTTCATGATAGCGATCCAATCTTCACCAGTTCCAAGAAACCCATGAATAAATACAATTACATTATCCTGCATCAGCTTAATTTGGTCAATTGAGAACACAATTACAGGAAGGTATCCTATATTAATGCATATTCAAACTCTAAACACGAAATTACTGAATGCAAGGCAACAGAATGCAGAAATTGATGTCCACAAGATACATGGGGAATGAAGATTGCAGATAGAGAAATAAAAATATACAAAGGAATTGAGAAAGAGCAAGTGGATAAGTCAGTGAAATAGTTACTAACATCATATCTTTGTCCGATCTCCTGAATTTTGATGGAGCAAGACAAACCCTTTGAATCTAAAGGCATCTGGTAAACACAAACTTGCTCTCCAGTAAAATTTCTATGACTTGTGTTCCCATTGATTTGAAATTGCTGCAAAACTCTATCAGCATCAGCAACAGATGCTTCTACAAACCCACTACTTGGATTACGATTTATCTTGAGAGGCTTAGTTGTCACATCTTCTTTTAGCCAGCGGTAAGTTCCTAAACCATGGGCTATGGATGAGGCTAATGGATAGTTCATCATTGTACAAATCTCCGTATTCTTCTGGTTGAGATAACAGGAGAACTGAATATATGCTGACAAACCTAGGCTACTTTCAAATGCAGCACTGATAACAGCCATTTTCTGGTGCTGCTGGGCCCATTGCGCAATTATTGCTGCATTTTCAAAGCCGCCAACAACACTTGGCTTGATTACCTGATGGAACCAAATATAGGAAATCATTAATTCATTGCAGTAAGGTGATATCAGACTACTATTCCCAACAGTGACGGTTTACTATGTGCATCCGTAAATTATATGCCTGAACATAAATACTTACAACAGCTACTATTCCTGGATGGTTGTACTTTGAGAGCTTTATAAGTGGATGTTCTCCAATTCTGTCAATCGTTTCATCCAGTGCCACAGGCAACCCACTTTCTTTGCAAAACTTGATAATGTCTTCTTCAATTTGAACAGGTTCCTGAAATAATTAAGCATTCCATGGTTAATAGTTGCAATAGAATTACTATGGACAAGTACCATCAATCCTGAAATGATACAAAAGGATATTGCGGCTCAAATTTGGAATAATCAAATTTCCAGAGTCTGCCTACTATCCATCCAGATGAAGGTTTTGAATATTTTTTTTTTGAAAACGGTTTTGAATAAAATTTTAACTAATGTTAATACCTCAATGTACTGCAGATCACAATCCTTCACCAAGGAACCAAACTGAATAGCTTCCTCATAGGTCCAGTTCCGATTGGCATCTGCACGAATTTTAATACGGCATCCAACTTTCTTTCTGACAGCCTGTATAACTGCAGCATCCTGTAACAGACTCCCTGAACGAGCTACCTTTTGCAAAGTCATTGGAACAAACCAAAGCATTTGTTAAATTTGATGTATAGGTTAGCCAAATTAACATCATGATCTGTAATATTGATATTTTGAATTTCAAGATAGTACCTTAATCTTTACTGCAGTAAATCCTTCTTCAACAAGTGTAGCAATAGAATTAGCTACTTCTGTGGGGGTCCCGTTGGAATCAACAAGGGCACAGATCTGAACTGTGGATGAGGATTGAGATATATCTCCAACTTTCTGGCGAAGAAGTATGCCTAATAAATTTGAACCTTGTCTAGTTGCTACGGCATTGAGAATAGCCATTTCCAAACCACATCTCACGCTAGGAAAGAGCGTAAATGGCTGCATCACAGTCAAAAGAAGATGTTCGCTCAAGCATAACTTTATTCAAGATAAACAAAACAAGATATATTATATGCTATTAACAATGCTTCATTCTTCTCCTGATATATAAGTGACAATGTATCTTTTTTCTATACAAGCTTTCTGAGAAGAAATTTTCTATACAAATTTAAACCCTATGAACAAGAAAATTAGTAGATATACCAGGATTCCAAGGTTGGACCGTATCCAAGATGAGAACGAGCCCTTCAGCAGAGGAAGGAAGCAACTGATATGAGCTCCTTTCATTTTATGGATGAGAAACCTCAGTTGCTCTTCTATATCTAGAAGGCTTTCTTTGCAGATATCTAGAGGTGAAATCTGTTCATGCAACTCATGAATGGTCATATAATAATCTCAAGTACAGAAGTGGAGTAATTACAACAATATTAAACAAACCTCGCCAAGCCCAAAGCTGCCATCTTCGAAATACAAAGTCAAAATAAACCCTTCCCTGTAGAAGCTAGTAGCACCGCCATCAACAGAGACCATAGTGTGAGGAGCACACAGTGGCATTCTATATAAGAAAAAGAATATATATATATATATATATATATATATATATATGATATAGTTAGACCAATATTGCATTTTCAGCATATTATAGATTTCAATTTATTCCATAAAAGAAAATAACCTAAATAGTGAATACTCCATTCTTTGGACTCTGCAGAATGAAGTGTCATCTAATATTGAGTCTTGACTAGAAGGCGTAAAGACTTGATCCACTGCGTGGCAGGCGAACTTTCTTAAAGTACTGAGATAGAAAAATAACATTTTTCAGACACGTTATAAGTAGTAAAATTAGCAGAAAAATGTGTCAACCATCAGTAGCCTGTTCCTTGTTCTCCATCATGTGTAACCAACCTGTGAAAGCTAGCATTGGTATCTATGCAGCTCTCAACTTCAATCACACAATCTATCCCGCCTTGTTGAGATGTGAATAACGCATCTTCAAGATCCAACTTTGTCTTCGCATGCAGATGCATCACACTGCAAGATTAGAAATTTATTAAGTCTAAAAGAAACAATGTATTAGCATATACATGACACCAAATACAATTAACATCAAATAAACAAGTATTAGCTCAGTTTCTCATCAAAGATTCAGGCACACTCTCTAGCTAGATTCCAACTATAATATTGGTCAGCTATTTTACCTATTGGAATTGTACAATTAGTGATATGAACGATAACGTTAGAACTCTATTCATACTACTGCACAATTTCAGTTGGCTATCCCCACTACAGATAGCAGAATAAATTATGCCCCTGTCAATATGTTGTCTCTTGTCTCACAAGGTTTCCAATGGATTGTTAATGAGTAATGACCTAAGTGGGTGATCACTACGCCAACATCCTCATATGATATTTGATTTTAGATATCTTTTCCAATTTCAATTGCCTGTCATGACTTGTAAAATCTTTAATCTTGTCCAGTTCCACCTCTTTGGGAAAAAAATAAAATAAATTTCGTGAAACTCTCTTGCTTTTAGTTCAAAATTTTCCCAAAGTGCAAATGAATGCCTACATGAACCTAAAAATTCTAGACAATGAAGCTTACCCATGTGCCGCACACAGCTCACGGATTGAAACATTGTGAGAGGTGTAGAAATATTGATCTAGAATTCTTGGTTTCACTCTATCTGCTAGAGGAAGTAGGCTGAATATTGCACCACCATGATTGTTAATCACAACGATCGTCATTGGTTTCCGCAATGTCCTTCACCACATGGTAAATATGTCAAAGCAATGATAAAAAGAAATCTGTATGGGCGAAACACCAGAAGAGAACTCATAATCCTGAAAAACTAAGAGAAGTTCTTACCTCTGGTTCAGAATTGCTAAGCCATTTGTATCATGGAGGAAGGAAACATCTCCCATCACACAAAGTACCTGATACAAACCAACAAGCACCTTAGCACTCATATTTATTTATTTTTTCCCAGAAATGGAGAAAAGTATCAAAACTCACTCGTTTATTGCATCCTACAGCAAAGCCAACAGCTGTGCTAAGTAACCCATCAATACCACTTGCACCTCTATTCCCAGCCACCCGAACCATTTGACACGATAGATTTGATTTTAAAAACGTGGCAGCAGTGCTACTAGTGCACTCTGACCAACCACGCCCATACATATCCGCATCACGTATTGCCATACTGTTCCCAATGAAAAGAGCAGACTCAGCTGAAAGTGCTTCTGAAATTAGGTATGCGACTTGAGGTTCTGTCAAGGAGTGTCTAGCACAAATTTGAAATGACAACTCCCTTTCAACCTATAATAATAGAAAGAGAACTTACAAAAGAAACCACAAAAAAGGAGAATAAGGAAGAAAGCGGGTTGTGCTGGATAAAGAAATGAATTTGGAAAGACTATAACCTCAAGTTTAAAATCCATTTTGCAGTTGTTGGAATACCAGAAGTATACTTTGATCAACTGAAGAAAAGTATTATGGTATACTTAAAATTTCATATCTGAAAGTTGATAGGGATCATCTATCTAAAAGAATAGATATTGACTGGAAGAAATAATTCAAACGAAGAAGATAAGTAACAATGACCATACTTTTAGTAAACCAAGGTATGTTATATCCTAGCCTAACTACTTTCTAATGTTTAGTCCAATCAGTGCTTAACATCAGTTTAGTTTAATATGAAAACTACCATATAGTTTAATCTAAGGTTAAGAGCCAAATTCATTGAAATTCATTACCGTCGCATTTAACGTTTGAAGATAAGTGCTCCATTCCTTGCTGAGATCGGGAAATTCAGCTTTAAGGACAGATTCAGCAAATTCAAAAATGTCACTGTGGATTCTATGAGTTACAATATGAGAAGGATCATGACGAAATGGATGCTTATCAACCATGATATACAAGCAGGGAAAGCATTCCTCTAGCATCTTAGCAATACGCTTGCTTGTAATTCTGCTCCCAATCTGTTTGTGACGAAAAGAAAGGCAGTCAATTAACGAGAGGAAAATAGCTTCCCATGCAATTGGCATCTGTACTGTAAGTCCACAACCAAGGTTTTGAGATTATTAAAGTCCATGCAATGGATATATATATATTCAGCATATCAACTTATGGTGTTTCTGTCTCTTCACCAATCACCATTATACCAACCCTAACTTCCTAAAAACTACAAAGCTAGTAATAGGATCATAATCCATAGAACCCTAAACTAAAAAGGTTAAAGGAGAGAAAGATAATTAAAGTAGATTCATATTTCATTGATAGATCTCAACTGAAACAGATACATGAATATAAAAGCCTTAGCCACTACACTAGGAGGAGACAAGTGGCGTAGGACCACCAGCAGTTCAAAATAACACAATGAAGATAGCTGTAATTGTACCAGCTGTTGTAGAGCTATCTACTTAGTGGCTAATAGCAACTAATGGGCCTAGGTATTGGACTTGATCCTAACAGCCAGGCCAAGCACTGCAATATCAGAGTTAACTAGGCTATAAGTTATAATTAGAGGTTAGAAAGTGATTTCATTTTTCAACAATAACTACGTTACAATTTACAAAGATTCTTACAATGAAAACACTATTCTACATTTGCATTTTCCCCACCTGGAAATATAAACAAGGCGACTCACTTCCATAAATAAGAGTAAAACACACCTAAAGGCAATAAAACAAGCCAACTAGAAGAGGTGAGTGGAGGATGGGAGAAGTGGTATACCTGAATAATCACATCAATGTTAATCCTGTTACTGACAGACTCTGATAGTAGGGCATGATCAAGATGATCAATGAAAAACAAATCATTGTCAACTTCAGGAAAAGTAGTCAAAAGCTTTCTCAATCGTAACCCTGACAAGATGTCAGCTATAACAGGCCACTGAAGGTGTTTAGCCAAGAGAAGAACTGCCCACATCTCATCTTCTGAATGGATTGCACCGATAAGTAGTAGACCCCTGTTAGCCCCTTTAATTACATTAAGAACCTCTGACATACCACCACAACCATTGTTACTCACATGAGCATGCTGTACTTGAATATACTTGGTAAATGGCTCAGAATTAGACATCCAAAGGTTTAATCCCTTCAAACAACTCAGCATCCATTTTCTAGGGCTATTTTCTAGTGGTTCCCTGAAAGCACAATTAATATGAGCTGGCCCACATGGTGAAGAGGTAGCCCAATGTACAGCAGAGTCAAGAGTTGTAAGGACCATGCGAGCTGAAATCTGATCTGTGGGTGCAGGAAGGCTGAAGAAAAACCGCACAAAAGAGCCAAAATGGTTTACCTGGAATAAAATTCTCAAACATGAAACTAAAGAAAATATTCATTCATCTAAGTGAAGAAATTTATGAACGCTTTTTATGAAACTAAGCTAGTATAGAAGCTTTATACCTCAAAATCAAAAGATTATATCATGACAGAATTTCTATTCAAGGTAAAATTGGAAATTGTAATCGAGTCTTTTGTACCTGATTAATTGCTTGGTTTGCTCCAGTATCCAGCAATTCTGCAGGCCGATCAGCTGTGAGCAATAAGAGTGGTACAAAATCTTGACCAGCCTCGACCACCTGGACGTTTTTCTCTAATGTTAGCATAACTACAAAGATTAAAGAACCAATTGCATCACAAACATGTGCAGAATGAGGTAAAGATAACAATGAATTGAGAAAAATTCTCATCACAGCAATGATAAAAACCACAGGAAAAAAAATTATGGAATTAAATGGCCCCAGCAGGCCAAGTGGCTAACTAAAGTATGGGTACCAAAACACCACAGAATTAACCATAGGAAGATACCATGTAGGTTCCAGAGACCATGTAGGTTTCAAAGTCAAAATTCATAGAAGATATATAATACACTCACCGCAGGAAGGAGGTTTGAAACGGCAGTGCCAGATGAAGTTATGACTACTGCTGGTTTGCCAGATCCTCTTGCGTACCCAACAGCATGAAATGCAAGTGAGCGCTCATCATAACATGCAATACATGTAATGAGTGGATGAGTGGATGCAGCAACAGCAAGAGGGGATGATCTTGATCCTGGAGCTACACAAAAATACTAGAACGAAGAACTTAGAATGAATAAGACAAACTTGAACATAAAAGATGAAATAGAATATCAAAGCTTATTCTCACCGTCAAACCGAGTCGAGAACATTCTTCGATTATAAGTGATGCCCACACAGTATTGATGTTGCCACAATCTTGCACTGAGAAGCACATTTTACTGGCATGATCCAACTGATAATAGAAAGAGACAAAAATCCTGACCAATAATCAACAAAGTTTGTCGCTCCAAAATAAAACACCGGAAGAGTAGAAGTATGCACAGGATATATTGACATGTTGCATTCTACCAAGCCACTCTTGTTTTGTATTTAACAGTGCTCCTAAGCATGCAATGTATCTAAGAACATGCTTTGCCTATATTTATCTACAAAAGGACAGCATCATACCATGTTATTAACAACAGCGACGGTAGGTGAAAGCCTCACACAGAACTGGGAGGAAGATGGAGCCTCTTTCTGCAAAAGAGGTAGATGCCTAAGTATGTCTCAGATTCAAAACGGTAACAACAAAAACATTAATCGTCCATCTCAGACATAGTAAAAATGGCTCCACATAAGAAAATGAACAATTACCAGGAAAGGGAGGATACCAGTGCCATGATGTCAGCAAAAATGTTCTTTCCACCAACTAACACCATGTTCATATGTACCTACAAAGTCCTGTTTATCAGAGATTGAATATGAAAAAAATCGACAAATAAGTGAATATGGGAATCAATAACAAAATTTCAATCCAGATTCTACTTTTAAGTATAAATATAATTCAAATTGCGGATAGTTGTACCTTAGAAACAATTCCATCCGCCAGAAGACTGAGCTTTCTAAGAGTAGATCTTATATATGTGGCGTGGAATTTCTTTGTTGTGGAACAAACATGACAAATAACCTGAAAAATGTCGATCACAATGAGATCATGAGTGTAAAAATCAGTACAGCTAAACAATTGGAATTGCTTCTTCAGACTTTAACTTTCTTTATTGTAATACTTCATTGCCTTATGCAACATACAAATCTGTAACCCTCAAATGAACTACAAAAACAAGCAAAATGATTTCTCTGGAGGAACAGATAACAGTAAGAAAAGAACAGAAAAACTTATCAGCGGTTAGAAGAGACGTTGATGGCAATGCAAGAGTGGTTTAAATGACAAAAAAAATCAAACATCTGTGAGGAATGAATAAATGACAAAGAAAATAAAAATGTCCAGGTACAATGCCATTATCAGCAATAATTGAAAAACCAAAGTCTGGAAATTTCATCAAATCTTTTAATGTACAAGACTAATGGCTCCTAATTTTTCTCAGTACCAACCAAACACTAAATTGATTCCAACCAATAAGAAAGAAGCCAGAATAGTGGAAAAGGAGAGACTACAACCTCACTATACCTGGTTGAAACATGACTCATAAGAAAAAACAGCTTCCTCAAATGTACAAAGGGAAGACTCACTCCAACTAATAGTTGCTGCTAATATAGAAGCCCCCTCATGCTCATGTAACTCAATCTGTTACAAGTTACAACACTGTCCATGTTAAATAGCACTTCTATTGAATAAACCTCAATCTGAAGAATCTAAATTTTAAAACTTAAAAGGAAAAGAAAATGATGCACTGATAATGAATCACATTTATAAGGACGGCGAGAAATTGCAACTTTACCTGAGGAATAAAAAAGTAATACGAATCTGCCTCATGCTTCATATAAGATGACTCTTGTTCGTAATTAATATCCATAAAACCATATGCTGTAACAAAAGCCGATTCATTTGATAGAATTCTGCACAGGTTAAAAAAATGATCCACACCTCCTTCAGCTATTTTTATAAATTCATATGCGATGCTCATTACTACATACTATCATTAAGACCTAGTCTGCTGTAAAATTTCAAAATGTAAGCAAGCATTATACTTAGTAACCTTTTGATTGAAGAACAAGAAGGCGTGAAGTAAACTGCAGCACCGATTCCGAAAACTCCTCGAGTTTCATTCACATACAACGACTTATAGCTCGCATTTTCAGTTTCTTTGGAAATGAAGAACAGTGGATAAACTGGAGACGGCTCCGGTTGACAACAAAACCAGTTCAAAGCTTTGGCACTCGGCGGCACAGCCACCTGGACAATTAAATTCAACTCAAATTCACAAAATTCAATCCACATTGCATCAAATCGTAATTCAAAATCACCTAATCACCTGAAACCTTACAGCTCCGCTACAAGTTGAAGGAGGATTGAGCTTCAACTCCTCAACCGCCGCCTTGATCTTCTCAAGTCCTTTCTCCAGAGTCAACGCCGGAGTCAAATTCCGCGTGAGGCAAGTCTCGATGACCAGATCGCCGTCGTCGGCGTCCGTCACGTGGCCTGTTCCAAACGCCGGACCGTCAAATCTCACTCCGCGAGCGACCTGATAGATAGAGTTGAAATCAAAGCGTCAGCTTGAGATTCGATAAAAGAGGCGATATTGAAGAATAAGAAGGACGCGGAAATGATACCTTAGGGAGGCGGAGATGGCGGGAGCTTGGGTGGAGGAACGGCGGCGGAGGCCGCGGCGGTGGTTTTGAGTGAGGGAGAGACCTGGTTGTGGAGTGTAGGAAAGAGAGAGAGTTTGTGTGTAGTAGCATTGTGGAGTCGACTTTACAGTGAAGAAGAAGAAGAAGAAGAAGAAGAAGAAGAAGATAAGGAGTGAAGGACCCGCGTTTTTCAGGTGTCGACTGGTGACCGTTATCCATGACGGCGTGGGCCTTGATGGGCCTCTCCCAGCACTTGCAAAACCGAGCAGGGTTTATCAATTTTGCATTCAACTCGATCACTAATAGCCCGGGGTGGACATGACCGAATCTCGTCCCGTCTTGAAAATGTACTATCAGGACGGGATGAGATTATATTTTTAAAAACGTAGGTTGTACGGGACGATTTTGTTCGGTATCGAGACAGGATCAGGACGAGACCGAGATCTCCCAATGATAGAAAAAAATTAAAATAAACATATGAGATAAATTGATCCTAAATTCTTAAATAAATTTTATATCTATTTTTATAAAGTCAGTATGAACTCATCCAATATTGGTGAGGGAATTATTGTGTATTAATTTCTCATATATATATATTCAATGGTGTTACTTTTTTCATGGTATAATTGTCCTAAATCTAAACTTCTAACTCTATATAAATACAAAACGAACAAAAATTGTAAAAATAAAAAGGAAATCAATAACCAATTAATTAAATGATTGTAATTTGCATCTAACTAATTAATTAAGATATCGAGAAAACTCTCAAATTTGAAAAATCAAAAGAGCTCAAGTTATCACTACATAGCTTCGTTGTGGCTGCCGATATCTTTCATATGATCATTATGATCAAATGTGAATGAATTATCTAACTCTTATTGTATGGAACTAGTACTGTGAATTTATATTTAGGTTTTGGACGTCTCATTGAGTGTTTTTGAGTTCATTGTAAGATATTATACACCCTAAAAATCAAATTGTTATGATTGGATACAAGTACATTTATACTTTCGGGACGGTCCGGTCCCGATCCCGTCTAGTTTCCAAACTATCAGAACGGGATGGGACGGTACCGCTATTTTAAAATTTTGTCCCGTCCCACCAATTTTTGGTACGGAACCGGAACAAGATCGAAATTGTGATACGAAGTGTCCAACCCTACTAATAGCATTCAACGCGATTTACTGTTTGTAAAAAATGGTAACGTAAAAAGAGGAGTGCGAAAATACTTGATTAGATAACTCGTGTTGTGAGATAAGCATGCTACTAGGTTTTTTAAGGGTTTTGAACACAGTCTAACTGGGAGACTCAGCCCCACGTCTAGATTTTATTTAAATTAAATAAAAAAATTACATAGTTCGAAAACCAAAAATACAACGCTAAGAAAATAGAATATGGAATACCCATCTCCTGTACAAACCAAAAGATGTTAAGAAAAAAACATAAAATAAGTGTATGTAGCTTCGGAGCAACATAGCAGCTGCAAGCATCAATCTTGGACATCACCATTTACCAACAACAATACGCCAACATGCAATGAGATATGAAAACCCTGATAATCAAATGTCATCTCCCAATATTTTTAACAAAGAAAACAAGATCAGTTCTACAATCAACCTGCCCTACAATATGAGAAACTCATGACATCAGAATATAAAGTAAAGACAATTTTAGATGGATGAGAGTCATACCAAATTAATGATTTGGATGTCAAACTCAAACTTGTAATTTACTAAATTATTATATTGAAAGTGAGATTGGGTTTGAGAGTGAAATAATAAGTTATCTCGTCTACGTTATAACCCTCTATCAATATTCAGACCGAAATTTTACGATAGTATCCCAACAAATTTAGACCAAAGTGGGATTGGTTTTAATAAAATCATAAAATGCATGCGGTAAACACTGCCACCCTATTTTAAGTTACTGGAACTAAACAAGGTAACATCATTGACTCAACAACACGATCGACCAAGGCCCTCGGAAGTTTCAAATACTATCTATCAACATATTATCACTCTCATGCGCACACGCCCACCACAGCGTTTCTTCATCCCGGCACACGCCCACCACAGTGTTTCATCATCCCGGATTCGACGCTCAACGGGAACTGCGAACCTTAAAAACCGGACCTAGAGTCATAGACTCCGGCACAATCCCATAGCCATTATATATATGAACGCTACAGTGATTATCAACCCCAACAAACTTAGTTTCAGACTCGTGAGTCCACGTACTACCAACCCGGCCTCATCAATCTGAAACTAAGCTAAGCTAACTGCCATGGCAACCAAACCCTACTTCATGCTCATTGCCATCTTCGTCCTCCTCCTTCTAAGCTTTGCACCCCTCAACGTTTCAGCAGAGACGTCGTCCTGTGGGGAAGAGACATCATCATGCCACAACAAAGCGGAGGCCTTGAAGATGAAGTACATCGCCATAGCATCCATACTAGTGATGAGCATGATCGGGGTCTGTTTGCCAGTCTATTCCAACAAGGTGCAGGCTCTTCAGCCCGATACGAACCTCTTTGTGGTCGTCAAGGCGTTTGCATCTGGTGTCATACTCGCCACAGGTTACATGCATGTCTTACCTGACTCGTTTAACGACTTGGCATCCCCATGCTTGCCACAAAAGCCGTGGAGGAACTTTCCCTTCACAACGTTTGTGGCAATGCTATCTGCTATTATGTGCATGATGATCGATTCGTTTTCGATGAGTCGTTATAAAAAATCTTTTCTTCGAGCTAAGGGCGACGTGAGTCAAGAATTGAAAATTGAGGAGGGAGTCCTTACTAAAGACGAACAACTAATGAGGCATCGTGTTGTGGCCAAGGTATATATACCTATATTCTCTACTTGACAAATACCTATGCTAGCTTTTGGATCAAACCCTGTTTTATTGATTAATCAAGTGTTGGATGAAATATACTTGGTGTTGATGCAGGTACTGGAAACAGGTATTGTAGTGCACTCAGTAGTGATTGGACTATCAATGGGGTCATCTCAAAATCCTTGCACAATTAGACCGCTCATTGCTGCAATTTGTTTCCATCAATTATTTGAAGGAATGGGTCTAGGAGGCTGCATACTACAGGTGATCGATTAGTTACTCTCAGTCTTATATAACTAATTGGAATTTATAAAAGTGGCATGAAATATGATTATAATTTCTTTTCGTGTGACTTGCAGGCTGAGTTTAAGAGCAAGATGAAGTTGATAATGGTGTTCTTCTTTTCATGCACAACACCGTTTGGGATAGCGTTAGGGATTGCGTTGAATTCTGTATACAGCGACAGCAGTCCGAAGGCTCTAATTGTGGAAGGGATGCTAAATGCTTGTTCTGCAGGGCTGCTCAACTATATGGCATTGGTGGATCTGCTAGCAGCTGATTTTATGGGTTCTAAACTGCAAGGAAATATGAAGCTTCAAGTATGGTCGTACTTTGCTGTTCTTTTAGGGGCAGGAGGCATGTCAGTGATGGCCATTTGGGCATGATTTATGATTTAGAACTATGCCAAAAGAAAAATGAGAAGAACTCTTTGCCTACGTAACGTACGTTGTAGTTTTATCCTGGATATGGTTCTTTGATTTTCGCACCTCTATCTAGATTTACAAGTTTGTTTACCAAAAAAAAAGATTTACAAGTTTATCTCCCTTGTAATTTCAAGCTGAGTTAATGAATCACAATTTGGGTTCCATTTACTCATTTAGTACTGTCTATGTTTCGGTTTGTGGTGTTAGGAATGGATCAGAGAAGGCTGATCCGATTCCACTTTCTATGTATTTAATTAAAGTGAAAACCAACAATTTTGATAAAGTATGAATAGAGAGAGTGACTTAAACCCTTATAAACCCACAGACAATGTCTCATATTCTCGATATGAGATATATATCTCAACACGTCCCCGCACGTGTGGCGAATATTCAAGTCTAACACGTAGACAACAACTTGAGTGGTCGTGGAGTATGTGTGGCCTTTGGGCTTCACACGTGTACGTGGGTAACCCGCTTTGATACCATGATAAAGTAGTCTGGAGTTCAACTCCAAAACCAATTGACAATAAAGAGAGTGACTCAAACCCTTATAAACCGACAGACAAAATTTCATATTCTTGATGTGGAATATATATCTCAACAAATTTTACTTACGGCGAAACTCTTACGGATAATAAGAGATAACTATAGCAGAGATAATATTGAGATAATAGCAAGCTAATCTAGTACATATCTTCAATTAACTGTAATTAGACATAAGAAAGTAGAGACGTGTGAGATGTGAAGATAGACTCCTGCTAACATAGGGTAAATATTGCATGTACGTCTTCCAGTCTAAGATAATGAAACTCATTTGGGACGTAATGTGCCGAAGATTTTCAAGGGAATATATTGTTTTCGAGCATGCATGATGATCGTCTCAATTTCAAAATTGTAGAAGACAGTAGTAGGCCTCAAGCCCTCAACTGTCTCTCAATTATATCAACGCAATTAACAGGATCCTCATGATTCCTCTCAAGACCCTTTTCTAAAAGCTTTGGCTGTAACAGTTACCTTCGAGAACATCTTAAGTTCTTAAAATTCTGTACCAAAAAAAGAAGAAGAATTGAAGCCACTTATAATAACCATGGTTCAATTAGTTTAACCCAACCCCATTTAGTGGCTGTTATTCATAACAAAAAGTGGGAGTGCCGAGTGGGATAATTAACCTAAATAAAGACACCAAAAGAACCGAAGTTGACAAGCTCTTACGCAATTAGCTAGTACCTTCAGTTAGGTTCAAAGTGATGACGATTCTTCCACACGAACAAATTATCTGGGCATTTTTTCTACACACAATGTCAATGTCGAGTATATCATGCTCGAGATTTGCTGTCATTACCAGATTAGCAGCTAATCTTATTATGGTGGAAGTGTGGGACAAACAAATGCAAGTTTGTGGCCACCGATTTATACTTGAATTAAAAATCTAAGCAATAGATCTATTTCTTGGTTTGGTTTTATGGTAGGGTGATGATGTATGTACCAAATTAAGACGTGGATGTTCATCATTATTATTGATAACTACCCTTCTAGCTAGTTATTCAAAGAGGATAGAGATTGATCACTGTGGCACTTTGTTCCAAGCTTGGCAACACTGTGACTTCAGCCTTTGGGATTGTACTATGTTGCTTATTATGGTGATTCAGGATCGATTCTCCATATTGGTATTATCGACACTAGCGAAATACGTACTATGTTTATATTGATATCATAATACATCATAGTAGGAGGGAGCTATACTTGGAATACTTCCGCATGTAAACTCGTACCGAAACAATGAAAACTAACAAAAATGAAAGTTAGACTAGTTTATCATGGTATCAAAGTGGGTTACACATGTCCACGTGTGAAGCTTAAATGTCACACGAACTTCATGACCATCTAAGTTGTTGTCCATGAATTAGGCTTAAAGATTCGTCACATGAGTGAGAGCGTGTTGAGATTGAAAGTTTGAGAAAAAACTTAAAAGAACAAGATAAGATTGAGAAGGAAAATGACCGAATCAATTAAACTGAGAGTAGCTACAGACTTATATAAGAAAGACTAGCACATGTATGGCAGGTGAAGAGCTTCTAGAGTTTAAGCTAAATATACTTTATTGAATAGCTAATTCAACTGAATACAAATAAACAGATTTCATAAACTAATAAAGATATCTATCCCACAAAAATATTAGACATTTTATGTGGGTTTATAAGAGTTTTGTTTACTTTTTTCATTATAAATTAATTTTAAAATTGAACCACAGACTACTTTATTAGAAAAGACCTTATTACAAAGAGAAAAAAAAAACTCAAAGTTTGAAAACCTCCTAAAATAACACATAGGCTTGTGAAACGGCTCGACGCGTACGTAGGGCTGCTAAGTGCTATGTATCTAGCTAGCTTACCATTTATGTTGAAGATACGTCTTTCGATCTACTGAAGAGGAACTAAACTACTTATTAAACAAAACCTAATTGCTTTGAAACACCTAAACAACTTTAGTATCCACATTCTTAGTGGATTATGAGCCCAATTAAGTTGCGTAAGCACACGACAAGCATGGCTTACTTTTATTCTAGCATAATGCGTCAGTATCCCACCGTAAATATTACAGGACAAACTACACGCCATAAACAACAATGCCACAAGAAGATTTGAAGAATAACAAATCTACTAGAATTTCAAATGGGGTTCGGAATAAAACCATGGGATCGTATATAAAATTCATCAGAAGAAAAAAGGTGATGAAGATGAAGAGGATCGATGATGATGAGAGCTTATCCTATAGAAGCCAATCAGTCGAAAGTGTCAAGTGTGATGAGCGAAGCTGGTAGGGAATTGAAGGGAAAGGTCTAGTTGATTTGAGTGGGGGGAAAGTGGAGACAGTGGCATCAATATGGTATGTTAATCTGTCGGTACTAAAAATCAAATTGGAAAAAATTTGTTATCACATATGTGCGGGTCATGGTGGTAAAAATCCAAAGAGGCATGTTGATCAACAATATACTGATAGTTTGGTGCAGAAAAAGTCCCTGTCTTTAAGGGTTGAATAAAAAAATAACTGTTTAAAGTTCGTTTTTCATCTTCATGAACAATATAAAGTTGTATTCTGTTTCAGCATTCGATCGAACATAACTTAACGAAAATCAAACAAACTGTAATGCTGGTTTAATATGCAGAACCCAAACTCAAACCCTAATGTTACATGCCACAAGAACAAATAGCAGAGCATCGCCATCGAATCGCAGGCAAGCACCATGCACATTGCGGCTAAACGAGAAACGATCACCAGCAGTTACTCTGTTCATGCATGACATCTGAGAAACAGACTCCAGATTCAAAACCCTAATCAGTGAAACAATTCCCAAACCTAGCTCACCACAGTTATCTAGCTTTTACTATTCCCCATAAGGTTCTTTGTACTACAAGCACCAACATGCAATGGTCAAAGTGAAATCCATGTTTTATCTTATCTTCACAACAGATGTGAATTGCTGTTTTGTAAATTCTCTCCACCATATAGAACAGAACAATGTGCATCAGTGCGTGTACGTAGATACCCCAGAGAGTTATTTAAGCTCTGATGAAACAAAGGGATTCAACAGATTCAAGTTATAGAATGCATATTCATGTGCAAATTTCCAAACCCTAAACCGATCAATGCGTAAATTTGTGTACAACCGAGATCTCTTCTCTCCAACACGCATGCAGTTAATTGATAGCGAATCATTGGAGCTCAGCCTACATATAGAATACCATAAACACAGGAGTAGTTTACCTCTTATCTTGGTTCATGATCACATTAATCAGTCTAGCAGCTAAATATAATCTGTAATAACTGTGCATCGGTGAGCAGTGAGCGGAAGACAGTTGCGAGGCAGGGAGGTGAGTAGTGGTCGTTTCCTTACTTTGTTAGGGCGACTGAGTTTGAGTTGACAAGCCATGGCAAATGGGGCAGTGCTGGCCGGCTCCCTAAGTGGGCGTGGCCCACCGGCCACCCCACGCCAGCGACTGAGCGAGAGCCTGCAGAAGCAAATGTGCATAATCATTTCTCATGTTTCTGTTGGTTGCCCTTAAATTCCTAAACGATGGAATTATATAAGTATAATTTGTAAACAAAAATGGGCAGCTGTTAAATATAGTCCCCTCCGTACGCACCACTTCCCTCTCTCATGTGTCTGCATATATCATCCTCATTGCTACAACCCTGAAACAAGTATACATTAGACTAGGCACATATGCAACCCATTGCAGCCATGACTGGATCGTGTTCATATCTTTTGCTTCCCTCTTTATTCCTTTGTCGTTTTCCTCTAATGGGTAGGTCCCTAAATTTCCAACTTCACACTTTAAATGGAAAATTTCTAACTAGTCAAGTAGTATTTGGTAAGGCAAATTTTAGGCACTTGTTTTTCTTTTTCTTTTACTTGTTCACGAAACTTTCATATATAGTGGCAAGAACTTATAGAACTTATATTTCATCATAAGCATGCATCCAAAAGCAAAAACAAAGAAGAACGAAAGCTTGTTACATGACTTGCTTGACTTTTCTAAAGATGTTTACTTTTCTGGGAATGCTCTTTAAAGATCAACCGTGCACCCTTACGATATTTATCCTGAGTTTGCTTTAGAATTTAGAAAAAGGAATACTAATTTTTAGTGGAGAAGCACCTAAGGTACTAAACCATGCATTGTTCATATAAAGGGAGGTAGGGGGATAGAATGAGAACTGTTTTCAAATAAAAGATACAGAAAGATTTGCGTCTGGAAGTAGCTGTCTGGCTCTGAGATTTGGCCAAACAC